>JAPDOI010000352.1:0-747655 GCA_029168955.1 Aplectana chamaeleonis
GGACTAGGCTGTCGATTCTTTGATTGCCTCTTCCAGATGCAATGTCATGCTTAAAGGTTCATGGAACGCACAGAGCATGAGACATGTTTACACATGCGTTTACTCGTGCGAAAGCTCCCCGTTCGCTCCTCCGTGTACTCCTAAAGCGTTCTCCTGCGCAACCCTCCACTTGTCGATCCTTTAAGTACTTGGTGCGATCGAAGTAGCAGAGCATCTCATCTTCATTGTTTTTCGCGTAGGAAGGTTGAAAGCTCGTTATGTTCCGACGCGAACGCGTTCCGGTCCGCGGCTAGCATAAACATTTGATTTTCGTTTTTAAGAACGGGTAGAAGATTTTCTGGCTTATTAACATTTTTAGATTGTCTTGTAGTAATGCTAAATTAAACTACCTCCTTCAGGCGCGTCGACGCGCTAGATTTCACATTGCCTGTTTGACGTGAAAAGAACAAAGGGTTTTCTCGCGTTCGATAATGAATCTTTCTCTTGAAACCATTCCAAAAATAATTCGTGTCGTCTGTCATTATATAGTCTGTCTCAAGTGTTGGGAACACATCTTTTATCTTTTCAAACATTGTCGACATTGTGCATCTTGCAGTCATCCTAAAACAAGACCAGCTGTTTACTGCCGCTTTTTGGTATAGTTGTTTAATTACCTGTGAGGACAGGAAGTTCGCTGTGGGCAATATACATCCCACTCATCTGCTACAATGACTGTGCTCAACCTCAGTTTATATACCGTGAGATGGAATGTATCGTCAGTGCAAAGTGCTCTTTTCGAAAAGCGTTTGATCCACTCTACTTGCACCGGGTTAATGATCACTAAGAAGTCTTCACCGAAGTGCTTAAAGCCTGATACAGTCTGGAGACAGCGCCATCTTACCAAGTGTTTGAAACCTTTATCTCCTGTGTTATCTTGAGGCCTGCCTACGAAATATCTGATCCGCTACCCAGAGGCGACAGCTTGATCTACTATCATTTGACAGATAAAATTACATCCTCGTCTCGTGCATCCGTTTAGGAATCTTACCACACATTTCGCCATGATGTTCCTATGAATGGCATTGTTTTCTGATTTGAGAAGATGAGATCTGGGTTGTTTCTCCGTCAACTACCTTATATCGCTAGCCGTTGTGAGAAGTGTAGGCGACTGTTGCGCTTGTTTGCTGTGTGTGCTCTGATTTTAGTTTCACCTGACTTGAATGTTGAACCCCCTCTTTGAGAAGTGAGACTATGAAATTGACAGCTTTTTCGTCCAACTTCAGCAGCGCTGGGTTCACTTCATGCCCTGTCTGAGTGAAACTTGTGTTCGACTTCGACAGCGCCATCTTTTTTGGTAATCTAAAAGGTTTGTTTTCATACAATACTGATCATGATTATTTCAGCGCCCATGTCGCGCTGTAAAAATATTCATGGAAAAAAGAATTAGGAGTCCGCTCGCATTCGCCTTAGGCTGTGCGGTATGCCACTGCCTTGTTTGATCGCTCAGTTCTCCTTCTTTCAATGACGAGCACCTCGCGGCTCGATTTACACCTTTTATATGCGTCACAGTTCGATCCCCCAAACTTCTTCAATGGTGGAGAAGAAGCGGCTCGTCACATGAAGTTCTTCAGAAATCTGCTTTCCAATCCTTAATAAACATTCTCTGATGTAATAAACTTCGCCATGAATTCTGCTCTCAACATGGTCACTTTATAGGTGTAAAGTTTCGCTCGCTTACGGGCCTTGCACGCAAGCGAAGGCTGGAGTGGCTCACTCCCTCCAACAGCTCGTGCGGCAAGATTCCTCCTACAGGAGGAAGCCGTAAGAGAAATTCTACATTTTGTACTTATGCATTTCTCTCGTATTTCGTGTACTTCATTAAATTTTAAATTTTGCTGTTCACTGGTTGAACTTTAAGTTTTCTGAAAGGAGTTATTCCAACTGTCTTCTCTGCTCCTCAAGCGATAATATCTGACCTCCAAATTTTTCCTGCCACGCTGTCAAAGAGATGTTTTCGACGATGTAGTCATCTTCGCTTTCCGCGTGTGCATCTCTTGAGCGTGATCTGCGAGTTCTCGATGAGCTCTGAACAGAAAGATTGCGCCTAAAATTAAAGGGTACATTATGGCTTTGATCGAGCATACCTTCACCAAACAGAAACGCATATAGGACATGTGCCACAGTTGGAGAGACAGTCTTCGGTTTCATGCTTCAAACGACGGTGCTCCAGCAGATGGCACGACGTGGAAGCTGTATATCTTTCCTGCACTCGGCATGGGAAGGTTCCACCTCTTCAAAGCAGCCAGTCGTTTGCCCCTTTTGAATTTTTAACTGATCTATGCCCTCCTTTGTATACCCATGAACGAAAAATAGGTGTTCGTTAAGTTTTTCGCCCTTTTCCTGATGACATTCCGGGCATACATTCTTAACAACAACTGCTGATTGCTCCATAGACTCGATCTAAAATTGATATGAAAAGTTATCATTCAATAGTAAGAGTGCAAGCGCTTCTGGATTCATGAGTCAACAACTAGATTTAAGGGGGAAAGTAGAGGTGAGATGGCCTGAATTGTGCACAGGAGCGCGGGCGGGGATAAGGCTGCCCCTCAAGATTTTTGAAATTCTTCGATTTTTGAATCGAAGGCGATCACTTTCCCGCATTCTACGGTGAGCGCAAAAAAATCTATTTGAGATTGCGTACTCCATTCTTGGCGCGCGCTCAAACCTACTACTCTATCGGTCAATTTTTCGGTAATTTACTGTTTTAATGCATAAAAAAGTTTCTCACCGTGCGTTCTTCTTGTTGATAAGCATTGAAGAAAGGGCTTAAAGCTACCATAAAAGTGCTTACGATTCCACAACTCATTCAAGTGTAAGAATCGAAGGTACCTCAACGGAAGATATAAAAGCCAATGTAACCGAGATGGCACACATTCGGTCTAGCAAAATGATTAGATTAGTATCAGCAGTCAAGTAGTAGTTCTGTAGGAAATGGAGCAGAATATCAGGTCAATTTGCAGTTATTAGGGAGTACGTCGAATAAACAGGCCCAGCAGAAAAACAGAAAGAGTATTCAGTCGATAGTGGTAGTAACAGAGGAATAAAATACAGCAGAGAATAGAAGTTTGAAGCTCTTTCAGGACCTTAATTAGGATTAAATACAGTAGTATCAACGAATATTCGGCTTCGAAAATACTGGTGCTTTATTCTGCAGGTCAAAACTCCGGTCTCGCAATTGCGTCTCGACACGCTTTGCGGCCGCAGATCGCGCTCGAGTCAATCGAGTTTGCCAGCTCCAAAGCCGACTCGATATGACTTTTTATACAGTTTTCTTTCCATTTTGTTTAGTTTTTCAGTTTGTAAAAACCCATCTAGAGTCAACAGATCGGGCAGCCTGCGTGGCGCTGCGAAACTCTTTCCGACTTCGAAAGTGCGCGGCCGCAAAAGCGTGTCGAGACGTAATTGCGGGACCGGAATTTGACCCAGATAAGCACATTAGCATCAGTAGGGGCTTGGCTGTTGTATGAATACACAGCGGAGAACGGGGAGTTAAATCTCCTCCATGGAGAGCTCTATGTACTGGTAAATACAGACATCGCCGTGTTTTTATGACGAAAATCACATCAGAAACGGCCAGCCAGTGACGTCATAAGTTTAAAGGACGCAAATGAATGCGCGTGGTGGTCCTGGCAACGAAAAGAAGCCTGCGCTTTGCGACCCGGAATACGGTAGGAAAATTTCTGCGGTTTGATGGTTGTAATCGTGTCCCTATCTTATCGATGTTATCGGAAACTTTTTTTCGCTGGAATTTTTTTCACACTTTCTGACGAATTTTCGAACTTTAATCGCGAAATACTGCTCACTTACCACGTACAGGCCATAAAACGGCCTAGCAGCTTCTAGATGTCTTCAGCAGGAGTTCTTTTGATCTAAGACATTCCCTTTACGATTCTGAGGTTAGAGAGCGTATGGTTAGGTACGTAGGTTGTTTCCTTTAGAAAAAACATTTAAATTCAATCCGCTGAGATTTAAACCTCCGCGCCAGCCGCAGTTTGAATTTGAATGTTTTTTTCTTGAGGAAACAAGCCACGGACCTAACTATACATATCTAACTAGCAACGAGCGACAAACTTTGGACTCTAATAACATGAGCATGCATTCTCTGTCTTATTATTACATCACTGCTGTTACTGCGATAGAAAATGTCTAGAAGTCAAATTCAGTGAGCAAAAAAACTCCAGAAGTGATATGAGAACCGCGCCGCAAAGCAACGGCAACTAGTCATTACGCTTATACTATTGGAAATATATCTTTGCGGTAAGGTCACCTTGTTGGAACCATTTTCTCCACTGATTTAGAAAAGAGAAAACCACGCCAGGCTGCAGAGGGCCGCTAAAACCGAGTTTGGCACAGCTAAGACCACCCCTTGGTGACCAAAACTTTCGAAAAATGTGATATTCAAGAAACCACTTGCACAAAAGCTCGAAAATACACGTTTTCATGTTTCTACCGGAATATTGCGACCACCCTCCGCCCTAGATGTGTCCGGTCAAAACCCCACTGGACCCTGAACACACGTTAGTGAGAATTGAACGGTTGGCAGAAAACAAGAAGAGAACCAGTCCCCCCGGCTACGATCGTATGCGGTCCCGTACCCACGAATATAAAGAGTCAAATCTGGAATGTTTTACGCTCCTGCACGAAAATTTAGCTGCGAATCTCAGCCAATCATCTTATACGAGTGCTTTTCAAATTGAAATAAAATCCCCTCTGTTGTCCAGCTGGACAACGTTCCTCTGACCCTGGGCTCGAGCCTCGAAAACCTGAGCAGTGCTACGATCCTTCCGCTTTGATGAGAGTTAAAAATATCGGGGAAAATTCGGAGGGACATTTTTACACCCTGAATTTTCATTTTTGGACAAGGATATTTTATGATCCCACCTGACCTTCATTTTCGGGCCACAATTTTCGCGACCACCACCCCACCCCACGTTGCGAAATTTCACAACCCCGCTTGACCCTGCTGCAAGCTTCTCGTTACCGACACGACACATTATTTCATCCCTCCTCAAGCATTAAAAGTTGCAAGACATCACAAACATAAGAAAGTTTTTTTATTCAAGGATGATATAGAATGGTGGAATCAAATTGAATAGTAGATAGATAACAAACAAAATTTTAGGAAAAAATATTTGTTCGCCAGGACATAAAATTTCTTAAAGGCACAGTTCAAGCTCAGGGGCAATCTTTGATATTGTATTCCGGCCACCGTGTATAGCAACCCTGCCAAGCCCGCAATCTCAATTCGCTCAATGAAGCGAGGAAAAGCGGGTAAAAATTCGACCCCGCCCCCATGGAAGAAAAAATGGGTAGCGCCCCGACAAGCTTCCGGTCTCAATACTGAATAGAAGCGCGATTGATTTTGATCCAAATCTATGTTCTTCCGTTTGTTTTCGGTCTGGCTCTATACTGGGACCTGCTTCAAAGTTATGGGTGCGAATAACGAGAAAAAACAGGCTCGGGACAACTCGTCCGCGAACTTTCCGCCGTTTAAATTCAGAATTTTTGAGGAGCCATAACTCTGTTAGTAGTGAGTTCTGAGCGATTCCGAGGGACACCATTGTGACCAGCGTGAAATTTTCTCTAAGACAAGCAAGGAAATAAAAATTGGTTCTGAGGTTGGACTGTGTCCTAATTCTTTTCTACCTAACGCTGCCTTCCATTTGGACTAAAACTTGCTCACTTTCGAAATATATGCTATAATTCAGTTGTAACTTTCAGTACTGAGTATCTTTAAGTGCTTGTACTTACATTGAGGGGTGCTATCATAGCGGGGGGGGGGCTTTGCCGCATCGCATTTTAGCCACGCCCATTTTTCAGTGCCGCAATGACTCTCCTGATTTTGGCAGGGGAGGGAATTCCTGGGTAGGTGAATTCAGGGCGGCACAGTAAAATGGACGTGGCCAAGTGCATTCCAATGATGTCTGTGGAATCGCACAAGTACCCCTGGAAGCGGGTTTTGGCTCCTTAGAAAATTAGCTGCCGAAGCAGCCCTCTCGTTCGGTGAAGCCGAACGAATACTACACGGCGGGTGGCCGGCTGAGCTGGCCCATCGTTCGGTGAAGCCGGACGAATACTGCATAGAGGGAGGGGGTCGGCGAAGTTAGCCCATCGTTCGGCGTGGAGCCAGGAACGAATACTACATGCAGAGCAAGTTTCCGGCGGAGCCGGCCCATCATTCGGCGAAGTCGAACGAATACTACTCGGAGGGTGGCCGGCGAAGCCGGTCCATCATTTAGCGAAGCCGAACGAATACTACACGAGGAGTGGCCAGCGAAGCCGGCCCAACGTTCGGCGAAGCCGAACGAATATTAGCAGAGGGAGGGGGGTTGGCGAAGACGGCCCATCATTTGACGAAGCCGAACGTATACTACCTGGAGGGATGGTGGCTGGCGAAGTTGGCTCCATCGTTCGGCGAAGCCGAACGAATACTACGAGGAGGGTGGCCGGCGAAGCCGCTCATTGTTCGGCGAAACCGAACGAATACTACATGGAGGGTAGCCGGCGAGAGTTATGAAACGGCAGCCATTTTGGGTGTAAGCGAGATATGACAGGCGCCAGATTGCAGCGGCGGAAAGGTACGGGTGTGCAAATGATACGTGTCGTCATTGCATGCCACCACCTATGAACGCAGGTTGATTAAAGAATTTGAAATATTAAAGAGTTCAAATGCTTTCTGACGTCATGTTTGTCTGTCTGCTCGTTTTTCAAAATGCGCAGCTATAATAATGCCAGGAGGCACGCGCCTTCAAATCACGTGGCTGCCACAGGCTAGTGACCCGAAGGGTCATTGGTTCGCTAAATGATATAACGTGCGAAATCATTTCTGCTCGCATGAGCAGAAACGATCTCAGACTGCGAGAAACATATTGTATGGTTTCCGTTTTCGATTTAGTCTGACGCATGGACTAGGCGGCTTACCGTGCGGGGTTGGCGGCCTCACTGGAGAATGGGGTTTCGATTCGCTCGGGGTGATCTACCGTCGCAACCCCGTCCATTCATCAGACTAAAGTTATTGCGCAAACTCTATGTTTTGGCGCAAGATCTGCAATGAATAGTGTGGCGCTTGCAAGACGGCACAAAACTGGAAGGTACAGTTTGCGAAGAGGTTGAGAAATGCAACGAACGACACGAGAATTGTGACCATCCCAGCCACTGTTCTCGAGGGAACAGGTTGAACTGGAGGAGAAGTAAGACATGACGCTACGGATGAGTAATAACATCATGAGCACGAACGAATTTGGATCCATAAAGCGTGCTCAGCACAATTTGTAATTCACCAAATCACACTCTACTAAAGGACGTTATGATCTTAACAGTCCGACTTGATGAGGTATCAGTTTCTTATTTGGATTAAAGAGGATAATTTCGCAATGTCCATGTTAACAGAAGCTGGCTCAAAAATGTCCCTCTCCGGTGCCAACAGCAGCTTCTGGCCGCTGTCAGGTCGCTCTCTGGGCGACAGCGGTGCCAACTCCAGAGATAGAGAAATGCAGAGTTGGTTGTTCTCTGAGTGATAACCTACGGAACTTCAGTGGCAGTGCGCCGGACAAAGTATACAGGATCCAAGTAGCGGTGCGCCGGATGCCGTATAAAGTGTACAGCACCCCACTGGGAGTGCGCCAAACGCCGGAGAATTTCGGGAATTAAGTGGGAGTGTGCAGGACACCATAGGCAAAGTGCGGGACCTGAGCGGGAATGCATCAGACGCCTTAGCTATGCGTGGGACCCAAGTGGGAGTGCATCAGACGACAAAAACAAATGCGCGGGACTCAACGGGGGGGCAGAGGTCGTAAAAGTGTGCAAGTCCCAATATGGAGTGCGTCAGACGCCATAACAGATGTGCGATACCCAAATGGGAAAGCGGCAGAGGCCGTAAAAAGTGTGCTGGACCCTGCAAGAAGTGTGTAGGACCTCATGTAATGTTTGCAGGCTAAGTTGAGCTATCACGGCGTCCCTTAGCCAATGCATTTCTAATTCTTTTCTTTGTCTTTTCGCTCTATGTGATTATTATTGTCTCACCAGGGATGTTTCTGTCCTTTTCCGCCTCCCGAAATACAGCCAGTGCGATTTCCCCGACGGTTTTTTAGCCTAGATCCGTTTTCTATCATGCGGGGGACCATTGAAGGCGGCGTGGTGCAGTGGCAGACGTGAAAAAACGTGGTAAAGCAAATGATCACGTCCTTATGTGTTTATCACATGCACAGCCGGTATAAACGGTGCCTCGTCTCACCCGAGTCCTCTTTTGGCATTCTGATGCCGGCCCTGGAAGGTGACCTCGAGGCTCTGTCCGGAGGCCAGCATATTTTTGACCGCTGACTCGGAGGGTCGAAGGCTCCTATTTGGCCACGATAGGCTTTCGATTCGACTACAAAGCGGTCGGACAACGACCCGGGCCACGTACTTTCCGCGCGCCACGTGGCCTAATCGTCGCCCGAATGAGAAGCACGTGTCGACAATGATAGCCGTTCCACTCGGCCACGACACGCTTTCTATTCGACTACGATGTGGTTTGGACGACAAACGAGCCACGATGCCCATGATTGAGCACATTGATCGATCACTCCACAACTGGCCAGTCGCATATCAGCCGCTCAGCACGTATAGAAGGGGCACCATGCCGCTCCTAGAAGGTGACTACGAGTCACTTTCAGACGATTTTTGCCCGCTGAGGGGTTTCTCCGCGGTCCCCCGCGAAGGCAGCTCCCCCGCTGTCGACCGCGGCAAAGATGATATCTTTGTCGCGACCTGCGGTGGGGTGACTTCTTGCTGCAGGCCGTGACATGGACCGTATTCTTTTGTTCTTCGGATCAGCACGTGCTGTTGCGAAAGTTTCTTTCAACTTGACTAGGTACCCGATTAGAAAGCCTATCGTGACCGAATTGGAAACCCCGACTCTTTGAGGAGGGATAGGAGACCACGGCTGGGGGTGGGGCGGTTTTGCCACGGTCCGCAGGAGGGTGATTCCTCACCTCAGACCTCGGCGAAGGGTACGATGCGAGACTTTCTCTGCCGTGGACAGCGACACTCGCGCACCTCTTGAGAAGAGGCGGAATTAAAGAAAAGATACCTGTTGGGAAAATTTTAAAAAATCGCACGGACAGCGAGCGCAGTGCCAAGTGTGACTGAATATCGCTCCGAGTGGCACTGCGGTCGCCCGGAGAGCGACTGCTGTGGCCCGAGTAGATGCCTAATTTCCGCTCGGAGCGGAGAGACAGCGTCGCTCGAGTCGCTCTCAGGTCCCGCTCCGAGCGATGGTTTGTCTGAGATAGAAATGTCAAAGAGTTTATTTCATCTCTCGCAGCCCCTAAACCACGACGGGAGACTTACGAGGTCGAAATCATAAATGAACTGTTCAACAGGTTTCTTGGTTCAAGTTGTGATTTGCTTCTCCATGTTCAATATACAACTTGGTTTGATCATTCTTGTTTTCAGAGAACATACATATTCAGAAAAATGTATCTTGATGAAACGGCATTCGCTGCGCGTGATCTTCACTTTTGCTCTGTTCTCCTGAAGTCCAAGAATGCAGAAGATGGAATTCACAAGATCCAGCAGGCTCACCTGAAATATTGAACGAATTTCACAACTAATAACAAGCACTTTTTATCACCTAATAGTACCCACCCCTGTTATATCAAGAGTCGAAACTGCGCTTTTTCCGATGCAGTCGATAACCGCAAACAGATTTCTTCCATGTGGGCGCGCACATTCGACCACCTTAAATGGTTCTTAAAATGTTCATTGAGGAATATACCTAAATAATGAATGACAGAATACCGCTCGAATTTTGTCGTAAGGGAGATTGCCACACTTAAATCTGACGAGGCATTTCTCAATGCTGTCTTCCGCGTATACAGCCACAGCAGCAAGGAGGACCAAAACAATGAGCGAGCGTATCATGACTGGAATAAGACTTACACTAAAGTAAAAGGAACTCGGAAATTCTGTTAAAAGCTCTTTCTGCTTCAACCAACTTCAAGAACGATCATCTGAATCACTCTGAATAAAGGTGAACCGGCAAGATCAAACACAAGGTGGAACGCTCTAAACTCCTACGCCACCGAAGTGGAGTACGCAATCGCTCCTCACCGGCTGCGGTGCGGTCGTGCCGCGTGCTCCCGCTAGATAGCCTGCGACACGATAAATATTTTACCTCGGAAGCAACCTGCGACTATTCCCAGTATTCTTCGAGTTCTGATTATTTATCCTATCGCAGGCTACCTAGCACAACAGACCACGTAGAGCGACCGCACGCAGCCGGTGAGACTCAGAGTTGCTATCCATATTAAAATGAAGGCCCGGGCCACAGTTGTAAACTACAGCTATTGCAGCATGCGATAATCGTGGTGGACACCGAATCAAATAAATGTGGACTACCGCAGTTCCCAGGATAGTTTCCTATGAGTTATTACGTGAATTCGGGCAGCGGACTCCGAGCTTTGCTGCCATAGACATGTGCAAACTTTTCTACTGGCTGATTTCCTTACACCTCTGAGGTCGTGGGGGTAGATCGATGCGATTACTGTGAAGGCTGGCAAAGCATGGCACTGCTACTTTGGAGTGACTCAAAAAGAAGCTCAGATAAAATTAAAACATCGTCCAGTGTGAAACAGGTAAACATTGGTAGGAATCATAGCGAGTTATCAAACTAGCTCTAATCGGAGACGCCACTGAGAGGATAGACAAGAGCTTCTCCCGAGCGATTATATAGACATTAACTTGAACTTAAATGTTTTTCGAATATACATTTAATATCAATCGTCAATTTCCGTCTGCAGCAAAAACATTGATCACGTCACAATCACACTAGTGCTCTGATTGTAAGATTGCTTCGGCCGGGTGCACTGTGTACCAAAGAATTTTGTGTTTTGAATACAGTCGTGTTCTTAACCCTGATTCAAAGAGAACTGAAAATATTTGTTTATAACATTCACCGGTGCTCTCACGAGTGGAACTATAATAGATTGGAATCTCTACAACTTTCTCTACTGAAGCAATGTTTTTCTTCTGTGATGATTGACCATCACCGTGCAAATAGTGGTCTTCGAACCATGAAGATTGATTGGATAATTGAACACTTGTGTTTTTCCAGCAACTACTCAGACAGTCGTGGAGGGCGGGCCGGGCGGCGAATACAGGGCGAGCCGAGGATACATACTCGGGCGGCGAATACAGGGCGAGCCGAGGATACATACTCGGGCGGCACCAAATTCACCTCGGCTCACCCTTCAGTGCCAATGTAGGGCCGGCCGCGGAAATTTTCGGAGTGAGCCGAGGAGGTTCTATTATTACTCGGCTCTCCTCACCGTTTATTGATTATTTTCGAGTCAGATGCATGATCTTGTTCTTTTTTCAATCTATAAAACCTCATTTTAAATTATTCAACATAATCGTCATTTTATTCAATCCATTAAACCTCATTTTAAATTACATTCTTGTTAGTTCAAACGCTCTTCGCGGCGACTTCTCTGACTTACGTGAAACGTATATAACGGAGCGCCCAGAGCTTCAACTGGACGGGATCAGGGATGAGCGGAAATGTTTTTCTGAATTGCGGAAATCGGAACAACCTTCTCAAATTCGGAAATCGGAACGCCAAAAACCATCGGAAATCGGAAATGGTCAGCGAAATTCTTAGCCCTTCCCCTGGTGATTGTTCCTGCCAAAAAACTTGGACTTATCCTACTTAATTGAACAATATGTACACTCACGCGTATATCCTGACGTGTGTATCCTGACGCTTTGAATCATAGCAGAATTACTTAGGTCCCACACAGTTTTCCAGGCACTTGCAGCACTTCAAGTCGGTCCAACACAGTTTCCCCGGCGATCGGCGCATTCCCAGTAGATTCCTGCAAACTTTTCTTTCCGGCGCTTGGTGCACTCCTAGTTGGGTGCAACACACTTTTCTCGACGCTTCACGCACTCCTAGTTGGGGTGCCACACACTTTCGCCGGCGCTTGGTGCCCTCCAAGTTGTGTCCAACACAGTCTACCCGGCGCTCGACGCACTCCAAGTTTAGTGCAACACAGTCAGTTCTTCTGGCGCTCGGCGCATTCCTTGTTGGATCCCGCACACTTTTCAAGCGCTTGGTGCACTCCAAGTGAAGCCCAGCGCACTGTTTCGGCGCTTGACGCACTTCAACTCAGAAATTGCTGAGCAGGTTACCTGAAACTTCAACGCAAGTTGAAGATGGCCTCACGCAACTTGCTTTGAGTTCACAAGTAACTTGAAGCGATGTTACGTGTAGTTTGACGAAATTTTCGATTAAAGTAACGTGCGCTAGCAATAAATACACAACATTGCGAGTAACTTGCACTGTTGGTACATGTTACTTGACACGTACCCGCGACGTGGCCGGCACATTGACAAGCGACAAGGCCAGCATACCGTCACGCGACGGAGACTGCTCGGCGAGAACGACTGGGCCGACAGCGGTCTGTCAGGCGGGGCCTCCAGCCGGTGTGCCGGGCCAAGTACCTCAAAACTTGGGTAACTGAATGGACGACGCTGCCCACATCTGAGTACTGCCTCCAGAGTGCATCGTATACCTCCCTAGGGAACGTCACGCCGCGTAGATAAGTTACATGTGCGATAAAATAATACATTTAAGTTACACGCCAGTGCTTTATGTCACGAGTAAATCAACTCGCACCATGGGACACACACACAGAGTTAGGCAAATATATGTAGATAGTAGGATAGTTATTGAATAATTTTCCTGTAAATGCACTCAACTCTAGCTTTCTGAAATGTGAAGACGGACCTCGAATTTTAGTTCACCGCCCCAGATCTCCTTGAAAATTTGGCAAGGAAAAGGGTTCAAGATCTAAACTCCGATATTTCCGATTTTTTTCCGCATTTTTTGGCTTTTTTTCGGAAATCGGAAGGCCAAAAACCATCGAAAATCGAAATTCCGCTCATCCCTGACGGGGATGGATTGCAGAATTGAATTTTAATGGTGACTATTGTTTTCGTTCTGCCAAAGTTATACGACAATCAATAACATAACCTCTAGCAACCCATATTCATCCATCACTACCAACGCGGTGTTCAACCCGAAGGCCTTTATAATACACAACCACGTTACATGAAGATGTACAACTCCCAATACGTATGAAGATAATTCGAGATCAGAGACTCACTCAAACCTCAATGGGAAGAAAGGGAACCATGGAGTACTGCACGGTAGCCATGGTGTATTTCGCAATACACTGGTGCGCGACGAATTCCCGCACTCTGGTTTGAATATCACCACGCGACGCACCCACGTGCGACACCAAATTTCCGCTGCTGGGCCCTTTTTCTCCTGGCCTCGCCCCATTCAAGTCTCCGCCCCTGATTTCTGTCCTCGGGTCAGCCTCAACGGCCAAAAATACCTCGGGTCGCCCTCTACGAATGCCTGAGTATGCGGCCACAGATTGTAGGACTTGCTTAAAGCCAGTTAGACCTTATATATGTACGAAGCGAAAGGTTACGCCAATCGGCCGCAGCTTTCCGATAGCTCTTCCTCGTTAGCTGCAAATAGAGTGGACAGGATACCGTTAGAGAGAGATTCCTGTCTTGCAACTTTGCCAGAGAAAGCTAATATGACGCGCGGCTTCAGATGGGCAATACCATTCTTCACCAAAAACTTAAAGAATGTGTGCTTGCACACGACTGTACCTCATGCCTCCGCGAAAATTGTGCTCGTTTACTGAGCTCTCAAGATACTCGTGGACAAAAAATATTGTGCCCGGCCTAAGGTATTGGAGAGCAACACATTCAGCCGTAGCGTATAGCTAAGACCTTGCCGGAATTCATTCTAGATACATTCATCGGGACCCAAACCTCAAAACTTATCAGAATCGTGCATAGTGTTTTGAGAACAATCCTAAAAAAGTTGTGAACGGATTCACTGGCTCCACTGTGAAAGGAAAGTCAACAAGCTCTTCTTTTTTTTTTCTTCAATTGGAGATAAGCTGTCTGAATACTCAACAATCGACGCCGCAGTTCGTCAATGTGATCTGTTTTCTTGTCCTCCGGAAACAGAAGAAATCTTCAGAGTGGCAATAACGAGTCCGTCACGGACTTGATGCCTGCGGTGCTGTGTCTATATAATGCAGAGTGTTCGATTATTATAGCATAAATTGCGAGCCCTTACGGTTTGCTTATGAACAAGGATAAGGAAAACTCGTGACTTCAGAAGGGTCGCACGCCACTTTGCCATTCGGAGGAGTTGAGCTCCACTAAGTAAAGGACTTCAAGTAATTGGGATTAGTTGTGCATGAGGACAAATTAGTGACATCTCAAGAAATATACTGCAAACTCGGGCAGGCTTGCTGTAATCGCTCCGCTATGCTGGTGTCTCCGGAAGGAAATCAACGCGTCGAGGAAGATCAAAGCTCGGCACTTTCGAGCAGTACTAATCGCTATACTGTTATATGGCTTGAATATCTATGGTCTCCTTGCCAAGACTAATCTAGGAAATGAACAAGACGCGCTTATTGCAGCCGGCCGTACGCCTCTCAAAACACCACCGGCCAAAGGGCTTTCAACCGCACACGAAGATCTGCCATCCCCATTCCTTTCCTTCACTAGACGAAATTCAACAAGGGACTCTACACTGCTCGAGCCTCACTTCTTCTAAGTGAAGTCCTCCATGCGAAGCTTGCGTCAAATCCTCGGGATTGCACTTCGTGATCACATCCGCAACGAAGCCGCCAGGGAGAGTTGTGATCACCACCCGACAATTCGCGGTCAGCTTCAGGCGAGAAAGTCGATCAAATCAAGGACGCTCTGAAGTCACGACGGTCAAATAATCCTTGTTTATGCAAGCGTCCCCTCTAGCTCGTACGAACTCCTGTGGCATCCACGGCAGTGATCGGGTGGAGACATGATTTCGATCCAGCCACCAACTGAAGGTACAAGTAAATGAGTAAGGTCGACTGAAGCAGGAGGAACTCTAGAACACGTCCATAATTTCTGGTTTTCTGTTGCGTGATGATAGCCTTGCCTCCACTGACTGAGGTTTTTTGTCTCAAGATCTAGCTGGGAGGCAAACTCGCTACATTCTCGTACACTAAAACACTCTGAATCGGCAGAATGAATACGTAAAATGCAGTCTGAGAAGAAAATAAACTTGGGTTCGACTCTGCTACCTACGAAACTATCACTAAGGATATCCTAGATCTGAAGCTAACTTAAGTGATCCATTATCATTCTGACGAGGCTTCAGTGATCATTGATGTTTCCAGTGCTTTCTTCATGTACCTTTTTTTCGAATACCCACTTGAAATGAATCTTATTGCGAACGGATTAATGGTACTTTAGGTAGCACTCAGATGTCGATAACAAATTCGTGATCGGGCATCAAGTTTCCATTAAGCTCTCAAACAACTTCCACTGTTTGGTAAAACACGCTCCTTTTTTAGAACAGGAACACAGTGCACTTTTGAATTTTGTTTTGGGGTGAAAGTGGTCGCGCGATTTAGATGACCAGGAGATCACCCACCATGCCGAACCTAAGTATAAAAGAGTAAGGAGGATTCACTCAGCAGCTTCGATTTTTTTATCAGTTGTAAACGTCCACTGCTTACTTGCTATAATTACTGAGTTTATTTATTTGGCTTTGAACAGCTTGCCGCTTCTTTTCTGAACTAATGCTGCATTCCAGACATGATGCGTTCAGTGATCCTTGTAATTCTCCTCTCTGCCCTGGCTGTATATGCGGACAACGACATCCAAACGTGCCTTGACAGATTTCACATTAAGAGAATCTCCGCAGATAAGATTGAGAAGGTATAGGTGTTTTCCCTTCCAACGTGCACGAAACCAAGTGGCTCACGCTCTCCTGATGTCTTGTTCGAATTTATGCAATAGCACGTAATTAAGTAGAAGCGCTAGCAGGCAGTTTTTCAAGACATTTCGAGTGCATCAGGATATTCAGGGAAATAACCGACCTTCTCCAGATTTTCGAATGCTGCCGCCCACATGGCAAGGATCTCCTTGGAGTGGTCAAATGCATCGAGGGGACTGGTTTCCTTACCGTTAGTATAGTGGGGGTAAGTGTTAAGTTACACTCCTGTCTAACAATGGAATTATTGTGCAAGTTACATGAAGACCTCTCGCAGATCACTAGGCTGTGCAAGTAACCAGTTTCGGCAATTATTCTCGGAAATTTCACATGCAGTTTTCAGCTAACGTGTGATAAGAATAATGGATGCGTTCATCAATTTTTGAATGGGTTGAAGCCCTGGGTGAACGCTATTCTGACGAATTATTCCCAGCTATGATCGCTATTCAAGACCTCAATTATTGAGAAGATTCTAATGCCGCACAGTAGTCCTCAAAGACCAAAGCTATGCAACATTTTCCGAGTTGCGATGCTTATGGTAGCAAAAATCCTAACGGTTGTTTTCGTTTATGTCCGCGCACACGGTACCACTACACCCAAGGTTCTCACTAAATAAAAGCTGGAATAACACCAAAGACAAACAGAAACAGAAAAACGTAATTTGAAAAACTATTAGCTGTTTCCGTAGCGAATAATGACAGTTAGCCATGGTCACAGTAGGCTTAGTGATAATACCGCACAACCGCTTTTTTTTACTTCGCCGCGGACTGTAACCTGTGTTGAACTCGCAGATTATTCTCAGAAAGTTTTCCGAAAAGTGAGCTCGATCGCTTAAAGAATTGAAGTCCCACTCATTCCATTTTCGTTAAAATTCAGGTGAACCTCCTGGATCTCGTGCACTCAATCTTCTGTATTCTGGGACTCTGAGGAAGAAACGTGACTACATCCAGCTTGTTGTTGTGAAGAGTTATCGAATGAAGAGCTTTATTCTCATATGTTGAGAGCCGTCGTCGACGATGCTGTTGAAAAAAAACATATAATCCTGCATATAATAAACGAATCCAAGCACAATGTACGACCCTCTGGATCTCCAACACTACAGCACTTTTTCGTCACATCTCTATCCACCTCAGAACAGTAAAGAGCTGTATGTCCATTTTAGTTCACCAAAACCGTCAAAGTATAGCTAGGCTTTTGCAACATTGCAGACGTTTAGGGAAAGTTTGGGGGTTCAATTTTTTCGGTTCTCAACATACTGCCATCGAAATAGCCGAAAAAGTCAGCGAGCAGATTGTGTTCTTTTCCTTTCTTCAGCCAGACGACTTCACCCTCGTTACGTGGATTAGATTGAATTCCCGGCATCACATGGGGTCTCGGCCTTCGTGCTTTGGTGTCACGACAAGATCCTTTACGTGACTTATACCCACCTCCTAGACTTTATACCCCGCACCAAACCTCGATAAACCGTTATCAAAATATTTTCAAGCGGCTTTAAAGGCACAGTACATCCTCATATATGGAATTTGGGGTTAATCATTGAATTGTGTAGTAGACCCCTCCTGTATAACGCGTGCCAAGTGCGAGATCTCAATTCCACCAAATAAACGAGATATAGGCCATCATCACAGGCCCCACCTCCTTCGCTCACCACCACGGGCCACACCCCCTACTAGATTTCCAAACACGATAGCTGCTAGATGAATGGATGAATTTCAACGAGTCTTCTTTCTTCGAACTGTTACCGGACTGTCTCCCTATCCTGGGTCGCACTCGCGTAGCGGTTGCGAATGAAGAGAAATACAGGCCTGATACAACTCGTCCACTAATTTTTCACCCTCAAAGTATATTCAGTTTTGAGGAGTCACAACTCTGTTCATTGGAAGTTTTCGACGACTTCACTGTGATCAACTTGTGACTCTCTCCAGAATCAGTATAAAAACTAAAAAATAATTTTCTGGGTGTTCTGTGCCTATAAGATTCATTCGAGGATTTCTGTGTAGTTTGAAAACCTTCTCGAACGATGACAGCTCCACGAATTGATTGTGCAAAGGTAATCAAGGGCTATGCTTGAACAATCGGGTGAAAAACGCTTCAAATTCCGCTACTACGGTAAACGCCCGATAGATACGGGCTCAACTCGGTTATTTGGATTGCTCAATACGAATCCGAGACCAGTTTATCAAATTTTTGACAGTTTACGGTAGACCACGGTGGGTGTACGGCAGTTTTGTCAAAGTGCCAGATTTGTCTAAAAATTTTTATGCGGGGGTGATTTGGGGTGCTGATTACGCATTTGATGTCCAGTTGTCAATTTTCAAATCTTTTAGCTAGGTTTTGAACTCTAAATGGCATGGTACCTACCGTGACCTACAGTATTCTTCAGAATTTCGAAAAGCGGGCCGCAGGTTCGTGTTCAGCACCCTAGAGAACCCCTACATATAAGTTTAGAGCTGAATCAGAAAAAAAATTCCAAAACGCCCTGAAATATGCTTGCCGCGAGGCTTTGAAAAACGCTAATAACTTTTTTAAGGGTGATTACAAGCAGCAGCGAAGAACATATTCGGACTGTAAGTCCGCAATCGGTTCTAGAAAAGTACATTTCATGCGGAATGGTTAGTATGGCTAGTAGCGGTTCCCTTATTAGCTGACAGTTTAATTTCCTGGGGGACTCGTAGTGCTTCCCGGTTACATTCTCAGTCAAATTCCACCAAATTTCTAAAATCGGCATTCAGCAGAGGAAGCGCTACCCAACTAAGCATCTTGATAGGGTAACAGCGGATAGTACACTAATAGTAGATGCGCAGCTCAGCCTTCTGTGCACTCTGGGTAGGCCACAAATACTTGGTTGAAAAATCGTAGGCAGATGTGGTTTCAGCACATCGCTGGCGTGTATCTGAACTGTCGTCGTTCTCAAGAGCAAAGTGATTTTTACATTATAGATGATCTATTGTGCAGATCACAATCGCCGCGACTCTTGATCGCACAGAGACTCGTCCATAAGAAAAGGCACAATACGTCGAATTTCGGCTTGACAATCCATTCGAAACATGGAAAAGCAGCTGAGGAGTGACATGGAGGAGTTTTTCCCACAGTTGGGTAGCGTTCATTACTCGCAAAGGACTGGGCTATGTAAAAACGATGCTGGTCGTTGAAAACGAAAAAACGATTTGGCAGCCACTCACGCGCGCAGACCGAAATGGCAGCATGGAATCATTAAAGTGGGTTGGCCAGCAATAATCGGCTGCGAATTTTCTATTTGTGAAGGCCATGGATTAGTGAATAGGATATTGAACACATCCGAATATCTTAGACTGACAAAATGCTGGAAATATGGTTGTTTCTTTCGATGGGAAATCTTTGCTGAGGATCCCGGACAAAGCGTGGCAGTGATGAAGTCTTATCGGTATTGATATCACCAATTGGGATTGAAGGAGTCGCATTCTGAACACGGAATACTTTTCCAGGTCGTTTCTTGCTTTGTTCACCCTGCTCATCCGCGCCATGAACACGTTTTTTAACTAGAAAAATCAAATTCTTTTCAGTTTGAGTATTCATATTCAAAGCAACTTGAAAACAATAGGCGGTTTGGTGCCCTCCCTCACCTGGCCAGTGCCCTCCTTCGACTTTATTGCTCATCGATAACTAATTTATTCGGGAAGTTGACGCTTCAATAGCACAAGCGTTTTAGTAGGAGCCGTGATACTTCACAAAAGTCGCCGTTATCTCATCCTTTTTTCCAAGCCTGTTTGCTGTCTTCTAGGCGCTGTAAGGGTGGGCAAAGCGGACTCTGTCGAGTATAGCAGAGGCGTAGAGAAGCGCCAGCATACCGAACAGTAGCGTTTTACCTCTCTCCTCTCTTCTTCTAGTCCTGCCTCTTTTGCCACCTAGAGACCACCTCTGATCGCAGATAAGTTTGGCCGCAGATAACGACAGCTTTAAACTCGCGGCATAGTGGGTGTGACCTTATGTGCATCTTAGTTGAATTCACAATGTTTTCAAGCACATACAAGGTAGATGAAGTATCTTTATAAAAAACAAGCACATGAAATGTGAAAAGCTCTAACTGTTCCCCCACTTTCGCCTTGCTCAGCTAAACTCCCAGGATGCAGAAGACAGATTTCACTAGATCCAATGCGTTTACCTGTAACAAGCAGAGCTAGTTTCCGAATTAGCTAGTTTCTTTTCAATAAATACTCACTCCAGTTATACCAATAGTCAAAAAAGCGCCCTTTCCGATACATTCGATAGTTGCAAGGATATTTCTTCCATGAGGGCGAACGCATTCAACCACCTGAAAACTTTCTTCGAGCCATAAATAATGATGTTATTGCCTGGTAAGTAACTTAATACCGTCTGAATCTTCTCGTATGGAAGGACGCCATTGCCATATTTCTCAAGACATTCGGCGATACTTTCGTCCGCATATGTGCTTGCAGCAACAAGGAGGATGAGGATGGCGATTGAACGAATCATGTCTGTAACAACGTTCTTGCCAAAGCAGAAGAGATTGACAACAAAAGAGATTTTTTCCTTTCATGCTTATCTTAAATCCTGGCATGACTTACTGCAGCATCAGAAAGGTGATCAAATTTATTTGTAGGCTCCGGCACCCTTTCTCTGAATCTGATATCGGATTAGCTGATGACAGCCCTGAACGCTGATATGGGCATTTCTTGAAAAGAGGCAAGGGAACCCATCCTCAAAATTCCCTAGGGTTTTCGGAAAGGCTGTATCGAAATTTACTCTGTACTTCTATTTGGGGTTATATAATGTGCTGAACGGTCCGGTGTTTGTAAGCCGATATTGTGAGGACAACAAGAGGTTACGAGATTACTAAAGTCACACTAGCTTTCGTAGGACGTTGTCAAAAAGAGCGCGGGGACGGATTTTAATAATTATGGTTCAAATAAATATCTTTGCGCTCAAGATGTGCATCGTTTTAACATAAAAGGCGTCAAGTATTTACTTGGTGGAAGTATACAACACAAGTAGAATCGCTTTATTGGTTAACACTACAAAACGTAGAGTATTGACGCATAGATATTAAAAATTGAGGTCTAGGCATGTATCAGGCTGCTGGGGTCTACTACTCAGAAAACCGTCGCGTTCAATGCGTGTCGAATATGCATTTACTAGAGCGACCACACCCATCAGAAGGCTCGATCACAGGGGCACGCGCTCCAAACAGTAGCACGTGCTGCAAAATTTCATAGCAGTAGCATGTGCCATAAAATTCAATCGCAGGAGTACGTGCTGCAAGGTAGTCCAGCGTTATCGTAGTAGCAAACACCAACGTGCAACGCGGACAGCTCGCCGAGCACCATCTGGGGCCGTCAGCGGTTGGAAGAGGGCTCCAGCGGTCGGGTGGATTAGAGGCAGTGTTCACGATAATCTTCAATTCTGAGATTGTTCGCTATATTGATTATGTGGCCCCGGGTAGAACTAAAATGACGTAGAAATCAAGAAAAACTCACCAGAAGTACAAGAAATTCTCAAGTATCACCCCGCCTCTTTAGTATCACAGGAAGTGTTTGTTGTGCCAGTGAAATCTTTTGTAAACCCGTCCTTTGCGATTCCCTACTCTCTATTGCTCCGTTCTTTCCTTAGGGCCCTAACTAATCCTGTTTTGCATAAAATATTCTTTCATTTTCGATTGGCCCAATTTTCCACCGGTGACAACCACCCAGAACATGTTCATCCAACCGGACAACTAGTCCATGTTATAGAATAATATCCGTGAAATACGACGTTTTAATGCGTTTCTCGCCGTTTCTTCGTAATTTTGGGAACACTTGGAGGCCAACGCATTGTTTTATGTGAAAATTTCGGGGACAAAAATCATCGTGAACACTGCCTTTAAGTACCGCAAACTTGGGTAATTAAATCGGCGAAGCTGCCGACCTCTTAGCTCCTTCTCAGAAGTGCATCGTATACTTTCCTTTTTTGGATAATCGTTTTGTCATCGAGTTGAATGTGAATCATCTGCGCGCATTTGACGGCTTATTTGTTGGGGCACGTGCCGGAATCATGCGCGCATTTGACGGCTTATTTGTTGGGGCACGTGCTGTGATTTGAAACACAATAAGAGCACGTGCTTGCCTAGCAGCACGTTTCCTGACTGTGCTCGAAACCACCTTGTCTTCCAGTCGAATGCATATTCGGCACGCATTGAATGCGGCGACCGTCTGAGTAGGTACACTCCACGGCAACGGAAAAAGGCGGTGGTGCGGTTCCGGACTTCTACCAGTATATGTACTATCAAGTACTTGTACTATCAATCATTGTATCAAAAGAGCTGTGATTGGTCTGCGAGCTAATGTCTGCAATCCTATATTTTCGCTTGTTTTCATTGCTTCCACAGTTGTAATCGTATCAGTGGAAACATAAATTCTTCGTTCAGCCCCACTGTTGCGGATAAATGAATGATACTGCAGTAGGAATATTAGGAGAAGTCCGCAACCACACCACCGTCTTTTTAAGTTGTCATCGAGAAGCCACGATCAAATGGAGCTCTCGAAATTCATTTTCAGGGTGCATTGTCAGAATAAACGTTGACTCCTTCGGATGAGCGATTTCAATATTTAGTGTGAGCAGACAATGAGAGGGATTACCGCATTGATTCCGAAGGAAAGTTTAACAAGGTCAATTTAGAATTCTAACGGGTGGGAAGCTCGGACAGGGGCGGCAGTTCAAATGACGTTAAGTTTACGGGGTACGTTAGGTTCAAAGTCTACAAGATGGAGTAAGTAAAGTGGAACACTAGGGAGGGATGGCGATTCACTGGTATGCATATCGGCTTTTTCGGAGAGGTTCTATGGCTTGTTTTACTGAATTTCACTTGGATTTTGATCATGTTCAATATAAATATCGACCGAAAACATGATTCGGTGGCGTTTGATGCTTAGTAAATGTGTGTTGATTTCATTTGGTATTGGAACATATTCTGCATCAAAGTATGGGAGAAATATTTGAATATGAATGTCATAGAAACTCCCGAGTTGGGTTCTTTGAGATCGAACCTTTGCCATTTTCTCCTCTGTGCCGATGTTATTCTCCGAGTGGTCTTCGAACTACAGAGATTGATCAGCGAAATTCGAACCACGGTGTTTGGCGATTAATCCATCCGTCACATATGGGATCGAACCTCTCAAAAAACCAAATTTATGTTACAACCGTAGGCTGTTGCTGTAATGAGCCGAATGCGTATGGATTGCAGATTTCTCACCTGTTACTATCTCTTAGTAGCAATCTTCAATCGACTACTGCAAAAAATTCCAACAGATATAGAAGTCACTTGAGATACTCAACTGACCTGCTTACAGATTTCCGATTCGGCGTGTTACTCTGTAAACGAAAATTATTCGAATTGGGACCCTGCAGAAGGGTATGAACATAATCAACAGTTTACGAGAGCACCTATCAGAGGCGTCGTAAAATGAGGCAGCACTAGAAGATTCTTGCATTGAAGATTCATGAACTTTTGACTCCGCGCTGAACTATGCACGAGCATGGAACTATTGACGTCGCTGCCTCTCCCTCAGTAACCCAAATAGACGGCGCTCTATTGCATCACACGGCGAACGCTAGACTAACAAAGGAACTTTCTCGCTCTCTATGCTAGAGGCATGGAATAGGAGAAAGATATTATGAGAGAAGAGAGATTTCGGAAGAAACTTAGTTATACCTTTGAAGAGATCCTTAGTGGGATCTCGGCACCGTGGACCTACTGGGATCCTGTCATGATTCGTTCAACATTGGACTCGCAACACCAAGAATAGGTTTCGCGGTAGAGTCGCAGAGCCGTTCAGCCGCCTGGAGTTTGTCAAGTCGGTGCCTCAAACCTACTGGGTCGTAGCCTGATAGGAAACGACTCTGTAGGTTCGCGGTGAATTCTACCTTAGTTGATGGGGAAAACTGCAAGCGGCGAAAGGAAGAGATGAATGACTATCGGTCAAATAGCTTGGAGCCCAATACCTGAAGGCGATCTCATAATTGACTGCTACTAGCGTATGTGGCTGTTGGTGACATAAAGTTTATGGAACTTCTTGTGTTGCTACTTTTCGCGACGTCTTTGACAGGTGCTCTCGAGCAGTTGGTCATGTTCTTAGCCTTCTGCGGGGTCTCTGTTAGAATGATTTCTGTTAACAGTGTTACACGCCAACTCAGAAAATTGTAAACGGGTATGTTTCAGTTGATTACCTAAAGTGGCTCATATAATTCATCTACGCATTCGTGTTCAGTCCGCGAAGTGCACGCTGAATGCGAAAGCGTGCTGCGGCGCGGTTGCGAGGATCCTCAGACATGAATGTTGAATCACCCGGGCGGTGGGATCACCCGAGCATCAGAGGCGAGAACCGCTCGGGTGATCCCACATCCCTGTCTGAGGATCCTCGCAACCGCGCCGCACCACGCTTTCGCAATCAGCGTGCACTTTGCGGACTGAACAGCAGTGCGTAGAAGAACTGCACATAAGTTAGAATTAGATGCAAGCACATCTATTTAAAAATGCTACCAATAGATAGTGTTCATAGAAATCAGCAATCGATACGCATGCAGTTCATTACAATGCCAGTGCAAGATAATTGAGACCTACAAGTTACATCCTTTCGATTTTTTAAAGAGTTCTCTCCTACATGTGACAGATTGATCAATTTGCGAAAACCAGTGTTCAACTTTCGTTGATCAATTTCTGTAGTTTGAAAACAACTAGAAGAATAACAACGTCACAGAGGAGAAAATGGCAGAGTTTCGATTTGAAAAGAACCCGCATCGGGAGTTTCTATGACAATCCTATGCAAATATTTTGCCCATACTTTCACGCCAAATACGCTTCCGATCCCATTTTAAACCAACACACGTTGAATAAACATCAAGCGCCACCGATTCATGTTTTCGGTTGATATTGATATTGAACATGATGAAAATCCAAGTGAGCTCATGTTGAACAACCAATAAAACCTCTCCGGAGAAGCCGATATGCATTTCAGTGTATCACGATCTCCTTCATTGCCTGCTCGCCATGAAGAAAAAAAGCTCATCCAAAGAGGTCCACGTTTGAAGGCCTAACATCCCCCAAAAATTATTTTTGTGAATTTAATTCGATCCCTCACATCGCTCCTGAAGCGCAAAGCATGCCAAGACCTCGATTTTTTAAAAATCTCTGCGTCAATACATGACCCATTTCATTTTGAAATTAGGAACATCTTGAGCGCAATCAAAATTGAATTCTTATTATAGAAATGCGCCCCCGCGCGTCTTTAGACCACATCCTACGTGTGCCAGTGTAACATTAGTAATCTCGTAACCTACGGTTATCCTCACAATATTGACACCCGAACACCGAATCGTTCGGCACAATTTAAAATCGTAAATGAAAGCACTGAGTAAAGTTCTATACAGCCTTCCCGAAAACCCTGAGAATTTTACGGATGAGTTCCCTTCCTTTTTTGGAAAATGCCGAAATCAGCATTAAGGGCTGACCTCATGTAATCGGATACCAGAAGAGAAAAGGTGCCGGAGTCTACTGAAGAAATTTGATCATCTTCCTGATGCTGGAGTGAGTCATGCTAGGCTCTGAGATAAACATGAAATACAAAAAAAAACTTTATTGTTGATAATATTCCCTCTGCTTTGGAAAAAAGTTGTTACAGACATGATTCTTTCAATCGCTATTTTCATCCTACTTGTTGCTGCAAGTTCATATGCGCACGAAGGCATCGCCGAATGTCTCGAGAGATATGGCAATGGCCATCTTCCATACGACAAGATTCAGACGGTATTTAGGCTTTCGTCAAACAATCACTTCATTATTTGAGGTTCAAAGAAAGTTTTCAGGTGGTTGAATGCGTTCGCCCTCATGGAAGAAGTATCCTTGCAACCATCGAATGTATCGGCAAGGGCGCCTTTTTGACTATTGGTATAACTGGAGTAAGTATCCATTGAAAAGAAAAACACTTTATTGAAAACTAGCGGTATGTTCCAGGTTAATGCGCTGGATCTAGTGAAATCTATCTTCTGCATCCTGGGAGTTTAGCTGAGCAAGGCAAAAGTGGTGGCACACTTGCAATCAGAGGCTTCGACGTTTGATGTGCTTGTTTTTATGAAGACACTTTTTCAACCTTGTCTGTGTTCGAGAACATTGATGATTCAAGCTAATAGCGAAATGGAAAAAGGGCACATAGGGCATAAGGGCACGTACATCGCACCCACTATGTTGTGAGTTCGGGCTGTGGTTGTCTGTCACTGAACTTACCTGCCATCGGTGATGGTCTTTAAGTGGCAAAAGAGGCAGGACTGGAAGGAGAGCCGACAGAGGTGGAACGCTACTGAAGGGTATGTTTGAGCTTCTCAGCTCTTATACCGCGCTCAACAGAGTCCGGTTTGCCCGCCCTTTTAGCAACATACGAGCTCGGAAAAGTGGTTGAGTTAACGACGAAATTAATGAAGGCGGACCACTAGAAGGGTTGTGCTACCGAAGCGGCAAGGGCGTTTATCAAAATTGTGCCCCTAGAGGTCACCGAACCGTTGAAGCTGAGCCTTCCTATTCAAAATCCCGCCCTTGATGATCCGGCAAAATACCTCAATGTTGCTCTACAGATATTGATGTCTTTTTAAATAGATGAGTTATCGATGAACAATTAGAGTCGAGGGAGGGCGGTGCCATAGGAAGCATTGCGAACAGCGTAAGATTTTGTCCAAGATAAACAAAAACGCGCAAAATAATTTTGGGGGGGGGGTGTTCTGTGTCTTTAACAGGCTGCGCGCTTCACGCGAAAACCGCGTTACGAACCGTCGCGCCCAGCCTAGAATAAATTCAATGAATTTCTAAACTGAGTTTTACCTGTCAATAGATATATGAAGTGCTCATTACCTACACACCAGTGTTTGCAAGTTGTTTCAAGTATGGGTACTACAGCAATAATTGAAAGGAATCGGTTTTGAAAAAATGGTTCTTGGCATGGGTGAGCAGGTAGGACACCTGATCTCTTGAGTGTTAGTCGAGCTGAACTCTTCAAGACACTCTTCACAATAAAATTCGTTTTCAAGCATTGGAGAGCGAACTGTTATAACGTCCTTCGGAAGTGATACCGCTTTTAAGAGCAAAACAGAACGCCCCCGCAGAAGCAAAACAGCGACTTGGAACAGTACTCACGTGGTCACGTTGAAACCCCTGCCAGTTATGTTGTTATCATCTCCAATTTATAGAAACTGAAGCTCGACCAATCCTCTTTGTTGTCCGTAACAAGTGCGTTCCAATCTTGCGAAATAGTTGTTTAATATTCTGCTTGTAAGTTAGCGCTGATCACTTGTTAGTGCCCGTATCCGCGGCGCTTTTTCGAACCTCGTCGCCCGTTGAAGGCAGTGTTCATTATTCATGATAAGGATCGTTTCGAGAACGGTCCGAAACTGATTCCAGTGATGCCTCTAGAATCGTACAAGACCATTTGAGAACGGTGCCATGGTCCCTCAAAAATTTAGGTAGGGAAGCGTGGTGGACGAGTTGCCTGAGGCTTGTAACTTCCGTCTTCTGCAGACGATATATGCGAGCTGACCTGAGTAAAGAGAGAACTTGAGAATAAAAGAAAGAAAGGGGCTATTGATCCGGAATCATCGCTCATCTCACGATCTCCACTTTTCACTTGATCACGTCGGAAGGCGGTCATTGCGCTGTTGCGGTTTGCTTTGCGCTCAAAGTGGCAACTTCCGGCTCTTTTGGGGCTATTCGCAGCTGGTTTTGATGCGTTCCTTCGACTTCAACTTTACAGTTACGTCACTACCCGTTCCTAGTGGATACTGAAACACACTATTTATCGTGAATATGAATGTCATGATGAAAAACGTAATCGAAAAAAAAACTACGAAAATCAGCCTAGATCGAAAACAGATGAAAAACTATGAAGGTGACTTACTTGACTTAATCGGTTGGCTTTCGCCTGACGCGGTCATTCCGCATCTTCACCGAGGTGTGCCGTCCTAGTAGTCAGCCGTGTCCATTTTTCACGGTCTTCAGCCACAATTTGAACACATTCCATCCAGCTGTCACTATTCCATTTCCTGCGAAACGAAACATCGCGCCTGAACTGTCTTTCGATGCCGAGTGACTTTAAATCCTCTTTAACCACATCCGTCCAGAACTTTCGCCTACGCCCAGGTGGCCGTTTCCAGACAGGATTTGGAAGCATTCTTAAGGCGTCTTGTACGAGACGATTCGGCGTTCTTAGTATATGCCCGAGCAGTCGAAGTCGACTTTTCATTGCTGCTTGAGATGGCGTTAGGAGATGCTGGCACCTCCCTCGTGTCAAGCGTTGATGTACTGCGTCGATTTCCTTGTAAAGGTCTTCGTTATGGCATACACGCGGCCAGAAATATCCAAGCAAACGCCTAAAAAGCTCTCTCTCCGTGCAATCCAACCTTTCCATCTGCGTTTTCGGTGCTGCCCACGTCTCCGATCCGTACATCATGATAGGGCGAATAGCGGATAGGTAGACGCGCAACTTGACTTCCTTCGCGATGGTGGTAGACCACAAACACTTGGTTAGAGAATTGAATGCAGACGTAGCTTTCGCACATCGTTGTCGAATATCCGCTGCATAACTACCATCGTTCTTCAGCAAACAGCCCAAATAACAGAAATCGTCCACCAGTTCGATACGTTGTCCGTCCACACAAACTCCAGTTAGAAGGCCTCTGAGAGACCCACATCTGCTTGCATTTGTCGGGACGAAGACGAAGACCATAGGCTGCGGCATACTTCGAAACGAGGTTCACAATCCTTTGCAGTTTTGCGTTGTTTTCAGCGAATAACACAATGTCGTCGGCGTACTCCAGGTCGACAAGGGAGCGTCCTGATGGTGTTAGGATCACATCCGCAGGAAACTGTTCTGCAACTCTACGCAGGATGTCATCAACGGCGAAGTTGAAAAAGAAAAGGTCCTGCAACGGCTCCTTGCCTTACTCCTGTTTTCACCTCGAAAGCTGACGTAAATCCGACAGGTGTACGAACTGCTGCTGTTGTTCCTTTGTTCATGTCCTCGATTAACCGAACATACTTTTCCGGGACTCCATCTGCTCGCAGAGCATTGAGCAATCGATCACGATGAGGAGAGTCGAACGCGGCTTCAAAGTCCAAAAAAGCAAGCTGTAATGGCTTCGAAAACCGCTGCCACGATTCAATTACTCTTCTCACGACGAACACTTGGTCGATGGTCGATCTTCCAGGTCGAAAACCGGCTTGCTCATCTCTGGTCGTTCCTTCACGATGTTTGATAAGTCGCTCGAGAATGATACGTTCTAAAACCTTGTACATGACACGAAGTAGAGAGATTCCTCTGTAGTTCTTAGGATCCGTGACGGATAGCTTCTTGTGAAGAGGTACGATGATCGCATGTCTCCACGAATCGGGTATCCTTTCGCTCATCCATATGGCACGGATGGTGTTGGTCATTTCACGAATCCCAGACGGAGGAAGAGCTTTCAGCACTTCAGCAGTGATGTTGTCATCTCCACCTGCCTTTCCATTCTTCATTTTCCGGACACAATCCAGAACCTCAGACTCTGTCGGCGGTTCCTCACTGACATCGTAATGTGCTCTCTGAACTTGCGGGAGCTCAGGTACTGATGGCGCTGGACCATTCAGTAGTGAACTGAAGTAATCCTTCCATATTGGCAGCGTCGCATCACCAACTGCAACTCCATTGGTAGTGTTCAAGACAGGAGAACA
Organism: Aplectana chamaeleonis; assembly: GCA_029168955.1. Lineage (NCBI taxonomy): Eukaryota > Metazoa > Nematoda > Chromadorea > Rhabditida > Cosmocercidae > Aplectana > Aplectana chamaeleonis. The sequence continues at coordinate 29,598 of JAPDOI010000352.1, forward strand.
TCTCTTCATCTTCCCGCTATACTGTCGCAGCAACGTGTAGGCTTTCCTCGGATTCTTCTCCTCCCAAGCCTTCTCGAACTCCTTAGCTCTACACGTCCACTCTCGTTCGCGGTCACTTTGAAGCTGCCGACGCAACTTCCTCCTCAGACGCTTCTCCTCCACGAAGTTTCCTGCAGTTCGGAGAGCACATACTCTGTTGTAGGTAGATGTTGTTTCTTCTGAGACGTAGGCCAACTTCTTCTTAGGCTGTACAACCGGGAGTGCCTCTTTCGAAGCGTCCTGGATGCATTTGACAAAAGAATCCGCGTCGCAAAGTTTCTTCTTAGTCCGTACTCCGATGTGAATAGAAACGCGTTGTCGGAAATTCCTTCTGCACTCTTCATCTCTGAGACTTGTCATGTCAATCCCTCTCGAGAGGCTGAGCCCCTCGCTTCCTCTTATGAATCCTCGCAGTGAAGTTCAACAGAACAGGACGGTGATCCGAATCGAATGCGACATCCCACACAGCTCTAGATCTTCGAATGTCCGCTACTGGAATATTCCTCGTCAGGACATAGTCAAGCTGTAGTTTCAAAGTTGTCATCTTCCGCTTCCGCTGCTCTTCTGGAGATAGCCGGGTTGGTCCCTGCCACGTAAGCTGATGGCGGCGATGATTCCTCTTGAATGTCGATGCAATAATCAGACCACTGCGTTCACAAAAGTCGACAAGGCGGTAGCCATTGTCCGATGTTTGCTCCACTGGGTAGAACCATTTACCGAGTACTTCGGATTCCTGATCAAGTCCCATCTTCGCATTTGCGTCAATCCCACGACAACAGCATGTTGACAAGGTATCCTGGCCAGCAACGTATTGAGTTCCTCATAAAACGCATCCTTCGAATTGTCTTCGGCGGTTTCAGTGGGCGCATGAGCACTCACTATCCACAGATTGAATCCTCTGTGATCCCGCAGTCGTACGAATGCATTCCGACACGACGTTGAGCCGAACTCCTTGACCATACCATTGAAATCCTTCCTTACAGCTATTGCACAGCCTCCCACTCTCCTATCGTCAGCGTTACCGCAGTAGATGGTGTACTCTCCGGCGCTGATGACGGGTCTATCCTTGAGGCGGGTTTCCTGCAAAGCAGCAAACGGTGCATGGAAATAGCTCAGAAGTCTGGATAGCGCAGTTTTTTGGATATCACTCGACAGCGATCGACAGTTCAGGGTGGCGAAATTGTGGCTTGTGGCCAAAGACTCCATGACTCCCTAGGTACGGATCCTAAGGTGTTATGGACCAGAGGCCTTAGTGTGCCGGACGGCGACACCTTTATGCAATGTGCGGGATACTTTCGCGATATAGTTGTGCACGCTATATCGCTCGAACGTTCCCTGTGTACACTCAAACGTCTGCTGGGTTCAGTAGAAGCAGGGGCACCAACGAGCAGGTACCAACAGACTTGTATACACACCCCCTGCCATAGGAAGGGGGGCGGTGCCATAGGAACCATTGCGAAGAGCGTAAGATTTTGTCCAAGATAAACAAAAACGCGCAAAATAATTTTTGAGGGGGTGTTCTGTGTCTTTAACAGGCTGCGCGCTTCACGCCGAAAAACCGCGTTACGAACCGTCGCGCCCAGCCTAGAATAAATTCAATGAATTTCTAAACTGAGTTTTACCTGTCAATAGATATATGAAGTGCTCATTACCTGCACACCAGTGTTTGCAAGTTGTTTCAAGTATGGGTACTACAGCAATAATTGAAAGGAATCGGTTTTGAAAAAATGGTTCTTGGCATGGGTGAGCAGGTAGGACACCTGATCTCTTGAGTGTTAGTCGAGCTGAACTCTTCAAGACACTCTTCACAATAAAATTCGTTTTCAAGCATTGGAGAGCGAACTGTTATAACGTCCTTCGGAAGTGATACCGCTTTCAAGAGCAAAACAGAACGCCCCCGCAGAAGCAAAACAGCGACTTGGAACAGTACTCACGTGGTCACGTTGAAACCCCTGCCAGTTGTTGTTATCATCTCCAATTTATAGAAACTGAAGCTCGACCAATCCTCTTTGTTGTCCGTAACAAGTGCGTTCCAATCTTGCGAAATAGTTGTTTAATATTCTGCTTGTAAGTTAGCGCTGATCACTTGTTAGTGCCCGTATCCGCGGCGCTTTTTCGAACCTCGTCGCCCGTTGAAGGCAGTGTTCATTATTCATGATAAGGATCGTTTCGAGAACGGTCCGAAACTGATTCCAGTGATGCCTCTAGAATCGTACAAGACCATTTGAGAACGGTGCCATGGTCCCTCAAAAATTTAGGTAGGGAAGCGTGGTGGACGAGTTGCCTGAGGCTTGTAACTTCCGTCTTCTGCAGACGATATATGCGAGCTGACCTGAGCAAAGAGAGAACTTGAGAATAAAAGAAAGAAAGGGGCTATTGATCCGGAATCATCGCTCATCTCACGATCTCCACTTTTCATTTGATCACGTCGGAAGGCGGTCATTGCGCTGTTGCGGTTTGCTTTGCGCTCAAAGTGGCAACTTCCGGCTCTTTTGGGGCTATTCGCAGCTGGTTTTGATGCGTTCCTTCGACGTCAACTTTACAGTTACGTCACTACCCGTTCCTAGTGGATACTGAAACACACTATTTATCGTGAATATGAATGTCATGATGAAAAACGTAATCGAAAAAAAACTACGAAAATCAGCTTAGATCGAAAACAGATGAAAAACTATGAAGGTAACGGGCAAAAAATAGAGTTTTTAGGGCCCAAAGATGCACAGGTGCACAGCGTCGCCAAAAAAAGATCGCAGTCTCATGCCGAGCGGTCAAAACCATCGACATTCAGAGAAGGTAATAGATGCAAATTTTCCTAATAAGATCAGTTGAACGATAGAAGCAAGCACTACAGTCAATGTTTTTGACTAGATGACAACATAAATATTCTAGCAGGTCAGTCCGAAGGTCAATATTCATTGATTGAAATTCAGTTTCAAGCCAGCTGATGTTCTTGATATTAGAGATCATCAATGTCGATGATGTGGAGTGTGCTCGTCCACCTTCAAAACACAAGAAAGTTCAGGCCTCAAATTCGGCCCGTAACAGCGGCTTTTTCGCGATTTTTTCTCAAAGGTCCTACTACTATAAACCCAAAAAAGGTTCTGGAGAAAAAAAAACACACAAACATATTTCATCGCGACCACTTTAATTATCCGTGCTCCATTGCAAAAACCTATATTTAAATTATGTAATTGAACCAAACGTTGTTCACGCAAAGATATAATGTTCTACAATAGCTCGCGGTATTGTATGTCGTTCTCAAATTGATCAAATAGTTCTGAGCAGCCGCGAATCTGCGAAGAACCTGCCGCGAAAACCTCGGGTCAGAGATTTTCAGTTTTAGTTGCACCTGGACCTCATCGCGAATCTACTAAACAGTTCAAAATTCTCGGGAAATCCGCACTGTTCCTTGTGCATCACTCGGAGCACGCTGACCCACCGAGGGCATCAACTTGGTGTGTTAGAGAAGTGGAAGATGGAAAAGGGAATGGTAAAGAAGAGGGAATTCTGGGAAGAACTAGGTGATATTAGTAGGAAGATGCTATGAGGTTTCCTGGCGTCGTGAACCCGCTGTGATAGCCGTGAGCCGTTGAGTACTGCATTCGCAGCAGCGAGAACAAATTCCGTTTCAGGCTCGCGGAGCCGTAGGCGTGCCTAAACTAGCTGGGTCGGTGGTATCTTAAAGGCAGTGTCCACGATACAATTCGTTCTTGAGTTTCTAGTGCAAAAGTTATCTCTGGGAAGTGTTCATAACTATGAGATTGGAAAAACCGCTGAGGAATGTCGTAGAACTGGAGATTTTCAAGTTTCGAAAAGGTCCACGGGAAAGACGGTGGACGATTGTACCTGTGGAGACGTCTGGTGGACGAATTCGCGCGATGGATAGTCATGTGCCGTTTCACCATCTTGATTGATTCGCTGAGTCGTGCTCAGCTGTTTTTTCCTCCAGTTTTTTTTCTTTTAATCATTTGAATTCTGATTTTTCCTTGTATTTTTACTTTCGAATGCCGATGTCGTTGATTTTTTCTTTTTGCCTTAGTATTTACAGCCGTTAAGTAGTTTTCCGATAAATAGGTGCCCGTTGGAATTTTTTATTTCTTATCAATAATAGCACTTCTAATTTTGAATTGAACTGTAATCCTTAACGTAATCTGTTACCAGAAAAAAGTTGATTTGTCTCAAGTTTTGAATATTAACGAGTTCCAAATTGATGAGTGAGCTTTTTTCTATTTCTTTCATGAAGAAAAGCAGCAATCAGTATTTCCACTGTGTGAATTTGCTTCTTAGCGAGGTGGTGCTCAAGAAAGGTCACACAAGGTTCTTTTCGATGTTTAAATCTCATAACTCCTTGATTTATGCGACGGTTTTGAATTCATTTTCAGCTTTTAGGAGAAGTGACATCACACGGGATACATATTGTATCCCCTCCTTTTGGAAAACCACTGATTCTTAGATGTTCTCAAGTTCCTAAGCTTCTAAACGTGTGCTTGTATAGAGCTTAGGGGAGTTTTCAACTCTGCCGCCAAGCGCGAGCTCTAGCGTCGCGGCCTGAGCATGGCTTGCTCCCCCTCGCTCCCGAATACTCTCCAATACAAGAACCCTCGCACCGACCGAAAGGTACACAGCGCTACCCTAATCTCGCGCGTGGCGCCTCGGCTACAGGATTCGTCATTTGTCTTACGGCCGCAGCGATTTGCTGGCTAACATTTTGCTGCAATTATCCGTTTGAGTAAAAGTTGTAATCGTTAATCGTTTTTTTCACGTAGAAACATTCGCAGGTGCGATTGCAGCGGGGGGTGGTATCGCACTTGGCCCTACTCATTTTTTCTTGCCGCAACGACTCTCCTGATTTCGGCAGGGATGGAAAAATCCCGGGTAGATGCGCAAACTGGGTGTGGCACGGTAAAATGGGGCCAAATGGCCAACTGCATCGCGCCATGGTGCCCCTCCAAGCGGAGAGAGCATCCCTAGGTTTAGTACAGTCGAAATTTTTGGTGTTATCCATGTGCGGGTCCACCCAACAAGTTGCCCCCGTAAGATAGGAGACGAAATATGCTGCGATGGCAGACGCTATTAATTTCACACGCAGGATTACGGTAGCCCTGCATTTTTTTGATCGGTACGAGCCACAGGTGTGCGTTTTCGCTTTTCTCGTTTTTCGCCCTTTTCGACGAAAAAAATGAATTTCTAAAAAATGAAAACGATAAAAAATTTTAGTTTTTTTCGGTCTAATATTTGCGGTTATGATGCGATTTGCAGTCGATCCTTCGCTGCCTACAGACGTCTGCAGCAAGTTTGCACTTGTCTTTCATTTAAATGTAAGTATGGAGCTTCGGGAAGGATGGTCCTTGTGAACAAAATTGATGAGCATCAATTGGTAAAGGGTAGGGTATAAAAGAAGTGGAGAGCGGTGTATCTTTGTTCACATGCCCTCCTTCTCTAGGGGCCAGCAGCTGATGATCTGCCTGGACTAGGAAGTGTAAAGACAGCACCACCGGTAGTTAGGCAGGGTTTGCGATGAAAACGACTTTCGAGCTTATTGAGCTTTATGAGAAAGTAGATTTGGTCATCACAAAAGTAAGACTAAGGGGAAAACCCGAAATTTGCGTGAAAAACGCTCAAAAACGAAGTATAACTGCCAATTACCGGTGTTGGCCGGCCCCCTAATTAACGGGATTCTCATTAGTGCTTGCTAATCCGCCTTTTGTTCTGCTGTTAAGGCATTCAGCAGCCCCCAGAAATGCTCAAAAATTACATAAGAAGCAAAATAAAAGTTGAAAAAACCGGCTTTCACACAAATCTCGATAATTGGGAGGACACCAAGCCATAACTTGTTCCTGGGCGTTTTGTCTCCAATTTTTTACTTATTTTCACTTTTGTGATGGTCAGATCTACCATTCCATGGGGATAGCACAACAACCGATTTTATCGAGAACCCTGCCTTTAGGATATAACAAAATCGGAGTGAAAACTTAGAAAATCATCGAGCCGTGACGCGCTCAACGAAGATGAGCCACCCTTCCTGAAGCTAAATTCTTACATTGCTTTCAATTGATTTCAACACTATTCGCTCACAAAAAATGCATGATCTGTCCCTTGCACGACGGGTTCTTCTATTATATCAGTTTCGATGGAAAATTAGAGTGGTTGAATCAAAATTTCTTGGATTTCTTGTATTTGTCAGACTAAAACGACTACGGCGCATCTTTGAGCATGGTCACAATTTTGAGGAACAATCTTCGAAGATCTGAAAACATTAAATTCGACAGGCGGAAACATCACCAATCTGATAACGCTAATCGATTTGACATAGCTGGTAATCTACATGGGCACCTTTAGATCAGGAAAAAATTCGTTTCCGTTTATGATGTACACGAGAAGTCGCTGAAAGTTGCTGATCGGAAATTCAGAATTTTTATACCGAAGCGTTTCCGAAAATTTTGGGGGCAACAACCATTTTTTGCACCTTCTATCGACCCATAACAAAAAAATACTACGAACATAAAGTTTCTTGGGCGAACGGTCTCAGATATAGTTCCATCCAGTGCGTGTGGTTGCGTCGCGGCCATTACCGTCCAATAGGCTGAAATCACACTTCCAGCCAGGGCTGGGCACACGTCCCGGCATGACGATTCTGAATGTGCACCCCCCCTTAGCTCGGTAATTTTTAGGCACCCCCTTACGGGGAATCGAAATCGGCTGTTTTCCGAATAGTTGGACAGCTATGATCTTGACTTCCTGATTTTAATAAACAAGAATACAAAAAAGCACTGAATAGAGAAAATTCCGAAAATGGCAACAAAAAGGGTAGTGTAATTTCTAAACTTCAAAACAACCCCATGAGGTAAAATTTGTTCGTAAGACGGTAAGTTATGACAAAAGATAAAACATTTTTCAATACAAAACAATTGAACAGTTACCAACAACAGAACTACTACTATTGCGATAATTAATGTTCTCGGTCGAATGTTTTCATAAACCTATGAAGGATTACTTAATCTGTGTTTGATTGTTCTGATGTGGAAATCAGAACTATTTTGTGTTGTGGAACAATGTTAGAATTCATGTGAATCGTAGGGAGTTAAAAACCCGAGTTCTACCCTTCTAGAATTCCGCAATCCCTTAAAAATCGGCTTGCCGTGCGATACGGTGTTGTACGCAGCTACACAGCGCACACGGGAATGGACGCGCACACAATATTAATAAAAAATGTATTTTATTACAGAACGGGGAGGAGAAAAGGATTGAAACCGAAGAAAATGGAAGATGGTAAAGGTAGTCTATTCTGAATGTACCCATTTTAGAAATTTAATGTAAACTAACAAAGTTAGAGCGGGTGCCAATATTTAGCCGTGATAAGGTTCATTCAAACAAACTTAGTTGATCAAAACTAGCATTGAACTGAGAGCAAAGGATATTGTGAGAAAGAGGAGAATCTGGCAATTATTTTAGCATCAATGGGACCGGTTTTTAATGTGATTTAAAGACCCTAAATCTCGTCCCGGTTTTACCCCAAAAACCGGGACAAAACCGGGACGAGTTTTAAGGTCCTTAAATCACATTGAATATCAAACCTATTGCTATTAAAATGTTTACCCGATCCTTCTATTTCTTTCTGTGCTCTTAGTTCTCATGTTTATGGGTGTTTTTAATCAACTAGGTTCATTTGAATGAACCTTATCACGTCCAAAAAGTTCACTCGGCTTCAACATAGTTTGTTTACATTAAATTTCTATACTGGATACATTGAAAGAATCCTATTTCTGCCTCCTTCCATTTACTCCAGTTTCAATAATTTTCTCCTCCCCGTTCTGCAATAAAATACATTTTTTAATTAATATTGCGTGCGCGTCCACTCCAATGCGCGTTGTGTAGCTGCGGACAAACACCGTATCGCACGGCCAGACGAATTTCAAGGGATTGCGGCATTCAAGGTGGATAAAACTCGGTTTTTTATGTACAGGGTACTTCTCAATAAGGAGGACACGGTCATTCGCTTCTTTCATAGTAACTTGCAGTCTTCAATTTTTACAGTTGGCTCTCTTCATGAGTCACATTCTCATGAATTAAAATCTGTAAACTAGTTGTGATGCTGACTGTGCTATCTGTACTTTCAAACTGTCGAAATAAATCCTAGCCTGCTCGGATGAGTCCGGGCAGAGTAAGCAGCGTAGCGGTCGGTCATGGCAAAGTATAACAGTGATAAGAAGATTTTGATATGATGAGCCCGATAAGCCTTGCTTTGACTGGCTCAAAATGAGCGACCTAGGCTATACATCAGTTCGCTAATCTTTTTCTGAACTTGAATGATAGTTTTTGTGGGCGCTGTCTTAGTATCTTTGCCTCGAATCGGTAGCCACCCGCGTAATCAATGAACGTTGCACCACAGAAACATGACATCACATCAATCCTTACTTGCTACAAAATAACAGAGTGGTGTATTCCTTCATCAAAGCAAACTTTGACACCAACTATGAATTATTGCGGACACAACCTGCATCTCTATCAATAACTTGAATTCTTTAAGTGTTCGACTCAAAAAGCGGGGAAGAATATATGACAAATCAGAAGAATAGTGCGTATTATTTTTTTTTCCGGAAATTCGTCAGAACTTGCACTTCGTTCTTTTTTTTTTTGGTGTTCGGTTTAGGCACCCCCCCCCCTTTGCCCTCACTGCACCGTCTTATATGCACCCCCCTAAGGTTAACCGGGACGCGTGCCTATCCCTGCTTCCAGCGACGGGCGACGCGACGCAATGTTTACCATCCATACCGCCCGAAAATCGATATGCCTTGTGTGCACTGTCGCTGGCCGCGAGAAGTATGATCCCGGCCATAGTGTCGGGAGACTGAGGTAGTGGTCAGCGCTGACCTCGACGCGACCGCTCACATTGAAATTGAGCATTACAATGCAGGAAACCCACGCAGTGTGCTATGCATTAGGAACTATTGATGTTCATCTCTGCAGAACTTTTTTCTGTTCAGATCTATGACTTGCACACGACTTTCAACTTCTACGAAATCGATTTTTTCATAAAGTTAGAGACGACCTTTGAGCCCGAAGTTTTCAAACGCGTTGAAACGCGGACATGAATGTTCGGAGAAATACCACAGTTTCGAACAACAAGTCCACAATAGGGATTTCGGAAGGTGTTTAGCGCTACAATTTTGTCAGGATTCGCCACTGCAGAAAAGCTAAAATCCCTCTTATCATTGTGTTGATACTTTTGTCTCTCTAAGAAAGCATTATTCTGTCATTGTTTCGAGCACCTCTATTAAGTTTTTCCAGTGAAAGATATGTAATTGCGAGAAAACGTTTAGAAAGACAAGAAATTTTTCGTTTTTTTCTCGGAATTTTTTGATTTCAAGACCGAAAATTTTTCGTTTTTTGGTTTTTTCGGTTTCAAAGTTTTCCGCACATACCTGGTACGAGCTTTCTTGTCTCTTCAAATTTTATCGTCGAAGCTCCCTTGCTCTCCAATCTTTGCCGCATTGCAACTATAAGGCTGCTGAGCGTGTGCTTGCTAGGGATTGTAAGTATTAGTTGTTGCTTCAGAGCGCGGGTGAGAATATGGCGCAGCACTGACAGTGAATGGAAATCCTTTTTGAACAATCCTAAATAGAAAAAACTTTATTGTATGAATAATGATGATGCAAAATGTTCTACCTAGGGACTGCTGTTACAACGAAGAAATAGAAAATTTACTAGATGAACCAAATTTTTTATCACCAACAGTAAGTGTTGCATAACATTGCTAACTCGGATTGCATTCAGCTAGGGCTATTATGAGTTTTCCGAAGTTATGCACTCGTTTTCGTAGGTGACGTTACTATAGATGTGGACAATGCTTGCTTGTTTTTCCATTTTCTTCACAATGTTTTGTATGCTACTGCACTCCTTTTCAGAGCGATGTCTAGATCTTCGTCTCGCAAATGGGTGCCATCAGCATCACTCCACATGGGGCAACTATCGATAAAAAGGTAAAGCAATGATCACAGAAGATCATTTCCAAGCGAGAGCTTAGATCTTAGTCAGCCGTTCCTCTTTGCTAGGGATTACTATGCCTCCCACTTGCTGAAGACCTAATGTTGCCCCACTCAAGTTTTAACCGTTCTTCACTGGATTTCTTTGAGTGATTGATGATATGACTATTGAGAGCAGCACATGAGGCTTGGTGGCTAAATGGCAAAACGTATGTCAATATCGTTGTAAATCTAGTTTCGTTCGGTCCTAAGTCAAGCGCATTGAAACCGCCTCTGCGTCCTATCAATAAAGATGTTGGCGTTTAGTAGTGAAGCAGAGAAATCACGCCATCCCGAAGTGTTCATCCCCACAACACAGGGCTGGAATTTATCACCGACTAAACATGGGCTACGATTGGATTCGCTGCAAAAATAGCAAGCAATCTTCGGAGGCAGACCCAACTGTAGCCCATGGGTTAAATTCATGAATTGCAGCCCAGGTTGCCTTCTACGAGTTCCTCCTCGAACTCGTCCTCCACTGCCATAGTGTCGGCAGCATTCATGATTATACTGTCGCCATTTGCTCTGATCCGAAGCTCTAGGAGACGACCCTTCAAGACGTCCTCCAGGATCATATCCCTCCATGTGTGCCTACTGAAGACTTGTGTTCGAGCCTAGACTTCCTTGCGAAGTACTTGCGTTGTACCTCTGGAATCTTCAGCACTTTTTTATCCCGTTTATTTCACCGAGCATCAATGTATTGATGTGCATTGAGGCCATCATGGTGTAAAGCGGGTATGTCGCAATTGGACCGAAAAGAAGCTCATCAATTCGTCCTAGACATTTGACATTGTAAAGAAACTTGAACTTACTAGAAGATTTCCTTGCGGCAATATATTCTATAGAATGCGTTTCTGGCTTCACATATGGAAGTTCCGCCGTACGGGCTAGGACCACACCACGGAAGGCTTCGTACGCCTTACTTCCAATCGTCATCGTCTCCGGCCTTGGGGCCGGGAGAGGGTCATGTCCGCATCGGCGGTACGGCGACGTGAGCTCGTCATGAAACTTGATTTATGGCGTGATCCCGTTCAAGGGCAAAGCAGAGTCTAACCCTTGGCCATTCGTGGACGTCAGCGACATGATACAAACAAGTGTTGAAAACTGGTCGGATGGCTATTCCAGCCTCCACAAACTTTTCAATAGCATTCCTTGAGTGCGCCTTCACCCGTTCCAACCACATGAGGATGTCTGATAGTGTCTGTCAGCAAAGGTCTAACGCACTACGAATCGGAGTCCGGTTGTCGGAGCGGCGACGGAAGCAGCAACGTTTCCCTTGAAGGCTTTTTTCACTGGAATGGTCTACTGTCCTATCCTGACTTTTCCAATGCTTTCGTTCCCGTTCACAACAGCGCTCGCAGACAAATTTGACCACGGCTGCGGTTCCAACTGCTTTCGATCCACTTTGTGCCTACATTGTGGGCAGAATCGGAATAGTGACAGAACTTGTGTGGCGTAAACGAGAAAGTATTTGTCCTGGACTGACGACGGTCTCGTCCCCAATGGAATGCCATATTGTGACGATGATGACGGTGCTTCCGATATTTCTTCAGGGTCGTAGTTGGAATCGACCTGCAAGTACATTTATTGGACTGTTTTGGTTTAATGCGTCTACCGTCGTGTCAAAAAGCGCTCCATTTGCTACTGCGACATTGGAGCATGCAGCAGCTTCCGCTGTTTTTTGGAAGATTGAAATCGTGAATGAGCTATATGCGAAAAGGTTCACCTGATGAGGGAAAAAGTCTACCCAGTACCGCGAGAGCGGGCAGCGTTTCGGAACACCACGTCATCGATTCACATTTCAATTGTAACCTTATCTTGCATATCATCCAATTCTAGATCTTCGTCTTCAATTGTATTCCAGTCACTCTCTTTGAAGTAATCGTGGTCACCGTTTACCAGCATCTCCGTTCCAAGCAGTTCCTCGTCCACATCAATGCAGTTCTGTACTCCATCCACGCCCATGTTTTGAACATCTGTTGAACCAAACGGCTTGTGGTTATCGGGTTTATCGATTTCACCCCCCTGGTTTTATGTTGATCAGTAGGTCAGGGTCAGTCGATAATACTAGATTATTCAAGTTAAATTTTATACCCGCCGGGTGCTGGGGAGGGAATAAATGGACCACACTAGCAGAAATACCACCGAATAGACGAATAAATAAATAAATATAGAAACAATACATAGAAAAGAATGGACTGTAAAGTGTGAAAAGCAAATCACTACCTAATGATCAGTAGTCTGTCAGTCCAGTGATTGAGTACAGGAGACGGACGGTGGCAGCTAGAGCAGGAGGATGGATGGCAGTTTGAATAGGCCGGCAGTCCCAGAATATGGAAGCAGGATTGCAGTGGCTCGAGACGACGGTCGAATGTGGCGGCAGGTCCAGAGGCACCTCAAACTTGGGTAATTAAACCAACGTAGAAATAGGAACACAGTGAATAAGGTCAGTTCCTAGGAATATGAAGGATTAGAGAGAAATAAGACAAAATTAGAATTTCTGATTTTGCCTATTAGATAAGCCCACTCTACAGAAAACCCCCAAAAGTAGCCAATGGCCGCGGCACGGAAGATTTTAGGCCTCGGCAAGTTGAACTCAACCACGCCGCGGCACCGTACTCCAATAGGGTCTCGACATGAGGGGTTCGAGTTAGGGCGCGGTTTCCTCCGCTCACCTGTGGTTTCCTTCCTCTCGGCGTTGACGAGTTGTTTCTCTTCTATCCTTCACTCTCCCTTCTTCTTTCTTTTGGGTTTTCTTCTCCTTCGATTGGTTAGTAAGAATAAAACGTAACAGCTACTATTGTGAGGGGAAACTACTAGAATAAATCATGAAAAAAATATACATATTGGAATGTAGCCACGTTTCCGTGACACCGGGAACGTTATCAAATGGACTCGGTTCATGGAGTTTAGCCTCAGGTACAGATGTATCCTCTTCACACGAGAGTCCTTGAGACCACATAGAAGTGTCGTAGTATCGTTTCAGTGCGCCGTTAAGAATAACCATACATCTTTGGAATTCACTGGAGAATCCTTCTTAACAAACGACATAGAATTTCGAAAAAAAGCTGGGTGTTGTTGTAAGTTGGAAACATACGTCTAATTCATAGCTCTTCACGAAGGCAATCACGTGCTGCGGAATGTCTCTTTCAGTTGCATATACATGTTCAGAAGCATCATATCTTGACGGGTTACCAGTCACCATCATTTCCGCACACACGTAGTTCACCTGATCAATTACAGTAGGGTTTATCTGTACCTCGACGCACATCGAACTTCCATAACATACGGCTTCTAAGAAATGGCTGTGGTATATATATGCTCTTAAAGAGCTCAGAGTGAGATACTTCTCTTTCAGTTGTGTTGTGGTGAGATTCCTCAGCGGCCTGATTTTTGACATACACGCCACAAGTATCATACTCGTACCCTTCAGTTTTCAAAATCTTCTAATTTCGTTTCGATCACATCGGAATGAATAAAAACCGCATTTCCTTTTCTCTGGTGCCATCGCTGTTGGTATATTTCTTTGTTGCAACGTAACGTACCTAATATCCTGAATGATAGTTGTGCGTTAAAGATTCGTCAACTCTTAGCTGGTAATTTCGTGTTTATAATGATTCATGTCTCATGTAAAGTTTTTTCAGGTATGCTTAGTTTTGCTGACACATGCCGTAGCGACAGTCGAAGGCGACCAATAATACAAGAACGAGGTGTGTTTTATGCTTCTCGTTGTAACGGCTATTGCCAGCAGGTTAAATTTTTTTGGTTTCGTTTTGGTGGTGTGTCGGCCACGTCCGTGGGCGATCATTTGTTAAGGGCTCAATCGTGAATAGAGATGCACTGATGTAATTCTTCGCCCCACAGTGAGCGAAATGCCTTACTGGCCAGTGTACCTAAGAGTGGGGGGGGGGGGGTTAAGAGCTACTGTTTCATTTTCGTTTCCGTGTTTTCGGTGCTTCTCAGGCTGTTTCGTACCCGTTTCCGGGGTTTCTCTCCCCGGAAATGGTAGAAATCGATGGTACAAGGGTAATAGTTACGCCTTCCCCTCTCCCAAAACCGCGGCACTTCTGCGATCATCGCACCGTGAGTGTAACCCCGATCGCCATTATCAGGGGCGGCATGCATGGACGCTGCGAAGGAGGTGAGGGAGCCCCTCCGCGGCCTATGCGCACAGCGTCGAGCCACGGGACGGCCCTTAAGTGGATGGCGTATATTAGTGTATCGCGGACGTAAATGCCTTTCTACTGCAAATTCTGCGCGCACATTTTCTGTCATTCCAGTCGCGTTTGCTTCCAATTATTGAGATCACGGGATGACAAAAGCGCCAGAAAGCGACTGGTATGACAGAAAAATGCAGCTCGGCGTAGTGCCCTGGAGGAGGAGCATTCACAGTTCAACTCCGCATTGGCGAGTATCCTCAGACGGGGATGTGGGATCACCCGGGAGGTTCTTGCCTTTGGTGCCCGGTTGATCCCACATCCCTGTCTGAGGACACTCGCAACCGCGCCGCGGCACGCTTTCGCTATCAGCGTGCACTTTGCGGACTGAACGGCAATGCGGAGTTGAGCTGTACGTCTGCGACACACCAATATACGCCATGCACTTCTGGGCCGTCCCGTGGCTCGACGCTGCGCGCATAGGGCGCTGGGTGGCTCCATGACCTTCTTCGCAGCGTTCATGCATGCCGCCCCAGGGGTACCACTACTTTCAATCGTCACCTAGCTTGCGGTTCGTCGCACAAAACGATCCCAACGTGGGCTTCAACTTAGCAGCTGCGGAACGCATACTCTGGGTACTGATGCACGAGTGACCGAGATGTTATCTGGCTATCAAACCTTGGTAAACAGTCACATCTCAATTGAAAATCATCAAAGTTTGCCTTTCTCACTTTTTATCACAATACTTTGCACAAAGTGCTGAATTATCGGCTGGTCATGGCCCACTCATGCATCAGTACTCTGCTTCACGATGCCAAAGTCCGGTTCGCAATAGCGTTTCGTGACGCTTTGCGGTATGCGCTTGAGACGTTCGAGTTTCCAGCCCTAAAACAGCTCGAGGTGGCTTTTTGCAATCAGTTTCCCTCATTTTTTGAAGATTGCAGTCTCTAGAACTCTCTCAGAGTTATCAGATGGGCTGCTGCGGCGCTGAAAACGGGTCCCACTGGTAAGCGTGCGGCCGCAAGGCGTGTCGAGACGCAACCGCGGACCGGAATTCGGCCCAGAGAAGCACAGTACAATGCTTTCTTCCAGGTGAGTCCGCTGATGGAAAGCCGAAAGAGGCAGGACTATGTCCTTTTAGTCTCCTGACACTCAAGTACTCGCGAGACTGCACTTAGCGCATTAGAAATAGAAGTTTATGACCCGCATCGAGTTGAACACCTCGTTGTCAGCGGCATGTGCTGCTAAAGCATACTGAGTGTCGACCTCTTCCTATCTGCAGCTCATGCTCGATGATAGCACCTGTTGCTATCAACGAGGGGTTGATCCCGATTTCCGCCCCGGGTCGCGACCCCTCATCAGCAAATGAAGAGATTTTGAGACACCACCTGAACAAGTGTGGGTTCCTTATATACTTTCGGCGGTCGTAGACCATCAATCGCACTGGAAAATGTTTAAGGGAATCAAATCGACAACAGAGGTATCAGCAGCACACGAGGAAGGGGCTGCTAAAGCAGACTTATTTGGAGCTTAATAGATGACTTTGGGCTGCAGCAGCACGCCTTCCTATATGATGCAGATCTCTTTGTCGTCGGCTTCGTCTGCAGCTCTAGAGCGCAACCGCTTTGGTGCGTGAGCAGGGTCAAGCGCCTAGTGATGTCCTAAATTTTTAATCAAAGGGCAAATCCAGAAGATTTTAGGCAAATACGAAACATTTTTTCGACCCCCCGTTTCTAGTCACTCTTTCACCTAGTCCTTGGTGAATGCCCGGACCCTATGCTGAGCAACGCAATGAAACTAGGGTTCGGCACGGGACCAGGTGCATTGCAATCCGCCCAGAACCCCCATTTGAACCAGTAATGGAGCTCTGCAGGTGCCCCAAACCTCGTGATCAATGTGCCTTTGCATGAAGTAAGTCTCATAATTTTAGACTATCGACAGAAAGACGACGGTTGTGATCAATGGACGATTTCAACTCTACCACGTCTTAAAGCGAAACCTTTTTTATGCGGAAAATTCGTTAAACGTTAAACAAAGGGCTATATGCTAAGCATTTTGCTGACATTCGACTAACGATTATAATTCACAGAAAACAAAACTTTATTTGTGGAACTAACAATAGGTTAAAATCTGCAATTTTCTCAATGAAGGATTTCCGAGCTTCCAAAATCAACTTCTTTCACCTCCACATGTAAAGTAGAATATCCGTTTGACTCCTGCTTGCAATTGTAAGAATTACCTGATTTCGTACGAAAATTGTGTGAATACAGTATGTGTTCGCGAAGTTGAAGACAGGGTCAATCATAACGCTGTCTCGTACTTTGGCGGAGCTTTGGCCTTCATCCCTTATCATCACACTTCTCCTCGACCATTTGATGGCAAACATACTCCTGAATTGGCAAAGTGATGTTTCATGTGTCAGAGGGACGGGTGATTTCTGCAAAGGGTTATCTGAAAATCGTGGAGTACCAACTGGCAGGATCATATAGTCACTGTCCGGTGGGACAACGGAAAGGGACGTGAAACATTTGAAAAAAAAAGTTCTTAGGTGGGGGGGGGGGGGGCGTAAAAATTTTAGACCAAGCGTAGAAACCATTTCTCGGGCTCATCAGTAAGAGGAGGGGTCTTTCTTTCACAAAAAAAATGGAACGAAAATTACAAAGTTCCTTTTTTGAAGATTTTTGGTCTAAAACTTGTCAAAAAAATTCATCCAAGGCGTAGGTGAAAATTGTCGACATTTTCCAAAAACGTTCACAGGTAGGCGGAGCTCCGTCGAGGTCTAGAACAACGATCTGCTTGACCCTGCCGTTTAGGGACTAACTGAGGACTGAATCCATCATGACCTGCACTAAAAATAACCTGTTGGGTGTTTCAGGTGTAGCTATTTTGGGTGTATCCGCGAAAGGGATAGCTGCGGACCACTCATCAGGCCGCGAGCCTGTCGCGTGCGCTGATCACATTTCTCGTGAGCGCACACAATGCAGCGCAGTCTGCTGAGGTGTCCGCAGCTATCCCTTTTCTATTGGCCCGAACTATACAAAGGGATTATTAAAGTTCATTAACATTCCTTATTGTAGCTTAGTCCTTCGGAAACGACAGAATAGATTTTCGAACATTCTCAGTCTTAACTTCCTCCAAGTGGGCACTGGAGACGAATAAGAGGTCCGTTGTTGGTATTATTTAGAAATACAATACCGCCCCTTTCTTTGGGCGCGCTAGAGCGCCGGAGCGCGCCGTTTGGCGTCGTCTTTGAATAACTCGCTTCAAAGTGGTCCAATCGGAAAATGAAAGCCAAATTCGGAATCAGCATAAAAAATGCGATCTACTGAATGTATAAAATTTCAAAATGGAACTCAGTGGAAGGTTTTGGGTTACGGTAGCCTTCCAATGACCCTCGCGTCCAAATGGGGCTGGCCTTTAAGTGTTGTGATAAGTGGATTTCTCGACATTTCGTCGTATTTAGCACTATCATATGCCATTTGATATCCTCTGCCTTTCTTCTGAAACATTTTGACAACGAAAAAATTAACAAAAATTCATCAGAAAGTCATTTTTCCTAACAATTTATGGATTTTGATGTGGCAAAATCACGAAGTCCTTCTATATTAGTGATTTATTTGAGATAAAATGCAAGGCTTCGAAGAGAATGCAGGTATTGAAAGTTAAACGGAATGTGCCCCTTTGAATTTTGTTAATTAATTGATTTCACATTCAAAAAAGGTAGGTACATATCAGAGAGCATTTAAACAACCATGTAAGGAATCCGCTTAGCAATCGTTGCTTTCTCTCCTCACACAAAGAAATCATATCCATAATCAGCCAGTTTATGGAAATGCACCAGAAAAGAGCAGTTGAAAAAAAGTTCATTCAAAAAATGAAATTTTTATAAAGTGACTAATTTCAATTTTCTCGCTACAATACTACTCGAGTTCTATGTTTTTCGTGTATGGCGCATGAACTCGTTCAGAAATTGCTTCGAAAGTATAGAATTCCTAACGTTTCCCAATTATTTTTCCAAAAAATAAACAAATTATCGAAAGTGAATTTTCACTGACAATGAGACCACAAATTTTGAATTTCTTTCCAGACCTCTCTTTGAATTGTATTTCTAGTTTCATTATATGAATTTTTTTCGAAAATGTGGGAATCGTGAAAATCTTCAATCTTTTTTTTCCGAAAAAAACAAATGAAATTTCAATTTTCTCTTCAATTCCATTTTCAGTGTGAAAACATTCTGGGAATTTTTCACTGTTCAAATAGAGCGCATAAATTTAATCAGCATTCGTTTTAAAAAATGGTGAATTTATCAAAAAATGAATTCTTTTCGCGAAAAAAAAAAATCAAAAATGTCAAAGTTGAATTTTCATTAAGAGAACAATTATTAAGTTTTCATACCAGGACCTTCTTTGAATCCCATGAATCTCGTCACAAGAGATTGTTGTTGAGTCAGGTGTTTTGTTATAGCTGTTGACCGAATAGTTGTTGGTTGTTCATTTGTTGAATGAATTTCGTCTATGGAATGAAGGTTGATGTTGAACTAGTATCGTTTTCGCTGTGAAATTTGAGATGGGTTGAAACTGGGAGGATGAAAAGTGTTTGGTCTACACTACTCGACAATATAGTCGATATGTTACTCATACGTGTTTTCTAATCAGGAAAGGAAGGGATAGATCTAAATGAGAGAGCTCACTGCCCCCGGCGATTCTGAAAAGCGTCGGGTGACCCGCGGTGGCTACTGGTGCGTGCGGCATGCGACGCGAATCGGGTCTCCCGCGGCGTATTCGGGCCTTCCGCGACACCATACAAATCGGAGGTCCCGCGCCATCTATATCTGAAGTCCCGCGTTGTTGTGCGGCGGGGCATACCGCTTTCTTTCTCGCGGATTATTCCGATAATTCGTCTGAGTAGCAACCTTTCCGCCGCTGCAGTTGGGCCATTTCGCTGTCTACTATGCTGGGTTAGGAAGACATGTGTGAGCTTGGAACCAAGAGGTCTCAACAATGATTCCAGTCACTACTCTCACAAGCCGTTGTGTGCTAGCAAAAAAAAATGAGCTGCAGCTGTGATTTAGATATAATGCAATGACCCACCCAATATTTGGATGAAAACCTCGTGGTCCATCAGTAGGTGAAATGCGACAACATATTAAGACTTCTAAAATCAAGTGGGCTGAAGTAGAAGGAAAAAAGGCTGTTAAGAAACTTCAGAAGCATCCTATGATTTCTTTTTCCTTCCTTTACTAGGTGTTAGCCGTTGTTAGTAAAGAAACCTATCGTTTGAAACACCTTTTACTTTTCTGAAGGAGTTGCAGCTCAGTCGACCCCGTTTTGGTTCTAAATAATTGTTTTCGATAACGAAAGCGTCTCAGAAGCTCAAACTCTGGTACTGTGCGAGCATCGTTGCTAGCTACAATATAGACACAAAAAAAGTGAAAGCAATTTTTCGTGGGACGCTATCCAAGCCAGCGTGTCCCACCGGTGGGGCACGCTATACGGTGACGCAATATTGCACGCGGTCCGAACGTGCAGTCACCCAAAATTAGGCGTTGTCGGGAATGGGTTAAGAATGCACATTACCAACGATATTTGCTGTCGTTCTCGGAGCCGCGATTGCCGACTATGGCGCTTGCATCATGCGACTTACTCGGGCTAGGAGAAGGGTGAATCGTGCCTGGACCAAGTGGTGCCAGCACGATTATCACGTGTCGCATGATGAAACAGCTGTAGTCCGCAAATACGGAACGAAATTTGGCCCCGAGAACGATAGCAGATTTAAAGATAGTTATCGGTTGTTCCACTCGGCATCATCTCAACATTATTGGTTACCATTTTTCTATGTGTATTTGGATAAGTACAATGTGATCCATGATCCTCTTGACGATGTTTCGGTAATCATTGATGTTTCGGATGTTTTTTACCAATTCTTATTTTGTGAGAATAGCTCTAGCGTTCGTTATCATAAACCAAGTGATCGACCTCTCGGTGCCTCTCTTCTGCGGATAACGGTTTTGTGATCAAACATCAGTTTTATAACGACCTACAAACAATTTCGTTTGTTCGGGAAAACTTGCTGTCGTCAAAACGAAAAACCACTGCACATAAATTTTGTTTTGATTGTAAAA
This sequence comes from Aplectana chamaeleonis, assembly GCA_029168955.1. Taxonomy (NCBI): domain Eukaryota; kingdom Metazoa; phylum Nematoda; class Chromadorea; order Rhabditida; family Cosmocercidae; genus Aplectana; species Aplectana chamaeleonis. The sequence continues at coordinate 49,937 of JAPDOI010000352.1, forward strand.
GGTCGTGGTATGGCTTCAGGAGTGAGAGGTCATGGAAACGAGCTCAGGTATAAAAGTAGCAACAGATCAGAGTCGTCAGCTGCGCCTCCATCTCGGCATAACTTTTCAGGTTTGTCAGCTGATGCATGGGTGTCACTGTTTTGAAGCAAGGTCTGCTCTTGTACCCTTTTTCTTCTCTCTAGAAACGCTCTGCATTTGAAGCATGATGCGCGCAGTGGTTCTTCTGGCTTTCTTTGGTGCCATGGCTGTATATGCTAACAACGACATCCAGTTGTGTCTTGACCGATATCACATTAAAGGAATTCCCGAGGAGAAAATTGAGACGGTCAGCGAATTTCTCTTTCAGCTCTTCATTGTGTACGGTCCATTGGGGGGCAACTTTCTCCCAGATTGAGAAAAAACAATTCTGAATCCTGTTTGCGCTCAAGGGTTTGTTTGAAACTCAATTGCGTGATGAAACAACGTAGCTAATGAGAATTAAAAGTTCAATTGAGGCAAGAATTGAAGCAAAGCAAAATTGCCGAGAATATTGTTTATATTTTTACAGATTGTCGAATGCTCCCGTCCACATGGTAGGGACGTACTCGGAGTTGTCAAGTGCATAGAGGATAGTGGTTTTCTAACTCTTGGAATAGTGGGGGTGAGTGCTTTGTATTCTGATGCGCTTCTCTACGGAACCGTTACAAATTTTTCGGAAACTTCGCAAAAATCTCTGAGTCCTTCGAAAAAAAAAACTTAGGTACTGATACATGAGAGAGTAAGGGACTGAATGACGTGGAATGATGATGTTCTCTTGAAATTCTGCACATTGTCGTTTTTATTATTATCTTGTCATTACCTTTTCTGAGAACTTTGGAAACATGTTACGGACACATTATCCAACATGTTACGGAAGTCTTCCGTAAGCTGTTGCCATAGCTGCGGAAGCATGCTCTTATGCGTGTTCGATAGCTGTTTGTAAAGATGACTGAAGGCTGTTGGGCTTTAAACGTGTTGGTAAGGACCTCGTAATACTTTGGCGTTCCACTGCCTCTGGCTCCCGTGGTAGACCTGCAGTTGGGGACATCTCGTCACTGATTGGAAGAAGGCCTACCCCAGAGACCACCGGCAACAAAACGACGAAGTATAACGAGATCCTAGCATGTTCTTGTTACATGCAATTTTCGTTCCGCTGTCAGTAATTGATTTAGAGATGCTTTTTTTGAGGCAGGCCTGCACTCAAATGCCAAACGAAAGAAGTCGGAAATGGAGAGCATTGATAGTGTAGGAGCGGTTGTGTGCGGGTCCGTGCGAAGGAAATGGGGGAGAATGCATGAGGCTTTTCCACCATTTTCTCTATTATCTAGGTCTTAGCGGTTCTACATATTTGATGGAAAATAAGGAGACAAGCAGTCTGGTAATCGAGGGAGACTTTTCAGAGCAAGTGAGAACCCCAGAATACCAATTCCTGTTGTTTTTCAGTGTTGAAACAGTTATAAGAATATCATTCTACGATTTGTAAAAAAGTTGTATGTATGAAGGGAAACAGCAGACTCAAAGGCAGTGGTCGCGATCAAGTATTCTTGTCGTCTTGATCTCTTTAGACTCTTTTCTGGGTCTCGAGTAGTAGGACCTATAAGAAAAAAATCGCGAAAAAACACTGTTTTGGGCCAAAATTTAAGCCTAAGCTTTCTTGGACGGTAGTAATTCTTGCGAAACTCAGAGTTTAATGTTGCGAGCTAGCGTTCCAAACTCGCAGAATGATCTGATTGAAACCGGGACAAAACAAGCATCGTCATGCAAGGTGTTGGGTTTCCTTGCAAAACTTCGGTACTGCAAGGGGAATTGAACCCGCAGTGATGAAGCTATAGCGGCCATCACTGGCGTTGCACCAAAATTGCACTAGCAGCCGGTGATGCTATCATTATAGCTAGCTCACATAGCAACACAGCATTGTGAATATGGCCACCGCAGAGATTCAGACTATGCAGTACCTAATGTTATAGTAACTACTTTGTACGTAGAAACGATAAAGGAATGACGCAATTAAAATTAATCACTCAAGGTGTATTTAATGAAGTGGCTGGTCCAGCGGAATGGAAAACTCGTTTCCTACATAGTCATATGTATAACACATATTTACTGTTTTTGAGAACACGGCAAACACGGGGCGGGCAGATATAGGAGCCGGGGCAACTTCTTACTCGTGTAGCGGTAGTTTTGATAGTTTTTGACGCTTCAGAATGCCTAGGCGTTGTGTTCTAACAATAAGCCATACCATTCTATTTCCGTTGTTATCTCAACCACCTTTACGAGCGTTTATGCTTCCTTTATGGTCAGGAAAACTTGTTTCCGTTAGAGATCTATTCGGAGGCTCATAATTTCCACACGGTAGCCTTCTCAAAAATTCTGGAAGCGAAAACCTAAATTTATCTGCGATGAAATTGCGAATAAAAATTTTCATGGGTTAGTTTCCTCATGATTTTATAAGATCTCACACACGCCACGTTCTTAGGTACATAGGTAGCTCTTAATATATGGAAAATAAGGCGAGTTGGAAATCCGACTTTGTGCAGGTTTTCCATCCTCCAAACAACTTGCTCTCTTAATTTGGAAAAGGGATGGGGACCCTGGCTCAGACAATGGGGTGGACCGACCGCGGGCGAAAAATCGCTTCTCGTACCGACCGCGTGCCACTATCGTACTGACCGCGTGCAAAAAAATGTATTCCGTACGGAACGCGGGCATTTGCGTACTGACCGCGAAAACGAAATAGTGCACGCGGTCGATACGCCTGAGCTCCGTACCAACCGTTTGCGATTTTCCATGGAGGCGTACTAACCGCGCGCAGTCATCTTTGCGCGCGGTCAGTACGAAACATGACTTTTCGCTGCGGTCGGTACGTGATCACACGCAGTCAGTACGCAAGAGCTCGCGTTCAGCACGCAACCGCCCGCTATCAGCTCGCTAGAAAACTTGTCGGTGAGGTCGTTGTGTCAGTTTACGTGGTCGGTACGAAATTGTTGGCGTTCGGTACGCACGCGCCCGCGCTCAGCACGCAGGCAAACTGGTGAAATAGGTTTGTCAGTGTGCACGGTCGGTACGCAAGTGTTCGCGTTCAGTACGCAGGAAAACTGGTGGAGTGAGGTCAGTTTGTCAGTCCGCGCCGTCGGCACGGATGTGTTCGCTACGTACAAGCGTGCAGTACGCAATCGCCCGCGTTCAGTACGCAAGCAATTTTATAGGCGAGGTCAGTTTGTCAGTCCGCGCGGTAGGCACGGATGTGTTCGCTACGTACAAGCGTGCGGTACGGAATCGCCCGCGTTCGGTACGCGAGCAATTGCGGAGGCGAGGTCGTTTTGTAAGTTTGCGCTGCCGACACGCAATCGCACGCATTTTGTAAGCAAGTGAACCCGTGAGTGTGGTACAAACGCAAATGCACGTGTAGTAAACAACGAAATCTCGAGCGTTTGCACATTTAGCCTATCGATTCTTCAGAGGCGGGGTTTTCCTGAGAAGTTTTGACTTTGTTGTTCCGGTAGAGAGTCAGATGGGTTGGTCTCTATGACAGCTGCATTTTGGGAACTGAGAATCCGACGAGAATCGCTGAAATGGAGCAACACAATTTTATTCACACATCTGGCTTCATCCATCCCAAGCCTATATTTCGTTTTCTTCAAAACAGTTGGTGCTCTTGAAAAATCGTTATTCGAGGATGGAGCAACTACATGAACAGGCGGAGTGATTTCAATTATAGCCGGTTTTGAGCTGTTTGTGTGTTTTTGTCCTGGGCTCTTGCTGACTTTCGCCATAGTGAGGTCAAATATCAATTTTGAGTTATCTGTACACCACAAGATTTTTGAGCTATGAGGAAAATCTAAATCTACAAAAATTAAAATAAAGAAAATCGAAATCAAAAATCTAAACATTTTTTCATGTTTTTGTATTGCTTGGTCTCTTTAAAGAACAGGAATTGTCAAAGGGCCTCTGACAGACCTTCATTTGTGAAGAAAAACTGATCTGAATTCATTGTTAAATTTGATTTGATGTTCGCGTCAAAATCGTTTTTGGCGTTTTCTGCATCTGCTCATCACTGTCATTTTTGAGGAATTTTAGCGCCAAAAAAGTGTCCCATGTTGTTCGACGGTTGTATAAAAAATCATCGAAAAAGTGTTAGATGATCGATACAGAAGTGCTGACTGATCGACCCCACAGCAGTCCTCTGGCTCAAGTTTTGTGGGTGATGTCACCTAGCGAATGGCTCAATTGTGCATATAAAAATTGAAAATGATGCTAGCAAAGAGTTGATAACACAGGAGTAGGCTACGCCAGATCACAATCACCTTTTGATTCAAATGATAATGCTCGAATCTCCACTGGCCAGAATTGATATCCCTAACCGAGTTCTTCGTCACCCGAAACCTCTATGACCTCCTTGATCACCCCACTATCGAACACGCCAGTGACGACCCCATAAACTTTTCTCTCCCGTCCCCACCAGGTGCCCAAGAAAGTAAACTACAAAATAGCAATTTCCTTCAAATCGCAGGAGAGTTTTACCTCATTCATACTTTTCCAATATTCTCCTATTGCTCTCTTTTTATCTTCTTCACTCTCTTACTCGTTCTTTTGCAACTCCAGAATATTACTTTTTCTTCTCCTCGTTTTTCATCTCTTTGTTAATGTGAAACTTTTCTTCCAGTTCTAATAACTACTTATTTATTCATTTAATATTTTATTTATTTATTTATTCACTTTTTTATTTAATTACTTATTCATTTATTTACTTATTTATTTATTTACTATTATATTTACTCATTTTATTCCTTTTTATTTAATTACTTATTTATTTAATTATTTTGTTAATTGATTTGTTTACTTATTTTATTTATTTATTGTCGTTCTCTGGATCATAGATTCGGTCCGCATTTGCGGACTACGGTTATTGCATCATACGACACGTGTTAGCCGTGCTGGGGCCGCTTTCCCGTAACGATTCACCCTTCTCCCGGCACGATTATCGTGTCTCACGATTGCAACAGTCGTAGTCACGCAATCGCGGACCGGAATTTAGCCAGAAGAACGACACTACTAATTATTGATTTTTTGAAAGCAATTATTTATTTGGCTGTCAAGGCAATGGCTATTTCCTTTGCCTTCTGTTTATTGATCTCGATCTTTACTATTTCTTGCTCTTTGTGCTTGATCTCGATCGTCTTGCCCTTCTGATTTATGCTATTGTTCATAACTTCTTGTTCAATTTGGTGTAGTAATGCCTATGAACGGTTCAGTAATAATATTCAAAATTTGATGGTTTCGATTTTTTTGCGGAACTCATCGACGAAATGTCCCCTTTCACGTGGACTCAAATAAAAATATTTCTTGCAGAGAAGAGCGAGTTTATCAGCGGATGAGTTGCGGACAGACGCGGTGGCAGCACGACTATAATCGTGCTGGACTGGCGGGTCCCGACACAATTACCCCTTCTCCCAGCACGATTATAATTGTGCCTGCGATGCTGAAAACAACGACTCGGCGTCGCAATCGTGGAGCGGACTTTCAGCCCGATAATGACGGTACAATCAGTTTCAACGGCTGGCAGTATGCCATTGAAAAGTCACAATCCCACTCTCAGCGAGAACGTTCGATCCCATGAGAGATTCGTTCAAATAGAACACGAGTACTAAGCGTCTAACATGATTAACACATTGAATTTTTATAGAAGAGGATGAGGGGAAAGAAGACAAAGGAAGGAAGTGCGAGAGTAGAAACGGAATATTGTAAAATACATACAGAAATGTCTTCTTGAGAGCTGAAGAAATGTAGTAAAATTCTTCCCTAACACGAAAGATTTATTTGAAAAAATGACCACGGTTGGTAAGCACGCAGCAGGTATGCATTGCTCCCAGTAGAATGGCGCTTGCATTACGTATGCCTACACAAAGAAGCGTTCGCGATAAAAAGACTACTGAGTTTTCATGATGAAGGTGAATATCTGGACACCAAATGGTGTAAAAATAAGTAAGATTTAACGAAGGGAGAAAAAAGACGTGCAAAGCAAGGCAAAACGATTTAACGCTGGCTGACCTCCGGCAACGCCAAACATAGTTTATCATACATAATGAATGAACGGCTAAGAGTTGACCAGAATATCGTTGACCGATCATCCAGGAAGAATGTGCGGGACTCAGGAGTGCGCCGAAGCGCCAGGAGGTGTACGGGACCCAACTGAGAGTTCACCGGGCGCCAGGGAAGGTGTGCGGGACAAGACTGGGGTGCGCCGACGACGCAGGTGAAAGTGTGTGGGACCGGACTGGAGTTTCGAGGAACGATAATATCTAAAGTCACTCATTTGGCAACGATTCCATCATTCGATGCGTCATAATACGTGCCTACAGGTACGCCACAAAGCGGCGTGAGTGTGCACCTTGTTTTTAATTAACATGAAATTAACAAAACCACACCTCTCTCCAGCTGGATCGCGGCTGCGGGCGATTTTGAGGCTAAACACGCGGTAGGCTTGGAACGGCTGGGGCCTCTGATCGCCGGATTGGCCGATCGCCGCTATGGCCAGCCCGGTCGATAATCACGAAAGACGTGACGATGAGGGTGGGCTGAAAAAAACGTATTCGCCAACACCCCGCCGAGAGAAGTCGAAGGGGGAAACGCAAGGGTTGATACCGCGCGCGGCAGAAGAACAGATCAACCCATCTTACACTGTGTGACTGTTATGGAAATACAAGCTGTGTTACGTAGCGATATCACTGCGGAAAGATGAAGGTTCTATCGAGAAGCGAGTACTCTCCAGCAGCGATCCGATGCGAAAAACTCCGGCGGTCGCAAAGGGAAGCCAAGGGAGGCTGATAGGTGGCCGTGGAGCGCGCATTTTACCGTACTGAAATTTCACCCATATTTCCTTCACTTCCCGGCGGGTTGATGGCAGAATCTGACCCCGAGTGTTTTTTGCAACCTCCCATCGTCGCATCGCTTTTCATACGTTTCGACCGGGTCCCGGCCCAAGGCAGGTTACGGCGATTTTTTCATCCAATTCTGACGGGACCACAAAAGCTCCCTCATTTACGAGCCGGTTGAAGTATCGCGTATTGGGTTTATCATGTCGAGATATCTCTTATTTTGCCATGACCGATCGCTCCTCTAGCTTGCTCCGCCGAGGCTCATTCAAAAGCAGCGAACACGCTCAAAAAAGTTGTTTAGATAACTACGTTTCTGAAGCCGCATGGCTCTAGTAAACTACTCACGCCGTTGGAGGCGTCAAAAACGAAGTCAAAACACTACTAAATGCCAGCAAGCACAAATCGAAAAATCTCTACCCAACCCCTCCCCCAAAATACAAACTCGTCCAGATTAATGATAGTACTAAGCCACGGCCACTTTGAAAACTGGTTTTTGATCGCTAATGAGGTGGGAACGCTTTCAGTATAGGCTGTAATAGTATATCGGCTTCTCTATTTCCAACCGTCTTGTTGCTAATATTCTCTGTTTCAACCGCGCGCCGCAAGATCTCGTCCACTTTTACCTGATAAGAAATTACCCGTTATCCGTTTTTTCGTCAGTGGATCCCAATACAACCAGCTCCAAACCTTTGATTTATGTCATAAAAATCTGATACCATTTTTGAGCGTGTCTCACCTGCTGCCCTCTAAACAAACTAGACTTTAGATGTTGTTGATTGAAAAAGCTCGTCCTTTGCTGTTTGAAAGCCAGCGGTTCTGGAAGCTGGAAATTCCAACTTGTTCGTGCGTTACCCCAAGCCCCATCCCTACTTCAACGTTTGCTTATTTCCAATTATTTGGGACCACAAAGCCCTGCTGCATCCGAGTATTAATGCGTTTCGAAAGAGCGCCATTTATTGGAAGCAATGATTACCTGCCGCACGTGCATGCGTACTGATAGCGGCAAGTCACTAAAAAAATGTTTCGTACTGCCCGCGTGATAAAATCGAGCCTTCCGCGGTTGAGTGCGTACTAACCACCGCGGTCAATCCTACCGGAAACAACGTTGCCCATCAACCGCGTGGCAATGCGTCCCCCGACAGCGTGTCCATGCGTACCGACAGCTAATGACAATGCGTACCGACCCCGTGACAATGCGTATCAACGGCGTGACAAGACGCGTACTGATCACGTGCGCGGTGCGTACCGACCGCGCAGCAATGTCTACCGACCGCGTGGCAATGCGTACTGAACGAAGAGTGATGGCAGTACGCGTACCGACCGCTCGACAATAGCGTACCGCAGCCAGTGTGGCATTGCGTACTGACCGCGTGGCAATGCGTACTAACCGCGTTACCCAGTGCGTATGAACCGCGAGGCGATGCGTACCGACCGCGTGGCAACACGCTACCCGGACCGCGTGGCGATGCGTACTAACCGCGTAGGCATTTCAGTACTGACCGCGTGGCCCGTGCCGTATCGACCGCGCTGAATTTAATGTGCCGACCGCGATGCAAAATGCGTTCCAAACGTCGCCCATCCCGCTGTCGGTACGCAACCTGTCCGCGGTCGGTACGGAACATGTCCGCGGTCGGTCCATCCCATTGTCTGAGGGCTTGTTGCAAAGTTTTAGATGAGTGAGAATTTCGGAACGGGTGTGAGTTCTTCGACAACCGATCTTCGAGCCCACAGTTTGAATAAATAGCGTGAAATTGTTGACTTCAATGTTCAGAGAACTGTACCGCAGTTTTGAAGAATAAGCTCATAATAAGAGATTTAGAGTGTGTTCAGCGTTACAATTTTGTCAGCAATCACCACTCCCCCACATGATTATGCTAATTGCGGATCTTTTCGTTCCTCTAAGAGAGCAAAATTCTGTCAACATTCGAAGCCCTTCGATTTCGCTGCCTTGCTTTCCCGGTCAAAAATATGTAATTGCAAAAATGAGACGTTTGAAAAAAATTTTCTCAGTTTTTTCGGAATTTTTCGGTTTTAAGATCGGCAACTCTTCGTTTTTCGAGTTTTTCGCTCATACCTGGTTGTCGTACAGTTACAGCGACCGGACTATAATATAAAATGTTACCCCTGAGGGTGGGACCGTTCTTTTAATTCGCCAAAGCATTACAGTCAAGAGCCTTAATGTCATTGGAACTGTGAAGAAAAAACGCCCAAAAAATTACAGTGCATCACGTCGGCCAGCACTGAGAAATGCTCCTATGCTAGTTGCTCAGCTTATAACACAACATAATAGAATAGTGTCATGAGGATCAGAACAAGAAAAACATGAAACTACTAGCAGCTATTTGGGTGGAGTAGGAGTGAGAACGTACGCGCGTTATCGATTGCAGCGAACGTGCGAAAATTCGAAATATCAGCTTGAGGATGCCGTAGTATGTTCAATGCCTGACGGTGACATGATCGCTCGCTACCGATTTGCTTCGGCTTCCGCCTTTCAGGAAAACTCGCAGTGGAAGCATGTTTGTAAGCTGTCCGAGACAAGGTAGCATGTTGGAAACATGTTAAGGGCGTTTTATGTTGCTCGTATGATGTTCAGAAAGTTCTGAGTTCTTGATTTTTTTCCGAAACACTTAGGTATTGGTTGCTGCTTACTCGCTCACAAATAAGTACCGAAATTTGTCTCGTTCAATACTTGAAGACAGTGTTCACGATAACCTTCGATTTTGAGATTAATCGCCAAATCGATTGTTTGGCCCCCGAGTAGAACTGAAATTGCGAAGAAACCGAGAAAACGCACCAGAAGGGCACGAAATCCTTTACTCTCACCGCTTCTTTACTCTCAGTGGAACTGTTTGTTGTGACAATGAAACCTTTTGTGGACCCGTCTTTTGCAATTCTCCATTTTGTGTTGCTCCGTTCTCTCTTCTTCGGTCCTAACTAATACTGTTTTGCCTGAACTATTCTTCTATTTTCGATTGGTCCCATTTTTCACCGGTGACAACCACCGTGAACATTTTTATCCAGCCGGACAACTAGTCTATGGTAAAGAATAATGTTACTGAAATAAGACAAATTAGTGCGTTTCTTCTTCGTAATTTTGGTAACACTTGGTAGCCAACGTATTGTTTTGAGTTGAAAACTCGGGAACGGAAATCATTCTGAACACTGCCTTTAACGCTACGAAGTTATTATTTTGCATGCCACCCAGAATAGCGTGTAACAAGTTCAATGCAGCCTTAAAATAAGTTGGACTAGTGTCATGAGTAACTTGTTAAGAGTCTACTAAGTTGTTAGTGCGGTTGAGGAGATGCACGCAGTTCTAATTTTATTTTGATTTAGGTCAACCTTCTAGATCTCGTTCACTCTATCTTCTGTGTCCTGGGAATCTGAGAGGCGAAATAAACTTTGGGAGTTCCGTATTGCGATGAGTGATGTATTCAGGAGTTTTACTGTATTGCATTGAATGAAGATGTTTCGAAAGTTATCTGAGAAATTCACGCTATGCCTTATGATGCGCTTGGAAAATGACATCATTCCGGGGCCACCTAAAGGCAATTTTTCGTCGGAAACGTATGCTTTGGGTCCTTTTCAAAGAAGAGTAAGAATGGAAGCGCGACGAAAAACGGTTGGCAAGTTTCTGAAAACCTCGTGGGCCAGCAGACCCATTGGAGGACCTTGCGCACTTTCTACAAAAGCTGTCCTGCTCAGTGTCGAGACATTTGGTGTTCGTCTCAAAAAAAGGAACGGGTACCGTATTTCGAATACTGTTTAGCCCGGTGAATTCTATGGTTACATCCAAACATTTGCATTAAACCCTCTTATTTTTGAGAGTTTTTAGGGTGCACGAAGCAGAAAATAAAGCTGTTTACCCAAAAAATTCAAAGCGCAAAATAATTTCCTACGTTTGGTTCGATGTTCTGTCCTCAGTGAGCAATACACGCGGCGAACAGGCACAATTAAAAGCAGCAGGTTGTTGAGATAACTACTCTACTTGGGTCGTATGGCCTCTACTCAGAAAAATGAAAACAAGTTATTTGTAACATAAAAGGCCGAAAACAAGTTACTTGTACCATATCTCAACCGATGTAAGTTACTTGCGACTTATCTCAAGTTACATGTAACATAGCGGCCGGATACTGCGTGCGGTGCATCTCCTATATGTTACTGTAACGTCGGCATGGATCTGGAAGAGACTTCGCGTTCACTGTTGAAGGTTGGCGCAAACTCGGTGCCATATGCTATAACATGGGTGCACCCAGTTCGCACCAAGCTCCAATGGGGAACGCAAAGTCTCTTCAGGATCTATGCCGATGTTATGTTAAATGACCTGAGATAAGTCGCAAGTAACTTACATCGGCTCAGATATGCTACACGTAACTTGTTTTCGATTTCTGAGTGGATACTGTGTGCAGTGCGCCTCCGATATGTTTTATGTAACTTGAATGGCACAATATAAGTCGCAAGTAACCTAAATCGGCTAAGAAGATATTTCCAAAGGGGATGTACGACTCACTCACGGGGTCAGGCTTACGATTGGCGTTTCTGCTTGTCCAATTACCCAAGTTTGAGGTACTTGGCCCCACACCAGCAGGAGAGGCCCCGAGCAGCATTTCTTGCGTAGTGTGTGGTCTGGGATGCGCTCTTTGCGTGGTGTGTCGTCTACGTCATGTGATGGCCACCCATGGTGAAAAATCAAATGCAAGTTACATGTAACATAAGTGTAACTTGCATGTAATATAAATTTAAGTTACATGTAATATAAATGTATGTTACATGTAATATAAATGTATGTTACTTGAGACATTCAAATAAGTTACATTTATTCTGCAAGTAACTTGTTTTGATTTTTCTGAGAATGGGGCTCGGCTCCATCAACCTGGCTGGTTATGGAGCAAGTAAAGTTAGTAACTCGATCTGTAGTTCGACGCAGGATTTTGCGGGGATTTTGAAAACAACCTTCCCCATCTCGACATTATCTCTAACGGGTAAAGAGTTATAAGCGAAAAACTGGTGTTTCATAAAATAAATTAGCTGGAGGATCGTAGAATTTTATGAAGATTCTGAAAACAACATTCACCAAAGGTCCATCTTTCATAAACTCAAATCGGCTGGAAGAGTGGGAACGTATATCTAGAATCTGAAAACGATATTTGATTTTTGCGAGCTGACCTGAGAAAAGAGAGAATTTGAGAATGAAGGGAATAACGAAGCTATTAATCTGAAAAGATAGCTCATTTCACGATCTCGAGTTTTCATTTGTTTGGTCGGTGGGCGGTCATTGCGCTTTTGTGGTTTGCCTTGCGCTCAAAGTGACAACTTCGGGCTCTCTTGAGGCTCTTTCTGGCTCGTTTTCATGCGTTTACAGTGTGCTCCTCCACTACCCATTCCTTTTTAAAGAAGTCCCTCCGCATTCAAGAATCAAAGGATGAAAAACTTTCACTAAAAGCCTTTACGGAAAGCACAGTGCAAGAGAATGCTCCTCCAAACGGTGGTGTCAAGAGTGCTCGAAACATCACCATACGTCTCTATGACTCTAATCGTCGAACTGACATCCCACTGCCAATTGTAGTATTTACGCTTTTCAAAGCCTCAGCGATCCTCCATACTTATCCTCCGTGATCGAGTCTCCGCGTTGCAAAATGTGGGCGGGGTTGGTGGTGCGTGGAGCATTGTGGAGAGGTAGAGAGCATTTTATGGGAAACTTGAGTCGCGTTACGGAAAACGAGTAGCCACCAATGCGAAGTGTGTGCCGCGTCATTGAAAATGGCCGACGACTCATGAGAAGCGTGCTACACGTTATTGAAAATGAGGAGCCCTTCACGAGAAACGCACGCCGCGACATCGAAAATGGGTCACCCATTATAAGAAGTGTACTCCGTGTCGTGTAATATGAGTGGCACACCATGAAAAGCGTGCTCCGCGTCATGGAAAATGAGTAACGCCTTACGAGAAGCGTACGCCGCGTCATGTAGATTCAGTCGCGCACCTTGAGAAGCGTGCTCCGCGTCATGGGAGAATCAATAGCGCTTCATAGGCAGCGTGATTGCCATGCGGAGCGTTCTTTGCCCATCTCGATCAATCGCCTGATTTGTGAGTTTTATTCACGCTCAAACAATTCTTGAGAAGGACATGTTTTTGATAAAAGCTCGAATCGCACAGCACACCGAAACCCATATACTGCTATTTTACCCACTTCCTACTAGCAAAGTCCGTTCTCAACATGTTTTAATCTAGCGTTGGCTAATCTTCTCATCTAGGGTCAAAAACGGTAGTGGGTATTCCCGGTCTAATATTTGTAACAACCCCAGTATTGCGTTGGGCATAAGGTTAGAACGATGCAGCATTGATACTATTAGTGACAGCCGCTAATGCTGCACTGCCCCCGACCGGCAGTAAAGCGGCTGTCAGTAATATTATCAATACCATCGACCAGTGCCGTCCTCGGGAACACGTTGCGAGGCGCCGGATTCCTTTCTACTCGCGTAATATTTTCTATCTAACACTTACTTCCACTAGTGTCAAAGTCTTTTCGTTTGCAAAATATATGCTGAGATTCAATGGTGATCTTCAGGATGCAAAATTAGGGGGGGGGAGGCACTCAAGAACGGATGTTTCCAAATAGACCCCCCTGCAGAAGTGTACAACCGTCGAGTACAGAGCACTGTCTGCAGGCACCGACGAAACGCTCCATTCACGAGCAAAAGTTTTTAATTGTGGCAGAGTGATGACCGTCGGTGTTTCTCACTTTTTTGTGTTCTCGTTTTTTCCTGTTTTCTCTTCTATTTTTTTGTTTTTTTCTGCTTAGTTACGAAGAAATACAGTTTTTAGGAAGTGTCAGTGCTGGTTAGGGTGATAAAATCCTGATTTTATGCCAGAGAATAATCGAAATATCAGTCAATAATTTTTCATGGAATCACTATTTCTTACCCTTATCATTTATTCCAAGCAGAAGATACAAGACCAAAGAAGAGTGGAAGGAACGGCGAAACACCAAAATTATGACATCGATCATGCCTTGAAGGCTAGAAGAATAGAAAATCTGGAGAGAGGGGGATCCTTATTACAAACTGCACCGTCCAAATTGGATTTCCCCTGATTTGCACCTCCCGGAATCGCTAGGGTAAAAGATTAGTCCACACCCGGGGTTTTCCTTCCCTGCCGGACAGTGCAGCCGAAGGCTGCAATGTCCAATTTGGATTTCCCCTGATTCGCACCTCCCGGAATCGATATGATAAAATATTAGCCCACAACCGGGGTTTCCCTCGCATGCCGCCGTCCAATTTGGATCTCCCCTGACCAATTCGGATTTCTCCTGATTCGCAGTCAACTTCGTGTTTCTACGATTGGCCCCATTGAAGAATGGTACTTCAATATATAAGAACATTCACCATAATGTTTTCAAGGTCTGGAAATTGGATTACATGATTTGGTTCTGCTCCTCAGATTTCTCTATTAAACGCTTCAAGATGAAAAAAAAACTCACTTTGCTTACTACAAGGTTAGATGTGTAATAATCTGATCACCTCCTCCCTAATACGTTGACACAAGGGTAATTCATAATGATTCATTTTGAAAAAACTCTTCTGTGCTAAAAATCCTCGAAAACACTTGCTATTCACTGACTTCGTTTTTGGAAAAATGCATGACATATAGTATGGTGCACGTGGGCCGTAGCTGCGGACACATCGGAATTGACGGTCGTACATTTCTGCAGGGATGTCCAGCTGCCGGGACAGCCCTCAAGAAGTACTCATAAAATTTAGGAAATTCATCCGCCATGAAAATGATTTTTTCGATTACTAGATATGTGATAACGTCATCACTCGTTATTTCCTAGAAATCCCATGGAACTAGATAGATTGATTTCTGAAAGAGGTATCATTCATTCCTCATGTGAATTCTGAGTGTTCCCCCCCCTCAACTAGTTTTGCACCATCTTCAGTCCTGTGTATATGAGTGCATCTATTTACTTTAAGGTAAACCAGCAAGCCTGCCATAGTTTACAGAATATCTGAGCCACCTTAGAACTAGATGACAGCATTTGAGAAAATTTCCGACAGAGCGTAATTAATTATTTTTGGCTGATTTTGTGATTTTGCAGCTTCGGTCTTTTCTGACTTATCCGAGAAGTTTTAGCCTTAAAGCTTCAAAGTTATGTATAATGGCTAAGTCCTTAATTATTAGTATTTTCCGACAAATATCAATCTTTTTTTTGAACATTCTATTCTCGCTTTTTCATCGAGTTTCAAAGTAACGATCATCAATTGACGAAAAAATTCTATCGATTAGGAACTTGGCATGAGTCCTAACAATACTTCGCGTTCTCCATTGAAGGTTGGCGCAAACTCGGTGCACCTATGTTGTAGCTTAGGGCACCTAGTTTGCGCCAACCATCAATAGTGATCGAAGGTATCTCTAGGATCCATTCCGATGTTATACCGGCCAACTTCCCAATCGATAGTCTTTTTTCGTCAATTATTAGTCGTTATTTTTTTCGAAAATCGATGAAAATGGCGAGAATCGAATTCTCGAAAAAAACGATCGATAATTGTTGGAAAATATTATTAATTAAGGACTTAGTCATTATTCATAGCTTTGGAGCTTCGAGACTAAGACTTCTCCGATAAGTCTGTAGAGACTGAAGCTGCAAAATCACAAAATCAGTTAAAAATCAATAATTACGCTCCGTCGAAAATTTTCGCAGACGCAGTCATTTAGATCTAAAATTGCTCAGATATTCTGTCAACTACGGCAGGTTTGGTGGTTTACCTCAAATTAAACAGAAGCACTTAAAGGTACACAGTACTGAAGATTACTACTGAGTTTGTAGCATATATTTCACAAACGAGCAGGCTTTGGATCAAGTGGAAGGCAGCGTTAGATAGAAAAGAATTTGATTCTCGAGACTTAAGGAAAAAGTGAGGAAAATGAGGAAACAGGAGAGGAAGAAAAGCACTGGAGAACAGGGAAGAAGAAAGAGAGCGAAATAGAGAAACAGAAACGAGCAAATAAGCGAAGAGAAGCCATCGGTGAAGCTAGGCTCGTTCGCCCGAAGAGCCACCGCAGTGCCAACTGGGACCCAAGATCGCTCCGAGTGGTACTGCTGTCACCCGGAGAGCGGCTGCTGTGGCTTGAGTAGATGGCTAATTTTCGCTCGGAGCGAAGAGACGGCGCCGCTTGGGTCGCTCTCCGGTCCCGCTCGGAGCGTTGGTTTGTCTGAAATATTGTTGATGTTGAAAACAGCTTGGCACGAGGTGGTTACAGATTTTATTCGACTGACGTTTCGGTGGTTTCGCCTTCTTCAGAGACTGCAATAGCCATATCCAATTATGGAAATGCACGATCAAACGCCGTAGCGGTGAACTTTTGAGGTGCGAGTGGAGATACTGGCGCGGGAGGTTACGACAAGTGCGCGAAAAGCTCTCGAAGCGTTCTGGATCCATGCTAGAGATCCCAAGATCAACCGGAAAACTCCAGCCTTATATCAGACTTGCCTTCTGATTTGGGTCGAATTTTCTGTTCCATCGGTGCCCCTCCGTACTTCTATTGATCTATGATCGCTTGAGGACTTTATTAGGTACGATACTTCGCCTACTTTTCTCCTGTTTATCAGTTTGGAAACATGGGGAAGCTGTAGAGAGTTTACCACTACGGCGTCGTAATTGGATTTGGCTCTTTCAGAAGATTTCAATTCCTCAAATAAGCGAGATATAAGCGACCACTACAGGCACCACCGCATACTAGATTTACGAATTCGATAGCGGTTAAATGGATGGATGAACTCTCAACATGCCATCGTTCTTTAGTCCCTTCAGTCCATCTATTCATCCTGTTTTGCTCTCGTGCAGCGATTGTGAATGAAGAGAAATACAGGCCTGAGACAACTCGTCCACCAAGTTTTTGCCCTCGAAACGCAGGCATTTTCAAGGAGCCATATCTCCATTCGTAGGCGGTCTTGAACGATTTCAGAGATACCATTGTGATCAGAGAGTGGCTACCTCCAATATAAGCATGGAATCGGAAAAAAATAATTTCCTGGGTTTCCTGTGCCGTTAATAAGCCCTTGTCTTTTCACGTTGCTTGAAAAACACATTTAACTTGCTCGGGGCGGGCAGTTTAACTATGGAGGCCCAAAAGATACTAGCGATACAATTCGTTCTTGCAGATTGTTTAGCCGTTCTCAACACTTCCCTTGTAAGGACCCATTGTGTCTTCAAAGACCAGGTGTGTGCGTCGAGATATAGAAGAAGTCTGGGTACACGATCGTTCCACTGTAACTCAATCATTAAACTGTCTTCCCGATTCCCTTGTAATCCTTCCAGATTCGACAGGATCAGTTCTGCGTATACAAATGGCTACTATCATGATTTCGAGTGAAATA
The DNA here is from genome assembly GCA_029168955.1 of Aplectana chamaeleonis. Taxonomy (NCBI): domain Eukaryota; kingdom Metazoa; phylum Nematoda; class Chromadorea; order Rhabditida; family Cosmocercidae; genus Aplectana; species Aplectana chamaeleonis. Next base: position 67,208 of record JAPDOI010000352.1, read on the forward strand.
GAAAAGTCTTCCCTGATTATCGGATAGGACAACGAAAGCAAGGACTTCGCGAGATTTCTTTAGCTCAAAGGTTCTCATGAACCAGCATCACTGAAAATACTGACTCACATCGATTCCGAAGAGTATGTTTCTTCTCAATCTCATCTCCCTTTCTCCCTGTTGGAACTACTCGACATCATCTTGTGTTGGTCGGAACTGTTCTTACGAAGAAGCTCGTACGCAACAAAAATGTACATACATATATACTACGATGTTGAGACCATCGATCGAGGCAGAGACTTCAAATGTTTATTCCAGCAAGTCGGTAAGAATCTGCTATATAAATGCGTTTTACCACGAATTTCGTAGCAAAATTGTTTTTGCCCAACTTGTGTGTTTGTGCTAACGCTGCGTATTCTTCTAGTCCACACTCTGCCGCTGTCTTCTTTTATCGTCCGCGCATCCACGCAATGGATCGAAGTGGATTCTGCTCTAAAAAGGATTAGATGTACCCGTGTTTCGTATTTCGCATTGTGTGTGGATTTCCATCTGGTTTCTTTCCACAGCTAATTCCAAAATCTCTGATCTTTTGGTAGTGGTCAAAGCCGAGGTTATCATTGATTGTGGCATCACTAGAAACATCTTCAATGAGTTTCTATTTGCTGGTGCTAGTTAAAATAAGCACACAGGGTGTTTTCACAGATTTATGGCCTTTTCCCAAATATATTTCTTTGGAAGCGCAATCATCTGCAACCAAGTAGCTTCTGATAGGGACGTTACACGTTGACGGGGAAGCAGACGGCTAAATCAACCGAAAGCCTGCCGTTTGATCAAGTAAATCGAGGCAACTTTCTCTCGAACCTGCTTCATCTGGGCGCTTTGAAGGCACAGTCATCTTCTTGAGGTTTGACCTCATGATGCTGGATATGAATTTGGGAGGTCTATTACACATAAAGGATAAAGGAGAAAGTTCTTGGTCTTATTCAAGCTCTCGAAGGATGAGCCACAAATTTGGTTTCCATTTTGGATGACAGAGACTTTCGATTGTGTTTCGGCCCACACATTGACTTTAGGAGACCAGCCGATTTTCAAGTAAATTGTTTTACTGTTTTTCTGTCCTTCAAAGTATATGGTGAACAGATTTATTGGTGCCGCCTAAGCGTTTAGACAGAAATAGACGTCTTTATAGGCCCGGAAAGCAGTAAAACAGCACACGTAACGCTGCTCCGTGGGTGGATAGATGTGTGAGTTGCTGGAGCTGTTTGACTGAGCTTTCGCGTTCCCCATTTGACATGCTGTCGGAAACCCTAGAGCTGTGGAAGTATTTGATGGTCTAGAGCCTAGAAAACAGATTATACCTTGTACTGCTTCCCAGGCCTCGGAATACGACGATCCCCGTCGAAACGCTCAGGCCGAACGAGTAAATCTGTCGACCATATGCATGGACCTCGGAGGCAGAAAAAACGGTAAAACAATATACGACCATGTCGGGGTTACAAGATAGAGGAAGCTGGAGGTTATAAAACAAGTGTCTCCATACTCTCTTTCGAAGCCGGTATTGAATCACCAACACTGGAGGGAGAGTAGCCTTCTTTTGCCTTGTCAATTATCGATAACTCGGCCGCGTGCGGCAACAGCGGAGCCTCTTGCCACCTCCACATACTTAACGAGAATCACGCAACGGCTTGTGTGTATGAAATTTATTACGTCTAGAAGACAATGCATTGCAAAGGCTCTATAAAGTGTCGCTCAAAGTCCGAGGATACAGAGGATGGCATTCACAAGACCAAGCACGTTGATCTGAAACATGAAGTCATATTATTCTTTATTTAGTTTAGCTTGCAGACTGAACTTACGCTAGCTATATCAACTGTTATCAGCGCGCTTTCATCGATGCACTTGAGGATAGCGAAGACATCCGCCCCATGCGGACGAGAGCATTCCACCACCTGAAGGTTTTATCAAGTGTATTAATAAGTAAAATTGTTGGCTTAGAGGAAATCTACAACGTCTAAGTTTGAAGATATTGATTACCGTCTGGATCTTATCGTATGGAAGTCCATCGATGTTGTATCTGTTGAGGCACTCCTCCATCTCACTCTGCGCATATGTGGCCACAGCCATGAAAAAAGCCAGTAGGATCACTGGGCGCACCATATCTGTAAAGGATAGTTTTTCATGAAACATCCGTCAAAAAACCTTCCCGTAGTCCAGGACGAGCTTCTCAATGTGACTCCTCGCAATGTTTCAGAAGTGGTCACTTTCTCTCACAGGACCCCCCTCAAAGGAAATACAAGATGCGCCAGCCCATAGAAAAAGGTCAATCTTTTTGGAGAAGACAACTGAATGTGAGTTGGTGCGACTCATTTTTTTTTCTACTCCCCTCTCCCTTCTTCTAACCAGTCTGCAAGCTATCATCTCTGTGCGTGTCCAGATATAGCAATTGAAGTAGGACCTGGTGAGGTTGCGGACTCTTCTTAACATACTGTAGTCTAATTGTGTTATCACTCATTTTTTCGAAATAACAGATTGGTCGGTGCGTTTTTGTTTACCCTTTGACATTTCCACCTTTTTTTCATTGCTTCCACAGATGTGGTCTTATCGGTGGAAACACAGGCTCACCGGTCTATCACAGCTGTTACGGAAAAAATGATTGATATCACTAACGAACTACCGTATGTTAGGACGAGTACGCAACCTCACCAGGTCCTACTTCCATTGCTGTAGACTATAAAAAGAATGCGAAATCTACGTGTAGGTAGCATTCAAATGATTTGGAAATGCTCAGAAGAAGCTCGAGCAATTTTGAGATACATTGCCGCGCCAACAACACTTGGGGCGTTGCGCGCAGCTCTTTTTTGGCATTTTAAGTTGCACACCAGCTCCGGTAATTGGCGTCCTACTGACCCTATCGTCAACTATCAGATAACAGTTAGGAGTACGGGGCCTCTGAGGGGTTGAAGCAGAATTCTCAAATTCAGAAATTCAGAACAGTCGCCAGATGGTAACTAAGGGCATCGTTTTCCTGACCTAAATATATTGGCACATCAAGATAAGTGTGGGTAAAGGTGGATTCTGCGTCTTAGCTTCCAATGTAGAGAGAATTTGAGGCGCCTTTGGATGCCCAGATGCGGTCGCTGCTACTGACAGGCTTCGTTTACGCATGAATATTGTATACTACATCATCGAGCTCAACAGTTGTCACAGTAGATATCCAAAGCAGGACGAGGATGAGCTGCTTTGGGTGTTTTCCACCCTTTTCACGCCTCCTCTTACCCATTTCACAGGGAAACAATCCGCGAAGACTCGCGGTCGATTTCGATTATAAACAACAGCGAGTGTTGCCTCTTGCCTTATTACTAGTTACATTTCACGAATCTGGTAGTATTCGGAATCAAGATCTCCTGAGAAGTAATCCACATATTAAATCAGTCGGACCGACTCCCCGACGCTTTCCTGTGATAATTTTTTTCCTCGAGTGGTATCAGAAAATATTTGTCTCAATTTCGCCATCAGGTCATGGGACAAAAAGGTATACCCTGTCAGTTGGCAGTGGTATTGCTTGTGAGCAAGAAAGATATTGGAAAAGAGGACGGCATCAAGCAGAATTTGGAATACCAAACACGGTGATGGGATGTTATCTTCCTGAGCTACTTTTATACTATGTATGACTTGAACTTCGTGTTTTATATTGAATTTTTTTCATGGAACGCAGCGCGAATGGCGTCACCTAACCTCGAAAAGAGTTTTCTTTCACCGACAGCCGAATCCACTTTTTTTCTGGCTATTCAGACATCAACCAATAACAGAGTGCAGTCCATTGTGAAGAAATGGATGAGTCTGGTGGTTTCTGGTGATTTGGGGAAATCACCAGAGATCATACAACCCTGGATTCTGCCCGTGATGCGTCTTTCAGCTCTGACGGACATCAATTACAATAGTGTATTCTATTGGAAATGGCTCCTCCAAACAAAAGTGGCTTGGTTCAGAGAGATACTTTGCAAGCAAAAGGGAACAATAGGAAAGGGGAGTGGCAAGAGTCCACAAAATGTACAGCATTTTGTGAAGGCGATTTTCTAGGTTGACATTTCTGAACAGAGAAAACAAATCGTTTATCTACACGGAAGTACATTGTGGTTCCAAATAAGACTGAAGAAAAGTGTACTGTGCTTTTCTGGGCGTGATTCCGGTTCGCAATTGCGTCTCGACACGCTTTGCGGTCGCACGCGCTCAAGTCGGTCGAGTTTCCAGCGCCAAAGTCGACTCGATGTAGCTTTTTTATACAGTTTTCTCCATTTTTTTAGTTTCCAGTTTCCGAAACCCACCTAGAGTCAACATATCGACGGCTGCGGCGCTGGAAACTCTTCCGATTCGGAAGCGTGCGGCCGCAGAGAGTGTCGAGACCCATTGCGGACCGGATATTGGCCCAGAGAAGAACAGTATGTGTTTGTGCTTAACAGTTACCATTAGGAGAAAAGATGATGTTAAATTTACCTAGACGAACGGTTAACTCTAGCTGTTGAGAAAAGTGAAACTATAGAAGTACAGCATCAAAAACAAGTAATAGCATATGATCTCTTCTAATGAAAACAAGTCCTTTTTTAGAAACCATTAAATTCCTCATCGCAAATTAACGCAAATGTTTGATTTTTTTGTTTGAAAATGCCAACCCAGAATATAAGATATGTAGTACATTGCTCATTTTTGTAGTCTCTTGCCACTCCACTTTCCCACAGTTCCCTTTTTGTTGAAACGTTTGTACCTATAGCGAACCACTTTTGCTAGGAGTCCTTTCTCATAGAATACGCTATAAAGAGCTGACAGACGCATCACAGGCATATTTCACCATCGCATGATCTATGGTGATTTTGCCCAAACCACCACAAACCATCAGACTCCTCGGTATTTCCACAATGAATTGAATTCAGTCATTGGATGATGTCTGAATAGCCCAAAAAAGTGAATTCGACCTTTAAATAAATCCGTGCTCGTGGGTAGAAAGTGATGCCATCCTCGCTGTGTTCCATGGAAATATCCAGTTTCAAAAAACACAAAGTTCAAATCATACTTGGTATAAAAGTAGCTCATGAAGATAACTTCCCATCACCGTGTTTGATACAACAGATTGTGCTTCACACCGTTTTCTTTTTCACCGCCTTTCTAGCTCACATGCTAAGCCACTAGCAGCTGAGAAGGAATGCCTTCGCCTCCCATGTCCCGATGAATTAATTGAGACTCATAATCTTTGACGTGACTCTAGAAAATCAATCACAGGAGAGTGGTGGGGATTTGTTCTGCATGATTTTAGATCTGGAGTCTTTCTCAGGAGCGCTCTATTACGAATATCACCAGAGGCAAAGCGTTCAACGTAAAATGCTACTGGTGATAAGATAAAAACACCTCTCGCTGTTGGTCATAATCCAAATCGAAAAAACGAGGATAGGGGCTCTCTACACACAAAGGGAGGAGTTGTTCAGTTTCCGTATTCCGACACGTCACGCCACTCAATTCAGTCAAAGTGGTCCCAAATGGAAATAGAGAAGCAGAGACGGGATAACTCTTCCTACGATGTAAAGAGAGCCCCTATCCCGATAGCATGTCTTCGCGGATCGTTTCAGTGCGGAGGGGTGAGAGGAATCGCGCAAAAAAGTGGAAAACATTCAAAGCAGCTCATCCACTTCCTGGGTTAGATATCCACTATGACAACTTTTAGGCTCGACGGTGTAGTTTACAATCTTCAAGCGTAAGAGCAGCTTGTCGCTAGCAGCGGTCGTATGTGGGCTTCCGAAGCGCCCATTTCTTGCCACACTGGAAAACAAGGCGCAAAATCCACCGAGGCCCGTCGTTGTCTTGCCCCGTTCCAATATATGTAGGCCAGACAGAGAATTCCGTTAGTTGGCAACTAGTCAATTTTCTAATTTAGAGAGTCCCGCCCCAACAGAGATCCCTTTTCCCTGACTGTTATCTGATGGTCGCTGATGGGGGTCGAAGTAGGACCAATTACCGCAGCTTGCCTGCAACTTATGCCAAAAGTGAACTGCACGCAACGCACCAAATGTTGTTTGTTTGCAATGTGTCTCAGGATTGCTCGAGCTTCTTCTGAACATTACCAAATCATCTGAGTGCTGTCTTTCACAGTCTTCATGTGTGCCCACGTACCCAGGTGACAGCTCGCTTCCTGGTGGAATGGGGGGGGGCAGAATTCAAAAAAGCTGAGTCGCACCGACTCGCATTCATTAGTCTTCTCTGGGAAGACAGATTTCCATTCTATGCGCCTGCGCATCTTTTTTCCCTTCAATGCGGTGGTGTGAGAGAGGATGACTACCTCTGAAACACTGCGAAAATTCACTTTGAAAAGCTCCTTCTTTTATACGGCAAGGTTTTTTGGCAGATGTCTCATGAAAAACTATGCTTTACAGAAATGATGCGCTCAGTGATCCTTCTGGCATTTTTCATTGCTGTGGCCACATTTGCGCAGAGTGAGATGGAGGAGTGCCTCAACAGATATAACATCGATGACCTCCCATACGATAAGATACAGACGGTAAACAATTTCTTCAAACGTAAACGTTGTGAATTTCGTCTGAGCCAACTAATTTACCGATCAATTAATTTGATCAAACCTTCAGGTGGTGGAATGCTCTCGCCCGCATGGGGCGGATGTCTTCGCTATCCTCAAGTGCATCGATGAAAGCGCACTGATAACTGTTGACATAGCCAACGTAAGCTCAATCTGCCTGCTACACTAATAAAAGAGAATAATGTGACTTCATGTTTCAGATCAACGTGCTCGGTCTTGTGAATGCCATCCTCTGTATCCTCGGCCTCTAAGCTACACTTTATAGCGCCTTTGTGATGTTTTGTCCTGTAGATGTGATTAAATTCATAAACACACATCGTTCCATAATTTTCGTGAAATAAGTAGAGTACATAGGCGCGTTGGCAAGAGGCTCCGTTGTTGCCGCACACTGTCGAGTGCTTGATCGTTGACAACTGATCCTCCGATGTCGATACCTTGGCACCAGCTTTGTCCGGGAGAATGAGAACATTTACTTGAACATCGGCTGGCCCCCGCAAGTCAGCGTATAGCCCAATACACATTCGAAAGCCTCTACGATTCTGAATGACAGCCAGATTTCTGGCGGATCCTTGAAGGTATAGACTAACGTCAAGAGCTTCTTACTTTATCTTTCAGAGGAAATAGATAAGTAGAATTCACATCCAGCGATTGGGATATAATTGCAGAAAAATAATTGCGTTCGAAGCGTTCAGAGCCATGGTTTTCTCTCCTTCTACAATGAAATCGACTCAGTACATTAACACTTAAAACGAGAGGGCTGCCAGCATCTCTTTAGAGGCGGCAGACATGCTCGAAATCGGTATCGATTTTATGACATAAATCGAATTATTGAAGCAGGTAGTATTGGTAACTAACGGAAAAATCAACGAAAACTGTATGTAAATGTAGGATAGATGGCTGCTTTTGTTATCGGGTAAAAATGGACGAGTTACACTGCGCGCGGTTGAAGCAGTGAATACTAGTGGCGAAACGGTTGGGGTGGCAAAGCCGGTAGAATCTTACAGCCTGTACTAGAACGCTAACTTCGTTGGAAGCGTCAAAAACCATCCGGAAAGACCGTTTTCGAAGAATCAATCAGGACGAGTTTGTATTTGAGGCCGGGCTTGTCGAAGCTCGTGGGCTGGGGTGGCGAATTTTTTCTACTTGCATTTTTCAAATTTAGTAGTTTTGACTATACGACCCCAGTTGCGTAGTTAACAACTTTTTCGAGCGTGTTTGCTGGCTTTAATGCCTTTTTCTAGCAAGGCAGTGGTCGCGATCAATATTCTCGTCGTCCTTTCTCTCTACACCCTTTCCTGGGTCACGAGTAGTAGGAACTATAAGAAAAAAATCGCGAAAAAACCACTGTTTCGGGCCAAATTTGAAGCCTGAATTTTCTTGTCTTTTGATGGTAGACGAGCCCACTCTACACCATCGGCATCGATGACCTCTTATATCAAGAACATCAGCCGGACGTAGTGAAGAAGTATTTGATATAGCTCTGCACTCAAGGGTGATTGGATCTACTTTACAGTAAATGAACTAGCGACCGATGGTTACGTTATCGCTCCAGCCGCAAAGCAACTGGATATTTTATTGTGTTGTGGATCAAGTTAATTAGAAATGGCACGGCTGAGCGCAAAGACACAAGTCGGCGAAAATAGGGATTGACCGCGCTAGGCGAAGGCCAACCATCTGAATGATCGGAGCAAATACGACTCACTGCAACGGAAAAAAGGCGATGCTGCGGGTATGCATTTCCTTGTGCATAATGTAGCCAAGGTTGGCTCGGTTCCAAGTGTGCCATTAATCGGTAGGCAACAGCTGATATTTTTACCTGTCATATGGTTTCTTTCTCCTCTGTTCACTTTTAGTGTTGATATATCTATAGTGAAGACTCAAAATATTTAAATTATGTGTTTGGGAAAATATAGATTTCTTGAATGCTTCCTGTGCTTTTTCCTCCAAAATTGTGAGAAAGCTCAAAAGCTTGGCTTCGATCATGGCGTTAGTTCCGCAAACGCACATAGCACCCCAGTGAATGGCGAAATTCTAAATTTTCCACTCAATTATGGAGAAAGACACCGCAAACGTTGAAAACGGTAGGTTCTCCTCTACACGCGCACACAACATGAATTCGCTTTAATTGTGTCCTATAAAAGCATGCAAGAAACATAAGAAACCGTGGCCCAGAGAAATCTTAGGAGCATTTTATAATATTATCGATGGATGGCAAACTTGAAACCGAGCTAGCAATGGCTGCAGTATGCTTGGTGAAAATACCACGTTGTTCAATAAGTTTTGTCGTTCGATAAGAGAGGGCATTGCTACTATTCCAATATTTTTTTGTTTTGTTGGTACACTCTTCATATGATTGTATGTGAAGTTTCATTTCAATCTGTCAATTCATTCTTTGTTTACAAGGCATCGCCAAAGAAAAAAACTGAACATCGTAAAAATTTATCGATAAAATTGTTATTTTTGGAAGGTCTAGCACCAAAAGAATTTGTTAAAAGTGTATAATGATTGTTCACCTAAAATTAGAACAGTAGAAAGATGGGTTGCTGGATTTAAACGTGGTCGTACAAGCCTTGAAGACGATCCACTTGAAGGACGTTCAAGAAGCGCATCACCACCAGAAATCATAGCCAAAATACAGGATATGCTTTTGGAAGATCGTCGATTGACTGAGAGAGATTTAGTAGAGGCTCTACACATCTCATTAGGCAATGTGAGCCATATTTTAAGTGAAAATTTGGGTTTTAGAAAGCTGTGTGTCCATTGGGTGCCGCGTTCGCCAAAAATGGAACAAAAATACATTCGAATGCGACTTTCTCAGCAACATTTGGAGCGTTTTGAAAAGGATAAAATCCGGAAATCGGCCAAGAAGGTTATGGCATCATTTTTTTGAGATGCGAAAGCAATTTGTTTGTGGATTACTTGCAAACTGGTAAAACAATTAATTCCGAATATTATTGCAACATTTCGGACCAGTTGAAGAAAAAAATTCGTGAAAAAAAGACCCGGTTTGGAGAAGAAAAAATCCTTTTTCATCAGGACAATGCACCGTGTCACAAGAGCATTTTCAAAATGGCTAAAATCCATGAATTAAAGGTCGAAATGTTGGAGCATCTACCGATTTCACAAGAGTCGGCCCCCAGCGACTTCCATTTGTTTCCAGAACTCTAAAAATTTATGCGTGGCAAGCGTTTTTCATCGAATGAAGAGGTCATAACGGCTGTTGAAGCGTATTTTGCAGACCTTCCGGATTCTCACTTCAGGTATGAGATTGGAGGATCGTTGGAGCAAGTGTATTAATGTTACGGGAGATTATACTGAATAATAAAGTATATTTTGAACCAAAAAATTGTGTTTTTGTTATCGAACGACAAAACTTATTGAACAACCTGGTACGCAACTGCACCACCACCTTTCTCCGCTGCCGTGGACTGTTTATAAAGCTGAAATATGTACATGCAGTTGGCATGGATCCTAGTGATACTTCGTGTTTCCTACTGAAGGTGGCGAAAACCCGGTGCCATATTCTACAACATAGGTGCACCAAGTTTGCGCCATCCTTCAATGGAGCAAAACAAAGTATCGCTAGTATTCATGCCGACTCAATTTTTGAAGCCCTAAGCGCAAATGGTGCAGTTGTCAACTTGAAAATTGACAACCTATGAAACGAGAGGAGAAAGCTAGTTCATTACAAGATAGGGTTCTTCTTGGAAAGAAATTTCTCTGATGTGCGAGGCTCATTAAATAGCCTCTACCATTAAAGCACATAGGGATATTATGCTAAAGAGAAAGTAAAATGCAGGATTACATGTCTCGGTTACAAACTCAGAAGATATGTGTGAACGATGGAGACGCAAAACTTGGTACAAAATTCTATATGCACATCAGATACTTTTTCTTAGCTTCAGTTTTTGCATATTGCGTTGAGTCATATTTGTCCGAGGGGGCGATGGGCGTTCAATGTGGTTTTGCACTGATAAGACCCATACATATGCTGTCCTTCATAAACTCTGTGGCAAAGCGTTGCTATCAGTCGAATCCCTTCGATTGGCTGACTAACCATCATGGCTTACTATGGAAATCAATATGGCCCGTATCCGCCCTACCCACCACAACCTATTTATGGTCCACCTCCAGTAATTCCTGTTCAGCCGCCGGTAGTCGCCTATGGTCAGCCTCCCATAATGCCTGTGCAACCTCCAGTTGTTGTCATGGAAGATCCATACCACCACCATCACCACCACCACGGTGGTCTTCTTCACGAACTTGGCCATCATCTCGGATTTCATGGTCACCATCACCACCACTGCTAGACGGAAAAAAATCAATCATGTTGAAGCATATTCGATTTGGTGATCTTATAATTTACTGTTTTCTCTATGTGTATGCTTGCAGATCTTTGAAACTCATTATTGTTTGTATATACGATGCCAGAACTGCCTGCAGATCTAGTGCTGGCGTTAAAACTCAATAAAACTTCGATTACAAAAATCTCGTTTGTGATACGCATATAGACATTCTCAGTCCTTCATACATATTCTGAACAAAGAACTAGAGCGAAGAATGTTTTCGAAATTTTACGACACATTTATAAGTGAGACTTGAAGATGCTGTAGTTGCTTGCCTCCAAACGACTCCTGCAGATGACTGTGGGGTATAGCGAGCGGTATCCTTGAGTGCGCACTACTCTGGAAGGTTGAGTGAGCGCATTATTAATGTTTGTCTGACGAATGTCAAGCAATGACTGGGGAAAAATATAGATTCTAGCATGCTGAAAATATGTGGGGACGTAAAGAAGTACGCTTTCACAGAAGGCACTTTGGCGCTAATGAATTTTTGCCGTTGAATCTGATTAGAATCACACACTCCCTACTCGTCAATGTCCCGAAGGGCTATAGAAACGCAAAGGACTATGAAAAGTTTTGCTGTGACCTGCTCGATACTACATATAAACTCGACTCCTTTTAAACAATGATTCATGGGAGCGGAAGTGGTGACGGACTCTCGAACACTTGAGCTCCTTTATAGTCGCTCTCTCCATCATCATGGGGCAGTTTAGTTTTTTTTTCTGGGGGGGGGGCATTTTAGCACGTTCCTAAGGCGCCTTTCACCACCGCAAGCGTCTTCACCGCAAGCGCGGCACGCGCGTGACGCACGGGAAGCACGGTGCAATATGAAAGTTCTCACAGCGCGGCACGCGCGGCACGCGCGGTAAGAGCTTTTGTAGTTCACCAGCACCGCCATAGCGGCGCCGCCCAAACCGCCGTAGCTGTTTTACCGTTTCAATCAATACTTGCTTCTCGATTTGAGTCCACTCCAATATGAATAATTATGGGACTATCCTGCGCTACCGCATAGGCAAATGCAAGACTTGAATTTCTGTGCATGTCACAGTTAAGGCCCGACATTTACCCGTACCCTCATGGCGATGCCGCCGGAGATTCCATGGTGAGCTCCACTCGTTTCGCGCGAGCGGCGCGGTGGACAGTTTCATAGTCCACCGCCCGTCCCGCACGTCACGCGCGTGCCGCGCTTGCGGTGAGTACTATGAAAGATGCCTAACGCATTCATCCGCAACCCCACTCTTCAGTTCCTCGTATTATGGCTGACAAACACTTTTACTTAGCTTTAGATCATTGATGAGGAAAGTCGTCACGTGTGTCATTGTGAATCATACCTTGTTCTGGAATAGATTCATACCTCCCATCTTAAAGGTACGCGCAGAAAACCACATATTATTTTTCCATGTTTTTGTGTAGCTTGACCTCTCTAGCGAACGAAAATATCGAAGGAGCCGCAGAAAAACCTCCATTTGTAAAGAAAAGTCAATCGAGACACATTGTAAACATGAATTTGAATTTCGCGCCAAAATGGTTTTCGGCGTTTTTCTGCGTTTGGAGGCCTCGTCACTGTTCTTTTCAAAGTTTTTCTGCATGTGGGGCTCGTGCCGTAACTGTTTTTTATGTTGTTTGATGGTCAACATTCTATGAAAAAGTGCTAGATGACTGGTGAGAACTAGTGGCGGATCCTCATCTTTGACTCCTTCCAGTTTCATGACCCTACTTTTTTAACTCGCCGAAATTTACCAGTGGGGTCTACCGGGTTCATTCATGAAATTGAGCCTGAAAAATGAAAATTGGTGTTCAGCGTGAACGATGGCTTTAATTAAACGTAGATCAGAAAAAGAACAAAAAGCATACTTATTTTGTTTTGATCAAAGGTGTCAGTCTGACACCTAGACCTGACTGCCTACCATTGACAGGTCAGCTATTTCAATGTTTCAGTGGTAGTTGTTAAAACTCTTCCAGTCCTCCCGGTCATCTCCCTGTTATTCCCTTTATCCAGCCTGATTCCAGAAAAATGTTGCGGTGCTAAAGTGGGAACGTCCAATACATGGGAGGGAACGATGCTTTACAAACTGTATCCATATGCGATGAGTCATCATTAGCTCATCAGCATCCATGATAAACATCTTGAATTCCGTCTGCTTTCCCTCTCTCAAAATGAACACATGTGACGTAGCTGAGAATCCTCTGACTCATGAAAGTGCACTCACCTATTCGAGAAGCATACAACGTGCCCCTATAATTGTGTTTTCCTGAGTCATGTGCAGACGCGCTTGGTGATAAGAGACATCATTTGACCTTTTGCTCAGGGGAAAAAAATAATGTAATCTGAGCTTTTGTTGTCCGCGATGCTTTTCCGAATAATGTCCCTCTACGTAAGCTATAATAATATTACATTTTGAACCACACGCCTCAGCTCCAGTCCACAGTCAACCGATTTTCATTCCCGTACATACATCAACCTGTAGTTGTTCGTGTAAGACAACCAATACCAGAAGTGTGTTTTTCATCGAATTCATAGCATTGCTTGAACTCTCACACAGCAATCACGCACGAAAATGAACACCCAAGGCTCCGCTGACATAAGCTGTCTCACGACAAGTAGGTCGAAAGTGTCAGTTTTATTGGAAAAATTTTGTTTGATCTATCCCTTTGGATTCTGTACAGTCGGTACCGATCGCTCCGAATCATTTAGATCGCCATTGACGGTTGGCGCAAACTCTATGCACATGTGTTATATAGCATTCTTGCGCTGAGATCACTCCAGCCGACAATAGGGAGCCCAAAGTATGAGTGCGACCCGTGCCGACTGTACGTGGTCTCTTCTTAAATTCTAATCTGGCCAAGGTCCTGCGCATGGGTGCCTCCGCCGCCGCTCGCAATTCCGCACTCATTGGCGACAATTGAGGCCACCTGTAATGCACTGACCGTGATGAGCCGGAATTCATAAGCAAATAATCCATAGACTAGAGCATGATCTCTGAGGCCTATATACATATGAGACACGACAAACAGTGTGCTTAGTTTATGTTTTGATTACTTCTGTACCAGCAAGGTTTTGTATGATGGTACAGGTTTATTTGGCCGACGTTTCGAGCAAATCCTCGTTTTCAAGGCCTGAAATTGTGCGAAACGTTGACTCGAAGCATATTCGATCAAGCGTTTCTCCCTCTTTTCGGCTAGTTTCGACACTACCCACAGACTCCCAATGAAGAAGTGAACCCCCGATGACGAACCAACCTCACACCGTACTACCAGCGACGAGCTCCACACTCGCAGTCGTGACAAAATGGAGCAAGTGAGGCACACGCACACGCGAGCACACGCACGCGCGAAAACACGCATGCGCGAGGCATTCAAGTAGCTCGCGAGAGCGGTGTGTGATTTCCTCAAAGCTCACATAATGATACGAAGGGCAAGAACTCACTGGTTATGGCAATACACTCATTTCTGTTGTTTAGCCTAGGGTTTCTCGAGCGTATCCAAAACGCTTCCAGAGCCTTTCGAGTGCCAATATCGTGTTCATGTGAGAGGATCTTACATTTCACATTGAAGTCCTGGCCACTGTGGTCCACAACCTTGTGCTTCCCCAAAGGTGTGAGAAGGCTGCTTCGCCTCTTGCCCGCGAGGTGTTCGTTGATACGCACGCTGAGCATTCGTCCAGTTTCGCCGATGTAAGTGGCGTCACATGCCCAACAGCTGATTTCATAGATCACTCCCTTCTGTGCGCAGTCTCCTTGTTTGCCATCAGGACAAACTGAACAGTTCTCCGTAACACATGAGCGATCGTAGAATCTGTTTCGGACAATCTGACGTTTGATATTCTCTCTTGGAGTATCCACGAGGACGACGTCGTCAGCTAGATCTGCTCTCAGGATGCACTGGCGCAACGCAGCGCTCACTCGGTCGGAGATGAAGGGAAGCAGCAACGGAATTTTGTTCTGGGAAATTTCAATATCGCAGAGAGTCGGACCCCTGGTTTATCGCAAAGTCGTTGGAGGTTTACACCGTCTACGAGACCGACTAAGACTGCGGAACAATAGCGTTGAACAACAGCGCGATAATGGAGAACCTGTGAGGCCGACATTATCACCAATACCGTTTCCGCGGTCTTTTTATAGAGAGCCTGATGTAGTCCCAGAAATGGACGTGAGGTTTAGAATATTATCATCAGGAGTTCTCAACGTTCTTGACAGATATAAAAGAGAACACAACCGCAACTTAACGAATGCACAGTGGGAAGGACTGAAAGAAATCCGTCAACGCATAGCGCACCGGGAAATTCGCCTCTCTGTGAGTGACAAAGGAGGGGAGTTTGTTGTCACCCCGTGTTCTCTAGACTGTGCAATCACCGAACTCCACTTGAGCGACAGTACCATCTACAGCCGTTCGTCAGAGAGAGCATTCAAAATTCAGTGCCGCAGGCTAAACGCTTCATGGACGTCAGTGGGAAGGTCAGCTGGTATAGATGATCGTTTGCTGAAAAGACTGAAAATCGATTCCCCCACATGTCCCGTATTTTATAGCCTGATCAAAACACATAAACTCTCTCAAGATGATATGTGCTCCGAATCTGCTAGCACCTACAAGATCAGACCCACAATAAGTTGTGTGGGAGGACCAACAGACAGAATCTCGTGGCTGTTGAATAAAATCGTTGTACAACTTCTAAGTCACGTGCCGTCACACTTGAACAACACGACAGAATTTCTGAGCCGCCTACGTTCATGTCAGCTCCAGCAGAATGTTGTCATAGAGTCGTTCGATGTTACCGCACTCTACACCAACGTGAACAACAATGAAGCGCTCCAAGCGGTATCAGAAATGCTGGATGAGCATAGAAGTCGTATTGTCACGTTTGGCCTGAGCAAGTCTCACATCATGACTCTTATCCGAAACTGTTTGAGCTGTAATATCTTTAAGTGGCGGGGAAACTACTACTCCCAAACACGCGGCCTAGCAATGGGTCAGAGACTAGCTCCGGTACTCGCGGTGTGTTTCATGAGCAGAATCGAGCGGCCAGTGATAGAAAGGTTACCGATCATGTATTGTCGGTATATCGACGATTGTTGTGTGATAACGGCAAATCAGCTTGAAATGGACGAGCTATTCAGTGTCCTCAACCGACAGTCAGAGTTCATCAGATTCACCAGAGAAACACCGCAAGAAGGGTGGCTTCCGTTTCTGAACACGATGGTAAAGGTTGGAAATGGAGAATACAGCGTAAAATGGTACCGGAAGAAGAGTTCTAAAAATGTATTGATCCATGCAAGCTCAGCGCACCCTCAAGCCGTGAAGAACGCTGTCATTCGTAATATGTTCAGAACAGCTGATGGAGTTTGCACAGGGAACGCAGAAAGGGAGGAGTCGCGACAATTAGCCAGCGCTATCGCTAAGCAAAACGGATACATGACATCGCGGCATGACCGAAGGTATGGCAGGCCCCTCCGAAACTCTTCCCAGAACAAAATTCCGTTGCTGCTTCCCTTCATCTCCGACCGAGTGAGCGCTGCGTTGCGCCAGTGCATCCTGAGAGCAGATCTAGCTGACGACGTCGTCCTCGTGAATACTCCAAGAGAGAATATCAAACGTCAGATTATCCGAAACAGACTCTACGATCGCTCATGTGTTACGGAGAACTGTTTAGTTTGTCCTGATGGCAAACAAGGAGACTGCGCACAGAAGGGAGTGATTTGCGAAATCAGCTGTTTGACATGTGACGCCACTTACATCGGCGAAACTGGACGAATGCTCAGCGTGCGTATCAACGAACACCTCGCGGGCAAGAGGCGAAGCAGCCTTCTCGCACCTTTGGGGAAGCACAAGGTTGTGGACCACAGTGGCCAGGACTTCAATGTGAAATGTAAGATCCTCTCACATGAACACGATATTGGCACTCGAAAGGCTCTGGAAGCGTTTTGGATACGCTCGAGAAACCCTAGGCTAAACAACAGAAATGAGTGTATTGCCATAACCAGTGAGTTCTTGCCCTTCGTATCATTATGTGAGCTTTGAGGAAATCACACACCGCTCTCGCGAGCTACTTGAATGCCTCGCGCATGCGTGTTTTCGCGCGTGCGTGTGCTCGCGTGTGCGTGTGCCTCACTTGCTCCATTTTGTCACGACTGCGAGTGTGGAGCTCGTCGCTGGTGGTACTGTGTGAGGTTGGTTCGTCATGGGGGGGGGTTCGCTTCTTCATTGGGAGTCTGTGGGTAGTGTCGAAACTAGCCGAAAAGAGGGAGAGGCGCTTGATCGAGTATGCTTCGAGTCAACGTTTCGCACAATTTCAGGCCTTGAAAACGAGGATTTGCTCGAAACGTCGGCCAAATAAACCTGTACCATCATACAAAACCTTGCTGGCACAGAAGTAATCAAAACATATACTGAAAATGCCAAGGTTTCAAGAAAGCCGTTCATGGAGATTAGTGTGCTTAGTGTTTAAGACCTTGGTACCAGACGGATTCCACAACGAAGTGTTTAAAAAGGGACCAGATCGTAGATGGCTACTGGTCCTGAATCACATATAGCTTACGGAAAGCACATCGTATGTGTAAATATGGCGTTCCTCAAAATGACAGTGAGAATTCCTCAAGCTCAGAGACCTACCAAACAGCTTTAACGGAAGTAATGATAGTCACAGGGTGGAGCTGAGTGGTAGAGGACGCGCTGGAAGAGTACACCTAACAGCAAATCGTGTTTCTTACAATCGCCTATGGCTTTTCTATTCTTATTCAGACTGATTTATCCAGTGTTGAGTCCTTTAGCTTTTCAGTATCCAAAACAATAACGAAAAACTTGTCGGCATTGAACATTAAGATGTGGTAACTGAAATCTCCATGCAACTTTTCCTTGCGAGTGTTAGTACCACGAATGTTTTTTTTGGTTCCCTCTTAGCTTTTGGATTTCAACCACATGTTAAACATAATACTTTATTATGACGCTGCTTAGTAAAAAAGCTCCGTCAGCTTTGTGGTGAAGGCGGATTTCAGCGAGAACGCAAATTGCAGAAAGGAGAAGGCGAATAGAAATATGTACACAATAATCTGAAAGAATAAGGATTTACACAATAATGTGAACAGTGTTTGCAATATTCAAAGCGAATGTGAGAATAGGATTCGCTCACCTGAAGCGCAGCGATTTCCCTTTCGGTTTCCTGCGGAAGCCAGTCTATGTAAGGCTGAGAAAAATGGATCACTCTCAGACAGTACTCTTCGGTATTCGGCAGCCAATGACAGTGTCGTGTTAGTGACTGTGGCTCAGCGCTTCTGTGAGAATAGGATATACGCCATCCAAAAACTCATATCAGTATAAAATTCTTTTCCAGCGTAATTTGCATGGTTTTGAGCAATTTCGTAACACCTTTCCCACCTGTTAGACCAGCAGTAAATTCCGAACACTGTTGCTGCAAACATTAAGAGGGCTAATGCGGCTCCAGTTACATTCATCATACGTGATATGGAGCCATGACATCTCGTTCGCCACGAGACAACGCCTGTAAAAAAAGCCTGACAGATAACGCTTTCAAAAGGAAAAAAGTAAATCAACTCGGAAATGGGCGACACAACGAGGTTCGAGTTCATGGAAATAAAGGATTAAGGAAGAGTGGCTTACTGAAAAATGAAATTTGGCTAATTATATGTGGAAACTACCCTCTTTGTGGTATTCCACCGCTACTTTGCTACCTAAGCACTATCGCGCCGGAAGTGAAAACTGGAACTATCTACCGTCACAGAAATAATCATGCGTATGCCCATCAGGACCCTTTAACAACGAATTCCATTCATAATTGTCCCTAAAACCTCTCGATTCTCCAACATATGTATGGTTTCCGTTCTCATTTTAGTCTGACGCATGGACCAGGCGACTGGCCGTGCGAGGTTGGCGGCCTCACTGGAGAATGGGATTTCGATTTGCGCTGGGTGATCTACCTGGCGCAGCCCCATCCATTCAACAGACTAAAATGATTGCGCGAACTCTACATTACATTTGGTAGGATGTTGCTATCCGCGAGCAGCATTTTCATTCACAATCAATACACAATACAAGAGGCTGCAAAATGTTACTTGAGTTCAGAACGGAACAAAAACTCCAGAACTGAGATTTCCCAAACCTTGAAACTCTTTTTCAGTTGAATTTTCGTCTCCTAGAGCCTTCTTCAGCTCCAATATGCATCAATTACAAGGACGAAACGTAACGTACAGTTGAGATGAGTAGCCGACTTTTTGCTCAAAATGCGCAAGAAACCATGATGAGCCGTGCTATTTCGGTGAATTTTAATACCCTGCGATGCGTTGTTATGTTCATGCCATTATATCGAACTATCCTCTGACGTTACTAATAAGTCTTTTGACATTGCCAAGACTCGCGTTGCAACTCTGGATGTCGGCGCGTTGTCAGGCCGCTCGAGCAAACTGGCTGTTGCTCTGGAGCGTAGACGTATTGATCTCTGTGTGCAAGAGGCGAGACTGTCGGGTAGTAAGTCCAAGGCCAATGGTAGAGACTTCAAGGTCCTGTATGATGGTAGCCCTAGTTCCACGAACGGCGTTGGCGTCGTCGTGTCTGAACGCTTCCGTGACGCGATTGCAGAAGTGAATCGTTTTGACGAGTCATCGTGAGTGAGGAACAACGAGTTCATTTCTACTCTGTGTATGTACACTGCCTTTATTCGGGAGTGCACAAGCCCCCCTTTTCACCCGCACACGCTGCTACAATAATGCACCACGGCGGCGCGGTCTATGGTGAGCCCGTTCTCCCCACTCCATGCGACAGGCATCGACTTTCGCATGACCACCGTCCAGTCGTCCGTATGACCTGCGATCATGCTCAAAGACGGTGAGTTTTTTCAATTTTTTCTTTGCCGTTTTGAGTTGTTTCAGTGATGATTCAAATGCCATCGTATTGGCAAAAGGTTAAGATGTACATGAAGCTTTACACAATCCTTCGCGCTACCGAGAAATTGAGAAAACATCTGTTCTGTGTTTTTTACCAAGAAAAAATCTTTTTTTTTGAACATTTATCTACTGTTTTGAATCCATGGGTCATTACGACATTTAAATTATCATCGAAAGAACAGACGGCGAAAAAAATTCAAAAACTCACCTTCTCTGAGCATGATCGCCGGTCATGCGGACGAATGAACGGTGGTCATGCGAAAGTCGATGCCTGCCACATGGGGTGGGAGAGAACGGGCTCGTCACAGACCGCGCCGCAGTGAAGCGTTACTGTAGCAGCGTGTGCCGGTGAAAAGGGGCTTGTACACTCCCGAATAAAGGCAGTATACCGCAGACGTGTTGTTCTGAGCAAGTTAAAATCGATTTCTGAATGCTGCCGGATGAGAAGACCGCCGAGGTGTTAATCGTTTGGGGTATTCATATTCTGTTCTCTTTCCCACGTTAGTCTCAAACAACGTAAATAAATAAATAAATAAATAAATAAATAAATAAATAAATAAATAAATAAATAAATAAATAAATGAGCATTCTGTCGCCTACGCGTAAAATTGTTGAACGGTGCGGGCCGCCAGTAACGACTGTGTGCGAATCTTGGCAGAAGGCAGTCAAATCAATGATTGATTCGGCGCGGTCCGAAGTTGGGGTAACGAAGCCCGGACGACGAAAGATTGATAAAGAAACGTGACTCTGGACAGATGAAGTTCGAATGACGGTCCAAGAGAAGAAGAAAGTGTACCACATTTTCCTTGCTAATAACACGGCGGTTAACTGGCAGAAATACTGAGAAATGTTCGCGAAGAATTGTACCAAGAAGGTCGTTGCAAAAGCCACTACGGAGATCTGTATGAGAAGCTGAATACGTGTGACGGTGAATTTCTTGTGTACCGGTTTACGAAATCCCATCAGCGTGGTACCGAAGACATCGAGAAGTTCCACGAAGTCAATGACGATCATGGTCAGCTACTTATGGACCGTGGTAAGGTGCTGAGGAGATGGCGCGACTTCTTTGAGAATATCTCGAAGGAAGAATTCCCCCATCCGCCTATCCCTGAACACCAACGGACAAGCGATCCTGTTCAGCCTATCACCACCGAAGAAGTGAAGATGGCGTTGGGACGTATGAGCCCTGGAAAGGTAACGGTGCCAGACAATCTGGCGGGCGTCAGAGATGTGGAAGTCACGATGCCGGGTCTCCAGTGAATGGTTTGCGCAAATCTTGCACCCAAAGACTGGCAGCGAAGCGCGAGCATTCCAATTCGGAAAAAGAAAGGCAATCCAGCAAATTGTGCGAACTACCGCCCAAGACTTTGCTGTCCCACACCATGAAAGTATTTGAACGCATCATCGTTCGTCGGTTCCGTGAAGTCGTCGAAATCACGAACATTCAGTGTGACTTTGTTACCAACACGACGACGCACGACGGACGCCATCCACGCAACACGACTACTGATTGAGAAGCACTGCGAGAAACAGGCGCCGATACATTTTGCTTTTCTCGATTTAGAGAAGGCGTTTGATAGAGTACAGCATAGAGTGATCTGATTTACAATGCGGCGGCACGCTGTTCCAGTGGAGCTCCTAGACTGGGTGAGGGTTTTCTACACTAACCCAAAAAGTCGGGTCAAAGCTGCTGCGGGAGCTTTGGCCGAATATCCCATCTCACTTGGCATGCACCAGGGATCTACTTTGTCTCCCCTTCTATTTGTCATTGTGATGGATACGACCACAGGAGACCTACAAAGACCGGCTCCATGGAAGCTTATGTATGCGGATGATGTGATGCTCATCTAAAGATAAATTGGATCCCGAACGAGAGGTGCAAGACTGGAGTGACCAATTTGTTCCTTTTCTTTTTTCAACGTCAAAAATACTGAGTGGCTGACTACGTATAGAAGTGAGCGTGACTGCATCAAGACTCATGGTATTGGGCTCCTGCGCACTGACGTCTTTAAAGGCACAGGACACCCAGAGAGTTATTTCTCAGATTTTGTGCTGATCCTGGAGAGGGTCACACGTTGATCACAATGGTATCTCGAAATCGTCCAAGGCCTTCTACAAATTGAGTTATAGCTCCTCGAAAATAACCACACTTTGAGTGCAAAAATTTAGTGGGCGAGTTTCCTCGAGTCTGTATTTCTCCTCATTTACAGTCGCTACACGAAAGCGAACCAGAATGAGGAGACAAGCCGGCAATGGAGGGAAGAACGACGATTCGGTTGAAATTTCATCCACCCATTAAGCCAGTATTGAGTTCGAAATTCAGGAGGGGGTTCGGGCATGAAGTGGTGAGCGAAGGACGTCGGGCCTGTGGTGGTCGCTTACATCTCGATTGTTTGGAAGAATTGAGATCTCGGACTTGGCACGTGTTATATGGGAGGGGTCTGCTACACAATCTAATAAACTCAAAAAATTCATGTCTAAGGGTGTCAGTGCCTTTAAATACCTTGGTTCGACCATCGCATCTGACTGTAGCCTAGATAGCGAGGTCAACACTCGGGTCAGTGTTGCGTGGTTAAAATGGCGGTCAACGACTGCAGTGCTATGCGACAAGAAGATGCACGATCGTCTTAAGTCGAAGATTTACCGAAATGTTGTCCGGCCTATCGCGCTGTATGCAGCAGAGTGCTGGACTTCCACCGAAAAGGCAGAGCGAAGGCTCGGTGTAATGAAGACCAAAATGCTACGCTGAACAGCGGGTGTCACTCGCTCGGACCACGTCACTAACGATGACATCCGTAAGCGTTTTCTTGTTGCACCGATTGCCGAGAATCTGCGCGAATCTCGGTTGCGATGGTATGGTGATGTTCTTCGCAATGGAAGTGATACTGTTTTCAAGGTTGGGCTCAACCTTGACGTGCCTGGTAGAAGACCCAAAGGAAGGCCAAGGCAGCGGTGGCTTGATACGGTGCACACCGATTTGAAAATAACCGGCATGCACCCTGACCAGGCGCATGACAGAGAAAAATGGCGCCAGCGCATGAGAAAAGCGGAGCGGGACAAACGCTGAAGAAGATAAAGATTTTATCGAACTATCGTACGCGTCGATCAAGAAGGAAGCCGCACTCAGCAATCGTGTTTGGAATCATTCGACTGGAACCCTTCTCTTTGTTTTCTATTTCGCCAATTTCCCTGCCGATTAGCGTCGCGGTTTTCTACTGAAATAACACAGGCCCCAATAGAAGCTTATATCATGCAGCAAATTGCAGCACGTCACATAGTACTT
This sequence comes from Aplectana chamaeleonis, assembly GCA_029168955.1. Taxonomy (NCBI): domain Eukaryota; kingdom Metazoa; phylum Nematoda; class Chromadorea; order Rhabditida; family Cosmocercidae; genus Aplectana; species Aplectana chamaeleonis. The sequence goes on from JAPDOI010000352.1 coordinate 90,284, forward strand.
CCTTGTCGTTTATTTCGGATAATATGGGATTTATATCAATTTCCTTGATAATTTTTCTTCTACCAAGCTATTCAAGGACCGCTTTAGTACTGGTACGGAAAATCCGGGGATGATTCTCGGGCATGTTCCAACTATCTATGGAGAAACTATTGTTTGAATAGGATTGTAGGCTTTCAGGTGCCATCCAGTGTTCACCCAGCCATTTGAATTAAGCCGCTTCCCAGAAGGAACACAGGAGAACGCTTAGCAACCTGTTATTGTACCCCCACCAGGAATGAGCGGAGTTCCGCGTTTCTCGTTCCGAAACCCGCAGTTCCGCGCATTTTCGGCATTCCGCGTTCCGCATTCCGAAAACCGCGAAGAATGCTGCGGAATGTGAAAATATCTTGTCGTCTGGGAAAAAGACAACACTAAATGATCTATAAATTTTTTCCCTTTCGCGTTCCGAAAACCGCATCTCCGCGCATTTTCAGGCGTTTCGCGCCCGATTTCAGGAACCCGAGGAAAAAAATTTGTTCCGAAACCCGAAAACCGATTTCCAAAATTTCATATTTTTGTTCTGCTCATCCCCGACCCCCACCAGTCCCCCACCACTACAACTTCTCATTACAGTACTCCACCGGCCGTTAGGCAGCCTGCTAGAAAACAACATTTATGGAGGCTATTGAGATTGGCTCATAACAGCCGAAACAGACTGTATGTTCTGCAACTCTTTGTATTACTGATTAGCTTCTATTGACTTCTTCACCTAAATAGAATGATATAAGTAACACTCACCGGAAAGTATTCAAGGGCAGAAGTGGCTACTTCACCTAGATAGAATGATATAAGTAAAACTCACCGAAAAGTTTCGAAAGGCAGAACTGGAGTAAGACTACTTCTTTTGAGGCTATATGCCCATTTTAGGCAGGAAGTTTAAGCGAAGCGGTGAATCATCACTGCGTGTTGAACTTCCACGGGGTAATGCAGGTATTACAGGTCTGAAGTTGCTAGGAGCCAGAAGAACGGCTTAGGGAAGCTTCAAACTTTCGAAAACCTCAGTTTACAAGTTTTCCATAGGTTTGAAACTGAATGAACCTTTTGCAGCCTATTGTATTGTGTATTGATTGCGAATGAACACTACATTTGACGAGAATGGTCCTTACATTCAGCATAACTGTGACGTGGTTTAGGATATGCGTCACAATGTTCTCAAGTATCTTCAAAGTTTACGAATAGGAATTATATGATATCGGAGATCTCTCCATCTAAATAGGTGAAACTTAAAGGCAGTGTTCACGATAAATTTCACTTCCGTTTTTTCCACGGCTTATGGAAGGTCTGATGCCCTATATAGCAAGGCATGCTTAAAAAGGACACGAAAGACGCATTTTTAAGCGAAAATAGGCCCTTTCTTGTTTACGTTGATTTTTGAGCTTGGAGGAACTGGCCGCTATAAGGATGGTACCTATCAGTGCAATGAAGCGATTAGCTCACTCATTAGTACTTCCTTGACTTGATCATTCCTGTAATCTGGGTCTTCATTTGTTCATTCCGAGGGAACGGATCTGGGGCACCAGGCGTATCTGGAGCACCAAAACGCTTGTTTGCAGCCGCTATTTTGCCTCTCCTGGCTCGTTTTCTACCGTTCTTTCGACACTGGGAGCCTAGGATCCCTCTCGCCTATCATTTCACTGTGGAAAGTCAACGAGGATGATCATCGCGAACGCTGCCTTTAAGCCTGAAACGAATTTTTGATAAAGTTAACCGGTCAGGATGAAGCCGGAAAACACGTTCTGGAATAACATTTTATTAATTAGCATAGTTAAGGATAAGTTGTTCGCAGTCAACACTAATAGGCTAGTTTGGTCCCTAAAAAGCTAGCAACAGGACACAAGCGATCTTTGTAAACTAATTGAAGATGTTTTTGTAAGAGCCGTGTTCAGGACGAGAACATTTTTTTGGTGAGAACTAAGTCTTTGATCTGCTCGTATGAAAGCTGGAGGAGAGCTGACATAAAACATGAATAAGCAGCCAAAATGAGAGCCCATTTTTTTGTACGAGGAGTTTTAGATGGACGGCCTGTGCACAGAAAGTTGAATCTGGACGAGTTTTCGCGCTACCTGCACCAGATGCCTGTCTCCATGCAGCGCGTTTCATTTCGCATTTGTAGCTCGCTTGAGGTTAGTAATATTTTCGTCAACCGAGATTTGGATCGAAACGACTGCGTTGATTGAAGAGCGTGGCATTTTCGCCATCGAAGCGCCCACTGTGTCACAAATCGTCATATAGGCCGGGATCATACTTCCCGGGACCAGCGACAGTAATATCGATTTTCGGTCGATTTCGATGGCAAAATTACATCGCGTTGTGGAAATATGATCTCCGCCATAGAGCGAGGTTTGCGTATCAAGTGTGCCGAGGTGACCAAATTGAAACTTCGCGGCCGTTGTTTCATTTCTGGCTCGTTGTCACTGCAGTGAGAGAAAATAGAGTAAATAACAGTTTAGACAAGCCCACCCTGAATTATTGAGTAAACTCCCACAGCAAATGGCAGACCGAGGAAGAAGAACGTGCAGCAGAACCTTAAATCATTTTTCCAACATTCAGAAGAAAAACGAAGAAGAGCTATGTTGAAAATCATCCAGATCAGGTAAAATACAATAGCTTGGAAATCATACCTAAAGTGGAAAATACCCGAAAAAGTGACCAGTATACCAAGGACCAATTGATAGTGATAAGAGTAGAGACGAATTCTGGAATGTGAAAAGCTTATGCACCGACTACACATACATATAATGCTCACATATTGATCGTGACTCACAAAAAGAGTGTACTACACATTACAAGACGCGAGAATAAAATTTACAAAATTATCCCTTTACTTAGTCTCCGTTGCACTGTAAAAAGTGAGCGCTGTGGTGCAGCAGAGGTGAACTCCAGACAGGATCGATAATGATGTTGTGACGAAAAATTGGATTGAGTCACGGTCCTGAAAAGTCAGTTTGCTGAACTGCCACGCCGAGGAAAATTAGAAAATAGAAAATTATTTATATTGTCACATACCTTGGGCTCCCAGCCGATTTTTGAGAGGAGCGACAATTGAACAGAGCTGAGAAAGTCCGTACAAGAAATACCTAATCCTTTCGTTCTATATTTCAAACCATGACAGACTCCTTCGTTGGCTTCTCCGTTTTGCGGTTCTAAACGAGACGCTAAAGTATTTTGACTTCGCAATGACTCATTTTACAGTTAAGGGTCTATTCATACTTCCAACCACTCGCTCTGCAAGAGCGGCCCGCGCATGAAAAGTGGTGAGTATGAATAAAAGCACGACCTCCCGCGCCTCTCGCCTATCCCGCGCCTCCTGCCCCGCCACAGTGGTGACTCTGGAGCATTCATACTCCCCTCTCGCACCGCCGAGGGATTTGTATGTAGCATCACTTGTTGCACTAAATTACGTCATATAAGTGTAGCAGGGCCTCAGTGAAAGCGAGCAATACGCCTTAGAAAGTGTGGGGGAACCAAGTGGGAGTGCGCCGAGCGCCGGGGATAGTGTGCGGGACTCAAGTGGGAGTGCGCTAGACGCCGTAGAAAGTACACGGAAATAAAATGGGAGTGCGCGTGCGCAGATGATCGGGAATGTGGCAATTAGGTTTGAATGTTCAATAAAAGGGTCAAAATGCACTCGCCCACGCGAAAGGTACGCAAGAAACCGACAAGGCTGTCGTGCGCTTATAAATCTTGGCTCAAATCTAGTTGGAGGGGGTCTTTCAAGATTCAATCCTAAAAATGAAAGTTGTCGCGAGAGGAGTGGGAGGTTGTGTTTTCATTCCTACTCACCTCTTTTGCCGAGCGGACCCTTCTGGCAGAGTTGGAAGTATGAATAGGCCCTAAGGTGTAAGCGAGTTTTGTCTCCGAGCAGAATGCTCAAGCATTTTAGTCATCATTTCAACTCAAGGGTAAGAAGGTTGGTATTACCCCAAGCCTTTGAATGCTTAAGGCGTTCTCTGTTCTATCGATTATTAGTGCAAGCAAGTATTCGCTTACTCAACATGAGCAGGTAGAATAAAAACCATCCCTGATGTAGCCCATAAACTTTTTTGCAACATTAGCGAATGTTTACATTAAAAATCACCTTGAAAGTCGCCAACACAAAATGTTTCGAGCAGTGATGAGAAAAAGTACCAGAAGGAAGTGAACGTGCACAAAAATTGCATATAGAAGTCACACCTGCAACAACATAGAAAATCGCATCGGTTTCAATTGCTTTTGGCCTGCCGTAACCGTTCAGATGCGTGCGAAACATGCACAGCATTCGAGCAGGTGCAACTGAGGTCTTGTTCAAAGAATTTTTGATCAAGTGTATCCTTCTTCAGAGTCAGACTTCTATTTTCCAAACTAAATTAATTGCAAAGAGGCCTATGGACAATAGCATGCATAATTGGATGCCAGAAACGAGGTACGAAAATTTCAAATTAGATGCACAGTCTAACTTTCGGGATAATTTTTTTAATGATAGTCTGCCTGATATTTTTTATGTACACTCGATCCGAGGCAAAAATTTCCGGATAATCGGATTTCGGGCTGATAAAAAAAACGAATTTTCGGTGATTCGAATTTCAGTTCGATTCGGATTTGGCGTTCTTTCAGTGATTCGGATTTCGGTTCGATTCGGATTTGGCGTTATATGATATCAGAGATGATTCGGATACGGAATCGTCAAAATTTTAAAGCACTTGGACGGATATCCGAAATTATCCGAACCGGATCCAATGTATACTGACCAGGGATGAGCGGAATAAAAATTCAAAATTTCGGAAATCGGTTTTCGGGTTTCGGAACAGAAATTTTTTTCTCGGTTTTCGGAAATCGGGTGCGAAACGTCCAAAAATGCGCGGCACTGCGGTTTTCGGAACGCGAAACGCGGAAATTTTCTGAAAATCTCCTTAAACTACCCTTAAGTCTCAGAAGCACATTTGGTTCCAGGGAATAATTTTTGAAGAGATTCTGTCTTATAAATTACCAACTATACCATATAGGGAAATCGGGATCCCGAGACATGCAAGGCAGATATATGTACAACGCTTTATATTATTCATTGGAGAAAGGAAACGTCCAAGAGTTGTCAGAACCAACGTATCAGTTTGAACAGTGGAGAATGTTTGATAGTTTAAGCTCTCTCTGTAGCAAAGTGACGGCTAGGTAAATGCCATATTTACGAGAGAAATTAGAGGTCAAATGAGTCAAAAATGTCCTGGAATATTCATGAAAAATATTTGGCTCACAATAACCTAGCGTAAAGAAGAAACTGGGGAAATGTAGTGAGATCATTACAAATGCGTTTTGGTGGTCAAACATGGACCAATTATCGATAAGTAAATAGACGAGGGACCGGATTTTACAAGCTTTTCCATTAGCAGACGTATCAAAAGCAAAATAAAGCTACAATTCTGCGGATTGGAGCGCTGCGGTTTCCCAGCTTCACTAGTGTTGACTGCAATACAACAACCTGGAAAATGTTTTACTACATACAGTACCCGCTCTAAGTCTGGTAAAAATGGGTAGCATGTTGCCAAACTTTGCAAAAACGTATGATGCATGTAACTTTTTGAACGAAGACGTTTCAGAACCAAGCGCTATTATATTCACAGCCTCGAATTTCTACCCAATAAATTTGCTTTGTGAACCCATGTTCCCTGGAATCGCTTTGTTATTGAGTAAAACTGTCCTTTTCCAAAAACGTCGCGTGTGCGGCAGAGTGCGGCGTAACCTCTTGAGTAGTAATCTCTACAAATGTAATAGAAAAAGCAATCCCTATGTTTTCTTTGTGGGTAAGAGGAAGATCGAAGCAATCTCCGAGATAGTGTGCTGGGTTGAATTGTCGGAACTCCTTCATTGTATCGGTATGGGGCTTTTCGCAACAGAAGTCCGATTTTTTCAGGAAGCTTTCAGAGCAAGTTTAATAAAAGATTTCCGAAAACTAAACTTGCACAGATCTCGAAGATTACCCCCCCTTTCACTTATAACTCGGGCAAAGGAATACCTAAAGATCTAGCTCTTCTATTACCTTGTACAATTAGCACTCAAAGTTTCGCCGCACATTGCCGCGCGCGACGCTTCTGAGAAACAATTAAAAAGATTTCGCACTCGAGAAACAAAGCAATTTTAGTGAACTTTCGGTCCACAATGACAGTAATATGTAGGGATTCGAGCTGTGATAATGATAGCGTTTTCAGAATACTCTAAAAACGTCTTCATTGACGAAAAGATTATGAGCATCCATAATGTAGGAGCGCTGAACACCCAGAATCTGAGCTGTCATGTTCAGATAGTGATTTCAGACCTGCTACTAAGTTTTACATTGCCACGCAATGTTTATCATCAATATCGACAGAAAGATTGTGATAAGCCAGCCTGAGTTTACAGCGTCTCGCGCGCCGTCGCTGGTCGCGGAAAGTACCATCTGCCGGCCTAATTCATGTACGATAATTTCAGCTCATTCGATTCGATTCAATCCTTCGTGCCCATACCTTTTTAAAACCGCCTATCGGACGTAGCCATAGCGGTGGAATGTGCCTCTAAAGAGCACAGTCCGACCTCAGAATCGCTTTCAGAATTTTACCACTGCTTAATCTTGATCAGAATTTCGCGCTGATCCACAACGGTCTTTCAAAATCGCTCATAACACACTGTGAGCAGAGTTATGGCCAGCTTCAAAAGTTGCAGAAAGGAAGTACGACAATTTCGTGGACGAAGTAAGTCTCAGGCTTGTTCTCCTTGTCATTCGCAACCGTCGCGCCTGGAGCAGACCACATTATAAAGACATACCGATAACCAACTGGAAGAACTAAGATTCTGATCAAAATGTATGGCGTGTCTCGTCCCTACTGAGCCTCGAAGCTCTAGTGGGCTGAAAGCGAATGGAATTGCTGATTTGGGGAGACGGAGGCATGTACAGGTGCTCAATTTTTCTCGCTTATTCTGAAGAGGTTGAGATTCCGCGTTTGGTAGGGTTGCTACACGCAGCGGCAGGAGCATACACTATCAAATTTTACCCACTAGCTTGGACTGTGCCAGCTTCAAAGGCACTGCTCCACGATAAACTTCGTCCTTGGAGTTTTCTGCTCGAAAAACAATGGTGGATCGCCCCAGAAAGCAGAGTAGTGTTGAAAAACGGACTCGAAACCCTTCCTAGAGGTAAAAAATGGTTTTGAAAGATTACCTCAGTGCCGGAAAGGCCGACCTCCCATTGGGTCTGGTTGCCGAAGTCGTCAACACCGGCACGTCTCTATCATTGCCACGCTTTGACTTGCGATCATCTGCAGTGGTTTTTTCTTAGAAGAGAGATTAGATTTGAGAATTTGTTGTCGAAATTAATCGCGAAGAAGAATCTCCGTCGAGGCAAAAAATCTGTCCAATCCATTGCTTAGTTTAATAGCCAAGCCACCTGCTGATGGTCGCAGGTCAAAGCGCGTCAGTGATAGAGATGTCTCGGGTGTCGATGACAGCACAATTGAACCCGAGGAGGCCGGACTTGCCCTTACTAGAATACTTTTTCAAAAGCCGTTTTTTTGCCTCTGGAGAATGCATTCAGATCCGTTTTTACCGCACTGATCTACTTAGAAAGGCTACTTTCACAACTGCTTTTCAGTGTTGAAAAATCAAGGACGACGTTTATCGCGAACAGTGCCTTACTAAAGTGGGGCCTGCGCTTGAAAAGGAACGCTTGAGAAGTAGAGTTTTTGAAGGAGTTAGCAAGGCCTCTGAGGAGTTTCCTCCTTAGTTACTCTGCACGCGTTGTTTCCAGAATCGCAGGGTTGCGCAAGTGCGAGTTGTAGCCAAATCCTATGGTACACGCTTAGCGCACAACACAATTTACATACATGGAGACGTAGAAAGAAATCACTAAACAGTAAAACAACAGAAAAATATTCGGAATATGGCACCCAGATCAGCTGTAATTTGGTAGTTTTGACCGGTCTTCAGGACCTGATAATAATTGTCAAGGATAATATTCTTTCACGACGAGGTACGAGAAGAAAAAATAGAAGATTTGATGTAATGTCAAAATATTCGAATCAATGTAGAAAAATCATCCGGGAGATTTTCAATAAGGAGACGAAGTCGCGATATTTTGTTCCGCAATTTCCGCGCGTTCCGCAGCACCATTTCTGCGGTTTTCGGAAAGAGCGGAACGCGGAAGGCCAAAAAACGCGCGAAACTGCGGGTTTCCGGAACGCGAAACGCGGAATTCCCGCTCATCCCTGATACTGACGTGTGCATTGACCCATCCGGAGCACGAAATCTCAATTCGTTCAAACAAAAACAGCTGCAACAGGAAAAAGTCCGCCCGTCCCAAACATGCTTTAAAAACAAAACCAAGCGTTTCCCGCCCCGCAGAAGACCGAGATATCCAGATATCATGAAAGGGGAAATTGTTATTCATGCGGTAGTGCTCCTATGGCAACATAAAGCCAGTAGCAAGGTTCATGGTTTTCTTTGCTGGACGATGTGCGTGATTTAGCTTTTGGGGAATTGGGAGCGGAGCCAACTTTTTCCCTCTAGTTTTCAAACGAACTAGAATGCCTAGTTTGCCAGGGTTGTTACAGACTGTGCCTGAGTGGGGTGAAAAGGAGTGCACGAACGACAATTTTCAGGGTGATCAAAAGTTTGTCTCCGATTGAGCTGAAAACTTTTACCGGGGGTTATTTTGGGTGTTGATTACGATTTTTGAGGTCCATCATTGTCAATATGCTTTGCAAAAAGTAGTCTAATTCGTTCGAAGCTTCAAAGTGGGGAAAATTTTGCTAGCCAAACGCGACTTTTGACGATTTCGAGAACGCTACGATGAAATAGTTTTGAAACTTCTACATGAGAGCTATTCGTGCTGCCTAGCACGATTCTGCCACCCGTTTGTCCATTATCGATAGACTGTGGTAGGTTACGGTGGGTACAAGGTAGTTCGGCTCAAGTCCCAGATTTGACTCAAAAATTCTCTGTGGCCGTTATTTAGGACGCTGAACACGAAATTGATGCTATTTTTTGATTTTCGAAACTTTAAGGGTAGTAACGTCAGTTGAAAGGCATTATGCCTACCGTAACCTACAGTAACCCTAAGTATGACGAGGAATATATTCTCACTTTCACTTCACTTTTTCGTAGTTGCACCCTGATTGCGAATCTTGCTGCGGCGCGGTTGCGAACATCCTCAGACAAGGATGTTCGCAACCGCGCCGCAGCAAGATTTCGCAATCAGGGTGCACTTTGCGGACTGAACGGCAGTGCGGAGGTGAACTGTACACCAGATTCGGGTTCATCGCCCTAAGTAACCCCCAGTAGAAAGTTTTGAGCTGAATCCGAGATTTTTTCTCTGAACTTTCCAAAAATTCCCTGATGGGTGCAAACCAACGCTTTACCGCCGACACTCTCCACAAATTTCACATGTCCTCTGGTTCCAAGCCAAATTTTTTCTGTTTCCTCGCGCGCTTGTGCGGAGCGATTCTACGGCATCTCTTCCTCTATCAATTCTTGCCCTATGGGATCGACACGAAACGGATTAGAGTGAGACAACGGGGGCACGCTATCAGGGTAGTCGCGCCTGCGTCTCTGCCGCTATTGTATCGTATTTAAGAACACGAACGAGAAGTGGGCTAGAAGAAGGCATTGGACGCAATGTTCGAGTTTGATGAATAGGATGTTAATCGGGATTACGTGAGATTTTGCCCAAGCCGCACGCGTACATTTCAACGGGAGATTTCGCCCGCGAGAGAGGAGGAGAAAATGCCCACTTGGAAGGGAGAATTTACCCGCGAGCAGGGGAGAAATTAACCGCAAGGAGGGCAGAAAAATTTCCGTCATGAGGGCGAGATTTCGCTTGCTCTAGAAAACATCATGCTAGCAATAAGAGGTGTTCCGTTCACTTTCCTTTCACTTCTCTGCTGCTGTTTCTCCATTTCTGCTCCTTTTTGCTGTTTCCCCATTTTTTTACTCCTTGTATGTATTGTGTTACTTTGCATGATATATGATTATTTCACATCTCCGAATCGTAGTACTTCGAGGGGAGCCGATCGCAGTTTGCCACAGTGTTTTTCGAGGTTTTCGCTCAAGCGAAATTACCTAATCTGTACATTGTATGGACTTCGTTTTTTTTCTATTGCCTCTTTCGACATGCTCTTCAGCAAACAACTTCAGGTCTTCATCTAAAAAAAACCACTTGAGTATTTTTCAGAACGTTACCCTACAATGAGAGAACTGCTGGGATTTTGTGCAGCGGAGCTGACAATGGCGAAGAGCATACCTCCATCAATTTTGGATGGATCTGCGCCAGACTGCTACATAAGTCAGTTCTCTGCGATCCCTAACCCTGAGATCACGCCGAGAAGGTGCAAAAGATATTTGGACCCTCTAGCCATGCTTATTGCTCTGCCTGGGTATCACCCAGTTACTTTTGAATGAGTTTCTTACCTCAGGGATTACCTCAGTGTGACACCATTTTTCTAACTTCAGAGAAGTTGAATGGACGGTTATGCTAGGGGTTAGAATGCATTCTACTATCTACCACATTTTAATTCTCCGAATGAAGTTTAAGCATCTTCCCTATTTCATAGTTTTGTTCTTTGTTCAGTTTTTCGCACAATAAAATTGCCTACAAAACTGCGCAGTTTGGTGAGGTTTCGATACACTTATACCGTGGGTACGCGTGTGCAAGCGTTGAATGTTTTATTCTAATAGGTTGCTATAGGCAGTTAATCATAAGGCAAGGTCATAGAAGAACTGTATTTCTGATGTGGGCATTTCCTCATCTCGCGGCGGACATTTCCTCATCTCGTGGCGCGCATTTTCTCCCCTCGCGGCGGGCATTTTCTGCCCTCGCCGCGGGCATTTTCTCCTCCCTCGCGGAGATTTTCTCCCCCTCGCGGACATATTTTACAGGCGCTACACATCGGGCTGATTCTCCGTAAGCCGTTAATCGGTGGTTAGCATAAGTTTCGCTTTTCCAGAGCGTTGAGATTAGATGAATTAGAAAATGATATTAGAAAAATTCCAAGCCAAAATTTTTTGGACCCAGTTTTTTTTTCGAAACTGTCGAATAAATGGATGATTGTGGATACGAACTTCTGAATGGAAATTCGATTTTGAATGTTCCCTTGTATTTTTCGAATGGATGAAAAATTGAGAACCTGCTCTCTAGTCGATTTGAATGAATCTTCACGACTTTGTTCAAAATGCAAATGATTAGGTTTTCAAACAGTTCTTAAATCATACGAAAATTTAATGGACAATTATTCTGGTATCTAGACGTTTGAATGTCAAGACCAGAAGATCGGCAGAGCGAAGTCGACTAGCCTGATTTGGCCGGCCGGAAGTGGGCTGTGTCTAACAGAGAACACAGAGCTCAACGCGAACAAGGGTAATAAAACAAATGCATTTGAAAAAATGTTCAAGTCTCAGCCATCAGCGGTATAGCTAAACACGGCGGAAGACATGCTGAGATCAGTATATATTGAATTCATTTCAATTCAGTTTATTGCACGGCGAACCCGTATTCATAAAACAAAAGAAAAAAAGAAACAAAACAAAACCCAAAAGCATCCAACCATAGCTAAGAACCATTCCCAGATCTCAGATGATCCTCCCCCCCCCCTGAATAGGACGCGGTCATGTGATGTGGGTCCTACCAGAATGGCCAGTAACAGACTCCCAACACTCGCTGGTGAGAAGTAAGGCTCCACACAAGATTGCTCAACTTCCTGCCCTGTATAGCAAAGAAATCTTAAAAAGAAGGAGGAGAGGTGTTTTTTGCTGAAAGGCAACCCTTGCCTTTGTTGAATTTCTGAGAGAGGCAGTGTTGTCCACTTTGAAGAAATGATACATATCAATGCAGTCAAGCGTTATAGCTCTCTTAACAGTAATATCTTGATAGAATATTTATTGTTATCACAATCTCGTGTTTGATTTCTTCACGTTGAAGGGAGGCGTTCCGGAGACTACAGAGCGCTTCTTTGCAGCCATTTTTTGCCCTTCCTAGGGTGGCATGCACGGACGCGGCGGCAAGGATCAGGGAACGCAAGGCCACGTATTGGCATCACGATTTCAATTTCAATTGTTGCGTGAACGTGCGACATTTCACGTCCCTACCCCAGACGCCGCGATGATACGTGCCCTCCTGGCCTCGTTTTCTACCTTTCTTTTGACACAGGGTGCCGAGGTTCCTTTTCACCTCTCATTTTACTGTGGACAGTCAGCGATATTGATATTCGTGAACGATGCCTCAAAATCGAGTTCAGACAATTCGGCTAGATACAGATGGAAATTTTATGAGATCCGGTTCAGTTTATCTACGATAAACCCAAGGGTTATAGATAAGACCAGTGGGTTGACATGAATGCTGAACCGCATTTCACTCACTTCCCGGTTGTCCATCGCTTTACTGTAAAGTTCAGTTTTTGTATCGCATTCTATGTGCATGTCTTCTAGTTTTTCCCGAATACGCCGAATTCTCACCTATTGGGATATCGAAGAAAGATCGCATGGAATGAAGCAAGTAGTCCAAGAATACCATTGAGCACTGGAAAGCACAAGAAGTACAGTGGTAGGCAGAACAACAAGTGCGCAATCCCACATGAGAACTCGCACTGAAAGTTGACATGGAAGCTGGTCGATAACTGATATATTTCATGGAATTTAAGACTCACCAGCGATATGATGGCAAGCAGTGGATATAGACTCCACTGCGGACCAGACTGGCCCATTTTATATAGGAGGCGTTTGCGTCTCCCAGCCTGGAAAATAAAGGAAAGCTCAGGATCTGAAAGCTTCACTATGTGATGATTGCAGAGACAAAAAAACTATCTCAGGCGAAAGATCATAAACAAAGGTGGGAGTGTGGAAGTTAAAAAGGAAGAATGTTTGCTCAAGTTCGACGAGAGGGTTAAAATGGATTATGGACTTCAGCCAATGATCTCCTCGAAGGGTGAAAAACTTCGAAAAGGCCGGAGTACAAAGTAGAGTAGAGCTAGCCTCTAGACGGATTGAGTCATGTACAGACGAAGAATTGGAAATCCCCTCTGCGGGACGCTGCAAGCGAGTTGTCAACTAACGAGCTGCCATGAGCAGAAAAAGGAAGTCGTCCACCGCCAAAAAACGCTGCCGTTCCGTTCTTGTGAGTTTCCTCCAAGGCAAGTGTTTAAAATGGAATTCTTTTTCACAAAGAAGAGTCTAGTTAAAGAGCAAGCAATTGCAGATAGTTTTGCCTTTCTACGCAGGAGTGATTTCGATTGACATTCTTCAATATTGTTTCAGTCTATGATTTGCCGTCCCACTCATCATGGAAATCTCGTACTAGAAATATAGCTTCTGCGGTGGCCACTTTTCTCAGATTTTTTGAGGAAACTACACCAAAACGGACAGAGCCGTGCTCCGTTCATAAAACTCGTATAGGATGACGAAGCCGTTTTCAAGGTATCAACGCATGCATGCATCAAATATGTCCGAGAAGGACTGTCCGCCCACGCGCTCGGCATGCTTGTCAGGCGGGGGTGATGGCATTTTGCGGACGAGACTGCGATATTAATTTTTATTCGGCTCACATTTCTGATTATTTATTCACAGGTCTGAAAACCCTTCGCGGCGGCCGGTCACCACAATCGCAGACCGCGTGGGCGGACGGTTTCATTTGGACAGACTTCAAACGAGGCGAGCGGCATGGTACATAATAAATCAGGCTGTTCGAGTGGGGATACCGGTGGTGCAAAAAAGATCTGTCATATGAAGCTACTGTTCTAATCGGTGGAGCTCGATCGAAAACCTACTATCCCAAGGTCTGCGGTGTCCTAAATCCTGGGCTCGCAGCAAAGCGCAAAACAAAAGTCTGAAAAATCTGAGTTATAAAAAGGGTGCGGCACTCTTCCTCCAAGAATTCACAAAGAAGTCGAACATGTTCAACATCTTCTCCATCATTTTCTTTTATAAGAGCCTACTGGAGAGTTTTTGTGGTTATGTTGATCATTGCAGCCGAGGGAATTGGACAGAATGTGGCGCGATGAACATTCCGGTTCTTTCAAAATTGAAAGCAGAGCACTTAAAGGCGGGTTGTGTTAGGGAGACGTTTTAGGCCGAGATCATACTTTTGTCGCGGCGATGCATTCAAAAAAGTGTTATCGATCAATCGCTGCAATATTGCGCTTCGGAGGGAACCGAATATTATTGTAAGCACAAAGGCAGTTCGTGGATCTGAATGGGATAAGATATTCATCCGAGAATAGTCAACATCTTTGTTTCATTGCGGAAAATTGCACCAAATATTCATATCGCAGCGGTCCTATCACAACGTTGCGCAATGGAGAGTGGCGCCAATGCCATCGCTAGAGTATGCATATTTGATCAATATTTCCGAGATATGGGTGGAAACGTGTAAATTTCAATAAATCTCGATTGTTTACGCCATTTCATTTCACTCAACGAGATGCTGTTTTGGCCGTCAAAACAATCGATTCCCTTAGAAAAAAATCGGATCGTCTGTGAGGGAAAAAACATAAGATGATTTCTGAATTTTTCCGCGTCTCGCGTTCCGAAAACCTCATTTCCGCGCATTTTCAGGCGTTTCGCGCCCGATTTCCAAAACCCGAGAAAAAAATTTGTTCCGAAACCCGAAAACCGATTTCCGAATTTTCATATTTTTCCGCTCATCCGTGATCCCGGCCTTAGTTGCCCACTTTGGCCATTTCGTCAATTTTTCCCTTCGGATAGCAGCGGTATTGTACTTCACTCAAGTTTTGTTCTGAACAGCGATTCTTTCAGTGATGTGCAACATGATAGCCATGAAGACTCATACTGATCCAGTAGTGAATATCGATGATGTTTGAGCCGCTGGGTTTGGGAATTGGTTGCAGTTTGCTTCAACTGAAAATTGTCTTTGAACTGAAAATTACAAATTTCAAAGTCATGGATGTGAGTTTAGGTTTGAGAAGGAGTTTGAAAATAAGATATTTGCTCTGAAAGTACCGTAATTGTTCTACTTATCAAACCATTTTGAAAGGTTTTCGGATAAGTGAAGGTGTTATAAAATTTAGTAATTCTTAAATCAATTATAGATATTTTGGTAAAAAAATAAACGCAGTAGTAATTTTTCAGCAATAAAATGTGAAAAACTACTTAAAAATTCATGTATATATAGCATGTATTTGGTATATGTATAACAAGTTTTTCCAGAGAAATTCCAAATTCGCCATAGCTAAATAAACTGACCTTATATTCGATATGAAAAGCGGCTCCTTTGTTCCTTGGAGCACCCAAATTTTCCAAGTTCGTGTTTGTGTTTGATCGCGAGGGGTTGAGTCTAGCAAACTTGTAAAAAATGTTCTGAGCGATGAGATTGCTTTGTTTCAGAGCCCACAATGTTGTCGCAGAGGTTGATAAAGTAGAGAATGTTATTTGCCGAGAAGCTTAGCGTATATTCGTTGTTAGTCGTCGATCCCGACACCATGTCACTGAATCTTCTCGGGTAAAGTCTCGATTTTTAAGCTCCATGATAGGTCTGGGCGACTTCAGACGTTGACCGATCCAGGATCCAGCAGAAACTTGGATCTACATCCAGCTGGTCGTCCTAGCTGGCTGGAAATTCATCGAAATCCAATATGGAAGCAGTGAACTTGGGCTTTCCCGTCAGAAGCCTAGTGAAGTTCACCGGAAAAGTGAACAATTAGCATCACCTCAAATCAGTTCCATAGAAATACACATGAAAGAGACTCATTCTGGCGATCCTCGTGAGGCATTTCCATGTTGCTCAAGTGTCGCTATGCTTGAGCGTCGCGCAAAATACAGACTTTTCCCTATAATTTTATATATTTTTTTCATTTAACTGCACTTAAGGTGCTCATAGTCAAATCGGCCACAACAAAAATTTAAATAAAACAAACATATTGAAATAGATAGAAATTCAAACAAAACCAGAAACGGCGATCAGAAATAGAAAGATAGAAAACTTCTCAAGAAGTAAATGCCTCAAAATTCATATATGTCAAGGCAAGTGAAAGCTTCAACGTCTGTGCAATTAAAGTTACATCCAAAGCAGCAGTAGCTGGAAAACAAGTTGAAAACATCTTACACGCACGCGTTGTAGTTAATAGGCGAAACGAGAGAAATAAGAGCAAACTCGTTCACGCACAATTCAACCAAATGCTTAGTATGCAGTGCTTCTGAACACATTCTGGTAAGATTATGGAAATTAGCATTAGGTATTGTGCTTCTCTGAGCCCAATTCCGGTCCGCAATTGCGTCTCGACACGCTTCGCGGCCGCGCGCTTTAGAGTCGGAAGAGTTTCCAGCGCCGCAGCCGCCGATCTTTTGACTCCAGGTGGGTACTAGAAACTGGGAAGGAGACGAATTTGTAGAAAACTGTATAAAAAAAGGCATATCGAGTTGACTTTAGCGTTGGAAACTCGACTGACTCGAGCGCGTGCGACCGCAAAGCGTGTTGAGGCGCGATCGCGAACCGGAATTTGACTCAGAGAAGCACAGTAAAAAGTGCACGGCGGATGGCGTTATGGATAACGCCACTCTGAAGAGTACCAGGGCATGCGTCACAAATCTCAGATAGGAGATATGGATGTTAGGTATTTTCTACCCCTAGCAATCTCATACCAGACCCATCAGGAAAGTGATTACCGATGAAATGGACAACTTCAGCTTAAAGGCAGTGTTCACGATAATCTTCAATTTTGAGATTATCCACTATATTGACTGAGTGGCCCTAGGGTAGAACTAAAATGACGAAGAAATTGAGAAAAACGCACCGGAAGTACTCAAAATCCTTAAGTATCAGCCCGCCTTTTAAGTATCACAGGGAGTGTTTGTTGTGACAACGAAATCTTTTGCGGACCCGTCCTTTGCAATTCTCTACTCTCTATTGCTCCGTGCTTTCCTTTGGACCCTAAGTAACACTGTTTTGCCTAAAATATTCCTCCATTTCTGATTAGCCCCATATTATACCTGTGACAACCACCATGAACATGTTCATTAAGCAGGACAACTAGTCCATGTTATAGAATCATTTCACTGAACTACGACGTTTTAATGCGTTTCTCGCCGTTTTTTCGAAATTTGGGTAACACCTGGAGGCCAACTCATTGTTTTATGTGGAAAACTCGGGAACGAAATTCATCGTTAACACTGCCTTTAAATTCCTTTTTCCATTGTTTTCGCCATAGGAGAAAACGAAGAGGTGCTCACAAAAATTCAAAACTTTAATCTAACATATGATACGCCTATTTCGCAGATGCGTCGTAGCAAGAAATTTCAAGTGTTTCGGCGTTAGGGGTATTGTATACTTTGTTGCTGTAATGAGGGACAGGCACGCAATCTAACACACATCGCGGCTGGACCCGCATCGAAGCAGCGGCAACGGCCGTCGTGTAAACAGATGTCGCGAGGCCGTTTTTGACGCTTAAAGATGCGTAGACGATTGCGTTGTGAGCCATACCATTCAAATTCGGTAGTTATCTCAATCACGTTTGCGAGCGTGTAGGCTGCCTTTAAAGGCATCGTTCATGATGGATTTCATTTTTAAGTTTTCCATTTAAAATGAGAGCTCTAGTACCCTATATAACAGCGACGTTGGGAAAACCGCGAAAAAAAAATCACCGAAAACCCCTTTTCCAGACCGAAAATATCTCAATCGAAGGAAAAGTCGATTGTTAGAGATCGCTGTTTTGACCAACGATCTCCCGATGAAATGAACTTAATCTTTCTTTCAAGTAATTTGTGGTGAAGAAAAGGTTAATCGATGTGTGTAGAATAGTCATTATTCACGTAATCGTATAATAATATCATCAATTTTCCCTCAGCTGTACTGTATCAATTGTTGATAATTTACATATACGATGGCTGAAAGCAAATTGTACCAGAAGACTGATGGAGGGCCGGCCTCTTTTGACGGAATTGGAGACGTTCGACCTCATTTATCTTCACAATAACGTATTTTTAACCGAGCAAACTCTCCCTACTCTTAGGTGGGCCCAAAAAATCATCCCAACCGAAAAAAACGGTGAGTGGTTCACAGCGCGTACGATGCCTTTAAAGGCACTGTTCGCGAAAATCTTCAGTTTCAAGATTATTTGCTAGATCGATTGTTTGCCCCAAGTAGAGCAGAAATGGCGGAAAAAAAAGGAAAACGCAGAAGAAGTATGTACACGAAAGTACACGAAATCTTGCCCTTTCACTCTGCTCCAAAACTCTCAGTAGAGCAGTTTGTTGTGACGATGAAATCTTTTGTGAACCCGTGCTTCGGAAACTCTTACTCTGTGTTGCTACGTCCTTTCCTTGGGACCCTAACTAATACTGTTTTACACATTAACCTTTCACATCCAAATGATCCTATTTTCAATGGTTAGGTTGGGGCGGGGCGGGCGTTTCGAGTTTAAGAAAGCTGGAAAACCAATTTCGCGGCCGTTTCCTCCAATTCCTGCAATGTTTTCGCACTTCTGTTCGATCCCTCCAGCGTCTTTCAGAGTGTTCCACACCGAAAACTTAGAAACGAATTTCATCATTAACACTTCCTTCAAAACAAGTATGCCTAGATGTCTCAACGATCGAAGCGTTCGGGATACATACTTGTGTAAGGCTAAGAAAGTACCCAAAGAGACAGGTTTGTTTTATTTGGAGAGTCTCTCGTAGAAAATAGAATGGGAGTTTTGATAAATCATCCACAGGAACTTAAGGAAATGGAGAAGACGAGATGAATATAAAAGCTTAAGATCCTATTAGGCTCATATAATGGCTCTCCCTTTTGCGCGCTGAATCAGTCCTTAGGTGTCACAAAGTGTAGGAGTTGTGCTGCGCTGCCTGTTCTATATTCTTAAGGTGAGTTTTGTATCATTAAAAATATGAAAGATGATTCACTTATCCACAATGTGGAGCGCGGAGGCTGACCGACCACCAACGCTTCATAGAACCCTGATGCAGATTTCAAAACAAATGACCTCACTCGAATGCTAAAAACGAAAGCGAAGAAAACTGTGCAGCAGAAAACCACCTTTCCAAAAGAAAAAAAATCTCACCTTAAGAGAAGCCTGTCGTTGAGAGCATGTGGAGCGAAGCGTCGAGCGGCGCCTGGTTGCGCTGGAAAGTGACGAGTGTGGGGTGTCTTCGGCAGTGATTATGCTAGTAGGAGGCTCGTGAAGCAGCGGAGATTGGATTAGGTGTGCTGGTGTGAGAGCGTCTAGAGGAGCGCATGATGACTCCACTGGACTCATCGTCGTGGGCTGCCAGTGTCATCAAATGTGCATTCACGAACACCGAGCCTCCAGGGATTGTATCAATCCCATACGATGACGATTTCATCGAGACGACCAGTGCCACTGCCCATAAAAAACGCTCTAACAAACGCAATCTGTAGACATGTTTCACATCATTAGGCTGGTCTTCACACCCAGCTGAAAATCGGGAAGCTAATTTAAACAAAGAAAAAACGTGTGCTGTCAGATCCTGACTTTTGTGTGACAGGATTTGAGGAATAGTGCATAGAGGAAACGACTGAGAAGGTCATTTCCTCAATAGGGCACTGGAACAGCCTGTGTTTCGCTGACAGAGGAAATGCCTACATAGCTTAATGCATTTGCGAAAACGAATTGCATTCTTGATAATTATTGGCCCTCTATAGAAACATTCTGTACGAGCTCGGCCCGAACTGCTGGTTCCAGAGATTTATAAACGCTTTCGAGGCAACGTGAAAGGGAAGGTCACACTAACTAAGGAAACCATTTCAGAAGTGCGCGAGTTGAGCAATGTGATGGAGCAGAGAGAAAGCCCATGCGTCGAGTGGTAAAAACTGCAACTGACTCCGTCCTTACCTTATAATTAGAAAAGTTATAGTCCGGTTGCATATTTCGCGCGAAGGGAGATCCGACGCAATGTTCATCATCCAGATTGATCGACAATCGATACTCCCGATGTCCACTGTCGTGGTCGCGCGTCACTGGGAGTATAAACCCGACCATTGACTCGAACCGATTGGTCGCAGTACTCAAATGGCATTCTACCCAATGTAACCAACCATGGACGGTAGTAATCCATGCGAAACTGCGAGTTCTATGTTGCGAGCCCGTGCTCGAAACTTGCAGAATGAACTAATTTAAACCGGGATCATACACGCATCATCATGCAAGGTGTTGGGTTTCCTTGCAAAACTTCGAAACTAATGAATTGAATCGGAAAGGCTACAACTGTAGCGGCGATCACTGGCATTGCACCAAGATTGCACTAGCAAATGGGTATGCTATCCTTGTAGGTAGCTCTCATAGAAAACACGGAATTGTGGATTTGACCACCGCAGAGATTCTGACACGTTTTTGATAGAAAAGAGTCCCGAGTCTCCACCATCTCTGCGTTGGTTCATCTTGCTCTGCCCACCTCTCAAGAATGCAGTGCATGCTGCCAGTTTCAGCGAGCTCGCAAGCATGCCCGAAACCATGAGGTATTCCAGCTGCCATCTCCAAAGAAGGGAGCACTGCATGGGAAGCACGGAACCATTTCGCACCAGATTTAGAGGGTGGGTTATTTCAGGGTCGAGCAGAACCAAAGATACGGATTCGAACCCAATCATCTTTACGTCGGCTGAATATCGCCTTTTCCATGAGAAGTTGAAACTCGCAAAATACAGGCGAATTTTAACCATTTCAAAACTCGTAGTTTGGATAGATTACTACCACCCCATAAATTTCCGAACCACTTGAAATAGATATTCGTGTTTATAATCGCGTTCAGCGCCCCAAATCACCCCCCATGGGGGCAGTATAAGCAATAAAAAATCTTGACCTTCGGACAACAAAAAAATGAGACTTTTTCACCGCCCCCCCCCCACTCGTGGTCCTCTGGAGATCCAAGGAATTTTTTACTAAAAACTTTGCCCATGGGGTTTTTCGAGTGGTTGAAGGTAAAAATGAAGTCCATTTCAACGATTAAGCTGAGCTAAGTTGATAATGGTACAATTATAGCCGCCATTAGACGCTGCAATCGACCGAAAAATTGGAATGTGTCCTCGTTATCGTGTTTAGTGCCTGAAAGAACCCATATGAGATACAATACCGCTCGTAGGATTTGGTCAGACGGCGCGCGAGGTCGGGTTTTAGCGTCTTTTTCGTCTTTTCCTTATATTCACTTCAAAATCATGTCTGAGCGAAACTATGGTGATATTCGTGATCCTGGTGTCAAGGGCTACCAAATGGTATAGCCCTTGCTGGGGTTTTGTTTTGAACTAACGAAGTTTGACAGGCAGGGTATACTGTATACTACCATTTGATGGAAGAGGGGGGCTCGGCGTCCTGTGTCTGCGTCCTCGTGGCTCCCACCACACCGTCTGCAACGCGCTGGCCGTCTGTGGCCTCGCCGACTCGCGTGCTGCCTCTCCGCGTCGAGATTTTCGGCGGTTCCCCCACCATCATTCCATTTGATGTGAACCTTTGGGAAATCTCGAGGGAAAGCGGCAGGGATGGTGCCGCGCGCGGCGAAGGAACAGTTCGACGTTCCCCCCTCACAAAATTATCAGCTGTGATCGTGGTAACAATATGATACATAGCATTGTGCCAAATTGGTCAAGTTCCCACGCAAATCCTTCAGCATCACCCACCCCTATTCTCTAAAAATGTGAGGAAAAGACTCGTTTTCTGTTGAAACTGATGTTATATTTTGGCTGTTTAATCATCTGATGTTCCATCTATTTAGGATTCGATAATTAGACTTATTTCCTGTAAGTTTATGACAGTTTTATGTCGCTCGCGCATTTTTGCTTTTATTTGGAGATTCTGTGCTTAATTATAGATTTTTATTGAGGAAAACCTCATTTAAATTTTCTTCGGATTCATTCTCTCGAACTGGTTCTCTATGAGACCATGAATGCGCTCTTCAGTTTAAATATTCTCACAAGGCAAAAAGCAGCTGACTGCAGTTGTTTCACTTGCTGTATTCACCTTTTTTCTGCATTATAAAGCAATAGAAGGAAAAATGCCTAAGCGACATCGAATAGTTATAAACCCATATAAAAAATACCGACGCTATACAAGGGAAAAATTGGGCAAAGTGGGCAACTAAAGCGTCTTTCGACCACAACACGCCTCAAAGTGCTCCGTTTTCAATTTCGAAAGGACCGATATGTTCACCGTGCCACAATCTATCTAACTATGTGAGACAAAATTGGAATTCACTAATGAGAACGCTTTTTTTTCAAGATGGAGCTAGTTATGGATTTGATAATGTTATCACAAGATAACGAGCGCATTCAGGCAAAGACAACCGGACGCGAACTCTAGCATGGTCAAAATGGAAATGTATTCCGCCTTGAAAAATAAAGTTGCTATCAAATTTCGCAAAATATTTTCGCACGATCGACTAGGCCACGACACGCTGTACATTTCGGCGCTTTTGAATTCGAAAAAGGAGCACTTCGAGGCGAGTTGTGGACGAAAGACGCTTTAGTTGCCCAGTTTGCCCATTTCGCCCATTTTTCCCTTGGATAGCGGCGGTATTGTACTTCAAATGCTAAATACCACAATAAATGACAACATCGAGATATTTGGCAGTCAAAATATGAAAGAGAAAATAAAGATGACTCATCCACCTTGCATGCTTCAAGGGTAAAGCATCGATGACTATTAGATTCTGCTTTTTTTGGAGAAATTTCACCATCTGCCAGGAAATGATAGGTGATCCATGGCGTGAGTCAGCGTAGAGCCGCAGATCTCAGCATTGTGCATGATCATTGAATCTCAAAAGCAGGTCTATGATTCCCTGCTGAAACAGCGATGATGTGAATTTATCCCGCTTCCTACACAGCTGAAGGCAGTGGTCACCATGGATAATGGCTGTGTCCGTGGTGGGTTCTTAGCGATTCTGGAGACACCATTGTGATCAGCCCGAAATCCTCACAAAGCTAAGCAAGAAAAACGGAAAACGATTTTGAGGTTGGGCTGTGCGAGTGTTTTATTTTATTTGCTTTTTGTTGTTTGCCTGCGTACGCAGGTTACCGTATTTAACCTTTCTTCACATACATTCCGTATGTTTCTTTATTGCAAAATAAAGCTATTGAATTGAATTGAATTGAATTGCCTTGAAGGTATCGTAGAATGTGTGTATTGTTTACATTTATCTAGCTCAATATGTATTCAACCCTATAAGGACAATATGTAGATTTAAAGACGTGGAAGCCGAAAAGAAGTGGATACTGCACGAATTTTACAGCTCCTGCTCAAAGTTTCTAGCTCGCACGATACAGTTACTGCACGACTGACTCTGCAGGGTTTCTCAGCATCTGTGAACTCAGGTTAGTATTTTATTGCGAGAATCGCGTTTTTGAGCGACGTATCCTCCATACTGTAGTTATCAATAGTTATCAACGCTATACAGAGGCCTCTGTAGTACTCACATACACTAAATATCGCAAGTCACCTAGCTTGAATAGTGTATGGGTGTGGCACTGCACTGTGTTGTGAGAAAGAGCGCACCAATGCAAAGCCACGACGCGAGCGCGCGCGCCACCGACGGAGGCGAGGTATGTTTACGTAACATACGTCGATTAGTGCCGGGAGCATTGGATAGTGAACGCACCTACGCCGATTGAGTTGCTGGTTGAGGGACCGGCGAAAATCAGCGCTGCTGACCTTGGTGGGAGAGAAAGCATGAATAGGGGAGTGTGCAAGGCCGAACATCTGCAGGGGAAGGCAGCACGCGAGTCGGCGAGGCCACAGACGGCCAGCGCGTTGCAAACGGTGTGGTGGGAGCCACGAGGACGCATACACAGGACGCCGAGCCCCCTCTTCCATCAAATGGTAATATACAGTATACCGTGCCTGTCAAACTTCGTTAGTTCAGAACGAAACCCCAACAAGGGCTATACCATATGGTAGCCCTTGACACGAGGATCACGAATATGACCATAGTTTGGCTCAGACATGATTTTGAAGTGAGTTATAAGGAAAAGACGAAAAAGACGCTAAAACCCGACCTCGCTCGCCTTCTGGCCAAATCCGTAATCAAAATTTGTCAAAAATATTGTAATCAAAAGCTTTTAATTCCCGGAGTTCGAGAGATCAAGCGAAAATGCGCGATTATGGGCCAGGGCTATACGATAATGACTTCGCCAGACTGCGGCCGCACCAGGTCAGACGCATCGATTTTCGATCGATAGCTGCGCGTTGCTGATTGCGAGAAGCTCGGTGTGGGCTATCATTAGCCACGAATATCCACCAATCCACCAATCCTAGTAGTCCATCTTCTTACACTACCTTGCAGTACCGGCCTGCAACTCATCGGAGCTGGGGGAGGACGGAGTAGGGGTTGGCACTGGTGCCAGCCGGCTGGCAGCAGTGACAGATCTCCGCCGAGTTGCTTTAACAGTGAGATCGATGGCTCCTTCGCTCGTTGATTGGCGATCGACGCAGATCACGCAATCAAGATCAGAGACTGTGGGAGGAGAACAATCGTTTCTCCAAACAAATGGTTTATGATTTCCCATACGAAAGCAAATGGACCATCGTGAATAATATGAGTGTATACAATACTGGTATTAGGGCTCCAGTAGTCGGCAAAAGCGTAAAATATTCGCACTCATGTCAGAATCTCGCCCATTCGAAGTTCCAACTCCTTGAAAAATCGGGAAAACTTCGCAATCATGTCAGAATCTCGCTCACCCGGGGTCCAACCCTTTGAAAAAATCGGAAATAATGTACTCCCTAGAAAGTACCTTAACCCCTCAAAAAACTCGGGGGCTGTTTGCTGTAATATAGGAAATCGTCACCCTTCCGTTTGAAAAAACTATTCAGTTCCATGCACAGTCCCTGATCTCGCGCGCGTGATCTCCTCCGATCGCCAATCCACGAGTGAGAGGCTCCGTCCATACGTGGCGAGAGCGTACGATTACGCAAAATCGATGATCATCGTGGGCACACGATTCGCTAGCCGCTCATATGCGCTCCTTCTCGCGCGCCCTCGCCCGCTCGCTCTCGCACGCTTACGCCGGCACCACGAAGCAAGCAGCAAGTTTCAAGCTCACTACTCCATCACTAAAGCAGGTGGCACTAAATCTGTAGAGAAACTACTGCCCTTGCTTTCCATAATCCCACCACGGAAGTCAAAAACCGTGGGAAATCATCAGGCGTTGCGCAGACTCGGGCGATTGATCACCCGATCAAACGTTTCCAATCCAATCAACACGAGGTCGGGGGTGTTTGCCTGCATTCATTTGCGGGCGGCGTTGAGGAGCGTCGAGAGGCGCACAACAGCGGGAGCGCCCGCTCTCGCGACGTATGGACGCTGCCAGAGAGCCATCTATCTAGCTGTCGGGGCGACTCGGCCGGGAGCGGTCACTGGTGCCAGCCGGCTGGCGCCGACACCGCCTCGTACAGGGTTCGGCACGAGGTGTGGATAAGGCTAAATTCTCTCAGCCCCCCCCTCTAAAAGCAAACTTTTGGCGATTTTCTCAGATCCCCTCGCAGAAGAGTTTATAGGTCAAATTTTTGACAGTTTTCTCGGACCTCCTTCCAGGAATGTTAATTGTTTGTTTTTGTAGTAAAATTGAAATAAAAGGAACAACTTATTACAAAAGATGCATAATTTGAAGAAGAACAACCATTTCAAAAAACAAGACATTAACATTGAAATAGATCACGGACGAGGCTTTTCTTGACGGATTACATGAAGTTGCCTGCGTTTTTGAAAAACTTAGCTAAAGTGAGGGTTTTGATCGTGCAAAAAGGCTCTCCTAGTGTTGAATATAAGACACATAGGTTTGACCGTGTATCCAGAAATTATGAATGATTCCGGGTAGAAAGCTAAGGTATATATGCGGTGAAAAAGAAGCGTGGAGAAGATGAAGTGATTGGCTAAGGTGAAGAATACGGAATATCTCGAAGACATAAATGTGTTTTCAAATTAATATGAGTTTGGGAATTCATTTCGCAAGTCCAAGAAGAACATGTCACTCCAGATGTATAGACCTCTGGTTCGACAGAGCGTCATCCGATCTGGTTACGTAGCGAATTTTATTCTCCGAAACCCACTCATACACGAAACACACGACACGGGTTCGATCCCGCAAGGTGCTTAATTCTCGGAAACCATTAGATCCATTTTTTTGCAAAGTAAGGGTCACGAAATTAGGATATTCGAGTCGAGAGTGGTAGATTAACCCAATATACAAATTTTCAGCCTCTAGGATGGACGCTGAAAGGCACTTCTCTGCGTGGCCTCACACTTTTCTCAGGTGTGGTCCCGCTGAAAAGGGACATTTTTGAAAGTTAGGTGTCATGATAGTAGGATATTTGAGTCCAGCGTGGTCGATTTACCCTATATACAATCTTTTACCGTCTCAGTTTAACGCCGAAAACCGCTACATAGGAAGCGGAACAAGCAAAAAAAAAACGTAAAAAAACGTCAAAGTCCACAAACCTGGAATAGGGTTTTAAACACCGGTAACCTAACTTCCAGAAGAGCTACCCCGGGTTTGAGCAAAACTAAGAAACTAGGTTCGTAACCTTACCGAATGAAACTTTACTCGCTCCCAGAGGACGCCTTACAAAAAAATTTACTAGGTGTGGACATTTGCTGTTTTGAGCATAGATGTGCACACCTAGCCAGAGCATTTAGGTCTGGACATTTATGCTCAAAACATCAAATGTCCACACCTAGTAAATTTTTTTGTAAGGCGTCCTCTGGGAGCGAGTAAAGTTTCATTCGGTGAATCTACCACTCTCTACTCGAATATCTTATTTTCGTGACCCTTACTTTGCAAAAAAATGTGAGGTCTAATGTTTTCCGAAAACTAAGCATATTGCGAGATCGAATCCGCGTAGTGTGTTTCGTGTATGAATGGTTTTCGGAGAATGAAATTCGAAACGTTACCAGATTAGATGACGCTTTTTCCAATTAGCAAGTGTTTGTGCCATGTCTGGTCTGGTTAATGTTGAGGCACCTATTTTCGTATCTAACCACTTATTAGAACGTGTTTTCCAAAGATTTTAAGTGACCTGTCCTTCTCTGAAAACATATTGATTTCCTTAGTACATCTCGTCGTCTTCGCCTTTGCCAACACTTCATTCATCGCATCCAGTGTTTTCTTCCGCCCCATTCCGTAGCTTCCAATCTGCTCTCATTTGCAATTCAGAACATTACTATCCAGGATACACGCCCAGAACCTATGTGCCTTATATTCAACCGTAGGAAAACCTTTACTAGAATTTTAACATTACGTAAATTTTATTACAACAAGGTTTCATGTTTATTGGACGGTTTTACCGAATTATTCGCAAAAAAATTTTCTAGACAGTGTACCTACTGCCCACGGTCAGAATGGTTCATGTGGTCTCTCGGTGGAGCTCAGACCCCCCTCCCTCCACCATTGCGCAGCTCAGACCCCCCTGTGTGGATATCATCCACCCGCCGCGCCGAACCCTGGCCCCGTACTCCGTCTTCCCCTGTACCAACTCATCTTGGCAGGGGGCTACAATCTTCAACTCCGTGTTTTTATCGATGCTCCTAATTACAAGATTCTACTTCGCTGTGGAGCGTTCAAACAAACAAGAGTCACAATGTGATTTCAAAGTAAAATATTAACCTTTCACAGAATCCAAGAATTTCGTCGTGAAGCGGATTTGAACACTACTACATATAATCACGCCTGTGAGGTCAACCCCTGCATCGTAACACCACGGAAGCTCGTGGCCTATTGCAAGTGCTGCGGATAGAAGATACAGGGCCCCGCTAGCCACCGAGAGCTCACAGCTTTCTTACTTTTCGCCTTTAACGTCTGCTAGGACTAATTAAAGCTTTGTTGGGGGTAGTTAGGGACGGTGAGCACGAAAATAAGGGTAGTTCTCGGTGTTTCGTACATTTATGGTTGGATACATTAGGTAGAAAGTCAATTCAGCACAGCAATCGATCGTTTCGAGCATATAACGTTCTCAGATATAGAATTGGGCCTTTCTCACAAACAGCATCTAGGTTTCTACATACTACTCGTAGCATGGACATCCTCTTTAAAGGCACTTTCCAACCTCAGAGGTAATTTTTGATATTATGGTCCGGTCGCCGCCTATAGCAACCCTGCCAAGCGCGAAATCTCAATTCGCCCAAATAAACGAGAAAAAGCTAGGAAAAAGTCGGCCACGCCCCTTTAAAGAAAAAATGGGTAACGCCCCCTGTCGGGTTTCCGACCTCAATAGGGAAGAGACGCGCGAATGATTTTAATCAACACCTATGTTCTTCGATTTATTTTCGGTCTGGCTTTATATTGTGGCCTGCTTCAGAACGATGGCTGCGAATAACGAGAAAGTACAGGCTCGCGACAACTTGTCCGCGAACTTCTAGCCGTTCAAAAACGAAATTTTTGAGGAGCCGTCATTCCTTTCGTAATGAGTTCTGAGCGATTCTGCAGACACCGTTATGATCAGCTTGGAATTTTCTCCAAGATAGGCAGAAAAATGAAAAATCGATTCTCAGGTTGGACTGTGTCTTTAGGGCTTCGGTCATGGTCAGCCGATCGGCGTAGCCAGCGAGGTGGGGTGGGAAAACACTCAATGTGGCTGACCCGACCGATGTTCGCATGATAAAAGGTATGAAATGAATGATATCAATGATATCGTTTTACATATTCCATACATATTGACCACAGCTGGCCACACCGGGTGTTTTTTGCCACTTCCATCGTCCATGTTTTTCATACGTATCGACCGGGTTGGCCACGGCGTTTTCTCAACCAAGTCTGACAGGGTCGCAAATACATGCTTCACTTTTCTCATCTCGCACAACGCCAAAATGGCTCCCTAGTAAGGCAAATTTAGGGTCTTCTCGAGAAATTTGGCTAAAAAAAAACGTAACGATAAGTTGTTCGGAGTGCTGAACACGATTATGAGGTCCATTTCTTGAAATCTTGAGGAAAGGCAATTTAAGGTGGAATTGACAGCCTCAACTCTGCATGCTTTTTCAAGATGGACGAGCTACCTCCGCATGATCGGCATCGGTAATTTCCAGTGTTGAGGTCATTAGCTGACTCGAAATAATGGCTGAATCAGTGACTAAACACGGTCGGACCGGCCCGTTGGAATATTCTTGTTCTCTCGAGTTAAACAATATACTCTCGTGCTAGTTTTCCCCCTTGCACTATTTTACTATTTAATGCCGTCTCCATTTCTGTCGATACAGTTTGACTGTACATATTCGCATGTTTGGGGCGGAGATGTGCACCTGTGCATGAATTAAGGTTCTAGCAACTTTTATTCTGTCGCGATTTTCGACGCGGAAGCTTTATGGTTTCCAGCTGTTTTTGAGTCAAACTGCTTATTGTAGTTTTCCAGCTATTTTTTCCATTGCGAACACTCCTCTGCCTTTAAGCCCAATCATATTCGAATTTAGCGTTAAAACTTGAAGTATGTTCCCAGCATTGAGCACATATTCAATTTCAACCTTTTTCAGTTAGATTGATTCACCGAAAAATTCCCAAAATTGAACAAAAAGATGTTTAAGGATTCATTCAGGAGTGTGGTCTTCGCTCACTCGTAGAACAGATCCCTGGGTGGCGGTCGTTCTATCCCAAGGAAGCGGAGCCTAGGCGAGGTGCGAGCGAGGTGTGAATTATGGGGAGTCGACAGCTCAGACTAGTTACGGCACTTTGCTCTTCGCTAGGGTCTGACATTGTTAGATGAGACAGTATCCAACGAAGCAAACACCGTTTTTGAGCACAACCTTTGTTATATCATATTATGGCAGGAATTTCGGCCTTTTCAGATTTTTTCAAGTATTCGATTCACAGAGGAATCGAACTTATTCGGTTTAAACGAGTATTGAACGGAATCCGCGTATTATTGGAACGATATTGGACAACTTATATGTTCAGCCAAATATTCGGAGGAAGATTCCGAATCCCTATTCGCGTTTTCGGGAAGAACAGTTTTTTTTTTGAAAACATTCATTCGAAAAAGTATGAGAAGCCCAAGTCGAATTGGGGTGCGCGCACCAGATTTGGCTTTCAACCGGCACCGCGCGCAGCCGCTTTTTCGAAATCCAAGTTCTGAGTGAACGCAGGAATTAGCCCTAAATCGCATTGAAAGGAGCGCAAAAAGTTGGTACTAACTTGCAAAAACGGTTTGGAATGGTCTCCTGATATTTGAGAAAATGCGAAAAACCGCTCGTTTTTGTTGTTAATCTCCATATTTTGTTGGACGGCGTTGAAGATTTTGTTGGAGCACTTAAGTTGAGCTAGGATGCTCGTTTCTTGATAGGAGGCTCGAAATGGTTGCACCTAGCTCCTATTCTAATTTTAACTTGGTATCGCAACTTTGAAGGGAACCTCAAAATCGCGGGTTTACATACTAAATTAGCCGTGGAGCGCTAAAACCGCTTGGATATGCTACAGCTGTGGAGGCCAGGTTTGTGGGTAGAACTGCGGCCAATTAACACAGGTCGTTGGGGTAAGTACTTAACTTGTAAGATTTCGTACTCACGACACGTCATCTATAATCAATATTATCTATTTTTATCTGATGCACGAAATGCGGCAATGAGTGGTGTTTTTTATGGTTGTGAGCCACAAAATTCAAAAATTATACTAATACGACAACTTCGTCTGTGGGAGGTTTTATCTTTCCAAAGTCTGTGGAAATTTAACTTCCTGGCAAACGTAAAGATTTGGCAATGCTATTTAAAAGTAAAAAAAAAACGTTTCAGAAATATCCTATATATAAATAATGGAAAGGGGCAATTCGAAAAAGTGGGATTTTAACACAAAACGCGAGAATTTCGCGCCATCCATTGCAAAAACTACGAAACCTGCACATCATTTCGGTGCGCAGGTTTCGGGGTTACTGTAGCTAAGCACAGGCGGCGCGGCGCATGTTTCGAAAAGCGCCCCTGCGCCTGTTTTGCATCAAGTGATTTTGAAAACGCATCTTCCCTTTGAAGGTCCACCTTATTCAAGTATGTACCCTTCCTCACATATGGCCTTAAGCTTTCGATCGCCGACTTCTTTTTCCTATAACAGTGTTTCCCTCCTTGGCTTCCACTGAATTGTGTTTTTTGAAGTGTTGATTCTTAAAATTTTGTTTTCATCCCACGTAAGTACTTCGCAAACTTCTTCAAATGCTGCTCAGGACAGTGATTTAAAATGCCATATTTCTGGCTTATTAACAATGAGATTCGATGTCCTAGCAACCAAAGACAGTTCTTAAACC
This sequence comes from Aplectana chamaeleonis, assembly GCA_029168955.1. Taxonomy (NCBI): domain Eukaryota; kingdom Metazoa; phylum Nematoda; class Chromadorea; order Rhabditida; family Cosmocercidae; genus Aplectana; species Aplectana chamaeleonis. The sequence goes on from JAPDOI010000352.1 coordinate 121,474, forward strand.
GAAATGCAGCCATTTTGTTTGTGTTGACTCCATGGTTCATTGATGAATCTAAGGTGGTACGCCGCGACGCAGCACGCGTCGCTTGTCTTCGCCGCGGGCGGCGTACCACCCTTCCCGCGCCCATTACGGACTTCCCCGAACCCACACTGGGATTTCGAGAAACGGTTTATTGGGACTTATTGGGACGAGAAACGGTTTATTGGGACTGTTTCCCTCCTTGGCTTCCACTGAATTGTGTTTTTTGATGTGTTGATTCTTAAAATTTTGTTTTCATCCCACATATGTACTTCGAAAACTTCTTGAAGTGCTGCTCAGAACAGTGCTATTTTGAAGCCAAACTTTAAGTCCTACATTCGATGTAGAAACACCTCATCACTGAAATTCTGGGGTGTTTCCATATCGAATGAGGTTCGGGTTATACGCACAGCCCTGTTGGACGCTTCTCTGTTATGTACGCTCGTCTCTCCACGTCTTGTTTGCCCGCTCCTCCCGACCATGGTCAAGCAATGTTGGAAATTTTCCAAAGCGTGGGGTCGCCACTGAACTTCAAAAATTGGGAAGAGGTTCACACCGCCGAATTTTTTCGACTCGATTTTTTGGTTTCGACTCAGCTCCACCACAGAATGTTTCTAACACAACCGTTTCGATTGAAGTTGCTACTTTATTGTTCAATACATCCCATAACCAGATATTCAACACAAACAAAATGGCTGCATTTCGGTTTAAGAACTGTCTTTGGTTGCTAGGACATCGAATCTCATTGTTAATAACCCAGAAATATGGCATTCTAAATCATGCGCAAAAGAAGTCATTCTTAATTTATCGATGGACACTCGGGCACAGGGGGAGATGGGAGTACGGGGCGGGGTTTACCCCTCCGTCGACCAATCACCCACGTCTTAAGGGGTGGAGAGACGTCTGTCGATTGGCCGACGGAGCAATAAACCCCGCCCCGTACTCCGATATCCCCCTGTACCGACACTCGATTCTATCAACCTCATTTATGTCAACTTCTTGCACTGAACCCATCATATGATTGTTTCCAAACATTTCGTTGAAGGGAAATGACTCAATCAACGCCTGCTGGTACGCCGCGACGCGACACGCAACGCAAGCCTCTTGCACTGAACCCATCATATGAGTGCTTCCAAACATAACCTTACTCTGACCAGAATAGTGAAAATGGTGCTATCGCAGCAGGGGGGGGGATGCTATTGACCACCACACTAGGCCACCAGAGTACCGCGCGGGGTGTCGATATCCAGAGGAGTTGCCTGAGCTGCGAAGAGGCGGAGGGGGGGGGTCTGAGCTCCGCCGGGAGATCAACATTCTGAAAGTTTTTGAAGGTTCCTTTTTTTCAAACTTTACATCTTCTTAAGTGAATTGTTCATCTTCTTTAAATTTCCAACAAAAAAAAGACCGAGTAGTGCTCCCGGCGGTGTCCTAATTGAGCGGCGGCACTGAAGGTTGGGCGTGCCCTACAGGGTACGGCACGAGCTGTGGAAAAGGCTAATTTTACTCAGACCCCCCTCAGGAGCAAATTTTTTGAGCCGCGAAACCGCTCCCTGGATGTTGTCGCGGAGCACCTTGCGATGGCGCTTAGCACCTCCCTTGCCGAGTCCTTTGCCTCCTTTTCCACGTCCAGACATGATGAGATTGAAGTCGAGTCGAGAACTCACGAACGAGATGGAGACTGCGGCGTAGGGCGCAGTCTCCATCTCATTCGTGAGTGCTCTTATATGTTGGCCGGCAGGGACCGGAAGGCGGCACAGTAAAATGGGCGTGGCCAAGTCCATCGCGCCATAGTGGCCCCCCCCCTTCCCACATAGCACCCAAATTTTTTACATGTGATGACAGAATGAACTTTTGAATTTGTTTTGATCTACCCAGAGGCATTTGAAGACATTTTGAGTCTTCAAACTGTTTCTTTTTGTCTCTCCCACAAGTCCCAATAAACCGTTTCTCGAAATCCCAGTGTGGGTTCGGGGAAGTCCGTAATGGGCGCGGGAAGGGTGGTACGCCGCCCGCGGCGAAGACAAGCGACGCGTGTTGCGTCGCGGCGTACCACCTTAGATTCGTCGATGAACCATGGAGTCAACACAAACAAAATGGCTGCATTTCGGTTTAAGAACTGTCTTTGGTTGCTAGGACATCGAATCTCATTGTTAATAACCGAGAAATATGACATTTTAAATCATGCGCAAAAGAAGTCATTCTTAATTTATCGATGGACACTCGGGCACAGGGGGAGATGGGAGTACGGGGCGGGGTTTACCCCTCCGTCGACCAATCACCCACGTCTTAAGGGGTGGAGAGACGTCTGTCGATTGGCCGACGGAGCAATAAACCCCGCCCCGTACTCCGATATCCCCCTGTACCGACACTCGATTCTATCAACCTCATTTATGTCAACTTCTTGCACTGAACCCATCATATGAGTGTTTCCAAACATTTCGTTGAAGGGAAATGACTCAATCAACGCCTGCTGGTACGCCGCGACGCGACACGCAACGCAAGCTCCCAGCCGCGTGCGTCATCCCACCTGGCCGCCACCCGTCCGTAATGAGTTCCAAATAGTTTGTAATAGTGGTTTCGAATGACAGAGCACTTTTTGCAATCAAATGAATTCGAATTTCTCAGGAGAGAAGGAACCCAGTAAAATCTGGGCATCAGCATGTGATCGAGATTTGGGTGGTTTCTCGTTGTGTCCCAGCATATAAGCTGGCCAAGAATCGCGTCTCGGAGGGGTCCGCAAAAATTTGGATTCCAATTGATGGTGGGGGGGGGTCGCCCCGATATCGAAAAATTCCGCAACGCCACGCTTGACCCTGGGTCCAGAGAGGGGTTCGAATTGCAAATGACAAATTAGCCCCTCCATCTTCTGTACTAGGTGTACTGTGCTTATCTGGGCCAAATTCCGGTCCGCAATTGCGTCTTCACACGCTTTGCGGCCGCAAGCGCTCGAGTCATTCGAGTTTCCGGACTCGATGTGGCTTTTTTATAAAGTTTACTCTTATTTTGTTTACTTCCAGTTTCCAAAACCCACCTAGAGTCAACAGATCGTCCAAAACGCTATCAGTCTGCACAAAGTTCGGAAAATGTGTTTTCACCCAAACTTCGCCTGGGGGGCTGTTTGGGCCCTGAACACGATTATGAGGTCCGTTTCCGGATTTTCGCAAAATTAATGCGCTTTTCGGAGGGTGCAGTAGGTACGAAAATCAGAGAAAAATCACCTGCAACTTTCTTCCAGAGTGATTCTAGGCAGGTGCGAAAATGTTCTGGTAAAGATTGCGCCGTGGTTCCTTCTTAGGCCGTCCGCTATTGGCCTGTTTGGTTATGTAACAGTTCAATGCAAAGCTTTTAGCAGGACTTTCTCGTTATCCCAATTACCCTACGTTGTTTTGTTTGAACGGCTTCGCTCGAAACATCTGATTTTCAAACCGTTGAAGTCACGCAAGAAGCCATAAGGCGGATCGCCTATTTTCCTTCTAGCCAAGCTTCGATCGTATCAATTTTGCCCTTGAAGGATCTCGTTCGAGAGTTTTCATAAACTTGCCATCGTTTTTCCGTGAATACTCATCTCATTGTTCGAGAAGATCACATTTTCTCAGCGTTTTTTGGAGTCATCTGTGTTTTAGGGAAAGTGGTGTGTACCCGATCGGGCTGTGGATAGTGGCTGGCTCACGGAAAATTTTTGTTCATAACCCGATCGTCACTCATGTCCGATGGCGTTGTACAAAGGAGGAGGAAGATACAGGAAGAGGTGAGTTCATGTGTGAGCTGTTTCTCCCTTTTTTTCGATTTTTCTACCGCGACTGATGTCTTCCTAATTGTATTATTTTTTGCATGCATGCTTTTTTTAATTTCAAAAAAATTTCGTTTGTGGCCTTTTTTTCTGAAGCGAGGTTGGTTCTTCCTGCAGAGTCAGGGGGATATTCTGTAGGACCGCAGCGAAGCTACGATCCCCTCGCCTTAGTGATCAGATGTTTTGAATTTTTTTCACGATTTACGACCCCTCCCCATTTTTTCGTTTTTGGGACGGAATAATCCGAAATTTTCAGTTCTCTGTCGACATTTTTACGACCTCTCGTCGCCCGTCGAGAAATTACACAGCCGCGTTCGGCCATGTCCTATGGTGTAAAAATGTTTTCTTAACCCATTCACGACAACGTGTCCCATCGGTGGGACACGTTTTCCAAAAATTGATTTCTCTGCCGCAAGAAGGAACTTGCAAACCTACATATTATCAAAGCATTGATCTACTCAGACTTGAATACAAACCTCGTGGTCTGTTGGTAGGTCGAACAACAATGGATTTGGACCTTTTTAGAAAATTCATTTGGAAGATTCAAAAGTCGTCCTAAAAAAATTGGTGGGAATTTTCCAAACACTGTTTCTTGTGAACTTCAAGAGAACATGAATATGAGAACCGATCCCGGAAAAATCAACCTGGTCGAAAACTCGATTATTCGCAAAAATTTTCGAGTTGCCGAAGTATAACATAACCCATCGTAGTTTTTCGAAAAACTGAAAACGGGCATCAAATTCGTGTTCAGTGTCCCAAATAGCCTTCATGGACACACTTTGAGCAGAACATGCTTAAATTTTGGTGCTATGAGGGAAGGGGGGGTCACTGCCGTACCTCACTTGGTCACGCCCACTTTTCCGTGCCGCAATGACTCTCCTGATTTTGGCAGGGGAGGGAAACCCCGGGTAGGTGCTCAAATTTAATGCGGCACAGTAAAATGGGCGTGGCCAAGTCCATCGCGCCATAGTGGCCCCCCCCCTTCCCACATAGCACCCAAATTTTTTACATGTGATGACAGAATGAACTTTTGAATTTGTTTTGATCTACCCAGAGGCATTTGAAGACATTTTGAGTCTTCAAACTGTTTCTTTTTGTCTCTCCCACAAGTCCCAATAAACCGTTTCTCGAAATCCCAGTGTGGGTTCGGGGAAGTCCGTAATGGGCGCGGGAAGGGTGGTACGCCGCCCGCGGCGAAGACAAGCGACGCGTGTTGCGTCGCGGCGTACCACCTTAGATTCGTCGATGAACCATGGAGTCAACACAAACAAAATGGCTGCATTTCGGTTTAAGAACTGTCTTTGGTTGCTAGGACATCGAATCTCATTGTTAATAACCCAGAAATATGGCATTCTAAATCATGCGCAAAAGAAGTCATTCTTAATTTATCGATGGACACTCGGGCACAGGGGGAGATGGGAGTACGGGGTGGGGTATATTCCTCCGTCGACCAATCGACCACGTCTTAAGGGTGGAGAGACGTCTGTCGATTGACCGATGGAGGAATAAACCCCTCCCCGTACTCCCATCTCCCCCTGTTCCAACACTCGATTCTATCAACCTCATTTATGTCAACTTCTTGCACTGAACCCATCATATGAGTGTTTCCAAATATTTCGTTGAAGGGAAATGACTCAATCAACGCCTGCTGGTACGCCGCGACGCGACACGCAACGCAAGCTCCCAGCCGCGTGCGTCATCCCACCTGGCCGCCACCCGTCCGTAATGAGTTCCAAATAGTTTGTAATAGTGGTTTCGAATGACAGAGCACTTTTTGCAATCAAATGAATTCGAATTTCTCAGGAGAGAAGGAACCCAGTAAAATCTGGGCATCAGCATGTGATTGAGATTTGGGTGGTTTCTCGTTGTGTCCCAGCGTTCTAAAGAGTGATTAATTGCCACTTCGATTTGGTCGAAAACTCGATTATTCGTTTTTCAAATGTTCAATTTAACGTCCATTTGTCTGTTTTCCGAATACTAAGGTGGGTTTTTAATGGTTTGGTACCAACCGTAACCTACGCCTGAGCTGCGAAGAGGTGGAGGGGGGGGTCTGAGCTCCGCCGGGAAATCAACATTCTGAAAGTTTTTGAAGGTTCCTCTTTTTCAAACTTTACATCTTCTTAAGTGAATTGTTCATCTTCTTTAAATTTCCAACAGAAAACAGACCGAGTAGTGCTCCCGGCGGTGTCCTAATTGAGCGGCGGCACTGAAGGTTGGGCGTGCCCTACAGGGTACGGCACGAGCTGTGGAAAAGGCTAATTTTACTCAGACCCCCCTCAGGAGCAAATTTTTTGAGCCGCGAAACCGCTCCCTGGATGTTGTCGCGGAGCACCTTGCGATGGCGCTTAGCACCTCCCTTGCCGAGTCCTTTGCCTCCTTTTCCACGTCCATACATGATGAGATTGAAGTCGAGTCGAGCACTCACGAATGAGATGGAGACTGCGGCGTAGGGCGCAGTCACCATCTCATTCGTGAGTGCTCTTATATGTTGGCCGGCAGGGACACCACGCTGGGCCCCCGATTTTGTCGGCGCGGGCAAGACCCGCCCCTTCTAGCTTTTCAGCCCATTCCACAGTTCCTACATACTCTCTCTCGAGAGTTTTTGCCGAGCAGCTTAGGGAAACGTGCGGCAGGCAGACGAGCGTCTTCCCAATTCACAACGGGTCACTGGAGAAAACTGATATAGATGATTTAGCGGCAGAGACGGTGAGCATCATATCATCGAGAAAGCTCTTCAGAACGATGAGGTAGCTATTGATCTTGCGTGCAGCTATATTAATGTCTCTGTCTCGGCACAGGATGGTGGCACTCGATGTTTTAGCTCACGAAGGGGAAGGATCGGAGCACTAATCAGGTTTTGTACGCTCGAGCCCGAATGCTGCACGAATTTTCGGCGTCTGGCAGCTTAAAGAATCAAATATAAGCTGGCCAAGAATCGCGCCTCGGAGGGGTCCGCAAAAATTTGGATTCGAATTGATGGTGGGGGGGGGTCGCCCCGATATCGAAAAACTCCGCAACACCACGCTTGACCCTGGGTCCAGAGAGGGGTTCGAATTGCAAATGACAAATTAGCTCCTCCATCTTCTGTACTGGGTGTACTGTGCTTATCTGGGCCAAATTCCGGTCAGCAATTACGTCTTGACACGCTTTGCGGCCGCAAGCGCTCGAGTCATTCGAGTTTCCGGACTCGATGTGGCTTTTTTATAAAGTTTACTCTTATTTTGTTTACTTCCAGTTTCCAAAACCCACCTAGAGTCAACAGATCGGCTGCTGCGGAGCTGAAAACTCTTCCGACTCGAAAGCGTGTCGAAACGCAATCGCGGACCGGAATTGGGCCCAGAGAAGTACAGTAAGAGGGCGTGCGGACTTAGATGAAAACTCTCGGATCGATCTTTCTTGAGTGCGATTCCATGTTCATTGGCCTTGAATATTCTCCTAATAATTCTTGGCCATGCGATTCGTACTCAGGCCCAATTTTCTGAAATCGAGCTTCCCCACCATATTTTTTTCAAAGTCCCCCCCCCGAGGCGTAATTTCTGGGCAGTTTATATTTGATTACTAATGCTGTCAGAAGCCGAAACATCGTTCAGTAATCAGGCTCAACCGTCTAAGGACTGAGGAAAGCTAAAAATCATTCCCTTTGGTGACCAAAAACATCGAGCAATTTTGGGACAAAGGGCGCAATCAGTTATCCATGCGATATTTGGTGCACGGCTCCATGACATTGCTGACCTGTGTGCGTACGCGTTGCGGTCCGGTAAATGTCGCGCGCGCGGCGACCAGGTAAATTCCATCATCATTTACCGCAACTGCTATATCAGTTCATATCTCTGATCTACAGCCGTTGGAAAAAAAAACTGTTGGCTTTTAGATTGCCAGATCGGTTCACATTTTCGATCTACACTCACTGAAGATGATCCTGGTTCTTCTTCTTCTTCTTGTCAGCCATGAACAGAGCATGGCATCAAAGGCGTAGGAAGCTAGCCACTTCACACGGTTTGTACCACAGATCTCGAGCAGATAACTTTGTAGGTCTGGCCGGACATAAAAACAGATGCAATGAATCATGTCCAGCACATTCACAATCAGGGCATCTATCAGGGACTGACTGATCAATCCGATGGGCGTAGGCCTTTAGATATGTGGAGTGACCGCATCGCAGACCAGCGAGGATTGTTCGGGTGCGTCTCGATAGATCGGCTTCGCTGTCGTCGACTCGTGGGGGTACGCCGCCATAAATTGAATTGGGCTAGGCATCAGAAAGGTACTCTGCCACAAAGCGCGTATGCTCAGCCATCTGGAGTCCTCTGCGGGAGAGCTCGGATGTAGCCCAGCGTTGTTGATCGACAGCAGACAGGGAAGTATTGAGCGGCGTGCGTATGTTCCTTGATTGGGGGCCGGACGACAGGAGATGGTAGTTTGGACGGGTCGGGCTCTTGACAATACTTATGAAAAACTGCTGAGATTGGAGTAAGCATTGCTGTTTTACAGGGAGTAGGTCGGTTTCTTAATGAAGATGCGGGATAGGCGTCGACTTGTGACATCCAGTAATAAGCCTGTGGGCAGTATTCTGTGCTCTCTGCAACTTGCTCCAAGAGGATTCAGAGAGATGTCGGGTCCAAATAGGGGCGTCATATTCTAAAACCGGCTGGACCATAGCTCTATAAGTCGTACGTAGTACTTCTTTCGTGCTGCCCCACGAAGTACCAGCTAAGGCGCGTAGAATATTGTTGCGCGAGCTGGCAGTGGCAGCCCGTATACGCGTGTTCTCATGGAATCGTATAGAGGGGTCCAGGAAAACTCCTAATAGTCGAGGATGCTGACAGTGGCAGCTCGTGACCATCCCAGACGACTTTGGGATGTAGTCGATGTTCGATAGTAGCTGTTGTACATAGTGCAGCACTTGATTTGGGGGCAGAGACAGTCAGCGACTTTGATTTAAGATACACTGCCAGGGTCCGTAAGTAGCCATTCATGGCAGCAGTGGCTCGATCGATAACTGAGTCCGTGCAAACAATTGTGATGTCATCGGCGTACAGGCACAGATGAATACCAGTTGGTGGCTCAGGAATATCAGACAGAAACAGCGAAAACAGGCTCGGGGATAACACCCCGCCTTGCGAGACACCGGCTTTCAAAGAGACCGAAGACGACAGATGTCCGTCGAACTTTACACGAATGGGGTTCTTGACAAAGCTATTAATCCATCTTTTGGACCAACTGGGCATATCCGATTCCAGTATGGATTTCGAGAGAAGCGGGATACTGACGCTATCAAACGCAGCCGTGAGATCAATGGCAACGACGAGGCTTCTACCAGCCGGAGTCTTGCGATTAAATCCAGCAATGATATGCTCGGTGATTGATGTCAGGGCAGTGATGGTCGAATGCTCCTTCTTGAAACCATGCTGATGAGTGTTGTGCTGAAACGCGTTTTGGAGGAGCGGATTGACGACTTTTTCCGCAAGCTTGGCAAGGGGGGAGAGAAGGGAAATGGGGCGGTGGGATGCAGCCTTATCCGGCGGTTTGCCTGGCTTGGCAATGGGGATGACGACAGCTTGTTTCCAGCGGGCCGGAATAACACCAGAACTGAATGACGAATGAATAAGATCAGAGAGCAGTTCGTAATAGGGATCAGGAATATGTTTGAGATGAACAGCTGAAATCCCGTCGGGTCCCTCAGCCCGCGAATTTTTCATCGATTTGATGACCTTGTCGATGGCGGAAGGAGAGATAATAGGGACATCCAGTCGACTGAGTTTCCTGATTGCTCGCATTGTTCGTCTGTGTTGCTTATCCCGAGGCGATGACGCAGATGCAAATAGCTTGCCGAGCAGACAAGCAGCCTTGTAACCGTGCTCGAATCTTCCAGACGGAAACTCGAGCATGTTGCGATCAGTACTCATCTTTTTGCCTGAAAGTGGTCCAGGCTTTTTTGGCATCCACGGCAAAATCGATCGACTCGGTGAGCTCTTTCCAGCGTTGGTGTTTGTGCTCATTTAGCAGTGCGGTGATCTTTTCCGACAGCTGTTGTATCGTTGGATCATTGGGGTCCGATCTTCGCTTGTCATTTCTCATAGTGATCAGTTCAAGCACTTCACTGGGCACGTTTGGGTGAAAAGTCTTTACACGTCCAGTAGGAATAGCAGCTTTGGAAGCACGTCCTATGGCATCGACAATGAACTTCTCCTTGTCGTAGACTGAGCCGTTCCACGGGTAGCTGGCCACCTGGCTGAGCAACACCTCTTTGTATAGGTCCCAGTTAGCCTTACGATAATTAGAATGGGACTTACAACGAGAGCCAGAGAACGGAGCAAGCAAACTATTAAGTGACAGATCCAATGACGTAATAATGGGAAGATGATCACTGGCCAGCGCCACATCAGTAGACCAGTTACAGGATATAGATAGCGACGATGATACAAACGTGATATCGGGTGAGGAGGGTCTGCCCACCGCTGGAAGTCGAGTGGGAGAATCCTCATTGATGGGAACAAGATCACAATCATCAGCGAAAAGCTCAATGAGTTCGCCTCTATTGATGATCCTGGTTCCGTAGTTATAAGATCAGTTCGAGCGAGGTTTTGATCTACAAGCGTCATGTTTTCGATTTGTCAGATCAGGCTCCACTAGTTCAGTTCATATTTTGATCTATAGGCATATACTCAAAAATAATACTGTTTCCGTAATCATTGAATCAGTTTATGTCTTTGATCTACAAGTTCTTCTCCAATTTTGGTTCTAGAATTGTGCGATTCAAGTTGAAAGTATTGTAAAAATTACATATTTCAGTTACCTACAAGGTGAAAAGGCCGTTCAAATAGCGGTTCCGCGTCTGCTGTCCATGGGTGTAAAAGTCATTCGACCTTCCGATTATTATGCGGAGATGGCAAAGAGCGATGGGCATATGCAAGAGGTTATCCGCTTTTTTCATCTTGATCTTGAAATGTCAGGAGTTTTGTTATTCATTCTGACTTGGTCCATATTGATTACCTTCATCGCAATTTATGTTTGGGATTTTCCTTTAAATTCTGTTTCTGCCACACCGTCAGCCAATTTTCCTGGTCTGTAAGGCTTCTATTTATCGACTGTAGGTGTGCTCTCCATCGGTTGTGTTTAAAGATATGCTGTAGATATGCTGATATGCTTTTTCTATGCTGACCCATTCAGGAAAAATTTCCTAAAACCATTTGCTGAAATGATTCCATCAAAAACGTATCATGACATGAAGAAGATCCGTAACATTGTACACGTTCGTGCATCAGAGATGACTGTGACCTCGACGGAAATTCACGTTCTCTTCAAGATTGCGGGGACCATAGATTTGTAGCATTCTTCACCTAAATTACACTTCCAAAATCAATAATTAATAGCAAGCAGCGATCGAATCAAGTAGAGATCACTTACTAATGAGTTTCCCATAGTACCAGCTCTTCAATATCTTCAACTCCTCATCCGCGGGCTTGGACATTGAAGCTGATAGCTTTGGTAGGGCTATGTCTTCAAAAGGAGATAAAAATCAACTCTTTGTCCATCAACTAAAGGCCGTGTTTCATAAGAGACTCACCAATCGTGAAAGTTGGGTGGCAGATGGGCTTGATTCTTCAGCAATCTTAAAGAAACGAGTAAATTGAATCGAAGATAACTTAGCATTGGCTCGAAGTTGGTACTATACTCACACTTCATTTATCAGCGCTAGCCGAAATGATTCCAAGACAGTGTTTTTGTGATGGATTCCAAGACAGTGTTTTTGTGATGAATTGATCACCAGTCCCTTGCAGACGACCTCCACTCTTTAAAAAAACTCGCGCTCCGCCGAAATTTGTTAATTTCAAGCAGTGCAGTAAGTTCACTGCCTTCAGTGAGTCTTCTGAGGAGTTCACTTTTGTATCCCTTACATTTCGGAAGAGTACTGAATAAAATACCTACCGGAATCCACCCACTGGCCCTCGCAGATATTCTTGAAGAAAATTGTAGTGGTAAACGCAGCGGCATTCAGGTCGTCCACCTGTTTGAGAATCACGTCACATGGTTTTTTTCTGGAAAGATGGGACAATGGATCCAGAATTTTTGAACGAAGAAGCACCTCATTCGCAATCTTTGCCAGCTCTTTCGATATTGCCGATTGTAGCTTTTCCACCTCTCGCTTTAGTGCCGCGTTGGTCCCGATTAGTTTCTCCTTCTCCGTTCTGACTTCTGCCAGCCAATCAATCTCTTGTTTTTTTTTCAATAGTCTTCGTTGGATCCAGGGTGGACCTCGCGATTTTCTTCGGAATATCCTGAAGTCGCTCATATGATCGCACGAGTTTGGAGGACTTCGCGAAGCAATCAAAATTGATGCTGTGTGATTACAGCAACTCAGAAAAATAAAACAAGTTACTTGTAACATAACTGGCCGAAAACATGTTATTTGTAACATATGGCCATTAGACGTGTTTCGGTGATTATTTCGGTGTGCTGACCGCATCGCGTTCCTCTAACGCCTCCTAATTTTCTTTGTCCAATGCCTGAAGCAGGGTGTTCACGAACAACAAACAATATTTCAAAACCGACCAAATACAGCAAGCAGTCGGTTCAATCACCAGATTTTGAGATATTTGGATCGCCCATCCGCTGACGGCGCTCGATGAGACAGGTCTCATTGTGTGTCCTTGTGCCTCACACAACACATGTTCGTGCGCCGACCGCGCTGCGAGTCGGCGCACGTTAGATTTGATGGCATGGAAAGTTGCTCGCAAAGTTATGTAAATAACGTGTGGTATTGTGGCTTACATACATATTACATGTCCGCGTGGCCGTGCGATGAAGGGGTGGGTTGGTTACTCGATTTGAATGCATTTTGACACGCACTGAATTTTGAAGCCAATTTGCTTAGTGCATCACATTTTATATAGGGATATAGTTGATTTTTACGCATACACAAGACCAGCTTCTTCACGAATGTCAACTCAGGAGGGCGATGATGGTTCGACATACTCAGAAAATGAAAACATGTTACATGTAATATAAAGTGATCCTGTAGAATGAATTCCCATCTATTGTGATCCTGTAGAATGATGCTATTTTTATGATAACGGAGTTGTATTAGGATAACCCAGACGATCTGCTTAGGGTTGCATATCAGGTGAGCGCTGCGCTGTATTAATGTTTTGAATACATGTTTTTTGGAGTTATTGGAAGTTTTATTCGTTCCTCTCATTTGTGCTCTACTGAGGAACTTTTGAGCAGGTTTCTTGTGAAATAAGGCAAGTTGCATGAAGGATTCACGCAAATTTTTTTTCATTTCGCATGTAACTGAAACGATGTTTCATGTAACTAGGGTTGAGTGCCGGTCAAAGTCGTATGTAAGGCACAATATCACACGTTATTTACATAACTCTGCGAGCAACTTTCCATGCCATCAGATATAACGAGCGCCGACTCGCAGCGCGGTCGGCGCACGAACATGCGTTGTGTGAGGCACAAGGACACACAATGAGACCTGTCTCATCGAGCGCCGTCAGCGGATGGGCGATTCAAATATCTCAAAATCTGGTGATTGAACCGACTGCTTGCTGTATTTGGTCGGTTTTGAAAATTTTTTTGTTGTTCGTGAACACCCTGCTTCAGGCATTGGACAAAGAAAATTAGGAGGCGTTAGAGGAACGCTATGCGGTCAGCACACCGAAATAATCACCGAAACACGTCACATGGCCATATGTTACAAATAACTTGTTTTCGGCCAGTCATGTTACAAGTAACTTGTTTTATTTTTCTGCGTTGCTGTAATCATACACCGTACGGGCACCTTTGAGCATCAATTTTGATTGCTTCGCGAAGTCCTCTAACCTTGTCTGATCATATGAGCGACTTCAGGATATTCCGAAGAAAATCGCGAGGTCCACCCTGGATCCAACGAAGTCTATTGGAAAAAGCAAGAGATTGGCTGGCAGAAGTCAGAACGGAGAAGGAGAAACTAATCGGGACCCAAGCGGCACTAAAGCGAAAGGTGGAAAAGCTGCGATAGGCACAATCGAAAGAGCTGCCGAAGATTGCGAAGGAGGTCCTTCTTCATTCAATAAATCCGGATCCATTGTCCAATGGTGGTGCAACTTTTCAGAAAAAACCATGTGACGTGATTCTCAAACAGGTGAGCGACCTGAATGCCGCTGCGTTTAGCACTACGATTTTCTTTAAGGATATCTGCCAAGGCCAGTGGGTGGATTCCGGCAGGTATTTAGTTCAGTACTCTTCCGATCTTCCGAAGTGTGAGTGATACAAAAGTGAACGTTTCAGAAGACTCACTGAAGGCAGTGAAATTACTGCATCGCTTGAAATTAACAAACTTCTGGGGAGCGCGAACAATTCGGAGAGCGGAGGTCGTCGACAAAGGACTGGTGGTCGACTTCATATCAATCCATCACAGAAACACTGTCTTTAAAGGCAGCATACACGCTCGTAAACGTAATTGAGATAACTACGGAATTAGAATGGTATGGCACCGAACACAACGCTCACGCATTTCAAAGCTTCAAAAACGACCCACAATGACGCTACAGAAGTGGGAAATCGGCCCCGCCCCTGTATCTGCCCGCCCCCTGTATTTGCCGCCTCCTCCGAAACAGGGGTGCTGGGCCATTTCCAACGTCATCGATGTGTGTGGTTCACTTATTGTACCTATTCCACCGCCTACAAACGTCGCCGACGGTGGGAATGGCCCAGCAGCCCCGTTTTGGGGGAGGACGCAAATACAGGGGCGGGGCCAACTTCCCACTCCTGTAGCGTCATTGTGGCTCGTTTTTGAAGGTTCAAAATGCGTGAGCGTTGTGTTAGGTGCCATACCATTCTAATTCCGTAGTTATCTCAATTACGTTTACGAGCGTGTATGCTGCCTTTAAGTCATTCCGTCAAGCGCTGGTAAATGGAGTGTGATTATAGTACCAATTCCGAGCCAATACCAAGTTATCTTCGATTCAATTTATTCATTTCTTTAAGATTGCTGAAGAAGTCAAAAACCATCTGCCATCCAACTCTCATTGTTGGTGAGTCTCTTATGAAACATGGCTTGTAGTTGATGGACAAAGAGTTGATTTTTAGCTCCTTTTGAAGACATAGCTCTACCAAAGCTATCAACTTCAATGTCCAAGCCCGCGGATGAGGAGTTGAAGATATTGAAGAGCTGGTACTATGGGAAACTCATTAGTAAGTGATCTCTACTTGATTCGATCGCTGCTTGCTATTAATTATTGATTTTGGAAGTGTAATTTAGGTGAAGACTGCTACAAAGATGTGGTCGCCGAAATCCTGTAGAGAACATGAATTTTGGTCGAGGTCACAGTCATCTCTGATGCACGAACGTGTACAATGTTACGGATCTTCTTCATGTCTAATACATGTTTTTGATGGAATCATTTCAGCAAATGGTTTTATGGAATTTTTTCCTGAATGGGTCAGCATAGGTGTGTCTTGTTGGTAATTGAACTATATATAATCGGTTCCCAGTGCTCCAGTATCGTGTCAGTTGGCTGTATGACCTAGCAAAGTGAACCCACCCTCAAATGTTGCCCACGATGACGTCGCCGCGTTTATAGGAAATACACGGACTTAATCGTGCTGTAAGTGTCGTGAATTAGTGATAGCGGTGTTTTATTGTTGGATGTGATACCGTTTTTATTTTACCGAACAATTTCATATAAATTCTCAACAATGAATTTCCATAACCTTCTCTATGTTTTTACGTAGCTGTATGAATCTAAATTTGTATATCTCTATTTATTCCACATCAATCATGCATATCACGTTTTATACAGAGCTTGTTCAAGAATGTCAACTCAGGAGGGCGATGACGTATCGACATATGAGCTTGAGGTGGGTCGCACATCATTTTCTCATCTATTGGGATCAGGGGTGTGCGGAAATTTCTTTTTTTTTCCGATTTCTGTTTTCTGGCCGTTTTGGCCTTTCTGTTTTCTGAAAAACTTGCAAAAATCAGCAAAAATCAACGAAAACCAGGTCTGTTGGACAGTGCAGCTTGTTTATTCGTTTATGTGGTTTTGCTCTTATTTGTGTTCGATTGTGCGATTGCTGCTGAAGGTAGGGTTTGCCATAAGAGACGGTTGTTATGGCATCTTATGAGAAGGTATACATGATCATCACAAAAGTGAAAGTAGGTGAAAACTCAAAGGAAAAACGCTCAGGAGCAAAATATTGCTGGTTGTCACCTTGCCCACAATCAACAAAATTCCTATGTATGTTTGTTTTGCCGTCTTCCGTCTTGCTGCTACACCCTATTTTTACTTTTGCGAAGCGACAAATGCCGCGTATTACCAATGGAAAAATGAGAAATCAGATGCTCGGTAACGGTATCAAGCATCTGATTTCTCATTTTTCTACGGATAATGCGCGTCATTTGCCGCTTCCGCAAAAGCATGAATAGGTTGCTAAACGAAAACACCAGCCCTGATATGAATCGTGTTGGTTGGTGTGTGCGCACACCCACCAATTAGCTGTTCTTAGCTGCTTTTGTGCGTTTCTCCGGCAACTTTTTACTTTTCTCACTTTCGTGATGGTGAAACCTGCATTCTCATGAAGAGAACTCAGCAACTGATTCTACCGCGAACCCTGCTCACCTACTTAGTACTTCGGCACAATGGGGGTGCATCCCGTGGCAAAAATCGAGTGCGAACCTTCGCTGTCAGCAGCAGTTGCTGCTGACAGCGGTTAATGATTCCAACACTTGCTGGGGTTGAACCCCTCGATATCAATAGCAACTGCTGATGTTAGCTGTCAGCAGCAGCTGTTGACAACGAGGGATTCAACTCCTACTGTGCTGACGCACTGGCGTTTTCTGACAAATTCACCAGATGAATAGCCAATAAATTGCCAAGAAATGCCTGCTTTCTGCGTGATAGCCGGAAAATGGTCGGAAAGTAGCTGGTTGCCGCGTAATAGTCTAGAAATAACCGCCGAAAAATGTTCGGCGCGAACTGGACGCCAAATAATGCTCTCCAAGGGATGTACAGTTCAACTTTGCACTGCCGCTCAGACCGCAAAGTGCACGCTGATTGCGAAATCTTGGTGCGGCGCGGTTGCGAGTATCCTCAGACAGGGTAATTGGGGTCACCGGGGCACTAAAGGCAAAAGCCGCCCGGGTGACCCTACGCCCCTGTCTGAGGATACTCCCAACCGCACCGCAGCACGCTTCCGCAGTCGGCGTGCACTTTGCGGACTCAACGGCAATGCGGAGTTGAACTGTACCCGACGCATTCCTCAGGTATGATTTGGATATCAACACCACGGTCAGTTCAACTACCCAAGTTTGCGGTACTTGAATCCCGCCTAGCACCAGGAGGCCCCGCCGAACTGCAGGAGGCCAAGGCGGCTGCTCGGCGAGCCGGGAAAAGGCGCGTCGTGTGTTGGTGTGTCTGTGACGTGTTGGTTATTTCTCGGCTATTGCTTGGCTACTTCTAGGCTATTTCGTGGATAAAATGATCTTAGCCGCCTAATAAACGAGGAACAATCTAGAAATATTCGAGAAATATTGTGCTTCTCTGGGCCAAATTCCGGTCCGCAATTGCGTCTCGACACGCTTTGCGACCGTGCGCATTCGAGTCGAAAGAGTCTCCAGCGCCGCAGCCGCCGATCTGTTCACTTTAGGTGGGTTTTAGAAACTGGAAAGTAAGCAAAATTGGAGAAAACTATAAAAAAAAACCATATTGTGTTGGCTCAAACCATTCAAGAGGAATCATCGCCGCCATCAGCTTACGTGGCAGGGACCAACCCGGCTATCTCCAGAAGAGCAGCGGAAGCGGAAGATGACAACTTTGAAACTACAGCTTGACTATGTCCTGACGAGGAATATTCCAGTATCGGACATTCGAAGATCTGGAGCTGTGTGGGATGTCGCATTCGATTCGGATCACCGTCCTGTTCTGTTGAACTTCACAGCGAGGATTCATAAGAGGAAGCGAGGGGCTCAGCCTCTCCAGAGGATTGACATGACAAGTCTCAGAGATGAAGAGTGCAGAAGGAATTTCCGACAACGCGTTTCTATTCACATCGGAGTACGGACTAAGAAGAAACTTTGCGACGCGGATTCTTTTGTCAAATGCATCCAGGACGCTTCGAAAGAGGCACTCCCGGTTGTACAGCCTAAGAAGAAGTTCGCCTACGTCTCAGAAGAAACAACATCTACCTACAACAGAGTATGTGCTCTCCGAACTGCAGGAAACTTCGTGGAGGAGAAGCGTCTGAGGAGGAAGTTGCGTCGGCAGCTTCAAAGTGACCGCGAACGAGGTGGACGTGTAGAGCTAAGGAGTTCGAGAAGGCTTGGGAGGAGAAGAATCCGAGGAAAGCCTACACGTTGCTGCGACAGTATAGCGGGAAGATGAAGAGATGTTCTCCTGTCTTGAACACTACCAATGGAGTTGCAGTTGGTGATGCGACGCTGCCAATATGGAAGGATTACTTCAGTTCACTACTGAATCGTCCAGCGCCATCAGTACCTGAGCCCCCGCATGTTCAGAGAGCACATTACGATGTCAGTGAGGAACCGCCGACTGAGTCTGAAGTTTTGGATTGTGTCTGGAAAATGAAGAATGGAAAGGCAGGTGGAGATGACAACATCACTGCTGAAATGCTGAAAGCTCTTCCTCCGTCTGGGATTCGTGAAATGACCAACACCATCCGTGCCATATGGATGAGCGAAAGGATACCCGATTCGTGGAGACATGCGATCATCGTACCTCTTCACAAGAAGCTATCCGTCACGGATCCTAAGAACTACAGAGGAATCTCTCTACTTCGTGTCATGTACAAGGTTTTAGAACGTATCATTCTCGAGCGACTTATCAAACATCGTGAAGGAACGACCAGAGATGAGCAAGCCGGCTTTCGACCTGGAAGATCGACCATCGACCAAGTGTTCGTCGTGAGAAGAGTAATTGAATCGTGGCAGCGGTTTTCGAAGCCATTACAGCTTGCTTTTTTGGACTTTGAAGCCGCGTTCGACTCTCCTCATCGTGATCGATTGCTCAATGCTCTGCGAGCAGATGGAGTCCCGGAAAAGTATGTTCGGTTAATCGAGGACATGAACAAAGGAACAACAGCAGCAGTTCGTACACCTGTCGGATTTACGTCAGCTTTCGAGGTGAAAACAGGAGTAAGGCAAGGAGCCGTTGCAGGACCTTTTCTTTTCAACTTCGCCGTTGATGACATCATGCGTAGAGTTGCAGAACAGTTTCCTGCGGATGTGATCCTAACACCATCAGGACGCTGTCTTGTCGACCTGGAGTACGCCGACGACATTGTGTTATTTGCTGAAAACAACGCAAAACTGCGAAGGATTGTGAACCTCGTTTCGAAGTATGCCGCAGCCTATGGACTTCGTCTTCGTCCCGACAAATGCAAGCAGATGTGGGTCTTTCAGAGGCCTTCAACGGGAGTTTGTGTGGACGGACAACGACGTATCGAACTGGTGGACGATTTCTGTTATTTGGGCTGTTCGCTGAAGAACGATGGTAGTTATGCAGCGGATATTCGACAACGATGTGCGAAAGCTACGTCTGCATTCAATTCTCTAACCAAGTGTTTGTGGTCTACCACCATCGCGAAAGAAGTCAAGTTGCGCGTCTACCTATCCGCTATTCGCCCTATCATGATGTACGGTTCGGAGACGTGGGCAGCACCGAAAACGCAGATGGAAAGGTTGGATTGCACGGAGAGGAAGCTTTTAGGCGTTTGCTTGGATATTTCTGGCCGCGTGTATGCCATAACGAAGACCTATACAAGGAAATCGACGCAGTACATCAACGCTTGACACGAGGGAGGTGCCAGCATCTCCTAACGCCATCTCAAGCAGCAATGGAAAGTCGACTTCGGCTGCTCGGGCATATACTAAGAAGAACGCCGGATCGTCTCGTACAACACGCTTTAAAAATGCTTCCAAATCCTGTCTGGAAACGGCCACCTGGGCGTAGGCGAAAGTTCTGGACGGATGTGGTTAAAGAGGATTTAAAGTCACTGGGCATCGAAAGACAGTTCAGGCGCGATGTTTCGTTTCGCAGGAAATGAAATAGTGACAGCTGGATGGAATGTGTTCAAATTGTGGCTGAAGACCGTGAAAAATGGACACGGCTGACTACTAGGACGGCACACCTCGGTGAAGATGCGGAATGACCGCGTCAGGCGAAAGCCAACCGATTAAGTCAAGTAAGTCAAATTGCGTTGGCTTTGCCGCTGTAAACTCGACTGACTCGAGCGCGTGCGGCCGCAAAGCGCGTCGATACGCGATTGCGGACCGGAATTTGGCCCAGACAAGCACAGTAGCACATCAAGAACCGCTGTGGAGCCTATGTAGTGGGCTATTTCTTGGCTAGAACTCTCAGAGTGAGTGCCTTCAATGATGATCTACCTGTCATTGGCGTGCCATCGCTACTATCATTGTCTTATTAGTTCTTTGTCCAGACTCGTAGATATTGTATAACAGGTATAGCGAAGATGTTCAGAATTACACTCTCTAACCTCTTGAAAAAAGTTAAAATGCAATGAGTATTTTTTCTATAAAAAAAATTTTCTGATTTCTGTTTTCTGGCCGTTTTGGCCTTTCTGTTTTCTGACAAACTCGATTTTCTGTTTCTGAAATTCAAAAAAAATTTTCCGCACACCCCTGATTGTGATCCTGTGGAATGATGCTATCTTTATGATAACGGAGGTGTTTCAGGATAGCTCAGACGACCTTCGTAGGGTTGCATCCCAGGTGAGCTTTACGCTGTATTAATGATTTGAATAAATTTTTTGGGGTTATTGGAGGTTTTACTCGTTCCTCTCATTCGCGCTCTACTGAGGAACTTTTGAGCAGGTTTCCTGTGATTTAAAGGCAGCGTTCACGATGATCGTTGAATTTCCACAGTGAAATGATAGGCGTGAAGGATCCTAGGTTCCCAGTGTCGAAAGAACGGTAGAAAACGAGCCAGGAGCGGCAAAACAACGGCTGGAAACAAGCGTTTTGGTGCCCCAGACACGTCTGGTGCCCCAGATCCGCCCCCTCGGAATGAACAAATGAAGACTCAGATTACAGGAATAATCAAGTCATGGAAGTGCTGATAAGTGAGCTGATCGCTTCATTGCACAGAAAGGTATCATCCCTCTAGCGGTCAATTCCTCCTCGCTCAGAAATCAACGTAAACAAGAGAGGGCCTATTTCCGCTCGAAAACGCGTCTTTCATGTCCTTTTTCAGCATGCCTTGCTATATAGGGCACCAGACCTTCCGTAACCCGTGGAGATATCGAAAGTGAAATTTATCGTGACCACTGCCTTTAAGGCAAGTTGCATGAAGGATTCACGCAACTTTTTTTCATTTCGCATGTAACTGAAACGATATCTCATGTAACTAGGGATGAAAACCGATCAAAGTCTCACGTAAGGCACAATATCATACGTAATTTACATAACTTTGCGAGCAACTTGCCATGCCATCAGATATAACGTTGATCGAAAATCTCGTCAAGTTACGCGTAATATCGCTTCAAGTTTTATTAAGTGAACTTGAAAAAAGCTGCGTGAAGGCATTACGCTTCTTGCGTTGTAGTCTCGCTCAGAAAACCGCTGCATTCAAAGCGTGTCGAATATGCATTCAACTCGAGTGACCACACCCATCGAAAGGCTTCATCACAGGGTCACGTGCTCCAAACAGCAGCACGTGCTGCAAACTTTCATAGTAGGAGCATGTGCCGCCAAATTCAATCGCAGGAGTACGTGCTGCAAGGTAGTTCAGCGCTATCGTAGCAGCACGCAGACGCGACGCGGCTGGCACACCACCGACGTGCGACGCGGCCAGCTCGCCGAGCACCATCTGGGGCCGCCAGCGATTGGGCGAGGCTTCCAGCGGCCGGGCGGGTAAAGTACCGCAAACTTGGGTAATTGAACCGGCGAAGCTGCCGACCTCTCAGTTCCGTCTCATTAGTGCATCGTATACTTTTTTGGATAATCGTTTTGTCATCGAGTTTAATGTGTATCATGCATGCACTGGACGGCTTATTTGTTGAGGCACGTGCTTAAATTCGAAATAAAATAGGAGCACGCTGTTCCCCTAGCAGCACGTTCCCTGACTGTGCTCGAAACCACCTCGCCTTCGAGTTGAATGCATATTCGACACGCATAGAATTGCGGTGATTGCCTGAGCGGGTACTTTATTCAGAAAGTTCCCAGTTGCTTGCTGTATTTGGTCGGTTTTGAAAAATTATTTGTTGTTCGTGAACACCCTGCTTCAGGCATTGGACAAAGAAAATGAGGAGGCGTTCGAGGTGAAGAGCAGAAAATCGAGGAACAGACCATCTCCTATCAAGCACGTTAGTACCAATTTCATTTCCTTGAGGGGCATCGAGACGCTTTCACAGCATGACGTGCTCCAAAGCGTATTCATGAAACCACGCGCGCAGGAACGGGCGGGACTCTCCCGTGCCCGGCGTATGGCAACCAATATTGTGCCCTCCCTACCCAAATCGCTCCAGCCGCGAGTTGCCCGGGACTTGTGATCGCTTAGAATTTTGTAAAGTAGTTAATAAAACCTGTTAAACGAATTACCTAGAGATTTCCATCGGTATATAGGTGAGAGGGTCCAGAAGACACATGCTGGCAAAATTTGAGCCCAATCGGTTCAAAACTAACAGAGTTAGATCGGCGATACCTTAGCAAAAGTTCTTGTTGTGCGTGTAACTCGTTGCTGCTTCGTGCTTCCTGCTTCGTGCTTCGCTCCTCCTCGTGCGTTACGCACCCTTTGTAGTGGCCACTGGCAGTGGTCGCAGGCGATCAGTTGGGCAGGCAGGTAAGTTGGTATGTGGACAGATAAGCGGGCTGGTGAGTAGGTAGACAATGAGTACTTACTGTTAACATTAACTAACTCAGACAAAAAGGAGCTCGACGCCCAGGCCAATTCGCGTCTTTTTCCCGAGATACGCGTTAAGCACGTGCTCGCCCTTGTGACACGAGCGCGTGCCTATAGCGGAAATAGGGGCGAGATCGTGTCTACCTCGTGGAAAGCACACATCAAAAAAGGAGCTCGACACCCACTACGTTCCGCCCACTTTCCGCAAGACACGCGTTAGGCACGTGGTCGCGCAATGCACTTTTCAAGGCCAAAGGCTGAAGAGAGTGTGCTTGCGTCGGAAGCGCAGACGAAGGGGGCAAGCAGCAGTGCCTCTCACTCGGGATCCTCATTTATCGACCCAGCAGTGATCGTGTTGGTAGCTGCGATGTTTTTGACCTTCCATTGGTTTCATTCTCTACTCAAACTTCACTCTTCACTCTGTTCTTCATTTTTGCGCATCCCCTAATGATTGTATTTGTCTAAAAGTTTTTTTCTCTTTGCCATATTCTGTAAAAGGCCTAAACGAGTGCTTTTTAATCTTATCTGGTCTGATTTTTGTTTGATTTTGTGACTTTTTGCGTTTTAAAAATCCCTGATGAATAAGCATTCCCAACTTCCCAGGCTCGATTTTCCGAAGAGATGCTTTTTTTCATGGAAATAGACGATGTTTTGGTAATACTTGACGAATAAGTTTTTTTCTTCATGATTTTGCAGATCCTGTTTTTTTTCGGACTATCCATTTTGCGAATTTAGGAAAGCGTCTCAATTTTATAAATAAAAGATTTTTCTAAATTTCAAATAATTTTCTCCAGGTTGAATACTGTTTTTGAGGAATTCCGAGGTGGCCTAAAGTTTTCTGAGCTTTACTGTTTATAGCCTTGAAAGAAGTGGGTGAAGTAGCTTTATCTGAATAATTGTAATCATTTTCTTAATACTCATGTTCTTTTATGGTAGTATAATAACCTTTGTATACCCTAATGCTTGTGTTTTTCGAAGTCTCTTGTTCATTTTTTGTTTGAAAAATTGGTATTTTGTATTTATCGTAATTTGGGAGAATCCTGAGTAAATGTTTTCTTTTCAAATTTCACAACTGATTTTTGTTTGATTTCCTGCTTTTTTTACGTTCTCAAAATCCTAGTTGAATATGCATTTTTTGATTCTCCGGGTTCATTTTGGATGTTTTTATCCTCTGAAAACGGACTTCGTTCTGAAGGTTCTAGCTGAATAGGTTTTTTTTTATTTTAGAGGTATAGTTTTGCCAAATTTCTACGTCTGTAAGGGTCCGAAATTCGTGAATATTTTTTTAAACATCCGAGTATTTTTCTCTGAATAAATGCTGATTTTGTTCGGAAATGTTGGATTTCCCTAGCAGTTTGTCGGCGTTTTAATTTATTGGATCTTTGGAAAGTTTGGGCAATGTAGCTTAATTCGAAAATTTTTAATCACATGACATGGACTTCACACACTAGTTTTCGAAATAAATGACTATCATACAAAAAATCAATATGAGTGTTCTCCTTAATGCTCATGTCTTTGTATGAGAACGTTTTCATAAACAAAATTTATATTGTATTCTTTAGTGATAGTATTTGTCGGAACCATCTTTCCAAAGGAGTGTTTTTGTAATTTTCATAAAATGTTGCAGTCCTTAATGTTTTTTGTTTTTAAGTCTGTTTTTTTTATTCATGTATTTTTGCGTTTTTCGTTGTTTTGCGTTTAATCATGGGCAATCGACGCTAGTTTTCGAAATACATGGCTTTTTGTCGTCCGATCACCCTTCCTTACGCAGGATTTCCAATGAATGTGTTTTTTATCTCTCGATGCTTAGAAGGATTTAAAGCTCTAAAAACCTCTTAAATTTCCCAAAGAATGCCTTTTCGAATTATGGGGTTGAATTGTTTTTGGAAATCAATGACATTTTCTCGATTGATTTTCTTTTTCACTATCACCTCGTCGACATACCAACTCAGGCGATTCTCGGCCCCGAGCCGCACCGAATAGGAATCGGAGCCGCCTGACAGTTTGACTCGTTCTCCTATTCTCCGGGCTACTGCTGTTGCTGTTCGGGCCAACAGGAAAAGCCCGGACAGCAACTAACAGTGTCCCGGAAAAAGAACAGGAGTGGCCCGGACAGCAACAGGACCCGACTCGCAGATTGGAAAAACGAGCCGAACTGTCAGGCTGCTCGGGGCCGATAACCGCCTGTGAAGTGTGTGTGCTTCTTTCCTAAGCTTTCGGACTTTTGCATGTTTTTTTTCGGAGATACGTCGTTTTGAAAGCCTCGAATGAGTATTTTTTCGAAGTCTCATGTTCAATTTTCATGTTTTTTTCTCAAATGAGCGCATCCTATAATCGTATATTAATTTGCTCGTTCCCATTTTTCCTCTTTTCAAGTGGACAAATGTTTCTAGATTGTGGTGTTCTGAAGCCTCCGAAAATTTTCAGTAAAATTTTTTCGATTTAAGCTCATCTAAAAATTACAAAGCGAGTGTAGTTTCGAATTCTCAGGACTTGATAGGGTTTTTTTGCTTTTCTGAACTAAAGTGTTCTTCGATTCCTCAGGTTCGGATTCTTCTCCTACAGGCCATAAAACTGCCAAAGTCTCACCGTCGACTGCGTACCACGCGCTGCGCGACCGCACGCGTCGGAAGCAGACGAGCTTTGGCCGCCGCGCGACGAGTTTCGGCCGCCGCGCATCGCGTCCAAATCGCGCGGCGGCCGGAACTCGTCGCGCGGCGGCCAAAACTCGGCTGCTTCCGACGCGCGTGCGGTCGCGCAGCGCGTGGTACGCAGTCGACGGTGAGACTTTGGCCGTTTTATGGCCTGTATATGAGATTTTCAAAAGCTCGGAAACTTTAATCCAATATTTTTGTGATTGCTGAGGTGCAATGTTTTTTTGAGAACCAGTTGTCTTGTTCATCTGAGCCTTCAGAACAGGGTATTTTTATTGTTTTTCCACGCCTCATCTGTCAAGTTTTGCTATTTTTTCATAATTTAGGTCGTAAATTATGAGTATTTTGTGTGATTGCACTTAACAACCTGCGATTTCTATTTTTAGTTCCTTCTGAGTCACCTACCGTTTTGTCAGACCGCAGAAAAACAGGAATTAGGCGTAAAATGAGTCAATTGTGCAATTACACACAACACTCTAATTCTGTTTTCTGGAATTAATTCTGGAATTTTAGAGCCGATGTGCGCTTGTATAGAGAAGGTCCAAACAGGCTGCTGCCGCGAATCGTGAGTTTTCGAAGTAGTAAAAAAGCGGAAAACAAATAATCAATAACTTGGAATTTTAGAAAAAGAGGAGCTTCGACGAGACCGCGCATGATGAGCCGAATGAAGGTGGTCAATGAGCCGAATGAAGGTGGTCAAGAATGATATTTGTGTTTCGGACATTTGTTTTTGTACTTGTTTTTCGCTGATATCGTTGATACTCTGATATTTGTTATTTTTTCATACACCTCATTAATGGAATCTCCAATCGGTTACTGTTTCTATCTCGGTTACTGTTTTTTTTTCCTACGGTGCTACGTGTTATGGAGAATCTCGTTATTGTGCATTTATGACAATTTTTGTGCAATTATTTGTTCTTCCAAATTATGAATGAAATCTGTAGAAATAATTTTGCTGGCAGGCGTAGACAGCAGTACAGTGGACCTGAAAAACTGAAAAGTTCCTTAGCGGTCGTAGATGAAACAAAACAAAAGAGAAAAATTGAAAAAAAAACATTAAAATTCAAGTGGGGGCGGGTCCTTAGGCATAATTAAGTGGGCGGGGCTTGTAGTAGGCTGGGTGGTCTTCTATATTCGTGGGCTCGACGCCCAGTGTATAAAATTCGAAGGGGCTCGTCGCCCAGGCTTATCAGAATCAGCGACTTGTCTTAAGAGCGGCTTGTTACCCAGGCGCGAAGCAGCCACTCGCCCACAACAGTTACTACCGCGCCCGCCGTAGCCACTACCGCGGGCGACAAAATTTCGGATTTTAGGCTCCCCGGCCCCTATCCCGCTGGCGACGCCGGCTTTTCAGCGGGGCGTGGAGCGGGTTTTGTTTGAGAACGTCGGCGTGGATCCGGAAGAGACTTCGCGTTCACTGTTGAAGGTTGGCTCAAATTCGGTGCCATATGCTATAACATAGTAGGCGCACCGAGTTTGCGCAAACCTCAATGGGGAACGCAGAAGTCTCTTCAGGAATCCATGCTGACCATACTTCACCTTTTACTACTTATCATATCAAGTGATATTATCAGTTAGTAGGCCAAATCAGCTAAAACACGTCGTAGGCTGTATTTTCGATGGGAAGGGACAGGGGAAGTGACTAACAAGTTTGTTACCTACTGTTTCACATTAACTGCTTTACTTCTTACTGCTTATCATATCAAGTGATATTATCAGTTGGTAGATCAAATCGCTAAAACACGTCGTAGGCTGTATTTTTCGATGGGAAGGGACAGGAGGTGACTAACAAGTTTGTTACCTACTGTTTCACATTAACTGCTATACTTCTCACTGCTTATCATATCAAGTGATATTATCAGTTGGTAGATCAAATAGCTAAAACACGTCGTAGGCTGTATTTTTCGATGGGAAGGGACAGGGGAAGCGACTAACAAGTTTGTTACCTACTGTTTCACATTAACTGCTATACTTCTTACTGCTTATCATATCAAGTGATATTATCAGTTGGTAGATCAAATCGCTAAAATACGTCGTAGGCTGTATTTTTCGATGGGAAGGGACAGGGGAAGTGACTAACAAGTTTGTTACTTTCCGATGACATCATCAAAGTGCATAGGGCATCTGATGACGTCATCAGGACGTCGTGCCAAGTACATAGGGCATCTGCCGACGTCATCAGGACGTCGAGCCAAGTACATAAGACATCTGCTGACGTCATCAGGACGTCGTGCCCAGGTCGTGCCAAGTACATAGGGCATCTGCTGACGTCATCTTCTCAGAAAGCATCAATTTTGATCAGTTTGCGAGGCACGTGATTCCTTCAACCTTGTGTTATCACATGAGCGACTTCAGGAGATCCCGAAAAAAATCACGAAGAACAACCTGGATCCCATGAAGTCTCTAATGGCAAAGCTGGAAGAAGCCAGAAAAGACAAGGAGAAACTCATCGGAACGAACGCGGCACTAAAAAGAGAAGTAGAGAAGCTACGATCGGCGAAATTGAAAGAGCTGCCGAAGGATGCGCATGAGGTGCTTAATTCAAAAATTCCGGATCCATTTTCTAATGGCGGTGCAATTTTTCAGACAAAACCATGCGACGCGATTCTCAAACAAGTCAACGACCTGAATGCCGCTGCATTTAGCGCTACAATTTTTTTAAGGACAGGACAATGGGTAGAATGCGGTTGGTATTTAATTCAGTGCTTATCCTATCTTCCGAAGTGTGAGCGCTACAAAGTGCACGTTTCAGAAGACACGCTAAAGGCAGTCAACTTACTGCACCGCATGAAGTTATCAAATTTCGGAGGAGCGCGAATATTTCGGAGGGCGGAGGTCGTCGGCAGCGGACTGGTTGTGGACTTCATTTCAATTTATCACAGAAACACTGTGTTAGAGTCCTTCCGTCAAGCGCTGATAAATGGATTGTGAGTATAGTACCAACTCCGAGCCAATGCTAAGTTATCTTCGATTTAATTTATTCATTTTTTAGATTGCCGAGAAGAGCAGTAGCCACCTGCCACCCAACTCTCACGATTGGTGAGTCTTTTATGAAACGCGGCCTGTAGTTGATGTACAAAGAGTTGATCTTTAGCTCCCTTTGAAGATGTTGCCTTACCCCCACCATCAACTTCAATGAAGCCCGCGGATGAAGAGGAGTTAAAGAAATTGAAGGGCTGGCATGATCTGAATCTCATTAGTAAGTGATCTCTTTTCGATTGTTGCTTGTTATTATTTATTGATTTTGGAAGTGTAATTTAGGCGAAGAGTGCTACAAAAATGTGGTCGCGGAAATCCTGAAGAGAAAATGAATTCTGGTCGAGGTCGCAGTCGTCTTTGGAGTACAAACGTGTACAATGGATCTTCCTTATTTCGTGATACTGGTTTTTGTTGTCTCTTCATTGTTGATTTCTTTATTGTTGAATGAGGTGAAAGTAGTTGTTTTTGAAAGTAGTGTTGTTGATTTCTTTATTGTTGAATGAGGTGAAAGTAGTTTTTTTTTTGAAAGTAGTATTGTTGATTTCTTTATTGTTGAATGAGGTTAAAGTAGTTTTTTTGTGTAACTTTTGGAATTGATGAATCAGAAGTTGCATTAGCTTGTACTCTTATATTCCGGTACCTGTAATCATATCTGTTTCAAACTCTAGAATGGTGTCAAACTGAGCGGTGCACATTTGAAAAAGCTGGAAGTAATGGGCGGGACTAGGTGGGGAATGCTGTGAAAGAAAGTGAGACACTTTTCAGAATGCCGTGAAAAGTGGGCTGAAGTGCCGTGGAAAGTGGGCGGGGCAATTCTGAGAGTGCCGTGAAAAGTAGGCGGAACAATTCCTAAAGTTCCGTGAAAAGTGGGCGGGACAAATTTGAAAGCGCCGTGAAAAGTGGGTGGGGCAATTCTGAAAGTGCCGTGAAAAGTGGGCGAGAGAAGTTTGAAAGCACCGTGAAAAGTGGGAGGGATGCATCTGAGAGTGCCGTGGAAAGTGGGATGGGCACATCTAAGAGTGCCCTGAAAGGTGGGCGGGACAATTTTGAAAGTGCCCTGAAAGGTGGGCGGGGCAATTCTGAAAGTACCGTGAAAAGTAGGCGGGACAAATTTATAAGCGCCGTGAAAAGTGGGCGGGGCAATTATGAAAGTGCCGTGAAAAGTGGGATGGGCACATCTAAGAGTGCCGTGAATTGTGGGCGGGACAATTTTGAAAGTGCCGTGAAAGGTGGGCGGGGCAATTCTGAAAGTGCCGTGAAAAGTAGGCGGGACAAATTTAAAAGCGCCGTGAAAAGCGGGTGGGGCAATTTTGAAAGTGCCGTGAAAAGTGGGATGGGCACATCTGAGAGTGCCGTGAATTGTGGGCGGGACAATTTTGAAAGTGCCGTGAAAGGTGGGCGGGGCAATTCTGAAAGTGCCGTGAAAAGTAGGCGGAACAAATTTGAAAGCGCCATGAAAAGGGGGATTGGCACATCTAAGAAGGCCGTGAAGAGTAGGCGGGGCAATTCTGGAAGTGCCGTGAAAAGTGGGCGGGAGAAGTTTGAAAGCACCGTGAAAAATGGGAGGAATGCATCTGAGAGTGCCGTGGAAAGTGGGATGGGCACATTCAAGAGTGCCGTGAATTGTGGGCGGGACAATTTTGAAAGTGCCCTGAAAGGTGGGCGGGGCAATTCTGAAAGTACCGTGAAAAGTAGGCGGGACAAATTTAAAAGCGCCGTGAAAAGTGGGCGGGGCAATTCTGAAAGTGCCGTGAAAAGTGGGATGGGCACATCTAAGAGTGCCGTGAATTGTGGGCGGGACAATTTTGAAAGTGCCGTGAAAGGTGGGCGGGGCAATTCTGAAAGTGCCGTGAAAAGTAGGCGGGACAAATTTAAAAGCGCCGTGAAAAGCGGGTGGGGCAATTTTGAAAGTGCCGTGAAAAGTGGGATGGGCACATCTGAGAGTGCCGTGAATTGTGGGCGGGACAATTTTGAAAGTGCCGTGAAAGGTGGGCGGGGCGATTCTGAAAGTGCCGTGAAAAGTAGGCGGAACAAATTTGAAAGCGCCATGAAAAGGGGGATTGGCACATCTAAGAAGGCCGTGAAGAGTAGGCGGGGCAATTCTGAAAGTGCCGTGAAAAGTGGGCAGTAACATTGAGCTTGTCTTGGAATTCGCAAGTATCAATGTAATTTATTGTTTGATTGTTGAAAAATTGACGCGACTAGGGCCAACAAAGACGGCTTCGACTGGAGAGGTTTTTGTCAAAACTGGGTGTCATTTACTCAGATGAATTTTAGGCTCTCCGCGCTCTTTTCAGAGTGCAGCAGCCCATACGCCTACAATCTCTTCGCCTAGAGGACAGTTGCCAGGTGCTTACACTGAAAACCATCTGATAGGACAATCGCCGCATTTATATTTACTCATAATTACATTTAGGTTCTTTCCGCTCTCATTAGGGCGAAGCAGCCCACACGCCTAGAATCTCTGCCTAAAGGACAATTGCGAGGTGTGAGGCTGAAAACGATCTACTTGTACCATCGCCGCGTTAGATGCGTGTCGAATATGGATTCAATTCGATGACAAGGTGTTTTTGAGCACAGCCAGGGAACGCGCAGCTAGGGGAACAGCGTGCTCCTATTTTATTTCGAATTTAAGCACGTGCCTCAACAAATACATTTAATGCGTACATGATACACATCAAACTCGATGACAAAGGTTTTCTAAACTAGGAAAGCGAGCGACACATTTTTGATGCGGGGCTCAGATGTCGGTAGCGTCGCCGGTTCACTTACCCGCGTTCGCGGTACTTGGCCCGTCTAGCCGCTGGAGACCTTGTCCAACCGCTGGCTGGGATAGCGCTTTACTACCTTGTAGCACCTGCTCCTGCGATTGAAATTATCAGGAAGTGCTCATGTGATGAAATTATGCAGCACGTGCTTTGCGATAGAGCCTTTCGATGGGTGTAGTCCTTTGAGTTGAATGCATAATCGACACGTATCGAATTTGGCGATTTTCTGAGTATCTATTATGATTCTAGCAGAGCACGTATTTTTACGATTTCAAGTCCTGATAACTCGCTTTCACCGTACCGATTTTTTTCTTTTCAGGGGTTTTGCTAAAAAAAGACAATAGTCGAACACAATATTTCGATTAAAATATTGTTGATCGGGTTGGACTCGGTCGGCTGTAATGAAGAGTCGGTAGTAGGGCGACTCATTGATTTTTCAAAAAAAGGCAGATCTGCTCCGAATGCGACAAAAATAGAGTCGAAGGTAGGGCGACTCGAAAAAAAGCATGAAAACGTGCCGAAATCGCAGAAATTATGTATGGTTCGATTGAAGTGCGGCTCAGTGAGCATTGATGGTAATGGTATAAAATTTCAGAGAATAGAATTTAGTCGAATGAAGGGCGACTCAAAACAAAAAAAATGTGTGGAAAAAGCTCAAGTCAAGGGTGAGTCGAATGAAGGGCGACTCCAGGAAGCGAGAAAATGTTATGAAAATTCTAAAAATGAAGAGTCGATTGAAGCGCGGCTCAAAAACGAGGGTGAGCCGAATGAAAGGCCGCTCGAAATCAGTGGAGAGCCGAAAGAAGGGCGGCTCAAGAAAATATGAAAATGCAATTAGTATTCAAAAAAGGAAGAGTCGGTTGAAGGGCGCCGCGGAAATCGAGGCGAGTCGAATGAAGGGCGGCCTCAAATCACAGGTTTGTCGAATGAATGGAGACTCTAGGAAGGGTAAAGTGTTAACGAAAGCGCTAAGAATAAAGAGTCTATTGAGGGGCGAATCGAAAATAGAAGTGAGTCCAAACAAAAACATAGAGGTGAGTCGAAAGAGGGGCGACTCTTGGAAGTGTAAAACTGTAAAGACAATTTCAACAATGAAGAGACGATTGAAGGGCGGCCCAAAAACGGAGGTGATTCGAATAGAGGGAGACTTAGGGAACCGTGAAAATGTGTTGTATAATCCAAAATGAGGGGTCGATCGAAGGGCGGCTCGAAAATGGAGCTGAGTCGAATGAAGGGCTGCTTGAAAACGGAGGTGAGTCGAATAGAGGGAGACTCCAGGAAGTGCAAAATGGTACCGAAAATGCCAAAAGTAAAGAGTTTATTGAGGAGCGACTCGAAAATAGAGGTGAGTCAAAACAAGAAACTAGAGTTGAGTGGAGTGAAGGTCCGGTCAGGAGTGAACATGCAGTGAATGTTCCAAACATAAGGAGGCGGCGGTTGAGGAGCGACTCGAGTCGCTCAGAGAAATGTGAAAACGTAATGAATGTTGAAAAAATGAAGAGTCGCATGGAGCGCGGCTCTAAAATAAAGCTGAGTCAAACAATGTTCGGCTCCGAAATTCGTCGCGAAGATATGCTGATATTAATGGAAGAAATGAACACGGGTCGAGGGCAGTGCGACACAACTGAGGATGTTGAAACGTTTTCGGAATCGTGGAGCCTGAAGACGACTCGAAGCACGAGCTGTTCTTTGAAAATTGATCAGAATGTATTGGAAGCGCAGAAATTACAAACGAGAGGGAAAATAGGCGGCTCGAAAAGTGATGCGCAAATGTTGGATTTTCAGATATTACAGATGATCCAAAGGTTAGGTGGTGGCCTCAGAGAGAGCGCAGCGAATACGTTTCATGCGCAGAAAACAGGGACCAGTCGACAGAGGCCGGGTTCATCGGAAAGCGAAAGTGGGATAGAAAAGCTAAATCCTTTTGTGTTCAAGGGGAGAGTTACGTATGTAGAACACGATAATAGCTTGAAATCATGCGCGCTCAGCTCGATCAGTATCGCTACTCTCGAAGGGACTAACTGGTTGAATGGTGAAGTTCTATATGGCTTTTTCATTCTTGCCTCCCTTTTGACGGGTACTATGATTGCGCTTGACTCTGAAATCACCGTGGCTAATCGTAAGATATGCAGCTACCCCTTGAGTAGCGATAAGAAGGCTATTCTCCCTTTACATAGTCATGGTAACCACTGGGTTTTCACTCTATTTGACTTTGGCGACGGGTGTGTTACATGTTACGACACGTTAGGCTACGAATATGAACATGACATTAATCTTACACATCCATCGTTTAGAGCAGACATTGAAAAAGCTTGGAGTTGTGTAACAAATGTTCCGTTACTTTCAATTCGTGTCGCTGGTCCTGCGTATGTTCACAATCAAACAGATGGGTATAACTGTGGTATATATGCCTGTCTGTATGCATATCGAGTGTGCCTGGAGCAACCAACAAAACAGGAGGAATATTTATCACAGAATGAGCTGAAGGGCATTCGAAATCGTTCGAAAGATTTGTTGTCAAGGGCATATACCATAAGCTATGGCCGAACAAACAATTTTTCCATAATGCTGCCTCGAGTGCTAGAATACCGTACGCACGATGAGCGGAGAATCATTTTGCGTGACAACACGAGTTCTATCCAGGAGAACCTCCAAATTCAATCTTCCGAATCGGAACGTTTCATAGAAAAGCACAAGACAGAAAACGTGAGAGGTTTTCTCCCCAACGGAAGGAAAGGAAGGGATAGGCGCAATATGGAGGACTTTGGAGCGAGCCCTAGCAAACTTACTAAAATTGATTTGGTAGGCTTCTCCAGAATGCCAGAGTCCGGCGATAAAGTGAGCTTCCGTGCGCGAGACGGTATTTTGAGGGAATGCTACCTTCACGAGAAAGATCTAGAATGCTTGGAGAAAAACGAGTGGTTGGGTGACGAGACCTTATTTGCGTACCTTGTTTTGTTGTATCTCACAAGTGGCAACGTAATGGCTCTGGACCCTGATCTGATCCAGCTTTTGAATGGAGACCTCACTGGGAAAAGCCCTCTGTATCCAGTACGTCGTGATAGGAAAGGAATCCTTCCTTTGTTTGTGTCAAGAAATCATTGGGTACTCGCTGTGCTCGACTTCCAAACTCAGTCTGTGAAAATATTTGACACCTTCGCTCATCATTATGGATATGAGGCCAAGGGTTTCAATTCGACCACTACTAACAATGTGATGGCTATTTGGTCATGCTTGACGGATATGCCTCTTCTTCATCTTAGTGTGGCAGGTGTAAACGAGGTTCACCAGCAAACGGACTCCTCCAGCTGTGGAATTTATGTTTGTGTATACGCCACGAGAATTGCTTTTGGACAACTGACTAAACAAGAACCGTCTATAACATGTGCCGTCTCATCTTCTTACCGCAGAAAAATCAAGGGAGTTCTTTACAGCTCATATCGTGTACATAAGGAAAAAGGGAGCATTACAGAAATTATGCAAGAATTACCACGAATCTAC
The DNA here is from genome assembly GCA_029168955.1 of Aplectana chamaeleonis. Lineage (NCBI taxonomy): Eukaryota > Metazoa > Nematoda > Chromadorea > Rhabditida > Cosmocercidae > Aplectana > Aplectana chamaeleonis. Next base: position 156,044 of record JAPDOI010000352.1, read on the forward strand.
GACCTCGATACCTATGACGAGAATCGCTTCTATATTTGTCCTCAGCGCAAACAAGAGACTACAAGAGTATTATTGAACACATTCACTCTGAGAAGACCGGAAGAGCTTTGTGGTTTAGAAGGTTCTGATTTTCACCAGACCACCAACACAGAACCTCTTATTGTCAATGAAAATCTTTCAGAAAAGGTTAGACATCTGAACAAGTTGCCGACTACTGAATCCTGCAGTGGATATAGAAAAGAAAAACAGGAAAACATTTGCTTTAGAAAACAAGTTTCAAGTTTTCTCAGTACTTTAATTAAAAAGTCTGATACCATTACATTTGTCGATGAAGTGGAACATATTCATGTGAATGAATCAGTCTCTGATCGTCGCAATCGAAAACTTGTGGTTCTTTACCTCAACGAGCATAAACAACTGGCTATGTGCATTGTCTCTTATGTCAAGTATGTGTACAGAGGAGAGGTATTTGACGACAGTATTGAAAGGATTAGTAAGCAATTCCGCCACTTTCTGAGTACCATTTGTGAGAGGTACGGCATGGATAAAAGCTTGCGCATTGTGATATATAAAGTCTTGCAAGGTTCCAGTAAAAGAAGTGACGATTCCTTCCTTATTGGTTGCTCAACCGTTAAACTATTAGTTGCAGCAGGTTCTGTTGCAGATGGGATGATTGATATTCATGAAGTGCTAGATGAAATTTTGAAGAGTTCCTACGAACAATGTAAAAAGGAAAAAAATGAAAGTGTATCCTTGCATGCGCCAACTCCAACATGTGTGGATGAGTGTTGCGGGCCACGAATTACGGCACTGAAAACAGAAGAAGACTGCTCAGTGATTGATAATGAAGTGCCCTTCAAAAATGTTGATGATCTTGCGAAGTTGTCTGTTGCAGAGCCACACAACTATAATCCAAGTAACGACGACGAATACAAATACTTCGAAAAAAAGGTTTCGAGGTTTCTGAATGATACGACGAGAACTGTGGAAGCTATCACACTTGCTGATGAAATTCACCAAGTATACGTTAATGAACGGACCGCTTATGATCGTAACCGTAAGCTTGTCGTACTTTATCATAATGATTACAAACGTCTAGCCATGTGCATTGTCTCTTGTGTTAAAAATGGGTTTAGATGAGAAATTTTCGATGACAATATCACGGCCATCAACAAAAATTTGCGTCAGTCTATTAGGAACATTTGTGAAAGATATGGAATGTTCAAAGCCTTGAAAATCGTGAGAAAGAGATATGAAAAAGATTCGGATAAGGCGCTTCATAGTTCGTTCCTGTTCGGATGCTTGTGCGTAAAATAGCTAGCTATCGTATATTCAACAGAGGAAGCAGGTGGCTGTGATAAAATTTTGAATGAAATTCTTGAGAGCGAAGAGGATGAAGTGGAGAAGAAACGGTTGATAATGCAGTTTCACATGAAAAGTTTTCATACGAATAGCAAGTCACGAAGGGCTTTAGTAAAGAGTAGCCTGTTCAATGCGGCTCGTACCTGTTTAGATTTACCAGATCTATTCGAGCTAGGTGATATGGACGTTGAATGCGAACACTGTGGTGCCAGATACTTCAAAAGCGAAAACAAATCCTTGTGCTGCTACGGAGGCACCAACATTGTTCCTGAGACAGCTTATAACTGCGAGCGAGACGAGCTTCTCTTGTGGTTCTGGGATATTGCGCTCAATAATGAAGGCATTTTTCAGATGATCCGACCGATTAACAACATGTTGTCATGTGCTGGAATAAATATAAAGCTGAGGGAGTTCAGTAGTCATTTGCCCGGACCGGTACCTTTGGTTCTTCAGGGCAAGTATCAAATGGGAATATGTCACCTTAACCAAGATGCTGATAAAAAGCCCGCATTTGCACAGCTCTATCTGGCAAATGATAGCATGCTTCAGAAAGCACTGGATGATAACATGAAAAACTGGAGCAAGAAGGTCAACATCGATATTATTAATCGTCTAATTTCGTACCTCAAAGAACATAATGTGATTGTTCGTGCATATATGACTATGTTTGAAGTTTACAAAAAGGTCTCTGAAGAATACGGCGAGAAAGGAATGGAAAGGATTCCTAATGTTGTCATGAATATAAGACAAAAAAGAGAGGTTCCGAAAGAGTTGACAGAGGGAGTGCACCCTGGTCGTCTCAATGTACCATTCTGCCAGGATCAAGTGGCATCTATATTTGTGTGTAAAGATAACAATATGCCAACCAATGAAGAACTTGACAAGGGAATTCGAGTATATTCTCGGAGAACTGGGGGAACTGTGGCTCATCACAGCTACAATGTGGATGCCTTAGGCTATCCACTTCTTTTCCCACGAGGAGATCAGACTTTTGTGAAAGACACTCTTCTCAAAAATTATTATGTAACGAAAGGTCGCGAAAAGGCGAAACAAAACGTGGAGGTATCGCTGGATGATACAAATCAATGAAGAAGATGATAGTAGCGACGATGCCAGAGATATTGTTATGAACTCGACTGGGGCAGTTGAGGAAACAGTAGAGCTGGATAAGGATTGTAACTCGCAAGAAAATGGTGCTGTCAATAATGATGACCAGGGTTTTCTGATTGTGAAACACAAGGAAATAACAGAAACAGAGAAAAGTGGGAGACCCAAAGTTATTTCACAGAAACGTAAACGACATAAGTATATATCGAGAAGAGAGTACGTGCTCTTTGTCTTGTCCCGGAGGAAAAAATATTTCAAAGCACAGAATCCTTGGAATGGGGAAACTATGCTCCCAATATATCATCCATCAATATTCAAGAATCGAAGCTGACAGAATTTCGAGAATTAGACATACTTGTGTAGAGCTCAGGTCTGCCACTGCAACCTCTCTTTACCGCTACACTGACGAAAAGTTGCAGGCAAAGAGGAATGAAGCTCAGGAAAATTAGTAACCATGCCATCAAATTTTGTGGGTAGTAGAAAATGGTGCCAACACCAGTACGCAAAAAGGAATGGCTGTTGCTCAGAGACATGGGAAGCCAGACCTGTTCATCACCTTCACGGGGAATAGCGAGTGGCCTGAAATAAAGAAAAATCTTCCAGGCAGATTTGACAGTTGGGTAACAGACCCCATGCTTTGTGTTCGTGTATTCCGCATGAAATTTAAGCAGTTCATGCACGATCTGAAGAAGGGCGAAATCTTTGGAAAAGTTGTAGCGTATCAGGTCTCTATTGAATTTCAAAAGCGTGGTATGCACCATGCTCATGTCCTTGTTACCTTAGAGAAAAAAATTACAACAGTTGAAGAGCTTGACAGGTGCGTTTCTGCCACGATTCCCCCCCTACCCAAAGCAAAGAATGATTCGGAAGCCGAAGTCAGGCTTAGAGAAATAGTGACTAGAGTAATGATACATGGCCCGTGCGCTGGTCGAACTGACCTAGCTTGCCGACAGCGAGATCCGAAAGTTTGTGAAAAGCGATTTCCCAAGCCATTCAGGGAGCAGACTGAGCTATCTCGTGATGGGTTTCCTTTGTATAAAAGGCCTGAAGACAATTCCATCACGATGGTAGGTCGCAGAAAAACCACAGTCGCAACCAATGCCGATGTGGTTCCTTATAACAAATGGTTGCTACTCAAGTACGACTGTCATATAAATGTTGAGATTTGCTCCAGTCTAAGGTCGTACAAGTATATATACAAGTATATATACAAAGGCGTTGACCAGGTTTTATTAGAACTTCTGGCCGACAAAAATATGGCGGGACAGAAACAGCCGAATGAGGAGGAAAGTCGGGCCGTAGACGTGGATATGACAATAGTGTATCTCCAATGCCGATATCTCTCCCATATTGAGGCGGCGTACAGAATTTGTGGATTTCCTCTACAGGAGTGTTCACATGATGTCAAATTCCTTTACCCTCACCTGGAGAACGAGCATCTTGTATATTTCTGCGCTGGAAAGAAAGTAAAAAAAATCTAGGGAACAAGTCCGAGCTGATGGCATATTTTCGTTTGTGCTCCGAGGATAGATCTGCCGCAAATCTTACATGGGTTGAGGTTGCAGAGCAATTCATTTACAACAGGAAAAGCGGAGTGTACAGAAGACGTAAGAAGGACGGTAATGCTAGAGTTGCTCGAATATCACCCGTCAGCCCCCGCTTCAGCGAGCTGTATGCGTTGAGAAGATTGCTTTTGCATCGCAAAGGAGTCACATCATACCATGACTTGAAAACTGTGATGGGTATAACGTATCCTTTGTTCATCGCTGCAGCAGCTACGACAGAAATGCCTGTGGCGATTCGCAGGCTTTTTGCACAAATATTGTTACACTGTAATCCTCCTGATCCTGTCTCGCTCTGGAACAAATTCAAACACGAAATGCGCACTAAAACGAAAGATGATAGTGTAGGCGGCGACCAGAGTAAAGACGCTGCCTCGCTTAAACACATAAACTCGATTCTTCAAGCAAACGGTTCCGACCTTTCTGCTCATGGTTTAGAAGTTCCTCAGTTTGAATCAGATTCGCAACAATATGACGATGCTATGGCGGACAGTGAGGGTAATGGAGGGTCCAGAAACTGTTTGAACTTCGAAAATAATCTGAATGATGAGCAAAAAAGAACTCTCGAAACTCTTATCCATCATGCTTCAGCGCCTAAGAGCAATGCTAAGCAGTGTTTCTTTCTTTATGGAAAAGCAGGTTGTGGGAAAACGTTCCTTTTAAGAAGATTCATCGACACAATTTTCGCTATGAAGAAGAAAGTAATCGCCGTTGCGTCAACTGGTATCGCCGCAACTTTGCTACAAAACGGCCGCACAGCCCACAGTGCTTTTAGGCTGCCTGTTAAAGACCTCACGGCAACGAGTATTGCAAATATCGATGCGTCTTCAGCGATTGCTGAGACTTATCGAAACATCGACGTTATTGTCTGGGACGAGATTTCAATGCAAACTCGCTACGCTGTGGAGTGTGTGGAAAAGTTGCTAAGAGATGTGGCAGCACCTCAATACCGGAACACTCCGTTTGGAGGTGTTATGATGGTGTTCGGTGGCGACTGGGCCCAATTTTTGCCCGTGGTCCTGAACGGAAGTAGAGCGGAAACTCTTAACGACACTCTCAAACATAGTGGCCTGTGGCAATTTATGACTGTCCTGACATTGAAAGAGAACATGCGACTCACAACTGGTGAAGAAGACTTCAGCATGTGGTTGAGAGAAGTGGGTGAAGGTAAAAATTTGATCGGCTACAATCTGATTGCAGTTCCAAGTGATATTTACATGCCGTATGAACAAAATGTTATCGAATGGATGTTCACGCCAGAGGTGTTGAACGATGTAGACAAGCTGAGTACAGTTTCTATCTTGAGTGTTCGCAATAAGGACGTACTAAATTTGAACGAAATTGTTGTTGACAAACTCAAGGGTGAGTATATTGAATTATATGGAGTTGACGAGCCCGTTCAAGAAGAAGATGGTTTAAACGGGTTGCCTTTCGATAATGAAGAGGATAGTCATCTCGAAACTCCATCCGGAATGCCACCGTATCTGCTTCGAGTTAAAAAAGGATGTATACTTATGTTAATGAAGAATATTGACATTGCGTCGCAGTTATGCAACGGCACACGACTTCAGCTGAATGCCGTGCATTACGACGATAGACGCAATCCAGTTCTGCTCAGATGTACAAACTTGATCACGAAAACTACGTGTTTTATTCCACGAATCCCACTGGAACACGAAGATAAGCTTTCGGGATTGGCGTTCAAAAGGTTTCAATTCCCGGTTCGGTTGGCTTTTTGCATCACCATAAATAAGAGTCAGGGACAGACATTCGAGAAAGTTGGTCTTATTCTACGTTCACCAGTGTTCGCGCACGGTTCCACGTATGTTGCGCTCTCAGGGGTACGACGCAGAAGTGATTTGAGGATCACAACAAATGGAAATTGTCAAAAATTGGACAGTGGCGACGTCCTCATCCGTAATATTGTATACAAAGAAATACTTTGAAAAGCATATTCCACGTTCAACTTTCCATAAATCTCGACATAATAGTATATCGTATCGGTATTCTTAAGCAGTAGACCGAGATTATTCAGCTTTTTTCGAAAAGCTTCGGAATAACTTTTTGAACTTCTAGGAGTAAGCAAGTGTGAACTATGGATAAGCTTTTTATTCATCAAGTTTTTATTCGATAAGTGATTGAAAACGGTTCCTTCTCGATGGTTTACCGCCTCATCGTGGCGAGAGGGTGTTCCTGGATCTTTACTCGATCCAGCTAAGAGTAAACCACAATGGTAGTATGCAAATTTGGGTTGGTAATATGGACGATAAGGCAACAAATTCTATTCACTGAAATGAAATGTTTATTCTGTTCCTTTTCTTGTCGTCGACCGAATAGCAAGAGATTTTAAATTTAGTTTCAATGTCTGCAACTCAAAAGAAAACCATCTCAGTACTTATCTTCTTCTTCTGGTATACTTCAAGGTCATACAGGATAATCTCACATCAACAGAGGATGCCGTTGTCTACCCTTTGAGCAAGAGTAGAGCAGTAGATTTGGAAACGATTGCGATCTAAATCTAAACACTGCGAACAAGTGCTTGGTAAAATCTAAATCTAAACACTGCGAACAAGTGCTTGGTAAATTGCGAGTGTATGTATGGTAAATTGCGACTGTGCAGCATATCCGTAGGAGGCGGTTATGCAATTCTGAGATGCGAAGAACGGTGGAATGTATTCCAGATTTCGAGGGAGTCAAAATGTTGCCTTGAAAATGATCGAAACATCAGTAAGTTGTTGAACGCATAGATGCTCGTCTGTTGCTCATAAGTACAACTAACGATACTAAAATCGCATTTGTGGATCGTATTAACCGGCCGCGGTTGCGACAGTAACGAGAACCAGCCTTATCTCAGGAATTCGTGGTAATCAATGGGTCAAAATAGCTGCCTCGCGTTAAAGTGGCTGCCACGGGCTAGGGACCCGAAGGGTCACTAGTTTTGAAAAATCTCAGGAATGAATAGGCGTAAAATAATCTTAAATAATGAAAAAGCTAGGGAATGAAATGAAATAACCAAAAATACGATTTGGCGATCATCCATAGACCAACTATTGACAGGAACTGACAGACGAGCGATCGGATTTCACAAGCTTCTCCGTTAAACTTATCAGAGCAAAATCAAGCACGAAGCGATTGGAGCGTTGCGTTCATCTAGCTTGACCTATGCTGATTCCCTTATTACAGTTTTCAAAAATGGCCCAATGTTTCCGTTTCGCTTTGCTAAGTTAAACGGAGAAGCTCGTGAAATCCGATCCCTCGTCTGTCACTGCTTATCGATAGTTGGTCTATGACTGACCGCCAAAACGTATTTTATTTCAGTTCATTCCCTAGATTTTTTATTACTTCAGGCTGTTTAACACCAAATCATTTTTGAGGATTTTTCAAGATATCTTTGAACCTTTTTTGACGGCACGTTACGTCTGCGAAGAAGCCAAATTTCCAGAAGCTTGATTTATAATTCGGGAATTTCAGAACGGCATTAATCGAATTCAGACATTCATTTCAAGATTTCTGAAAAAAAGAATTTCCACTTGCTCGGCAGACGGTCGGTTCCACGAGCAGAGAAAAAGTGGTCCATCGGTGCAGTCCACGCCTTCACATCGGTATTCATTTGAATGTTTTCCTTTAAATAGCGATTGAGCCTTTCGGCTGTTCGAGCATCGGTCTGCAAATTTGACCGATGTTAGGAGCAGATCAATTTCTTCTCTACATGTGCAATCGACCAGCTGCCAAGCAAATGAGACGCATTTTTCCACGTGCATGGTGACAACGCTCCGTAGTGTTCACTCAAATGCAGATTCCCGCAGAGAACCACGATAGGCTTTTTCTTTTCAATCCAATGTTCGAGCCAAGTGGAGATAGGTGGCAAAGGTTTAGACCCAAACATTTTGTATTCATGATACAAAAGCCGCGTGAGAACTGCTCCGTGGTTTGGAAAGGCGTTTTCCCAGTCGATCATCTAGCGCGAGTTACAAAGGTGTCAGGACAATTTTAGGCAATTAAAAAATGATGATTCCTTCTTTCGAGAAATCCTCGCATTCAAACGTGTGCATAGAAAACTTCTGATTTTTAGAAACTCTTCGACAATTGAAAGGCGAAAAGATCTAATTTACCTGAGGAGTTTGGTGATTTGAACCACTTCAGAAGTTCGGATTTCCTGTGTTTACGTTTCCATAACTCACAGCACGCCAAGAAATGTAAAAAGTGCTCCGGGATTTTCGATTGTTTTCCTACAAGATTGAGGTGTTTTAAGCGGCTTATTGGCTATGTATTACAACCTCGAAAACCTATACAAGTAGGCGAGGCAGTAAAAAATCGGATACTAGTTTCTGCGCTTATGATGTTCTTAAACAGTTCAATTTTTGTATAGCTTCTGCTGAATAAACTTTGTTGAAAAAAGCCGCAATAACTATGCAGCAACCAAGAGATCATGTTCTCAGCGCTGAGACTCCGGATTTGTCTGAGAAAGACCAATAAACGCTCATAAAATCAAATGCAGCAGCTGACCTTTTTTTGATTGATTCGCTAGCTTTTGGCTACCGTCCTCTCTTCCTTGAGGCGCCTTGAGATTTTTTATAGTCGTATTCTCCAGGTTGCCGGCAAGAGGGTAGAACTCAAGATCTTAAGGTTTTGGCGAACCGTTTCTTGATTCACCTGAAGCACCTTTCTTCATACGCATATGTTTCGAGAACCTCACGCTTTGCTTCGTCATCGTTTAGGCCATTGTTATACCCCACGACAGGCCTGTCGCGGTCGCAGAGCAATGCTACGTCGCTGTCGCTGAGGGCCAGCCGTCGCTGTCGCTCAGGGCCAAGAAACACCCGGCACGATGCCGGATTTGGCTGGGTCGCTCTCGCTGACCCCCGTCGCAGTGCACTGCACTGCGACGGACAGCCGCAACAGCGACCGATTACCGCACGGTTCTCAAATTTCAGGCCTAACATCCCCTTTTGAGCCAGCGACCGCGACAGGTGCTGCAAACTGTTCTTGCGGCAGCATTTTTCTACTGTGTGGGCCTGGTCCCGGCACGATTCGTAACAGTTGACCGCACCTGTCGCGGCCGCAAACTTTTGGTATAACAATGGCCTTAAAGACAGCATACACGCTCGTAAACCTGGTTGAGATAACTATGGAATAGAATGGTATGGCTAAGAACACAACGCTTACGCATTTCGAAGCGTCAAAAATTACCCACAATGCCGCTACACGAGTAAGAAGTGGGCCCGACTCGTATTTCTCTGCTCCTTGCCTTTGCCGTTCTCCTCTAAAACAGGAGTGCTTGGTCATTTCCACCATCGCCGATGTATGTAGTTTACCTATTCTACCTATTTTACCACCCACAAACGTCGCCGACGGCGAGAATGGTCGTGCACCCGTTTTGGAGGGGGACGGCAAATATAGGGGGCGGAGAAATACAGGAGCGGGGCCAACTTCTTACCCGTGTACACCACTGTGGGTAGTTTTCGACGCCTCAAGACGCGCAAGCGTTGTAATCTGAGCCACACCACTCTATTTCCCTAGTTATGGATCTCAAACACGCTTACGAGCGTGTGAGCTGCCTTTAACAGCAAAGAAAAACAGGTGTCGAAAAAGCCGGTTTTTCCACCCTGGGTATCCTTTTTCGAAGCGTTCAAAATGATCGTAAACTTGATTATATTGTAAAGCAGTAGCGTACGATTTTTGAAGTGGAACAGAAAACTTTCTGAAATAAACTCATACAATAGCAGGCGCCAAACGCAACCAGCTCTGCTCCGCCCGTCCACAGAAACTGGAGAGTAGAGATCTGGACTTTTGGTGCTTACCGGTTGTGGTTGCAACGCGCTGTTTTTAGGCTGCTCTTTGGGTCACGTGCATTGACTGAGGTGTGCATAACAAAATCGGGTGAGTCATTTTGAACAGGAAAGAGGATCAGCAGTTTTCAGCGATTATTGACTGAAACTTGATGGTGTTTCTTTTTCGGGGTTTGGGACATTTCTCTTCTCTGCTGTTTGGCTTCAACAGAAAGTTAATCCACTACTATTTTGTCAGTGTAGAAGATCACTAATCTAAAGGCTGCATTTGGCATAATTCTAATCTTTCACATGAGAAAGAACTGAAAAATATAAAAAGATCCCAGCAGAACGCGATTACTGCCGTTTCTGCTTGAATGTCTTTTCAGGAAACATGTTTCGATGTTTTTGCTTTTCTCTTGCTTAATTTCTCAGCTCGTTTTCCTTGGTATCATGTATGTATATTTGCTGTGTTCAAGTACAATACCCGCGCTAAGTTTTGTAAAAACGGGGAGCATCTGGCAAACTTGGCAAAAAAGCGTCCGATGCATGTAACTTTTTTGAATGAAGACTTTTTTGAATTCTGAAAACGCCATCATATTCACAGATCAAATTCCTACCTAATTATGTGACTTGTGTGCCGAAGTGCCCCAGAATCGCTTTGTTTTTCAAGGAAACATTTTTTTGCAATCGTTTTGCAAAAACGTCGCGCACGGCGAATGCGGCGAAACTTTGAGCAGTATTTGTACAAGTAATGTAAGACCAATCTGTATGATTTCTTCATAAATTAGGTGCAGGTGAGAGAATCTCAAGGTTTTTGTTGGTTGAATTTTCGAAATCCCTCATCTAAGAGTCCAGGGTTTTGCAACAAAACTCCGACTTTTCAGGTAGTTCTCAAGCGTGTTTAATAAAGGATTTCAAAAACTCAACCAACACAAACCTTGAGATTCTCTCACCTGCACCTAATTTATGAAGGAAGCATACAGATTGCTCTTCCATTACTTGTACAAATACTGCTCAAAGTTTCGCCGCATTAGCCGTGCGCGACGTTTTTGCAAAACGATTGCAAAAAATTGTTTCCTTAAAAAACAAAGCGATTCTGGGGCACTTCGGCACACAAGTCACATAGTTAGGTAGGGATTTGATCTGTGAATATGATAGCGTTTTTAGAATTCAAAAAAGTCTTCGTTCAAAAAAGTTACCTGCATCGGACGTTTATTGCCAAGATTGCCAGATGCTCCGCGTTTTTACAAAACTTAGCGCGGGTATTGTATCTCGGAGGACTATTCAAATGATGTTCAGGCGATTCGAATGCTTCATTCATTCGGGAAATTCCATTTTTTTTAAGTACCACCCATTCGGGAAGTCTATCCATCACTCAATACTCAATCCGAGAATGCGTTCGATTCTTCATAGTTGTGCAATATTCGGATGATATTCAAAAATTAGAATATCTACGCGGATTTTCGGATGTATTTCGCAAATATCCCTGGAGGAATGCTTTTGAATTTATTTTCAAGTTATTAAAAATTGAGAAAACAACGAAGTGCTCGATTTCAGTCATTCGGGAGTTTAATAAAGAGTTTAATCAATTATAATCAATCATTCACTGCGAAAAAATTAAAAAGTACTTATTCGGAGCAAATCATTGATTCGGGCATTTCTATGAGCGTTAATCGGTTTTATATACTCATTCTTAATGTGCTGAACATTCAATCTTCGACTTACTGATTCATTTGCCCGATTTTTAGCATCGAATTCTCGTATTTAGTGTTTTGATTCCGAGGTGGAGTCCTATATATCTAATATCCATTGGTATTATCGACATTTTAATTCAGGAGAGAAGACAACAAGCTGTAGAGTTCGTAGAAAACATTCGGAGTTGCAGAAGTGTTGTGGTAAACATAAAACTCATTTCAGTCTCTCTGTGACGTGCTCTCGATGAAGATTTTTTGTGCATCACGCTTGATAACTTTGAGTTGACTGACGGAGATCTCGAGAAAGTCTTCAATCGAGTAAAAACGCTGAGATGCCTAACAAAAATAATGAACTGAGGAACCCTTGGTGTCACATTGGAAGAATATTCTCCTTCCTGTTTTCCCTGGATCGGCGAGATAAAATATTGATGTCAATGTCGCTCAATGATCTCCTTGCTCACAAATCAAGGTCAGAAATTACTTATGAGAAGCCTGGATGGAGTCTTGCTACCACACTTTGTTGTTTCAATCAGTTCTTATTCTTACACGATTTTTGGATGTTTTTTGGATGTCTCAAAAAACATAATCGTGTAAGACTTAACTAGGGCATCATCTTGACAGGTCTACGACTGTTAGATAGTCTCTGACGGTATTCCTGTTTCATCCCGTTATGCGGGTGAAAGGATGATTGCTTCGGTGAAGATTTACCGAGCAGTTGAGTGAGAGCGGCGCTGGGGCTTCGGTGGTGCAGTGCGATAAGGCGCTCCCCCGGAAAGGGAATATGCTGGTTCAATCTCGCCCGGAGCCAAGCGTTTTGCGATCAACTCAGCACCTTGTGTAAACATACTATAACGTGCACTGCGACGTTCAACTGCAGTTACGGCAAAAAACATCCAAAAATCGTGTAAGACTTAACTAGGGCATCATCTTGACAGGTCTACGACTGTTAGATAGTCTCTGACGGTATTCCTGTTTCATCCCGTTATGCGGGTGAAAGGATGATTGCTTCGGTGAAGATTTACCGAGCAGTTGAGTGAGAGCGGCGCTGGGGCTTCGGTGGTGCAGTGCGATAAGGCGCTCCCCCGGAAAGGGAATATGCTGGTTCAATCTCGCCCGGAGCCAAGCGTTTTGCGATCAACTCAGCACCTTGTGTGAACAGTTCATATTCTGTTCAAATACAACAGCACTGATTGAATTTGGGGAATTGTTCGCTGTTATAACCTTATAAATTGTAAGAATGATAAACCGTGAGTAACAGATCCGTATGCTCTTCTCCTGCTCATCACTTTTAAAACGGTAAATTCCAGTGTTGCTAGTTTTCAAGATATTGATGCATGAGTCCATACAACTACTCTTTCGTATGTTTTCATTTAGAAAAAAAAACTTGTAATTTCGTTAATGTGTGTGGAAATACAATAGAAAATAAATAGAAGATTTGTGAAATTTGGTTTTGAGAGCCTTGCACATCTGATCCAAGGTTAACCGAAACTGCAGTCAGTATTTCAACAACGTTGCAGTTTCAAAGCTGGCAGCACAAAATGATTGCAGTTTCAAAGCTGGCAGCACAAAATGACGTGCGTAAGTCTGTGATGCGGATTCAATTGACACTGGCAAGGTGAGCACATTTCCTTGCAGGACTTCAAGCTTTTTCATTCCCCAAAAACAGTACTCATGCAGTGTTTGTATGTCACATTCAGCAAGCCGCAGACAATGCCAAATCCATAGCGAGACAGGACTGCATTTCTCTAGACAACGGTGGCGAGCTCGTCCTCGGACCGCTGGTCGCCTCCATTTACGGTCACATGGCATAAGAGTGCAGTGTTCTTTCTTAGAAAATTTCTAATGGAGAATCCGTTTGAAGACTTGAAAGTGGTCAAACAAAATGAAGAACACCCAGCAAGCAAACCCGAGATGTCGCAACGCTTTGGAAATAGTCCGAGGACACAATAAGTTTTCTACAGAATCTCACGAGAAAGTCTTACATTTAGGGCGGAATCCCACATACGTGTTTCCGCAACAACAGCAAAATTCAAGAACATAGTTTTTTGCATCCGGAATTAGGCGTTTTAATTGCTATTCTACTTATTATTATTTTTACTTCCTATTCTGATTGTGCATATAGATTTATGCGCTTCATATGCACGGTGATTCTACCACAATACTGTGAAATTTATGAACTTTGGTATGTTTAGGTATATATATAAATTATGAAATACAGATTTTCTTTTTCCTTGATACATTGTAATGCGCCGTAAGAGAAATCCTAATGCGACTCTTCCATCCACACACCGAAAATAGCTGGGATGTGCTCTATGGCTAAGAGGTGCCCTAATCGTGGTCGTTGGCAGCGCTATTACAGCAGGTCTCTGGTGTCGCGCCCCCCAAGTCAAAAACGGGCTTTATTTTCCGGTGCTTGCCCTCTCGAAATGTCTGAGCACAGGAAAAGTGAATGGTCTCTCAAGACCCTGCGTTTTCTTTGTATTAAAAGTGCTGCTCATCTAAAAATTGTGATCTACGATTTGGTTCTGCTAGGCAATGTGTTGACTCTGTTTGTGATGTTGTGTAAGAGTTTTAGGTAATGCAGACGAAATTGTCAAACATTTGAAACGGTAGAATCCTTCTCATGAATTTCAATGGTTCTTGAAGATGCTACAAGCTTGCGATTGTAGTCCCCTAAAATAAATAATCATTTGCCTACGTGGCTGCATCAAATGTAATACATCTCTCGCCTCTGTCCGCCGGTGCTATGTCCCAGCGGCTCAAACCAAAGTGATGTCATTGTTAACTGAGTGCAGCATTGATGGCTCGTGCGTATTGTACACATAAAACATCCTATTTGATGCTGGTACATTTTCGAATACCTGTACGAACGGCTCAAGCCTGTTTGTTTATGAAAACCCGATATACTCGAAGATATCGCCGAAGCATTGAATAGTATTAAATTTATTCTACAATTCGGCAGCAGAAACGGCTGAGGCCGTGCGATTTCGGGTTCCTGCCTTGGTGGAATGCTCCCGGGAGCAGCAGAGCTGGCTATTCCCTGTACGGTGCTAATCGAGAGTTCCATTAAGTCGGTTCATTTTTCTGAGTGTTGCTATAAATCGTTCCTTGTTTTTTTACAGCTAGTAGATGAGACTGGCGGGCACCGACGTTGCAAGTAAAGTTCGCGAGGAGCGCAGTTGCGCAGCAATTCAAGCCCTGTAATAAGATAAGGATGTGCGTGCTACTCGGAACGGAACTGGTGTTTTGGAAAAGTGTTGAGTCTCCTGGACTACAAAATTCACACTCTGGGGAGGACTTGAATAAATTTTCCAAAATACTCCTAAAAAACTTAATCTGAAAGCTATTGCTTTCAGATTGACTGATTATGCGTATGAGTAGGTGAGAGCTGTTTCCTAATAAAATTAAATGGACGATACTCACGTGCTCGTGAAGCTAGGGAACATCGTCTCCTTGCCAGGGCCCAGCAGCCCTTTGCTAAGAGCCTCGAATCACTTACCCTCTATAAAACGTCGAAATTCACATCAATCGAGGCGCGAGCGGCCGCGCGCGTCGCCTCGGTCTCCGTATTTCCTACGCTCCCTCACTGTCTCTAACCTCCTCTCCGCACCAGCACGCGTAGGAACCGAGTTAATTTCGCCGTTTTATAGCCTATACACCCCCCCTCGGCGGTCAGTCCGCCCCCAAAGATATTTGATATTCCATTCCCCCCGTGCTGGGTTTAACGAATTTCCGGTTGGAATATGCCAAAATTCTGAGAAAAGTCCTCTTACAAAAAACAGCCCGCCACTAGCCCCATCGAAACTCGACAAGAAAAAAGATGGGGCTTCCAACGGGCTCCTTTTTCACAAAAAAAAACAACTACAATATACCGGGATCTGCGAAAATTTCAAGAATCAGCCTGACGCCCGTTCAAATGCGCGAGCTCATCGTGGTTTCTGGGCCATTGGCTGGAGCTTACGGTTTGGTGAAACTCCAAGTATGCTATTGAATAGCACATTGCATGCAGAAATATTTGTTTGCTATACCTTGTACCCTCTATAAAACGTCGTAATTCACATCAGGCGAGGCGCGAGCGCTGCGCCCGTCACCTCTGCCTCCGTCTGCCCTACGCTCTCTCACTGTCTCTAACCTCCGCTCCGCACCAGCACGCATAGGAGTAAAGTGAACTTCGCCGTTTTACAGCCTGTAGATGAACCGCATTATGAATTTAAAGTTATAATCATTATATTGACCTTTTACTTGAATGATGACGTCTTTTTGATTGATAATCTGTTACAAGAATCCGAAAATTAGCGATTCGTCTCCACTTGGACGAAGATTAGGCAAGTACGACTAAAGAAAAAAAATAGCAATAACGGTAAGCGTCTAGGCCTTGTGCCCTTCCCAAAGTAGTCCCCGAGCCTGGCGCCCTCTACATGTAACGCCTCACATGTCTATGTGCATTACTATTTAGGAAATTTGAGAAGCTGGGAGAAAGGGTTGTGTGCTAATTTTTACACAGTTCAATTGCCTCAAATTGTGGTCCCTTGTTGGTCAAAAATTATTCTGCTGAAGGGATGCCACTCGTTGGAGAGTGAGGGCTAAAACCCTGTGATTCGCCAACGTGACTAGCCAACATCCACCATCTTACCTCGTCTAAACTCTTGTACACCAAAGAGTCGTGAAATGAAGCTATGGCAATTTGGGGAGATCTCTATGTGGAACTTTTTTTTCAAGTTAAAAATTTCATCTTTAATGATTTTGGTATGTCTTGTAGAGTGTTTAAAAGACAATTACGCCCACGATGGGGTTATGAGCTGTTGAATGGACTTGGCAGTGGTTCTGCCCAGGTTTTGAACAGTTAAAGTTGAGTTTTTAATTCGTAAAACCTTTCTTCTGCCATTACTTCTCCGTTTGGTATCTTTCTTCTCAGAAAAATATGTATTTTCCCACCCAAAATATTTGTGATCTCCCCATCATCTTTTCGTTATTTCTACGAAAATTTTTACGAGACTCCTCACAATCCTTTGGCAAGCTATCCACACCTGTGGGACACTGCTCCCTAGTGCAACTGCAGACACTACCCAAAACCTTGCTGAATGACTTTTAGTTAGTAGTTGGATTCATTGTCAGTACGAAGCGTAAATGCTGCACTCATGTAACCAAAAATTACAGATGGAACCAACCACTGGAAACTTGGATCAAAAGTTTACTAGATGGGAAAAGGCTGAGCAGATGTAGGAGTGTCGTGACACAGTAAATAAGATGCGAACGCGGACCGACGTCATGAATCTGGAAAGCATTAGGTTTTTTCCTGCTGGCGCGATGCATTGAGAAACTTTTGGAGAGTTGAATAGTACGGTCACATTCGCTCTATACATTTATTTATTTCATTGCACTCAAGGTGCCCCACACAATAACAGAGAAGCACATCTGTAAAGCATTAAGGAAACTCTTAAGAAAACCGAATGAAACAGAACTCGCATCTGAGACCAAATGAAAAGGATGAAAAGAAAAGATTATCTACGAAAAGGAAAAGGTCCAATCTGCTAAGGAGCCACCCGTCACCGCTCTGCTCTCTAGAGGTAAGCTGCTTAGTGAGGATGTAATACGTAACCTCATGAGAAACCAGTCAAAATGGAAGCTACTCCAAATACAATTTTCTCACAGTGTGGTGGGAGATAGCTGAGTGAATTTTAATCCTGACATGTAAGCGAGATACACTAACACCTGCACCTGTCGGCAAGGGTGTCCTAGGCACAGAAAATGCACCTGAGGAACGAACTTGGAACTTCGGCATGCGGGTATACCGACTTCCCCGTAGAATCAGATTCGCCAGGAGCTAGACATCTGCTTGAGCCTGAGTAAAGAGTATCTACAGAGAATGAGAAGCTTTCAATTCATTGGAATGGCCACGAATTGACTGGTTCCCAGGGACCAGAATGATTTTGCTGGAAAAAGCTGGAAAGAAAATATCTGAGCGAGTAGATGAGGCGGTGTTCCACCTAACAACGGTATTGTCAACTTTCTAGACAATCCATGCACGATGTGCCATGAAAGCGATAGTATTGTATCATATAAAATGAACATCAGTGAAAACAGCCATATGTGCTCTTATAGCGCCAAAATGTATCAATCGCCTCTTTTTCGTAGCCAGGTAGGGAGAACCGACACTTATGCCCAGGCAGTGAATACAATTCCATGCGTCTCTGGTTAAATACATGTAATTTTCTTGTAATTTTCGAATATCATGGAATCTTACCGTCTCTCTACCTGGCTATAGAACTTCAAGTACAGGAAGAACCTGCAGCCTCAATTGTCTCCATGTCACTCACTTCTACGGTAGCGCAGAGTGTAAAATAAAATAAAAATAAATGAATCGGCACAAATATAGCATTCATGAAAATCCGATCTAGAGTGAATAGGAAATTCAGATGTGGATTAAGACGAGGCCAAGAAACATTCTACTAGGGAAGCATAGGACGACTAGATAAGTAGGCTAGATAAGAATCATGATCATGATTTGGTTAACATCATCCAGTTCCAAAACAGTGAATAAGTCAATGTTGCATAGCTCCTTTCTGAACGCACCAGACGTCTCCAAATTCACGATCGACACAGGTAGCTTGTTGACCCATCTGGCCATTCGATGAAAAAAAAATGGTATAATAAGCTAGAGCTATTTCTAGTTGGTCTGATGGGATAAATGTTTAAGCAAGGCCTACGCACGTGTATTGGTTCGAAATACCAGTAATCAGAGAAGCGCAGGCGCGAATGGCCCTTGATGATGTTGAATGTTATGTCGAGGTCGGCGCATTTACGTCTCTAGAGGAGAGTTCAAGGCCCAAGCTCTCTCAGCCTTTCATGATACGAGGGCAAATTGGCTGGAAAGTCAGTGCTTGGAAAAACGCTGTATTAAAGTAACCTAGTGAAGACTTTTTGCACTTTCTCAACTTTTTCCATATTTTTCTTCGAGAAAGGACTCTAAACCAGAGAACCGTAATCTAAATGGGGCGAATGTACGACTTATAGAGCTTTAGCCAGATCTCTACATAAATCAGGCTTCACTGTATGGAACCGACTACTTTTCCCTGCATGCAGGTCCACATGATACAACATTGTTCGCTTAGCATTCTCTCCGTCACCTAACTTAGCGACTGATCTTTAGGACTAAGTCTGTTGTCTGCGAGGAAGGCCATGCTGGCCACAACAGAGGCTCTTAATAAGCAGTCTGGCACAATGCCAAAGCTGTCATGTCGCGCAGTGAAGTCCAGACTAATTGGCCTACTCGGAATCTGCAGTGGCGGACAAAGAGTTCTAACGACAAATCTTTGAGTTGACGTCACGATTTTGTAATGGAATAGTTCATTTCCTTCCTTTTTCAAGAACACCTTTATTTTCTATGCTGATGTCACAGAAACGAAAACGAAACATTTTAGGAGTTTTCCAGTCCATCACAACTGTGTAAGGTTCGGCAGGTTTTGGAGTAAATGTCGTCAACTTGAAACAAAAAAAAATCTTTCAAAAATTAAAAAACATTTCGAACGAAAAAATCATACCCAGGGTGGTGAATGGATGGCGACAATCTTCTCCATGTGGTTACAGACTTGATAATTGCAGACACACTGCGTTCCTTGTTAGTGGTACAGTTCAATACCTGTAGGTAAATTTTGAGCTTTTTTGAGAATAATCAAGCTCAACACATAAACCTTGCGACATTTCATGAAAAAACCGTCATTAGGAACTCCGTAAGTGTGAGGAAGTTAGGCTGTACTACCTTTACGGCTACAATAATCAAGGGTATCTGACGTATCGGGAATAGGCATACCTAACGATCGTTGGCTACTGGCCAGCCTGAGATTCGGGGATTTCTGGAAGTACCCCTAACCGGCCTCGTCTGGGTGTTCAAAAAATGATGAATGGAGTAGAATGTATGCTGTATTTCCTGCGATCGCATTTCCGGGGTATAGGTTTCCTAACCTTATCCAAGCGAAAGGCAAAATGAGAAGGAAGGGCATTGAGTGTTTCACTCAAGAAATTTAGGTCAGTATTGGAGCGTGCGATGCGCAAGCGAAAATATTTTTTCTTTTTGTCCAAGTTCCTAATCATTTTTAGGAAAAATCTTGAGACTACATTTTATTCGAACCCTCCTCAATGTCCATGCCTCAGGCTCCGTCCATACATGGCGGGAACGCCCGCTCTCGCTGTTTCGCGCTCCTGAACGCTCCTTAGCGCTGATAGGTAGCCGGTGCACAGAGAGAGATGAGCAAGCACCTCATGTCTCGTGCTGGTTCGATCGACGACGGTAGACCTGGTGGTCAATCCATCCTTAGCTGCTCATGTACCACGTTTTGTGACAGTCGTGTTCAACCTATGAGACATGAGGGCATTAGTTTTCAATTAGGCTCAAGACTAAATGCTTTAGAGACAGAGAAATAAGCTTGAGCCTAGCTGATTCCTTTCCGGAACCGGCGTGAGCGAGCGGCAGCCAGCTTAAGCGAGCGAGAGTGGGTGTGAGCGCTCGACGTGGCAAGTAGTGTGTTCCAGGATATGGGTAGCAGCTAGGTAGAAGGACAGGGCTCGACACCGGAAAATCGCCAGGCGAAGAGAAGATTGATGAGAAAATGGAAGAGAAGAAAGAAGATGATATCAAAGAGAAAACGCTACAATCGGGGATGGCGACTGGTGGTGCAGGACGGAGGAAAATGACAAGCAAACTCAGAAGTTAGGAGATGAGGACGAAAAGAAAAAGGTACGGTAGCTGTGTTCAGATTTTACTTAAAGTTAAGAGTGGAATCGCTTCAGCAGTTCAATTAGTCGAAGGCATTGTTCACGATAAACTTTAATTTTGAGTGTACTCGCTTAATCGATTTTTTGGCCCGGGTAGAACTGAAATGACGAAAAAATCGAGAAAAACGCGCCAGAAGGGCACAAAATCCTTTGCTCTCACAGGAACTCTTCGTCGGAACAATGAAATCTTTTGTGAGCCCGCATTTCGCGATTCTCTACTCTCTGTTGCTCCGTTCTTTTGTTCGGGCCCTAAGCAAAATTTGCCTAAAATATTCTTCCGTTTTTGATTGGTCCCAATTTTCACCGGTCACAACCACCGGGAACATGTTCATCCAACCGGACAACTAGTCCATGTTATAGAATAATATCACTGAAATAAGATGCTTTAATGCGTTTCTCGCCGTTTCCTCGTAATTTTAGCAACATTTGGAGTCCAACGCAATATTTTGAGTGGAAAACTCGGAAACGAAAATCATCGTGATCACCGCCTATAAGATAAAGATACAAGCGAGCAGTTTCAGGAAGTGTGCAGTTGTTAATAGACCTTCTGGTGGGGCTACAGTCTGTGTAAAAAAGAAAAAGGAAGCAGGAAAAGAAATGAGTACTTAAAGACAGTTGCTGCTTGTCGTACGTGATTTGCGAACGCTCGTCAGGGACGCAGAGGAAGCGCCGCTTCTTTGGACTCTCCGTTGGCTGGCTCGTTCGGGACAGAGTATGGCAAGTCGCTTAAATTCTAGGGGCGAAAACTCGGATAACGAGTTTTTCCTGTTTTTTTTTCTTCCGCAGTAGCTTCAGAGTGCGGGCCAGAATGAAGAGAAAGACGAGACAAGGCGATTATGCGGTTGCGTATTTCCAATGAGCAAACTGCAGGGCCAGTAGCAATCCCCCCGAAAGGTGGCAGCTACCGGCTGTCACTGCGTGGTGACTGGGTCAATCACGTCTTGGCTATCAATATGGACGGGCCGGCATAGAAATGCACAGGCGGCGCTCAAGCTAATGACCATTGCAGTCAGCCACCTGGGAGCAGTAAGGGTTGTTTTGTGAGGTGGCTGACTGCAAGAAACGGGTGGTGACTTCGCTCACCCCCGCAGCGGAAAGAGAAATAGCGCGCAGAGCGAAGAGAAGTTGGGTCGATACCGCGGTCATGGGGTCGAGCACGTCCAATGGTGCTGACTTCTTGAAGCAAGTGCGCTCCAAGGAAGGGCAGTGGAGCGCTTGTGATCCTGCCAGTCCGCTGGCCACTTATCACCCCAGCACAGCACGGCGGCCTATCTCGTTGTCTAGGTGGGCAAGGAAAAATTGGACAGCCGGCTGGCGGCCATCCAGCTCCGCTGCCGGCTGATGGAATGACAGGCGAAACGTTCGAAAGTTTTATTGATGTTTCAATGATTCCTGGCGAAGATCAGTGGGAGATTAACGTCAAATTGTACGTAGCTGTCATGAAGACGTCTCCTTTATGGAATTTACGTGCTTTAGTCCTGTGCTAAGCTCAACTTCCAATTCCTAAAAAATGCTGTGGCTATATTAAACCATTTCAGATTTTTTTTTCAATAATCGCTCACCGCAAACGTCAAACAGTTATTTATTTTGAACAGTTATTCAACTTTTTGAGCTCTCACGCAATATCTCTTGTAACCTACCCGTCAGCTTGGTGAAGACAGATGGTTACAAATGTTTCCTCTGCGGTTTTTGATCCACCTACCAGACAACCCATTTCTCCTTGCTTCAGAATCCCTAAGTATCGATGTACGGGTCCTCCTCTCATCATACGTTGGAAATCTTACATACCAACACATGCGATGGCCGTCCCGCTCGCCACGAGTCGTGCACAAATGGCACCCATAATAGGACGTCCAACGTGGTGACCCATAAAGATCTTGCAATGCCTACAGAACAATATATGTTGCAGAAAACCATAAAGTTTCGCCGCGTAAAAACGCGGCAGCATGGTGTGCAGCCGTATCGATCACGAGGTGCGGCGGGTTGATTAGACTAGGGGGTCGTTTATACTTCTGCCGCCGAGCGGCGCAGCGAAAAGCGAGGCGGTGCGGCGCGCCGCACCGCCTCGCACACATTAATACTGGACGGATTACAAATGAAGAAGCTGAAATAGGCGATTGCGAAAAAATTCAACTGCTCTCGAATATCCTAGTAATTCCTGGGAAAATCCAAACATCTTATCATCTGATTAATAAAATGAACTGGAGTGAATATCGAACAGTTTTTCGAAAGCGCAGAGTCACTTTGAAATCTGGTTTATGAACTCCCGAAAATTCGGTCATTATGACTCTCAAACTGCCGTGTTCGAATTATTGATTAATTCTGGAATTAGGGTCCTATGTCTTAGACTAAACTGCACAATCAAAATGAAAACTACGCCGAATTGAAACCTTCAAAAATATCAATAAGAGTAAGAGATAAATTTATGGGTTTCCATTAATTTTACCTGGATTAACTGTGTCTCCCTAGGCGCTATATTATAGAAACTCAATCCTTATACTTAAAGCAGTTATGTCCCGATGTTTGTATGTATGTATGTATGTGTGTGTGTGTAATTGTGTTTCCCCGTGGATCTTCAGAATGGCCGATTAAAACAGGGATGAAATGGTACCAACATTTGCGTGGGTAGGACACTCATCGATTACCAAAAAATCAGCCTGAGTCTCCTCTTGCGCGCCTTGGGCCATCCTAGTTTGGTCGTGGGGCGCAATTTTAGCCGTGGGTCATGAAAACCTCCATGAGTCATCCAGCGGTAGAGGGGCTCTGATCACGGCGACAGATCTTCGCTAATATTTTACGGGACGCCGTACAGAATCTCGGGTGTGATGAGTCTGCAGGACAGCAGTGGTAGTGTGCAGGACGTCATAAAAAGTGGGCAGGACCCCAGTGGGAGTGTGCAGGTCGTCATAGGAAGTGTGCAGGACCCCAGTGGGAGTGTGCAGGACGTCATAGAAAGTGTGCAGGACCCGAATCGGAGTGTGCAGGACGTCATACAAAGTGTGCAGGACAGGAATGGGAGTGTGCAGGACGTCATAGAATGAGTGCAAGACAGCAATAATAGTGTGCGCAACGTCACCAAGAGTGTAGAATTTTAAAGAAAAGAGATTTCGTCAATTTTTCCATGCCAAATCTCAACCCTTTTGTAGCAAAGAAAAATAGGAGAACACGTATCTCGAAAAGCGTGCGACGCGTTCTAAGACAGGTGCAGAACTCCGCAGACTTTTCCTCGCCAATCTGGGAAAGCAAGCAACAGCTTCACTTCCCCACCCCTGTTCGTCGCTCATTACCACGGCTCAGTCATTTTGATTTAATAACTTCCCTAAACCAGGTTTATATATGTTGAAAGTCCGAGCTTATCAAAATCTGCTTCATAAAACATCAACACCCACGTGCAAACTTCATTTATTGAGAACAAGCGCATGGTGTTGGTCAACCAGGGAAACAGCACCTAAAATGCGGGTGCGTTGTTCCTTATCGTGACAGAAATGGTAAAGCGAGAATAATCGCTTGAGAATTCTGCAAATCGGAAGGAAGGGCAGAGGGTTTCGACATAAAGGAAGGAGGGATGGCAGAGGTCGTAAATTTGGGGTAGGTACCGCTGGCTTCTTATGTTTTGCGGGTTGATCGGACATTTTCATACCCCCATGCCCAGTTATATCCGGCAGTCTGCTCTGTTTAGGAGAGTCCATACGGGCAGCAACTTTTGGGTAGACGGAAGTCAGTTGACAAGCTAATCTGCGTCAGGAAGTTGGCGCACGTCAAAGTTTTCTCGAGCGAAAACTTCGCTAGGCCTCGCTAGTATCACATACTTCATTCAACTCTACTCACACCGAATTATCGTTGATGAGTTCAATTCTGGAAGATTTTCCTTCTTTTTAACACCATCGCTGCCGAGCGGCCGCCGCGCCGCCTGCTCATCTTAGGCGGCGCGGCAGCAACGAAGCGGCGGCAGCTTGCGGCGAATATTACATAATTTGTACAGATGGACTCTAAACGGCCTGCGGTCACGCGGCGCGGCATGATCGATATGGTTGAAATGCACTTTGCAGCGCCGCTCCGCGGCGGAAGTATAAACGACCCTAACGCGAACTGATTTCCATAAGTCATACATAAAGGGAAAGCACCAACCTTAAGTCGATAACACCGTTCGTTATGGCGAACTCACAGTCCCACATGCGCCCTCTGCTATCCTTTACTTGTATCCTATTGTTATCTCCGTCATATAAATCACAACGCAGACTGAAAATACGAATCTGAAGCGTGCACTTCTAATTCTTACCGAGATGGTTCCGCACCTCGTGAAAAAATCAGAGAGAATCTTTTGAGGCGGGGATCTCTTCATTGTGAAAAGCATGCCACCCAAAACCATGTTTTCGTATTTATTTTTGGTTTTGTATGGCAAGCCCTCTACCCGTACGTAGATGGGCCAAACATAGGACCTGAAAAACTGAATTTTTTCAATAACAAGACACAGTGGATAAATGTGTAACTGACCGTGACAGTTTTTTCAATCGGACCTCATCAAAATTTATAGTTAGTGGAATCTTCAGTTTTCTTTGGCGAAAATCCTCGTCGGATTCCATTTCACGCGTATAAACCTAGAAACAGGATGTCTCGTTGCAACGCTCTGTATCCACGAGCTAGAAAGACTTGGTAAAGAAGTTAGGTCATCAAATCAAGGTCAAACTCGTACATTAGCGTGCAGTCTTTCGTGAACTTCCAGTAATTCCTCGATCGTGCTACCTATGATTTCTTTCAATTGCGGTATAATTGACACAACGTGAGCGACAGTCCTTTTGGCCATCATACTTCTTTTAGGGTGCACCCTGCAAAGCGAAGAGCGTGATTGCCGCTTTTTTTGTTTCCCATAAATTTGGAAAACCAACCCTCTCATACAGCAGTTCAAATTTGAGCAAGACGATTTCCCACAAGGAAGATGACTGCTACATCTGTTGCAATAGAAAAACTTTCGATATCTGTGCTCGTCGGTCAAGCGTTCTCGGAAAGCATGTAACGCGGCTCTCTTCTAAACAGTTAGGCCGATTACTCAAGAGGATAGGGATATTGAGTTCACGGTTTGAGGTCGAAGCTTATGTGTTCATAAAGCTCACGGAGAAAACTTCGGATCCCGGAGCTACGACTTCTACAAAATCCTCCAAATATCTGCCCATTTCTTCACTCACGCCAAAATGCAAGAAAAATTGAGCTGCATACAGCTGCCTTTGCTCCACACCTAGGTGCTCACATTATCAGAGGTAATAAATAGATAATAGTATCAATTTCCAACGCTAGGCGGCAGCTATTGTCCTACTATATATATATTTTGGTAAATTTGTGTGTGCGTGTGTGTGTGTAGACTCTGTTCCATTCCAAGTGAACTCATGTTTTCGGTTATCACAGCGCGGAGCGGTGGCTTTTTCGTCGGAACCTCCTTATCACTAGTTATATTTCACCAAGGGCCCACCGCTCCGCTGCTGGTGATAATCGAAATCAACAGGTCACTACGGCTGTACCAGAGTTTATGTATGGTATCCGTTTTCAATCTAGTCTGACGCATGGACCAGGCGGTTGGCCGTGCGGGATGTGCGGCCTCAGGGGGAATGCGGTTTCGATTCGCGCGGGATGATCTACCGCCGCAGCCCCGTCCATTCATCAGACTAGAATTATTGCGCGCACTCTATGTATGCGTTGCTCCGTGTGTTTGTTTGACCGTTTATTCGCCTTGACTTTCAAGACGGGCGACCTTACTGGTACGGGCTCAAGAGCGCGCAGAACGCCGTAGAAAGTGTGCGAGACCCAAGGTAGAGTGGGCCGGACGCCGTAGAAAGTATGTGGGACCCAAATGCGATGAAGCCGGACGCCGAAGAAAGTGTACCGGACCCATGCAGGAAAGCGCCGGACGTCGTAGAAAGTCTGTTCGATCTCAGGGGAGTGCTCCTGACGCCGTAGTAAGTGTGCGGTACTACGTAGCAATGCGCAGGACGCAGCAGAAAGAAGAATGTCTTTGAAACGAGCTCTAGAACGCTAATCTACAGGATTTGCCGCACCTTGGATTGATTTTGTGTGCATGCAGTACTGAAGCAGATTCATTGTTTTTCTCGGTATAATTTGCCGCTGTCTGCCTTTCCATGTTTCCACATGTGCTGCAGACAATTTTATGTCTACAACAAAATACATTGGGGTTAAATATTTTCTGAGCCAATTCTATATATGCAAAGACAACTTGATAATTTCCGCCGAGGGCGGAAATTCGGGGGTCTGGGGGCGAAGCCCCCAGCCAGCCGTCAGGCGGGCGGAGCCCGTAGGACGGATGGTGATTAATAAAGTAGGGAAGTACCTATTGCGCTGATTTTCGAGTTGCGAATTGAAACGACTCGAGGGCAGGGCAGTAATTCAATAGCCTGTAGGCAGTAGCTGCTAAATGCCTTCAGCAGTCCAAAATAAGCAGCCTGATAGAATCAAGTTTTTTCAGATTATCCAGGCAAGTGCAAAACAAGTCTTACTGGCAGTCTTTCATATTGCAAAACGGTTTTTCAATGCATCAGCATCAGTAGAGGACAGGACAGTGTTTAGCGAAGCGAGATGTTCAATGTCTTCCATCAATACAGACCAAAAATCTATATGCTCGATATCCACTGACGCTGTCGCTGGCTGCAGGAAGTATGATCCCGGCCAGACTCCCGTTTCGTCGGCCGCCGTACCATCCACACGACCACGTTCGCTAATGCCCTGGCCCAATGATGCGACTATGCAAAACGCTCTTAAATTTGTACCTCATGCAACGAGGCAAACACATCTGTATATAAGATAAGCGCCCCACTTTTTTCTGACTGTTTAGAGTGATAAACGCAACTGCGAAAACTACTAGTAGTGTTAGTATCTCTTAGACCTCAGTAGTAAACCTGCGCAGTATCCCGCCCCGAGCTGCAGGTTCCTAGAAGCTTAAGCATTTTCAAGCTTCGCGAGATGCTAAGGAAGGGGTCAGGCATTTGGCTAGGTATTGGGAAAATTTTTCTCGGGTTTTGCTCGAAACTCGTATATAATTATGGTGCTGAAAACTAATTTAGAGTCCAATTTTCAAAATTCTCGCGTTTACTGTAGGTTAGGGTAGGTGCAACGTTATTTTGGGGAGCGAAACCTACTTTAGCAAACCGAAAATTCACGAATAGACTTTAAATTCGTCTTCCTCACCCCGAATAACCCCGGTATAAAATTTTTGAATAAAACATTGGTTAAAACAACTTTACTCATTCCGGCATCATCGTGTCAGCTACGCTGATTTGTTTCGCTCTTTCCGGACTTCCCCAGGCAGTTAGCCTATTCTCGCTACTGAATTATGGAACACTGTGCCGCTTTCAAAACTTGCTGAAACGGGATCCCAAACTACGATTACATAGTCCCCTATGTAAGAAAACATCAGGAAAGAAACTTGCTAAGAGGATATATGCGTCTCTCATCAGGATGGTACTGTTCTGCATTCTGGTGTTCGTCATGCTCGGCTTCGTGGTCCTCTTCATGATGATTGTCCTCATCAATCGGTATATCCTCGCTATCACTTGATGACGACGAGCCGACAGGCACTGGTATATGAGGGGCGCGCGCTGGAAAAGATCGTTTCAAATTGTTTCCTAGCAATGAATGCCCGTGCCGCGTTACATGCTTTCCGAGAACGCTTGACCGACGAGCACAGATATCGAAAGTTTCTCTACTGCAACAGATGTAGCAGTCATCTTCCTTGTGCGAAATCGTCTTGCTCAAATTTGAACTGCTGTATGAGAGGGTTAGTTTTGCAAATTTATGGGAAACAAAAAAAGCGGCAATCACGCTCTTCGTTTTGCAGGGTGCACCCTAAAAGAAGTATGATGGCCAAAAGGACTGTCGCTCACGTTGTGTCAATTATACCGCAATTAAGAGAAATCATAGGTAGCACGATCGAGAAATTACTGGAAGTTCACGAAAGACTGCACGCTAATGTACGAGTTTGACCTTGATTTGATGTCCTAACTTCTTTACCGAGAATATGTTGATTTTTAAGGAAGGTGATGGTAAATGAGTGAAAACCGCGTCGCGTTATTTAATTTTGCAAGCGCGACCCAATCACACACTTCTGCGCGTGTTGTGCAATTTGGTCGTTCCTGACACGATTCCCCGATACAGTGCCGGGGGATTTCAGTGTTCGACACGCAGTGGCTTACGACCAGCGATCGTATTGGTCCGCTCAAAGTGATAGCGTCGTGACTGGACTCTAGGGAAAGCCTCAGACAACTCTGTGTATTGCTAGCGCGATCATCTTTGAATAGATGCGGCAGAATGCTTCTAGACATGCTTTTGGCCCTAGGTGGAATATCCTGATTCCACCAGGTTCAGCAGTCACGCCCACCACCACTCTTCCCGAAGGTTGCAAACGATTGAGTGTTTGTAAGTAACTGAAACATACGTACCGTTCAGATCGGCGATAGATTCATTCCTTGATCGCACTCGTACGTTGTATGGTAGCATGGAATTTCTGAAAAACAAGTAATGAGAGATACTGAAATAGCTTGAGAAGGCGCTATCCTAATTTTCGGTGGGGCACTAGAGCTGCGATAGCCTGCTGAATGATTTTTCAATGGGTTCATTCTCCTAGGCATTTGTAATTTCGGTTTATTTTCGGATCGTAGCATTCACGATTTTCTGCAATTGAAATATAAAAAAATTGAATCAATGCGCGGAGTCAGCTCATCCATTTTCACACTCCAAAGGAAACACGCAAACCCTTGGAAACCGAATCTTAGCACCCAGGATCTTGTGCCGCCGCAATCTCCGATTAGCCAGAGGCTTGTTTTATTTTCATAAAACTTGCACTATCGAATTTTGTTTTTTTTTTTAGCCAACGATTTCGTTAGCCCTAAATCACCCCCCTTGTGTCCGGTTGCAACCACGCTGCACCGCTGACTATGCGTGCAATTAAAATTATATCTAGACTCAAACCTCAGAGAAAACCAGACCAAAAACCAGACCAGTTGCCTCATATCAACCGCGAGCGTATCATGGAATGCTGCGTCAGAATTTCATAATACGATGGTGCGCTCCGCCGCTAATCGAAGATAGTGGTAGCACAAGATCCTGAAGGCTAAAATTGGTGTTGTAAACACCTTTGACCTAAAAAATCGTGTTGCGGGTAGACAAATTTCGAAATACTTCAATCATTCAGCGGTTTCTCGACCTTAGAGTGCCCTCCAACTAAAATAGCGCCCTTCAAATGGGAACAACTCCGGCATATACGGCAATAGCGACTCAAAACAATATCCCACTATATATGAGGTTATACAAGAACGATAGTTACTGTGCTTAAATGGGTCAAATTCCGGTCCGCAATTGCATCTCTACACACTTTGCGGCCGCACGCGCTCGACTTAATCGAGTTTCCAGCTCGGTGCTATGTGGGAAGGGGGGGGGCACTATGGCGCGATGGACTTCTCCACGCCCATTTCACTGTGCCGCACTAAGTTATAGCACCAACCCGGGGTTTCCCTCCCCTGCCAAAATCAGGAGAGTCATTGCGGCAGGGAAAAATGGGCGTGGCCAAGTGCGATACAACAGTGCCCCCCCCTTCCCACATAGCACCTAGTATTATATCAAATTATGATGACACTTCGTCTAGGGTAATTTTCGGTGCTGAACACGATTGTGCAGGCAGTTTCGTGGGTGCTATGTAGGAAGGGGGGCACTATGGCGCGATGGACTTGGCCAGGCCCATTTCACTGTGCCGCACAAAATTATAGCACCAACCCGGAGTTTCCCTCCCTTGCCAAAATCAGGAGACTCATTGCGGCACGGAAAAATGGGCGTGGCCAAGTGCGATACAACAGTGCCCATCCCCCCCCTTCCCACATAGCACCGTTTCGCGACCTCTACCATTGTGATATTGCTTTGTGCGACTTGACGGCTTCAGTAGAAGATTTACCACCGTACGATCCCCCAAAATTAGAGTGTACATATAGTCTACAGCAATGGAAGTTATTCTTATCCTATTTGACATTGAACAATCTTAGTATGCTCCTGTTCATTGTATAGCTGAAGGTGAAGGCGTGTAAGCCAAGCATTTGGTGAGAAATATGTGAAATAAAGAGTGGTGAAGTGGGGGGGGGCTAACAGGCGCGCTACGATGCTGACGCCGCGTCGCAGCCACGCGCGACCAACGAAGATGAGCCATTCTTCCCAAAGCTCCATACCTAATACCTACATTCTATCATAGATACTATAATCCTTCCAGTAAATCAAGCTAGAGCCGCGAGAGAAGAAATCTGCTAGAATAAGAGCAACTTCCACAACTACCATCTGAGGAAACACTGACATTTAAACCGGAAAAAAAGTAACATTCAGAACACACAACCATTATGAGCAAAAGTACAACCATGATGCGAAAAATGCACTGCGACTTAAAGGCTTAAAGGCGTGACAAACATTTTGCTCAGAGATGAGATGAATATGCAATCTGAAGCACCTGTTTAGGCCTATAGACTTCAACAAGACCAGCGCTTTTGGGAAGATCAATGTCATTATTTAGGTCAATTTTACGTCAGAGCTAAATCAAATTCACTTTTTACGTCCTGTGGAAATCGACTTCAATAAATTGGAGACAATTGAGCTATGCTGAACACTAATGAAGTCCTCATGCCTTGGTTTCATAGAACTCGAGAATTCACCACATCTTCATGTGGAGAACGAGAGTTTATAGAAAAAGCAGCCAAACTTTTTTTCATTAAATTGATTGAAAAGTGAACATGAGTACCGGAAAAATGGATGTTAACCAGAAAATCACGGAAAGAGTTTTCCTAACTCTTCATTCATTGTCTATGTGAATTCACATGACAAGGCAGTTATATCGGGAAGATAACTGCCTAAACTAGCAAAGATTCGTAGGTATCAGATAGTATTGAGGAGAAAATTGCTTAAATTATCAAAGAAAGCTGAGAAGACAGACGCCCAAGCGTGAATAGATCGAAGCCCAAGCCATAATCGATCGATAACGAGACAGCAGCTGGCAGGCTGCCAAACCCGCCGTCGGCCTCTGAGGGAGGCTCACCTCAGCCTCGATTCGCGTAAGGGGTATGGTATACTTTTGCGACAAAAGGTCGCGTCGCTCTGCACAGCGACAGCGACCGCCTCCCGTCCTTTGAACCTGTCGCTGTCGCAGTGCACTGCACAGCGACAGCGACAGTGGTAGCGACAGGCTGTGGCTTATTTGCAGTATGTCAGCCCTCCGCGACACGTCGCTGCGACCCACACGCGACATCTGTTCCTACGACGACCGTTGCCGTTGCTCCGATGCGGGTCCCGCCACGATTTGCGTTAGATAGCATGCCTGTCGCTCATTACAGCGGCAAAGTATACCATAGGCCTAAGAGTACTGCGCGAAACAATTCAATGAATAAGGAATTACGTCCCGAAATCATAATCTACCGTGACTTAGGTGTCGTTTAGTTAGCATTGTAGTCAGGGTTGAGCAGCGTTGTGACAGGTCACAACGCGGGTCGTAAATTGTTTGGAAAATTTGGGAAAAAATGAAATTTAGGGAGGGGTCGTCAAATTTTTGGACAAAATACGATTTTTTTTAACCACATGGTAAGGTAAAATGATGTAGGAATAGTCAGTCGCGTGCGAGGTGTATGCATTTTCAACAATATAAAAGCAGATTACATACAGAGAAGCTGTTTAGAAAACTGATACTTTTTTGGCAAAATTGACAATTAGACACTAAATAAAGCTTTATAAATTTTTGGACCTAGGGGTCGTAAAATTTTGGGATTTTTTTGTTAAAGAGAAATGGGGGGGTCGTAGCCGCGACAAAAACCGCCACAAAGGCCTGCTCAACCCTGATTGTAGTTGTTGGCTATTACACAGGCCACACCATATTTGACGCCTAACTCGAAATTCGGTGAAAAGGGCGGTGATAACAGGGTTCCCGGAACTAATTCACATCGTGGGGTGGATAGTTGATCAAGGGGAAATGACCGCTCATTTCGGGGTTTGGAAAACTTTGGTTAAGTTTGAAATATTCGATCAGGGATAAGCGAACATTGATTTTTACACGGAAATCGAAAACGAAATCCGAAAAGAAATTTAAATACCTGGAAAACGAATGGACGAAAATGCACTGGAAGGCGAAAAACTGAAAAAAGTATGTATAAATGACAAATCTTGCACTTGGTCAACGGCTCGTTTTCTTCCGATTTTTTCCCATATCATCCCCCCCCCGAAGAGGCGGAAAACGGATACGCACAAATGACCGCAAAATGGAAACAGAAGTCGCGCGTTTTCGCACATCCATGGTTCCAGGGTAGCTTTGAAAGTTCTCTAATTTCATGCCTCTATGAATTTGCGTAAATTATCTATTGAAAACACGAAAAGGCGCTGGAATGATTTGACTGAATTCTACCGAGAACCTGTCGGCATGCTGCCGCGTCGGTGCCGGATCTGAGCCGTGGCGACAGATTCCCGGCATATTCGCGGCAGAATCAAGGCATTGCCTGGAAATCTGTTGAGATCTCACTTCCTCGAAAAGGAGAGAATGCATCGATGCCAAGACTTTGCTTCGAATCTGCCGTGTTTTATGTCAAAACATACCGAGAATTGAATCAGCAAAAATGACTGAAAATGACGATGTTTGAGATGGCGGTTGCAGCAGGACGAATATGGGAGACGAGACGTCATCGATGGCGTCATCGAACACGCACATGTTATCGACCATTATGAACGTGTTAGCACATGTGCTAACACATCCATAGGGATCGGTAACGTGATCACAGGCGTTTGAACGTGCAATATTGCAATATGCGGAAAGCCGGCGCTCGCACAGCCTGCCGGCCGAAAGCCAGCGCTGGCACTTTCGGCAGGTGCACCGGCTGTCCGCCAGCCCGATCCATATCTGACGTATTCTACGGCGCTCCGATCCCCAGTTTGCCTGAGTTGTGGGATGGTCGATATTATCAGTTGCTCTACAACAGGCCTAGTGGGCGGGCCCTCCTAAACAGGCAGCGGCGACAGTTTAGCCACACCGATCATCACGCCGAATACTCAAGAAGTTGGCACGTTGAATCATGAAGAAACTTGTAGAACATCTCCACTGGCAAAACAGTGTTGTGGGACACGTATGGATAAAAAGTCGCTGCTGCCTGTTCAGGTTTTCTCCAAGTGGGCGCCGCGCGCGACGTCGGACATCGTTGCCGAACGTCGGACGGCCAAATAACTGTGAAAGGGGCTATAGGAGGCATCTAGGCGTCACCGACCTCAGGTTGGCTGCCTCTTTAAAGTCACCACATTGGGGGATTGCTACTGGCCCAGGTTGGGGACGTCGCGCCTCAATCGCCGGCAGATTTGTATTTATTCCCTGAATTTTGGAACGCTGAGGATGTTGACAAACGGTAAGTGCTGTCCTTGCTCGTACACAGTATTGATACACTCAGAGTTTTTCTCATAGGAGCACACAGGCACGACAAGAAAAAATGAAAATTTACAAAAAATAAAAATAATAGAGAGAAATTCGTAATAGAGAGATAGAGAGAAAAGAGAGTAATTTTTGCGTGAGTTCATGGTAAGGACTTGAGCTATATCGATATTTATGTTTGGGAGAACCTCACTGTTCTTTAGCGTTTTCGTGTCCAATCTAGACGAGGGGACACCCAAGATTTATTGATAGAAATTCAGAAAAACTCTCAAAAAAGATGCTTGATTGTGCTATCAATCGTCGTTTTCTAACGGCTCTAAAGAAACATTCCGTCCGGTAGTCTTACCAGTCGGTGGTTGATTTCACTCCCGTCTTGAATCGTGGGCGCCCCTCATCTAAGTGTCTCGTTTCCTAGGCTTTTTCGTCAAAAATCAGAAAAAAAAAACACAAATCTGTCGTCGAATATTGCGCGACGTCCGCAACCTAGAGTAGGTATGCTCAGTGGAAATACGCAACCGCACAACCCCCAAAATCTTGTTGCCGTGGACTGTACGTTCCCGGAAAAAATGTGGAAACGTCCTCGCAGAGTCTCGTGAACATTTGACATGTTCTGGAAACTTAAAATTTTCCAGTACCTCTGAACACCATACAAGCAAGCTCGGTCAAAATCTTGGTAAGTTTCGCCAAAGGTTTTGTACTTCGGGAACGAGATTCCAGTGTTTCGAAGTTTTTAATAGAATTTATTCCTCCTGCAATCGAGAGAGAAAATAAGACAAATGAACTAAGGTCCACTTATCATGAAGTCTTCAAATTATGTTGGGGGGGGGGGGGCGATCTATGTATATTATGAAGAAAGGAAGTGTGGTCTTCTAACCCCTAAAAAAGGAGCTCAATAAAAGGAGGGGTCTCAATTTTAGGAAAGGTCGTCGGCTACCATTGCGCATTCGATGCGCTACAGTACGACCGTTCAGTATAGGCAGAAAACTGGCAATAAATATTTGTACTCACCTTCTATTGACAGCTATGTACCTACATAGTAAGAAGTGGGGATTGAAGCAAACGAAACGTGATGGATTCTGACTCCGTTTGATCATGAAATACTTCTGGTGTAGCTCGCTCGAAGTGATACGATGGATTTATTGAACCAACAACTCGGTGAGTTAGCATTCTTCTAGGTTCTGGTTCAGTGATCTGAAAGAGAAAGATTCACCTATAAAAGTGCACAAATCCGATCCCTCCACGATAAGCGCTTCGCAGAAACTCAACACCGAATCTCCAGTCCAATGGCAAAAAAAATATTACTCTGAGATTTATTCTTAGTCAAACCAGTGAACAGTCACAGATGTGGTGTACATGATGGGATACTGAAACCTCAGAAAGCGAACCCCAAGTCAGAAAGCAAGCCTGATTTAGGGCTGGAGTTTTGTGTTATATGTGTACCATCAATTTTTTGGTTGACCTTGGGTGTCTCGCGTGGATCCAAAACACCCCTAGCGTTCAAAAGTTGATTTGATAAATCCATGATATGATCTCGAGCGAGCTACATTAGAAGTATTCCAATAATGTACCCGATGCCGAGGTTTATCGACAGCCGACAATTGTTCAACCATTCCGTTTCTATACTCTGGGGTGGAATTAATGGAGGCTTACGTAGAGGGTCAGGAAGCGGCACCGCCCTATGCGCACAGCGTCAAACCAGAGACTTAACCGGAGGAATTGCCTAACCCAGTCGTTCGGAACGCAAATTCTTTACGTACTATGAACTCGCAGCAAAACGTCATTGTTTCAGGGAGAGTCCTGGATACTAGAAATGTGTTAGTTTGTTTACTATGGCACACCAAAACAGGGAACAGTCACAAGGCAATCAAATAGAAAGGGGAATTGTAGGAGAATGGGGATAAGGGCTCTCTACACACCGAAGCAGGAGTTCTCTCGCATTTTGCGACTCTAGTTCCCCTCAGGACCACTTCACCTGAATTAAGTAGTGTGACGTGCCAAATTGAAAAAACGGGAAAAACGGGAAAAGTCTCCCTTCTGTGTATAGAGAGCCCTTATCACAAGAAAATGTGGCTTTAAACGGTTCAATTCAAAAAATGCTGGTAGGAGGGGATTTTACTGGGTGTGGGATTCGATTGCGACCGCTAGGCACTGGG
Source organism: Aplectana chamaeleonis (assembly GCA_029168955.1). NCBI lineage: Eukaryota > Metazoa > Nematoda > Chromadorea > Rhabditida > Cosmocercidae > Aplectana > Aplectana chamaeleonis. The sequence goes on from JAPDOI010000352.1 coordinate 191,894, forward strand.
CACGACATGTGTTACGGGCCGTTCCACGAATAGGACGCGGAGTGGCTTCCTAAAACACGCGCTAACTACCACTCCGGGCCGCGTGGGGCCACGGCGGGACACGCTTTCTGCATTCGATTTCTCCCTCGCAGCAAAGACCTTCTGAACCTACATACGATCAAGGTATCGACATGCCATAGTTCACATACCAACCTCATGGTCAGTTCGTAGCTCTGCAATACCATTTTGGAAGCAGCTTATGACTTCCTTTCTCACATATCGTAAGCATCCACGTTTCTGATAATAACTTCTCAATCGAATCCTGTTCATTCGCCTGGGGAGGTTCTAACACAATAGACCCCATTGTGATTTTCAATGACTGTTTTTCCCATAACTGATCTGGGAGGTTAGATTGAATGTAATTTTCACGATGGAAAAGATGCCCATTTGGCGCAAACGTAAGCTTTGGGTCCCTCTAAGAAGAATGAGGGCGGAAGTGCGACGACAAACGGTCAAAAGGCTGGTGAAGATCCCGCGTACCAGCCGACCCATTGGATCACTCCACCCACATCATATAACAGTTTTCGTGCGTTCGTATTACCAGAGAAACGGTTGCCATATTTTGAATATTTTTGATCGCAAAAGATTCTAACATCCAAGCATGATCTATAGCTAATCTTTTTTTGAGAGGTCTCGGTGCAAGAATCGGGAAACAAAATCACTTACTTGGAAACTTCGAAGCGCAAAGCCATTTCCGACATCATGTTTGATGTTTTTGTCCGCAGTCGTCCGAACAGGCTTACTTAAATATTTCAGAGGCTTCTATATAAACTTTTTCTCTGGGGCAGCATACATGCTCGTGAACTTGGTTGAGATAACTACGGAATTAGAATAGTATGGCTCAGAATAAAACACCCACACATTTGGAAGCGTCAAAAACGACCCACAATGCGGCTACACGAGTAAGAAGCTGGCCCGCCCTTACATCTGCCAGCTCAATGTATTTGCCGTCTCTTTCAAAACAGGGGTCTTGGGCCATTTCCACCGTCGCCAATAGATGTGGGTGGTTCAATAAGTACAATAAGTAAACCACATACATCGGCGACGGTGGAAATGGCAAAGGACCTCTGTTATGGAGGAGATGGCAAATACACGGGGCGGGCAGATACAGGGGCGGGGTCAAATCTTACTCGTGTAGGGGCAATGTGGGCCCTTTTGGACGCTTCCAAATGCTAAGACGTTGTGTCCTGAGCCATACCATTCCATTTCCGTAGTTATATCAAAGTTATATCATGGCTTACCTTCTGGAAGAGAGGCGGTATTTAGAGTTCCTGTGATGAGAGCTATCCAATAGTGCGGTACTTATAGGCCACTGAACGAAAAAGTTTCAGGAGATTTGGTATGCTGCTGAGCAGCGCTATATATCTTATGCTTCCGAGCCAAATTAACTCTGTTCTCTCGCGCGCTTGTGCGGAGCGAAGGGAGAGATAGCGAGAAAGTGTGGGAAGAAGGGGACGCAGCGTATGCGCGTAGACGCACGCGATGAAAGGAAAGAATTTCCACTCGGAGACAGAGGATAGATTGAAAAAACTCGGCCTTCCCCCGAGCGTGATGAACGCGAAAACAATGCCGCAACGTAAGCGGTGATGCGATCTGGCTAGTCTCGAGGTGGTCTCGCACTTCGCAACTTTAGAGGGCAGATTTGCCTCTCAAGGTTTGTGTAAGGTATCACTGTCCGGATTTCAGGGAGAGATAATAAGCTTCTCTGTAACCTGACCTCAGCGGGGAATATTTTTGGCCCTATTCCAGTTTTCTAAGAGCAGAAAACTGTTGAAAACAGCGAGTTTTCGCGAAGTAATGGGTGGTCGTCTCGTAGCGTCAGACAGTGAGAAGGGCGGGCAGATCAGTGGGAAGAGCTAGGCAGCGCTAAGGCAGCGTCTATACGTGTCGAGAGCGGGCGCTCCCGCTGTTGTGCGCCTCTCGACGCTCCTCAACGCTGCCTGCAATTTAACACAGGCAAACACCCCTGCCTCGTGTTGATTCGATTGAAAACGTTTGATCGGGTGATCGATCGCTCAAATCGTCGCAACGGCTGATGATTTCCCACGGTTTTCAGCGTCCGTGGTGGGATTATGAAAAATAAGGGGAGTGGTTTTGATACAGTTTTAATGCCACCTGCTTTAGTGATGGAGAAGTAAGCTTGAAACTTGCTGCTTGCTCCGTGGCGCTGGCGCAAGCGCGCGAGAGCGAGCGGGCGAGGGCGCGCGAGAAGGAGCGAGTGCGAGCGGCTAGTGAATCGTGTGCCCACGATGATCATCGATTTTGCGCAATCGCACGCTCTCGCCACGTATGGACGGAGCCTCATGATTGCAAAAGTGAACTCAACCATTAGGTGTGACAGCCTTTCCAACATGGGAAGACCGGCGATCGGTAGAACAAGGGAGACCTGGTCGCCGGAGATCCCCTGCGGCTCCCCTTGATTCGGAGGAAGTTCACCAGCTGTTTCGAGGAAAGTTCCGTCGTCGTTCTCGGGAACAACCGCACCAAAGTCTGAGGCTTCATATGCACTAGCAGGAAATTCATGTTCTTAATTTCGATGAAATGTGAACAACGTGCCTTATTACTTCTCCTCCCATGTCAACCCTTGTGTCAAAACATGAACACCTTTAGCGGTAAGTGCTGTTTCTTGTTCCAAATTCAAGATAAAAAAGCAGCTATTTGATTCAGATTGCTGAGTTACGCTGATGGGAACGTGTTCCATCAATAAAACCCGTCTTAAAATTGGAAAAAAACTTTTCAAAAAAATTAGATTTCAAAAAGTAGTTAATCCAGCTTATGGATTCCATTGCTTGAGACGGTCGCCTATAACAGCTGCTGTAATTGAATTTGTAACAGATAATTGAATAAAAAAATATAAAATAGATAAATAAATAAACGAATAGATTGATGAAATAGAAAATAAATCAAGGATAAAGTACAAAGAATAAAGTTCTAGACGTTATTCAATCCCTCTGGAAATGTCCCACTCATTCGACTTTAATTCAGAATCGTAGAGGCTTATGATGGTGTAATGCGCCTATGCAATGACTTGCAGGGGCCAGCTGATGTTCAAGCCAGCGTTTTCATCCTCCCAGGTGAGTCTGATAGCAATTTACCGACCACGGAGGGATAGAAGGCTTGGTTAGCCTTGGGCGAGGATCGATCACTTGACCGTGTGCGTAATAGTGGTGCATCTTGCCACTGCCCCATGCGCTCCCTGAAGCGAATAAATGAAAATAAACCTATTGATAACCATGTTAATAAAAAATAAGTTAAAAATGGATAAGCATAAATAAATAAATAAATAAATAAATAAATAAATAAAATAAGTATTTAAATAAATAAATAAATGAATAAATAAATAAATAAATAAATAAATAAATAAATAAATAAATAAATAAATAAATACGAACAGGTTTGACTAAAGGTGCCATATTGTTTCTCTCTTCCCTTCTTCCATTCAAGCAATGCTTATTGCTTCTGTCTGAGCTTCCTGCAAATTGCCGGTGTCGTTTTCGAGGGCATCGGATGCCAAATGTCGTCATATCTCTCCATTGCACCCTTTCTCTTCATGATGATGTGGGAGGAATGGACGAGTCATGTGCGATTATTATTCGATGCAGAGCACTCTTGACTCGCGCCTCGCCTACTAATAAGGAGCCAGCATGAAACACGCCGGCTTACGTTGCGTAACCCGCCGAGCCGACAAGAGCCGACGTATCATATCTGAAACGGACAAGAGCCTCGATGAGACGTGATCTTAAGTGGTAATCATTGCGGATTACAAACACCGGATTTGTTACATACAATGAGATTGAATAAAATAAATTTGCAGGTTTAGTGACATTCCTACAGAAAAATATTTTGTAAAATGCTTTAAATAGTCATTTGCATGACCTCCAAAACAAAACATTTTTTCCTTTAATCCCTATAATCAATTCCGGTTACCTAGAATGGATTAAACGGGCCGCAGTGATCATCCCATATTTCATGAATGGAGGTGTCAAAACAAAAAGCGTCGCCATGCCATTAACAACGGGTCATGTATAGAGTCGAAGAGCCCTACCGTATCCTATTTTTTTAAAATTTCTGTGTGTCACCGTATCCTAATCTAATTGTCAATATCCGAGCAATGTAGCACTTTTTGAGCGCACCTGTATGGGCTCGCTGGTATATACCAGAATGTTTTTTCTGTCGTGTAATGCCCTTAGAGGACAACATTAAATAGAGTTGAAACGTTGCGAGGGCGGCTTTGGATCTAAAGCAAAAAAAAAACTAATAACAGATTCTTCAGACGATTTGATCAAAGGCGACCGGTTTTTGATCAAAGGCGTCAGCGGGCACGCACAGGTATTCAAACACCCCATTCCATGAAATTCAATACTTTCGCATCTATTCGTCAATACGAAAGTGCGTTAGTTTAAAGGCATCGTCAGCGTAGAAAAAAAACAAAAAAAAAGTTTTCTGTTTCTGGTTAACTATATCCCTTTTTCTCTCCAGATGCGTACTGTTCACTCCACACATAACTTTAACATTCAAAGGCAATGTCCTCGATAATAATCGTTTTCGAGTTTCCACCAGAAAACGAAGGTTTAGAGTCTGACTGTTTCATCAGTGAAGAAAGAATCATGAAAACGCTGCGAAACATTCAAAATCAGCTCAAATCTTTGAAAGTCAGATTTTGATGGTGGATGAGTTGCGCAGGCATGGGCCCGAAGTAGACAGCGTGCGCAAATGCGCCCCGATGCTAAAGCTCGGCCGCGCTCGCGCTCCTATGCTAAAGTAGAAGCGGACCAAACGGTTCCTCAGAAAACTCGACCGCGAGCGGAAGGGCCTGCGCGAGTGAACTTCGCAGCCGTATGGAGCTCTTTCGGGCCCGTTTTCGTTCGTTATTTCGACCGCAGTGCTCGATTGAGACTCTGAGCTTTCGATTTCCGGCTGAAAACCGAGGACGAAATTTATCGTGGACACTGTCTTTAGAGGGCACAGGACACCCAAAAAGCCATTTTATTGGGTTCCATCCTTATCTTGAAAAGAGTCACACGCTGATCACAGACATATCTCTGAAGTCATCAAAGACCCCCTACGAACGGAAATATGGCTCCTTGAAAATGCCTGTAGTTTGATGGCGAAAATTTGGTGGACGAGTTGTTTCACGCCTGTACTTCTCTTCATTCGCAATCGTTTCACGAGAGCAAAACAGGATGAGGAGATAGAGGAGACTTGTTGAGAATTCGTCCACCTATCTAGCCTCTATCGTGTTCGCAAATCTGGTAAGGGGTGTGGCCCGTGGTGGTGAGCGGAAGAGGTCGGGCCTGTGGTGATCGCTTATATGTTGCCTATATGAAAGAATTGAAATCTCGCATTTGGCACGTGTTATACAGGAGGGGTCTTCTACACAATTACACGAAAATCTCAAAATCTATATCCGAAGGTGTACTGTGCCTTCAAGAGACCGGACGCCCCACGGGGGTGCGGACGTTTAGGCCGAAATCGGGGTAGAGACGCGGAGAGAACTCTTTCTTCTATCTGTCATCAAATAGGACTATGAAACAAAACTGAGGCTTGAAAAGTCTCAGATCTGGTAGAAATAGCATCTGGAACATTGAGGTGTGAAACACTGTCGTTAATTCTCCACTCGCAACTAGCTTTCCAACCTTTCACAGTCCTGTCTGCGCTCAACCTTTTCGACCTAAGCGTCCCACATTCGCCCCATGGCTACGACCCCGCGCTCCACAGCCAATTAGTTCAGCGGGTTTCAAAACCGGGATTTTCCTCAAGAAACCCGAATGACAGAATATCAAGGTGGCTCATGTCTGACCACAACTAATGAAGTTTGGGACACAGGCTCACAGCACACCCAGGAAGGAGTTCTCGCCTTTCGCGGCGTGGTTTCACTCGGGACCTAATCACTTGAATTGAGCAGCGTGACGTTTCAAACTGCAAAAACGGGACAACTCTCCTCTGTGTGTGTAGAGAGCCAATATACCATGAAGTTTTCCGTTAATATGTGTCTTCGAGCTACAATGAGGAAGAGTCTTGTTTTTTTTTCCTAAAAAAAAAAACCGAGTTCGTGGCATGGGTGCGCAGTGTGGACGCGCGGTCCCTTGGGTGTTAAGTTGGGCAGAAATCTACAAAATTGAGATATCAACCATTTTTTGGGCCCCACTAACAACGAAACAGCAGAAGCTTTGTGAAACTTCTCATGTTTCTAAGTAGGCCCTTCTGAGCGAGTTTATGCGAAAAGAACCCTTCGATTATACTTAGTTAGATTTCTCGGTGCGATGTCTGAACACATCTCCGATAATCATGCGTTTGATCTCTAATCATAGGCGTTGCCGTGTGTAACCAACATGTCTAAAAGGATTCGCTTTATGAGCCTTTTCCCCTAAACCTGGAAGCCACATCGCGTATCTGACAAAATCCATTCAAGTTTGCTATTAATCAATGAGGACAACAGCTGACAATTTTTAATGGGTTTTTGTTTTCTTTGACTCTGCCTGTTCTTCCTGCTTTTATTTATTGTGAAGACATTAGATCTGACTTCAGTGTGTTATGTGTGTGGGTATGCGCAATGCTTCTAGAGGCTTCCGGAGTTTTTTTTTCTACAGAATTTAGGGAAAAATTTGACTTTTTCACGTCGATTAGGCTGCTTGAGCGCAGCCTTGCGGACATCACACCACAATCGACAGAACGCTCAAAAACAGCACGTTTTCGCCAGAAGCACACAACTTCTTTACCGAAGATGCACAAGGAGAAATAACACAGAACTGTGAGAGAGACAGAGAAAACCACCGAAAACATTAACCGTTCTCTTTATTGACTAATGACGAGCAGCATTGGCTAGGGTATATTTAGTGAAAATGCGCAACCACACCACTGTCTTGTTCCGTTGGGTGGACTGTACGTGCGTGAAGTCTGCCCGAAAGAAAATGTGCTCCAATGCGATCTCGAGCAGCCGTCGCAGAGGATTTCTTGGACCTGGCAATCGATTAGCCGGAGATGTGGACGAATAGTGAATAATATCCCTTACAGCTATTCGCAGCCGTAAAAGACTCGCCCAACAAATTCTTTCAGTCGCTCGGCACGCTTGCGTACTCCTTGGGCGGGCAGTATTATTCGCGCTAATTTTATAGAGCGCCTCTATTGAACATAACATCGGCGTGGATCCTGAAGAGACTTCGCGTTCCTCATTGGAGTATGGCGCAAGCTCGGTGCACCTATATTATAGCATAGGGCACGGAGTTTGCGCCAACCTGCAACAGTGAACGCAAAGTCTCTTCCGGATCCATGCCGACGTTATCCGTAATCATGTGTTTTTTACTTTTCCTAAGCTCGGCAACAGTTTTCTTTTCTGAATTTCTCAGGGTTATTCAGGATAAAAATACGACACTCTTGAAGGTGTGGTGCATAACTATTGCAACCAACAAAAAAGCGTACAATTTTGACAACACTAAAGATATACAGTACCGCTCGTAGATTTTGCTCAGAATTTATGCGGCTTCGCTTTCTCGCTTTTTGGCACCTTTCTTTGTCAACTTGTTTCCAACTCAATTCTCCGAAAAAAAACGGTGACGTTGTTAGAACTTAAGTTTTCACCCACTCTTACATTATCAAAACGACTGAAGTCTTTATCATAGATACAAGCAGCGACAACAAAAAAAACGAAAAATTACAACGAAAATGGAAATAACAGGAGAAAACTCATTTTTCATGTCATTCCTGCTTTTCTCCATGGTAAAATCCATGGTAAAGGTTTCAGGTAGATTGATAATGTGTGTGAGTGGAAGAAAACTCACAGTTTTTGACGTTTCCGATGTTTTGTTCCTAAAAAATTCTCGAAAAAATTACGTACAAATATGCCGTCGATAATGGCGTGTTGTTCGCAACTTACAGTATGTGTTAGTGGAAATAGGCAACCGCTCAAAAACTTCTTTCTGTCGCCGCGGAATGGATGTGTATCTTATTGACAGTCTTAAAAGGTAGGTAACGAACAAAACTATTATGTATTTACAACTGACAAGGCTGGCAACTTAGCAGTATAGTGAAGACCGAATATTCGAAAAATTTTCGAATGAATTTTCATTCAAACATTCGAATGTTCGGTCGGAAAAGCTTAATATTCGAACACCTTTCGAATTTGAGTATTCGCAAATTGTGTGTATTCGAAGATTATGCGAAATTTCGAAAATTCTATTCAGAGTGAAAGAGGGAGAGCGGGGGGGGGGGGAGAGATCAAAGCCAAACCTGGCGCATAGTATGCTAGCCTCTGAATGTAAGTATGTAGTTGCGTGATATTGGTAGGAGTGTTTAGATTAATTATCATTCGAACATTCGATTTTCAAATATTCGTTCGTTCGTTTCGAAAAATCGAATTGATTGAAAATTCATACGACCGAAAAAACGAACGAATCTATCAGAAATTCGTTCGTTCTGGATAAAAAATAAACAGAATCATTCAATTTTGGTTCCTTCGAATTAAAAAAGGACTGAAATTAAGGGGAGGGTCCTCGATAAAATCGGTTGTTGTGGTATTCTTAAGGAAAGGTAGATCTGGCCATCACAAAAGTGAAAATGATTAAAAAATTGCAGAAAAAACGCTCAGGAACATGATATTGCTTAGTGTCCACCCGCCTCCAATTATTGAGATTTGTGTGGAAGCCTATTTTGTCAACTTCTATTTTGCTTCTAAAGTGATTTATCAGAATTCCTGGAGACTACAGACCACTTGAACAGCAAGATAAAAGGCGGAGAAGCAAACATTAATGGACACCTCGTTAATTAAGGGGCCGGGCGACGCCGGTAATTAGCCGTCTTGGCTAATTTTTGTTCGTTTTTACTGCAAATTTTCACTTTTTTTTACTTATATTTACTCTTGAAAATATCAGACCTACATTTTCATAAACAGAGCTCAAAAATTGTTTTGATCGCGAACACTGCCTTTAATCGAAATTTCCTTGTGTTCGTTTTACCAAAGGATTGAATACTCTTTATACCGATAAATTCTTATATCCAAGCACAAGCATAAAACCCTCCTATTTTTGAAGAGTTCTTAGGGCAAGCGAAACAGAAAATAAAGTCACTTACCCGAAAATTTCAAAGCGCTAAAAAATTCCCGACGTATGGTTCGTTGTTTTGTCCGCAGTGAGCAATAAACGCGAACAGGCATAATTACATAGTAAAGATTCTTTTCTCGAACAGTTTTTTTTCTCCAATATTTTAGAAGTGTATGAGGACCTCTCCCTTTTATACTCTACTTTGTGAACTCGCCTTCTCCAAAACATCGAAAGCTAGAATACGGTTTTTTATTATGAACACTGCCTTTAACTAACCACGTGAAAACGTGGCGTGAAATCATACTCAGTGAGATGAAGTTGCTCAAAGCTTACTGAGAGAATACGGAATCAGGAAACAAACCACAACCCACTCCAGGAGGACGAGCAGTGCAGCTTTGACAGCCTTGCGCTGGAGGTGGCTACATATAATATGATCCCGTCGTTCACCTTCACAAGCTTTCTGAGTCACATTATCATAACGATATTCGCTTCGACCCCCCTCAGTGGCGTACACACTCGCCTTTTCCCTGTCTCTTGCTGAAAATCCGATCTAGTCGTCGATTAAGCGCCGACTAGGCGGCTTCCCTATCGACTTCGGTAATCAAATCAGGCCGGTCCAATCAACTCGCGTCCACCAATCGTCGTCGCTGAAGGCGGAGCTGGTGAGAGAGCTGCCCTGCTGCTGGAGTGCGTCAGGTGGTCAGCCTCCAACCCTTCTCCGACTACCGTAATCTGACATCTGGGCGCGGTTGCGCGCCGAGCATTCTCAAGTCGTGCTAGCGCAATGAGTGACGGACTCAGCACCAGCTCTACAGCGGCTCTATCACAGGTATGTGGAGAATTTGCTATTACCTAGGGTAATCATCTAATAGCCGATTATCCGACAAATATCCCATGAGTGGCGCTCATCCAGCCGCACTACAGACTGCCGATGTTCGTTTCTGCAGTCGTCGTCAGCGCCGAAATACGATTTGGCCCGCGTCTCTCCACTCCAATAATTAACTTTTCTCCAATATTTCTTCTCTCATAAACTCATTATGGAAATGTGATTGTGTGGGTTTTCCTCCAGGATGCGAAGGGAAAAGATCTGGGCGTCGCCCTACACGATTTTACCGCGTATTATGGAACGCCACTGGACACAGTCTCGGCCAGCCTTCGCCCTCTCGGAGACACTTCCAGCTCAGGTCAGTGCCATAAATAGACTTCATAGCAATCATAAATAATGACCAATTTGAATGTTTATGGTTTAGCTTCGGTCAAACTAGAATCTTCGAAAGTTCACCTAACCCATAGGTGAGTGCAAGGCAGCCCACAGAATAAGTTTAGTCCCAGCGGTGTCTCAATAAAGCAGAAAGATGACCCTATAAGGACAAAGACCTAAGCATGTCGGGTATTAAACACAGCGGCCTGACACCTAACATTTAATGGAATTAAAATCAAATTAGTAGAAATTATAATGCAAGGCAACTCTAGTTAAGATTCTGAAAGGATCTTCCATAACAAGCCTGCAGAGAACTTCAGGAAATTTGAAGGGCTTGAGCTTGAACTGTCCAAATTTTCCACTATTTTTGGATGAGATCAACCCGTTTCCGAACTTTCCATGTGCTTCTCGAATATTTTCTTACATATTTCTCTTCGACTATGCAACCACGAAAAAGCCCATCTCGATCTGGGTTGGTAATTGCGCCTCTGTTCGGCTCAGGGTTTAGCTTACGCTGTGAGGATCATTTTAAAGGCACAGTCCAAGCTCAGGGGCGCCACCCTGGGGCGCCCACACACGGAAGCCACTTTGGCACGCCCCTTTTACAATGCTTCGAGCTGAACAGTGGCGACATGAGCGATGGTTTTCGATCAATAGCCCCGTTCATCCCTTCATTCTCAGTCTCTCTACCGACTCAGGTCCGCTCGCAGACATCGGTTGCAAATGACAGAAGTTACAAGCCTCGGACAACTCGTCCACCGTACTTCCGCAGCTCAAATTTTGAGAGGCCATAACTCCGTCCCCAGAAGGTCTTGTACGATTTCAGAGACCTCATTGGAATCGGCGTCGGACCGTTTTCAAGATAGGCTGGAGAGCAGAAGGTTGGACTGTGCCTTTAAGGGACCGCAGCTTTGGGCGTGAAGAAAAGGGAGGGAGCAGCAGCCTTCGCTGGTCATCAAGCAAAACTAGCTGCTATTTGACGCTGCAAAAGTTTGAAAATTAATAGAAGAATACTGTACTGAAGAAATGATTTCAAAATCAGCTTGGATGATTAAAGCCACTTTAATTTATTCACAAAATCATCAATTTTCGACATATTTTCATTGATAACGCTGACAACCTACCTGGGAAGCCGCAAGAATTTGTATGCCGCAGGGAGTGGGCCACTAAAGTTTCCGCGCCACAAAAAGTGGGGCCGCACCTCTCACCGACCGATCACAGAACCATTCCTTACCCTGGTTCGGCTGCTTACCCGTTTGTAAACGACGGTTATAAGTTTTTATTCTCTTTAGTCGACTCTCTGTAAAGTGAAATCACAAGTTCTCGTCTCTGCCGATGGCTACTCAGGCTGGGTTTATAAACGACAGTCCTATGGGTTAAGGACAAGGTTCACCCTGATCCTCTGCATTTTATCATGCTGCTAGCGAAATTTCGCTATCATGAACACCCTCACCTTGGAACCTGTGGGTTTATTGCTGATCAATCCAACAGTACCGCTCCAGCCGCGAAGCGGCTGAAGAGGTTTGGTTTTGATTTACTGGTTTTACCCTGGGTTGCATGCATGTGCTTCTCGAACTAAGCGACTATCTCGCTAGTGTATCCATAGCCATGTATTGTGAGCAACCATGAATTCGGTCACATATAAATCGAGGATGCCTTCTCAGAAAAATATGATAGAACCATGAAAATTCTGGGACCGGATTCGTCATTGCGCAGTCCCTTGGTTTGCTCACTCGGGTCACTTCGCTAAACCCAAGGTAAGCGGACGAATCCAGGATTTGCATAATGATGAATTTGAGCTCTGACAATCTAAGTAGAATAAATCAACACATTCTAGTCAGCCGCTAAAGTGTTTGGCCAATTCTACATATAGCCTAGCATTTTGAGCCTGTCCAAGTAAGACCTATCGGACTTATCATGTGAAAAGCTCCTTCCCACTGTTATACTTTGCCATGACCTACCGCTCCGCTGCTTGCCTTTCATCCGAGCAAGCTGGGCTTTACGTCCCCAGGCATGACTAAATGGACAATCAAACGTGTAATTATAATTCTCCTTGCATTTAACGGACTCAAGCTCTAAGCGAACCCTATCATCAACTTGAGCTGCGCATGAATCCGCTATAGCCAGGCTGATTTCGACCGTTCCCTGCTAGGCTGTCTGGTTGGTTCTCCCTCTTCTAAGACGTGGGCGATTCCCTTATTAGACACTACAACTTCTTTGTGTAGGGAAAACTCATGAAAGCCTTGATAAACGACTGGTGGCCAGCCGTTTTGTAACTAAGCCGATATCATCATTGAATTTTGTCGCCGGAAGGTGAGTAAGGGCAGGCTTTAGCCAAGAAACACGCGTATTGCTGATGAGGGCGCAGACTAGAGGGATACCCTTACCCAGCTTATCGACGATAAAATTCAATGATGAATCCGGCCCATGAATGGCCAATCTAGAACCGAGATATTACTAAGCCTTTAAAGTTCCAGGTTACGTTGCGAAATATTCCATTTTCATTTCACGATTAGTTCGACTATCAGCCCGTTAACCTTTCGAAGTGCCCCGAACTTCCCTCAAAATTTTCCCATCCTGCAGACAAAACTCGTTTCTCTAACCTGTTAAACAAATTAGGAGGCGCACCAAGTAATTGAATTCGAAAACCTTGTTGTCGACTAGCCGGTCTAAAGACATTACCCTGCGCGTTGTCGATCGTATTTATTTGGAGAATATTCGATAAATTATTCAAACGAGATTCACTACACGACGAGAAGCACTACCACATAGCTGCTGACAACACAGCCAGCCAGCCACCTCGTAACCAGTCCGCCTGCCAACCAACTGGCGTTTTCGAAATTAGGTCTCATCTTTTTCGTACCTTACCTATGCTTTCTATAAGTGCATAGTCTATACTGGATCGGAGGCAAAAATCTCCAGAAAATCGTATTTTGGGCAGATTCGAAAATAGGTGTTTTCGGTGAAACGAATCTTGGTTCAAATTGGACTTGGCGTTTTTTTTCCGGTGACTCGGATTTTAAATCGCAAAACTTTTAATGCATTCGGGCGAAAAACCCGAATCGGATTTTAGGTATAGTGTATAGTTTATCATTGGGTTTTTACATGATCGCTTGATTCAAGTTTCTATCTGAAAAGAAACGAAAAGGAATGATCAGCCCCTTTATGAGTAAATCCCGAATTAACCTGTATCACATTTTCATTGTTGGTTTTGCCCAACAATTTGTCAATAATCCAGATTTCGCCAGTTGCTGGAAGCGTAGAATTAATTTTCTGTGAGGCGCTATAGTGATTGGCATCAAACGTTGCTTCTCTACACTTCTATTAGGACATGAGTCTTGCTTGTCTCATTTGAGGACGATTTCAGTTTAGTCGCGGTTAACGGTACTTACAAATCGTTCATTCCCAACAATTAACTCTTTTTCAAAAACTTATAGGAATTCTTCGGGTGATACATGGATCAAACGTTCATACAAAACGGTCAGCAGCGCTCTGAAAGACTTATTTCCCGCACAATAGGAAAGGGTGCGGATCTAGCAGGACGTTCTCCCATTGTACTGTCAATCTCTTTGTCCTCGTGTACGCTTGTATGTACTTGATCACGAATTTTACCTCAAGATTGTATGAGAATATCCCAAAATAATGTATAAGCTGAACGGACCAAATTGTGGGCAACTAGCATTTTGGAGCAGAATGCCATGCGAATGTTCGAAAAATTCTGAAATGATTGTGGAATCGACTTCATATGCCCGTTTGAAACGTAGTGTTCACGATTTTCAATTTCTGGATTATTTGTTAAAATGGTTGCTTGGTCCGCGGGTGGACCTGAAATGACGAAGAAACCGGGTAAAACGCACTAGAAATTGATGAAAGGCTACTCTCTCCCTCCACCCATTTACTCTCAAAGGAACTGTTTGTTGTGACGAAAAAATCCTTTGTGCACTCGTCCTTTGATTTTCTTTGCTCTGTTGCTCGGTTCCTTCCTATAAACCCTAACTAATGATGTTTTACATAATATATTCTTCGATCTTCGGTTGATCCCCTTTATTCACAAAAAAACCACAGCAAACTCGTCCATCCTACCTGAGAACTAGTTCAGGCCCAAAATTGTGTATCTCACTAAAATAAGGCATTTAGTGCTCTTTTCGTTTTTTTTTCATGATTTCAGTAACATATGGTGGGAAACGCATTGTTCTAGGCGGAAAACTTGGAAACAGAAGTCATTGTGAACACTGCCTCTGAGAGAGCTCTCTCTGTACGGAAAGAGACATTTGTTGGAGTCATTTTGTCATGTTCCTTCACTGCTCGGGTCTATCTTGATGTGAGAAGAACTGAAAAAAAATCAGATACATATTATTCCCTTCGATATCGTAAAATACTTCTTGGTTCAACATTCTTTCAAGCAAATAATCAAACAGGACCGTAAAAGCACCATCTAAGCCGCCGGAGGTATAGAAGAAGTACTCTGATTTTTTTGTCCAAAATTCGTCCATGGATATTTTAGGACCCTGAAGACGAACACAAGTTTTGGTTGTAGTTCACTGTAAGATTGCGACAGGTTACGGTAGTTCAATAGTACTATAGCTATATGTAAGTGAAATTTTTGGTGCATAACTGTTTTACTGTAATACGGACAGCTCAGATCGGGCTTGTACCTGAACTCCGGAAGCACAGTATCGGATAAACAAAGATGTATGGAGAGTAACCACGGCGCAATTCGCTATTCACTTGTTAGAGCAAATCTCTTTCATTAGCAAAATCCAAAAAGATCTTGCTAATACGTAATTGCTCAAAACAAGCCAAAAACAAGATTTTCCGACTCATTCAGACATTTTTGTGTGAAAAATTAGGGATAATAATCTGGCAGGTTCTCTAAATAGTAAGCAGCATTCTCCGTAAAAACGAGTTTCGAGTTCCCTCGCTCTTCAACATTTAGTAAATTTCTATGTCAGTCCTTTCTGCCTAGAATAGCTCTCTCTTTTAAGAATTTGCCATGTTGATGTGCGCGCTCTGATATTTTTGTT
Source organism: Aplectana chamaeleonis (assembly GCA_029168955.1). Taxonomy (NCBI): domain Eukaryota; kingdom Metazoa; phylum Nematoda; class Chromadorea; order Rhabditida; family Cosmocercidae; genus Aplectana; species Aplectana chamaeleonis. The sequence goes on from JAPDOI010000352.1 coordinate 207,193, forward strand.
CCTCGCAATGTTTCCTCAAGGCCGCGCTTACAATGAATTTTTAATCTTATTTATAACCCTGAAGGCCGGCTTGGCTCCTGTGTTCAGCATAATCACAGGAGTTCCTGTCACCAGGATAAGTTCAGTGCACCGAAAACGTCTAGAGTAGACTGCCTTCATCCACATTTCAGCATGTAAAGTCGGTCCGAATGAGACTGCTCGAGCACGCGGTCGGCGTCAGTGTCGAGCGACAGTCACAAAGGCATTTTCCAGACGATCCTTTCACGAATCGAAGAAACAGCTGACTGGGATGTTATTAATTATTCGTCGAATATTCCTGCTTATCGATTTACACAACCAAAAATGTCTTTAAGATGACCGATCAACGCGCTCGCGGACCGCGTGGGCTGGCAGTCTCATTCGGGCTGACTTTTCTACGATTTTCGATAGATATGTAGGATGCAAAGGGACAGGAAGAGGCCCAAGTATCATCGGGTTAGTGGTCGTCCGGACTCCGGAGCGATTAAGAATGAAATAGGGGCGAAGGGAACCACTATTTAGTATACTGGGTTTTCAGCAGGTTTTTGGAGGGCATACGGAGTCTTTGAATAGTTTTTGGACTTCTTTCGCACAGGAGGAGTGGTCTGTTTTTGTCTAAAACCAATTATGGATCCCAATTTCAGAATTAGACTGTAAATCTGCGCTGAACCCCAAGATATAGATACCAGGTGATAATGCTTTGCTTTATTTTGTCTTAAGAAGCTTCTTCCCTCAGCTGGTTAGTAAAAAACCAGAGCTTAACATTTTAAAGAAGAGCAAAGTCAGCAAATGACATGGTAAAGACTGCCTCCAGAACGAAAAATGCATTCATGGGAGGAATCGTTCGGTTAGAAAAACGAAACATTTCTTACCTCATTTTTAGGATATAAAGTCCGTCCGAATGAGACCATTCACCTCATTCATAGTGTACAAAGTCTGTCTGACCGCCAACGCGGTCGGCGGGCGTGTTGATCGGCCGACGCGAAGGTATTTTCCGGACCTGCGAATCGATTAGCAGGAATAACAAGCAAATAGTGAACAATATCCTAGTCGGATTTATTTCAGTCGTGGGTAGGCTTATCCGGAAGAGCCTTCATGACGGCTTTTCGATACGCACGCCGGCCGCGTGGACGAACAGACGTTAAAGTCACATGTTTGAGATACGAATATGTTTAGAGTTACTCACTTCTTCAGCATATAAGCCGTTTGATCTTTTCAAGCTCAGCTTCATTATTCCTCACATGAAAGCTCTACCCGAAGGAGATACGGTAGCAACCTTATCTAACCCCACCACGTAAAGGACGCTGTCAAAGTACGCTCAATACCTAATCAAAATGCTATTGAGCGGTTTTTGTGGGCAGCGTGAAGGGTGAGAGTGAGAGAAAGAGACAGAAAGAATAGGAAAAGCACCGTAGTCCTTGAGAAGACGTGAGAGGAAGGGAGGAAGTCAGCAGTAGCCTAGGTCGATTTTCTGACGAAGCCAAGTCTCCCCGTCGCGCTTCTAGCCGGCTGCGAGGTAGCGGCAATTGCTACACCTGGCACTCACAATAACCAGATTACGGTAGTTGAAGACGTAGGAATGACGCGAAAGTGCGAATTGCGTGCATATGCTAATCAACTACATGACAGCAAGTCACTACACGCCCGCTTGCATAGTTAATTTATAACTTACTAGGGTTCTGAGAAGGTGTACGTCAGGCCGCAGTACTCAATCCAGTCTCCTAATCGTCAACTTTTAGAGAAAAGTGAGGGTCTTCCATTTGGGCGAAAGTATGTCGTGAACGACGAAAATATATGAACATGTGTTAAACTGCATCCACCTGGAGAGAAGAAAGTATTCTATGAACTTTTTCGACCTCACAGGGCAATCGTTTAGAGTGTTGAACGCATCTGCGAAAGCGATTTACTTTGCTAGTATCTTTTGTACTTCCAAAGTAAAACTGCATAGTACCCCGCCATAGCTTCTGACAAAAAGAAGTTGTAAGCGTTCCTCAAGCTTCAGGAAAAGGTGAGGGTACTCATTAGGCACTTTTTGTGTATTCCCGAAAAAAAAACGGTTTCCGCTCAGAACTTGTGTGTGGGGGTTACTTAGGGCGTCGAAAACGAATCTGGTGTCCACTAGTCGCAATTCTGAGAATTACTGTAGGTTACAGTGGGAATTGTACAATTGAGGATCCGGAACCTATCCTAAAATTTCTATAATCAACAAATGGACATCGAATTCGTATTTAGCACCCCAAATAACCTCGAATAGAAACCTTGAGACAAATCTGGGACTTTGGCCAAAATGTGGTTAACCCACCGTAATGCACCGTAAGCTGACGTAATAAGGACTAGGCTTAGGCCCAGTGAAGCATTTTGATCCTCAACTATCGTAACATTCAGGAAATGTCCAAATTCACGTTTTGTCTTCAAATTCTGCAAGTACGACACCTTCAAGGCAGTACGGTTTCTATATGGTGTGAAGTTGAAGTCTTTTGAATCAGATTACGGTGCCGGTCAAATCTTCTGCGTTTGGGCTGTAAAACGCCAAAAAGTTTTTTTTTCGTTCTTCCATTTCTGTTCAAAATGGTTTATTTGGGAGTGTAGGAAGGTATTTGAAGTCTGCATAAGGGGCATTTGGTTTCGAGTTCTGAAATTTGACACAAGGCTAAGTCTCGCACTGGTTACTCTGTATTTTTGAGTCAAAATCTCTTTGTTCCTTTGCGTGCGTTTGCAGGGCGAGGGGAGAAACATCGAGGAAGGGCGGCGGCCAGATGGTACGCCGCGCGCGGCGCGGAGCATGCGTTGCGTGATGCAGCGCGACATGTCACCTCGCGTTTACTAGCTCATTCTCCTTCAATGAGATGTTCGCAAAGACGCCTAAAACTCGCATGATAGGATCAGTGCAAGAAATGAGCAGTAATGAGGTTTATAGAAGCGAACATCTAGCTGTAACTCGAGAACAGCTTCTTTTGCAGCCTGAATACTGTGAATTTGATAGGTTCTAAGTAGGATCACTGATAAATTTCTTTGTTTAGGTATAATCTGATGAAATGGATTGTCCTCGCATCCAAAGATGGTTTAAAGTAGAATGCAGTTCCTTTATTTGTGTTGACACCATGATACAACGATGAATTGACGGTGGTATGCCGCCACGCAGCACGCGTCGGATGTCCTCGCCGCGTGCGGCTTACCACCCTTCCCGCACCCCAGCGAGAAGGGGTGGGGGAGAGGGAGACGCAGAATACGAGCGCAGTAGGCAATCGACTGAAATAAATTTCGCTCTGAAATAGAGGATATATAGGCGAAATTGCGCATAATACAACATTACACACCCGCGGAAGGCGTTTTCGCAGTTCAGGTACGAACGAATTAGGTCTTCAACCCTATTCACTAACAATGAGCCATGCACCGCTTGAGAAGGAAGTTTTTTTATGCTGATTCTCTTCAGATTCTCTAGATTCTCTCTCTCGATGCTCTGTGCGTATTTTTTTGCCTAAGGCGCCATAGATACGACCAGAATTGCACGGGTGACTTAATTCTCCCCATGCAGAGCACCATTCGCTCGCACACGCGCGCCATGGACCCACGCAAATATAGTTTCAAGTCAGAAGGTACACCACTGTTTGTAGAGCACCCCAAAAGGATATTTGAAAATAGAAAATTAGGACTTTTGATAATAGCTACTGCTTAGAAAACTAAGAGTGTAATCGATAATGTGAGGGTAGAACTCACTCAAACTCGAATAATCAAACTTTTGTGATTGTGTTTCGTGGCCGAGATGAAAAGTTTTTTTTTACGGAAACGAAGACAATTCACTACTCAGGCGATTCTGAGCCCCGAGCCGCCTGACAGTTCGGCTCGTGCTCCTTTAATCTCCGGGCCACTGCTGTTGCTGTACGGGCCACAGCTGTTGTTGTCCGGGCTCCTCCAGTTCGCTCGAACGGAAACAGCGGTAGCTCGGATTGGAACAGCAATGGCCCGGAAAATGGGGAAACACGAGCCAAACTGTCAGGCGGCTCGGGGCCGCGAATCGCCTGAGAAGAGCAGATCGGTAAAAAACAGGGTAAAAATAGAAGGTATACCTCATTTTGTTCTGCACCTCTCTTAGGGGAAACTAAAAAAACTGTGAACTTAAATTGACTGGATTTAAAAAAAGATACTTACTGTCGTTCTCTGGGCCGAATTCCAGTCCGCGATTGTTTTCATGCGACACGTGATAATCGTGTTGGGAGAAGGGTGAATCATGCGGGTCCAAGCGGTCCCAGCACGAATAACACGTGTCGCATGATGCAATAGCCGTCGTCCGCAAATGTGGATCGGAATTTTACCCAGAGAACGACAGTATCACAAGATTCCAAATTATGCTGGAGAGCAATTTCCACATATTCCTCCGAGAACAACTGTTTGACTGGTTTCCTACTGAAGACAATCATTGTCAAACTCATGTCACTGTCACCAAATTCTTGCAGATGTGTAACAACAGTGTCCGGCCGAAATCACCAAGAAAGTACAGGGCTTGTCCGAAAATTATATACATACCAATATCCTCGTTCAAAAAACCCTGGTGTATCTACCTTGTCTGGAACATTTTTTCACCCTCCCAACCAGCTACCTGATAAACGAAGGGGGAAGGAAGTTTATTGCAATTTTAACTGAAATGGAGTTTGTGGCTGACTCAATTATCATAATCTAAACCATTTGCTTTTTACAATTATGTAGGCCAGTGAACATCATTTATCTATGGATCCTTTTCTGATTGCTTTGAATTGATTTTTCAAAGTGTTAATGATTGAAAATAAACTAGAAAAGGATTTAACCTCCTCACTCATTCAAGTTTTCCTAAAAGTTTCATCTGTAGCATCTATAGAGAAAAACAATGGAGGAAGAAGTGGCACTGTTACCCTGTCTGACATGCTGATGACAGATGCCTGTACTCTCAATTGTAGCGTCTGTCTCCAGATTCAAGTGATTCCACTCGCCAGCGACAGACTCTCAAGAACCTGTAGAGCCAGCCATCATTGACTCGTCGATGACGACCTTAGTGTCGTCTCGGTTGTCCACTTACAGTAATCACTCGCGCACAAATGGCCATTAGGACCAGCTTTCCGCGCCCTTTAATCCGCTGCTTATCCACTTGTCTGCGCCCATCTGCCGCCATTGTTACATGGAGACGTCGTCTTCGTCGTCGTGATGTGAAAGAAAACATCACGACGAATTTCGATTTCAATACAGGATTTGGAAATTGAAAACTGGAGAATCACAAACGGTTTGTTTCAGAGGGAGCCTTCAAGAAGATCAAGGCGGAAAGTGTGTCAAGCGGCGTGTTCTCCTCATCATTGTCTGGGATCCCTTCCACACCTGCTCGGTAAGTTTTTTCGCATTGTTTTCGTTTAGTCCATTTTCACGAATTCTGCTGCACTGACAAGGAAAGGTCATTTGGAGAAAATGGCCATTCCGAACGGAATACATCTTTTTAGATAATTTATAAACGAAAATTTTGAGTCTAGGCTTGCTAGCTGCGCTACGATTTCTGAATGGAGTTAAAGCGATTATGGATAAAACTCTTAGATAAATGTCATTATGCCTACCTTAACCTACCTTAACCTTCTCTAAAACTAAGAGCGCTAGAATTGAGTAGCATTGAGTCTGTATTTTCTCCGATCTGTTTCTCCTCTGTATACTGCTTTTCAGTTTTGCTACAACAAATTAGTTTTCTGTTGTCTCCGTCCACAAAAAAAGTACAGACTTCTTCAAAAAGTCGAAGAGTAAATCCAAAGCGCAATACATTCCAACCACCGTCACACCTAAACAAAAAATGAATTCTTGCTCAACTGTTACTTGTGTACAAATTATTATAAAAAATGGCTGCATGTTGTGCTCTGCGTTAGTTCATATCAGTCATCCCACAGTGCGTCTCCACTCCACTCTCTCGCTGTCTCCAACCTCCGCTTCGCTTACGCAGAGAATTTCGTTTTTTATGCGGCCTATACACACTGTTTGAAAAAGAATAATTTGTTTAGTTACTCCGTGAAATATCTTTCCTTTATTCTTCCTTTTCCTTCGAGTCAATCCTTACCTGTTCTCGGATAGATAAAAAGGAATGCTGAAGAAGGGCCATTAGTAGCAACCACAAGAGCGGAAATCTCCTTTCTAACAATCTGCAGAGAAGCTCCGAGCTTGTCGAAATAATAATAATGGGCGGGACTATCCTATGCGGGAGGGGGGCACCCAAGATTTTTTCATAGAAATGAAATGAACCACCGATCTAGAGGCTATCAATCGAAATATTTCTATAGAATTCCACTAACAACAATGATAGCAGCAACAAGCATATTTTATCAAGTTTTTTGTTCATTTCTATGGAAAAATTTGGGTGCCCCCCCGCCGTCTAGGATGGAGCCTAATGGGCGATAATATAATAGATTGATTGGTAGAGAAGTGAGAGCAGGTGTAAGCAACGATGGAGACCACGCAGTTTACCAGATACTTTCGATAAGTCTTGGTTTTGAAGAAAAATATTATTATTGAAAAGAGCGAGAATCTGATTTTTGACCGTTGCCCGTTTTTTTTTTTCAAAACTGAGAAGGGAAATTCAGACAATTCGTTTCGATGTTATCGCTACTTTGGAAGAGTGTTTTCCGCTCCCTAAGATGTCATAAATTGCTTTTCAAGCTATTTGTTTTTTTTTTTCGATTGCTTCGCGGCCTCCTTATCGATCCAAAAATCAACTTAAAAATTTATTATCCAGTTCAAATGCTGCAGAGCAGATAACTTTCTTGCGACAGATACCTATAATGTAGTTATAAAAATTTCGAAAAAACTAAAAAAAATATTTTGCCCGCTTCAAATTGAAAGGTTCGGAAAACTATTTCTAAATCCAATAATTCGATTTTTTCTCGAAATTCCAGCTGCAGAAAGTCTTAACGAAAGGTAAAGAGGCGGGTTGTGTACCTATGTAATTGGAAAGATATTTATTCTGCTTATTGTTACCAAATGTTCTAACGTACCTTTATAAAATTTTTATCCAACATTAGATTCGTTCTCGTTCCAGAACTGTTCTGAAGTGATTGTTTGAAAACATACTTCTGAAGAAAAGCAAAGCACATGTCATGAAATTAAAATTTTCCATTTCAAGGCGGCGCCATCGGACCACTTTCACACAAGAGCAACTAGCGGAACTTGACTCTGCCTTCCAGGTAAAATCCAAATCAGTGAAGAGCCTAACATTTTATCATTTTAACGCTAAAAACTTCGTGTTGAAAATTTATATTCCTTTTAGAAGAGTCACTATCCAGACATCTACGTTCGGGAAGAGTTGGCTCGAATCACAAAGCTCAATGAGGCCAGGATACAGGTTAGGACTTTTCCTTCCTACAAATATCTACCTATTAGCTATTCACTGGTGCTCCTCTAAGACACCAAGACTGACACATACACGCTTCGTCGCCTTTTGTACATCTTATAATCCAATTTGTGTTAACACCTGCCTAGCGATCAGGCAGAGGCGATCAACTCCTGGGCCACAATCTTCAGTAGCCGTGGCAATTATCGCCTAGAGTTGTTGGTGGTCTCGAAGGCAGGCAATTACGGATTAGGCAAGAGTTCATCGAGGGTCGCCATGTGCGCTAATTTTGTGTTGACCACGACTAATTGCCGGTGTCTGTGCTCGCGTGTACGCGCATCTGGATAGAAAAATCTTTCAGCAACCAGCGCGATAAATTTCCATTCCTGTTCTCATCTGTCTGATGAAAAAATGGGGCGCGGAATAGTTGGGGAAGCGAGTCATAGGGGACCCTCGACAAATTCCAGAACGCGATTGCGGGGTGGGAGCCATCATTCATAAACCAATAGCCTACAAAGTAAGAAGTGTTGCGAATCGGAGGTTGTCGAAGTGAGGAATAGAACCGTTCCCACGTATGACGAGAAATAATAATTTCTTACTCTTTAATTCGAAAGCGTCTCTCATCGGCTACACAAATCACACCTTGCTTGACGCCGATTTTTCAAATGGTCAGCGCTCCTGAGTAACCTAACGACAGTTTGCGGATTTGTGAACGAATTTGTGCCTTCGATTTTCTGTATACATATCTGCGTTTATCACACTTCTAGTGTTATAAATGTTTTTAGCTAGCTTTTTGCTAATGACCCTCAATCGTAAATATCGAAAACTAATGCCGATAACAAATTTTGTTGATGGCCCTTAATCGTATAAACATCGTTCGCACTAGAAACCACTTTCTATTTTTCATGCTCAGTTTCATGAATGAGCACAGTAGACCACACCGGTCAACTTCGGCGAGTCAAAAAACGTATGTTTAAGAGGTTGGAAGGGGTTAGAGACGAGGATCCGCCACCACTTCTCACCAGGGATGAGCGGAATAAAAATATGAAATTTCGGAAATTGGTTTTCGGGTTCCGGAACAGAAATTTTCTCTCGGGTTTCGAAAATCGGCTGAGAATGCGCGGAAATGCGGTTTTCGGAACGCGAAAAAATTCAGGAATCATCGAATGTTTTCTTGCGTCCCAGACGACCCGATATTTTCGCATTCCGCGGCGTTTTCTGCGGTTTTCAGAATGCGGAAAGCGGAATGCCAAAAATGCGCGAAACTGCGAGTTTGGGAACGCTGAACGCGGAACCCCGCTCATCCCTGGTTCTCACCAGTCATCTACCACTGTTTTACACCATCATCATACTCTTGAGAGAGGGGCAAATGCGGCAATTATCAGTAGGAAAATGAAAAAATCAGATGTCTGAAAACGTTATCAGACATCTAATTTCTCATTTTTCTGCTGATATTCCGCGGCATTCGCCGCTTCCGCATAAGTATGAATAGGGTGTCAGATAATGTTGATGCGGACGTCAAACAACATGAAAAACAGTTACGGCACAAACTCCACATGCAGAACAACTTCGAAAACGGGTCTACAAATGGAGAAAAACTTCAAAAACGATTTTTGTGCTAAATTTATATTCAATTTTACAGTGTGTTCAGACTGATTTTCCTGCACGAATGAATATATTTTTCATAGGCCCTTTCGACATTTTTGTTCACTAGAGAGACCAAGCTAAAGAAAACACTGTCCGTATGGGACTGTCTGCTCACGCGATCGACCTACGAATCGATTAGCAGGGGTATCAAAGGAATAGTAATGATATCCCAGTTAGCTGTATCCGAGCCGTCGAGCGACTCGTCCGCAAAATGCCAACATGACGACCGCTCGACACGCATGCCGACCGCGTGGGCAGACAGTCTCATTCGGACAGACTTTATGTACATAGTTAACGCCAAACTCCATGTAAGCGTTCTACATACTTCTGCTATAACGTTCTTCTTATTCGATTTTTGTATGTTTTTTGCCGTAAGTGCTGTTTACCGTCGCAGTGCGAAGCCCGCTCTCACTCAACTGCTCGGTAAATCACTACCGAAGCAACTCTTCGAAGTGTGTTATCTCTACTTTTTCCGTTTTAGCTGATGTTAGGCCAATGACAACGCGCCTGAGCTTCAACAAATGTAGCTTCAATGCATAATTTCTGTTGGATAAGCATATTATCGCTTTGGTTTTCTTTTCGGAAAAGGCAGATTTGGATTTATTCTCCGCAAAATAGGCGCTACAAATGGATAGAATTTTTGAAATTTCGATTCACGTTGATGGTCGTTTTTCTCGCATTATTGGTTTGATAGATTCTACCTTCTAGGAGCTCCAACAACCACCCATTCATGTTAGATTTCTGGCACAGTCTTTAACAGGGTCAAGCGCCTTCTGCCCCGCGGGACAACGGTGGGGACTCAATGATATTCAAAAATTTGGAATTTCTGGGGGGAGGGGCGGAAAATGTTGGGTCGGAAATGGAGGATCAGGGGGTACCCTCTTACAACTGTGAAGCGAAACTCTCTGAGACTCTTACTCCTATAGTCGTAATCACAAAAAAACAGAAAATTTGTAAAATTGAATTTTTTCCTTTTGGTTTTTAACTCCCTGAAATGTTGAAAAGTTCACTTATTGGAGGACCTTGACGGTCGAAATCCCGCTATAAACCCCGATCTACAGGAACCTTGTTCTTGGCGGGACCCTAATTGATTTCTGGCGCGTTCACACAGCCATGGATTCATAATCCATGCTGGTCCCGCCACCAACAGGTGTACTGTAGATCGGGGGAGGGCAGGCCGCGAAATTCTGACAATTTTCGGTTCGTGTTCCATCCTTGCACAAGTATTAAATCTCGTCAGCAAATCGACTTGAGATGGCCCTGAAAAAGTTTTCATTTCTCCCTTTCTTGTCAGTCTCGCATTATTTTTGGTCCATTCCGGTCCGACAGAGAGAACATTCTTGAGAAAGGTGCTGAGTTGATCGCAAAACGCTTGGCTTCGGGCGAGATTGAACCAGCATATTCCCTTTCAGGGGGAGCGCCTTATCGCACTGCACCACCGAAGCCCCAGCGCCGCTCTCACTCAACTGCTCGGTAAATCTTCACCGAAGCAATCATCCTTTCACCCGCATAACGGGATGAAACAGGAATACCGCCAGAGACTATCTAACAGTCGTAGACCTGTCAAGATGATGCCCTAGTTAAGTCTTACACGATTTTTAGATGACTTTTTGCTTCGGTGAAGATTTACCGAGCAGTTGAGTGAGAGCGGCGCTGGGGCTTCGGTGGTGCAGTGCGATAAGGCGCTCTTCCGGAAAGGGAATATGCTGGTTCAATCTCGCCCGGAGCCAAGCGTTTTGCGATCAACTCAGCACCTTGTGTAAACATACCATAACGTGCACTGCGACGTTGAACTGCAGTTACGGCAAAAACCATCTAAAAATCGTGTAAGATTCTTGAGAAAGCTTCTCCATCAAGTTCTTATTGTTCAAATTTTGGCGCATTTAAAGGGACCATTAAATTGCTCTTAAAGGGTTTTAAGCATTTGTAGAGATCTCACTGTGATCAGAACTCTATTTTATCCATGCCAGACATCAAAACAGAGCTCTGATTGAATGATTGTGTTGAGTCTATAATGGGGCATTTCTAGAGCCTACGCACCTTTCTCTGACATTAGTAAGGGTTCGAAGAGCCAAAAAGGAACCGACGATCTTCTATAACTGAGAACCCGTTCGTTTTTGCTGCCTCAAAACTTCTCAGTGGTCACTTTCCCACGCTCTTTGTGGTTTTCCCAGGCAATTTGTGAATCAAATCTGAGGCAGAATAATTTATGCAATAAACGAAATTGCATTTAATATATTGGGTTTCGTCGTCGTCTTGTCGCTGCTGCGGGTGCCTGCTTTGTACGCTCATGCAATTTCGTCGTCGTCGCACAGCTCAACACAATCGTCCGGATTCGATTTATTCCCACTAGGAGGGCTGCTTATCCGGTGTCCTCGTGTCTAGAGACAGAACCTGATGATTTCTCAGTGAACCCCAGCCACAGATCTGACCCTGGCGCTCTGACAACTTAACCACTTGCGTTCTTCAGTCTTACCTGCAAGAAACTTTTCTAATCTTCGCTCTAGCACCGGCGTCCATTGAATGCCTATCATGTGTACAGTCGGCATGGATCCTACTGATACTAAGCGTTCTGTATTGAAGGTTGGCGCATTTTCGGTGCCATGTGTTATAACATATGTAGGTGCACAGAGTTTGCGCCCACCTTCTACGGGGACCGCATAGTACCACTAGGATCCATGCCGACTGTACCTTATAAAGTTATCATTAAATGTATAAACAAATAAATAACATAGTCCAACTACAAATCCAACCAGGTTGGGTTACGCGAGCATTGGAATTCTCTAAGAACCCTGTTGAACAGTTTTTTGCCCCTCTTTCTTTCCTTGTAGAACGATTAGAAACTCTAGCCATCAGAAAACTAACCCATGACTTTTAGGCATACCAAAGCATTAAATACGTATTGTATGTAGCTGCGTACAGTATCTTGAACCTTATAAAATGTGGGTTTTCTTCTATCATTCCCATACAGAATTTACGATACAGCTGCTATCCAAGCGACAATAGAGGCAATATGGCCAAAATGGGCAACTAAAGCGTTTTCAGACCACAACTTGCCTCGAAATGCTCAGCTTTCAGTTTTCAAAAAACTGAAAAATTTTTCGAGCCACAATCTATCCAACTCTATGAAATAATTTCGGTTTTCCCAATGGAAACCCTTTTTTTAAATGGAGTTAATTATGAATCAGATAATAATATCACATAATCGCGATCCCTAGCATTGCCATAACGAACATATATTTTACCCTAAAAAATGAAGTTTTTCCTGGATTTCGCATAACATTTAACACCATTGGTTGGATCACAACATGCTGAGCATTTCGGCGTTTAGAAATTCAAACGGAGCTATTTGAAGCGAGTTGTGGTTGAAAGACGCTTCAATCGCCCACTTCGACAACTTGGCCATTCTACCTTGAATAGCAGTGGTATCTTACTTGATCATATCGCTAAAAATTTTGTACCCTGGCAGGGCCGTGGCGGTAACTAACAAGGAAAGTTTTTTGGCGGTAAACGCATCTGCAAGAACAACTTGTATTGTCCGTATCTTTTGGGCCTTGTTTTTAGACTCTACTAAAACTCCCTCATGAGGATTATTTGGTGTGCTTATATCAAGTTTGAGGTCTGTCTGTCGTTTTTTCTCAAAGTTTTAGAGTCTCCAATCGGGGGAAATTTGAGAGCGAAACGCGACTTTTGACGATTTCCGGAGCGATGCGATAGAAATTTCTTTGAATTTTTCTCTAGGGGTTCATTAGAGTGGTGAACACGAATCTGAAATAAATTTTAGATTTTCGACACGATATATTAAGGTAGGTATACAATAGTTTGGTCAAAGACGCAGAATTGACTAAAATTTCGTACGTGAGGTTTTGTTCGAGGTGCTGAATACGGGATTGATGTCTATATGAGAACGAACCAAATGCTGAAGTAGGTTATGCCCCCTAAATGACATTCTACCTACCGCACCCCATAGTCAACCTAAGAATTTTGAAAACTGGACCCCAAATTCGTTTTTTTTGCACCGAAATTAAAATCTACATACAAGTTTTGAGCCAATTCTGAGAAATTTATTCGAAACTCGAAAAATGCTTGATAGGTACCCTTGCTTTTATCGCGAATATTGAAAAACGTTTACAACTTTTTTGAGCCTGCAGCTCGGGGCGGGGTACTATTGAGGCCCAAGAGATACTAACAATACTAACCGTTTTCGCAGATGCGTTTACCACTAAAACAATTCCCTCGTAAGTATGTGTGCAACGATTTTCAGATACACAGTTATTGAATTACGGTGACTATTTCCCAAAATGAATTCTGAATGGATAAAAGGATAATCAGAGACGGGAAAAGTTATGATATATGTGGAAGGATCGTGCACATAGCTTCCCACATTCATTGGGGAAACCGCAACAAGTCGGTATGAGGACCTCAAAATACGGGCAGAGCATCAGGCCGTGTTTTACGTTTATGATAATAAGGTTGCGAGTAGCGGGGAAATGAAGGGTACGTAGAACTTCCGCTCACCTGTAGTCCAACCCATCAAGCAAAACCGTGGAGCGTTTTGAATCTACAGTTCACCTCCGCACTGCCGTTCAGTCCGCAAAGTGCACGCCGATTGCGAAAACTTGCTGCGGCGCGGTTGCGAGTATACTCAGACAGGGATGTGGGATCATCCAGGAGGTTTTGCCTTTGGTGCCCGAGTGATTCCATCGCCCGGGTGATCCCACATCCCTGTCTGAGGATACTCGCAACCGCGCCTCAGCACGTTTTCGCAATGAGCCTGCACTTTGCGGACTGAACGGCAGTGCGGAGGTGAACTGTACCTCAGCACTCATTCAAATTTCAAGATTCTAATCCTTGGTCGGAAGTTGGGTTAGATGACATTTGAACTCCCCCCCCCCCAATTTTTGGAAAGACTGCCAACTCACAGTTCCATTCCGCTTGCAAACTTGGTTGTGACGGAACGAATAACTTATATAGTTGTGACTAATAATAATGCCGAAGAACTAACGTATGTCAAACTCGAGTGACAAGACGCAGCATTGTGACGTCATCACCATAACAGTAATCGCGTCTAACGGCGATTCATTAGCGCCTTGTGTGTGGTGGTCTCGTTGTACATGCGGAAGGCGGCCGAGTCAGTGTTCTTCTCTAATCCTCCCTTTTTAGGCAGCGGCCTCAGTCTGGCTGGCTGCGCTGTCCACAAGCCGGCAATGTTTACCGTAATCCGGACACGGGCTGTCCCTAATCAATCCCCCCTTCTCATACGCCATACAATTGAATTATTGGCACCCGCCTACGGCACACAGCCGCAGCCACGGCTACGGCGGCGGCCGGCTCTTAGCTCTATTGAAACACGACGTTTTCTACAGAAGCGATAAAACAATGTCACACGTTACAGAGTGTGTCATGTCACAGGGGAAATCTATTCAGACTAGATAAGACACAAGTCGCTCCTCCGTGTTGTTGTGCTGGGTAACGTAGACAATGGGCTATTATAGACCGAGTACGACTGACACTGAATCTTTGCAAAGTAGGTTGTTAGTAGTGTAGTGTGCTATTGTGAATGATTGCACAAACCTAAAGCTCCTTTCATAGCTTGCCGGCCGACGTCGGATGAATCGTTATCAAATTTGATAAGTTAAGATAGATAGGATGGATAGTGTAGGGTAGATAGATATTACACATTCGATAACGAGTCGTCCGACGTCGGTCGGGCAAGTGTGAAAGAGCCTTAAGCCTGGTACATTCAATGGCATTGAGTGGTTGGCATTACAAGGGATAAGGGAAAAGAGTAATCATGACAACAATGCTGTAACTTGCTTCGACTACTGTGATCAATCGTCCTAAGTGTTTCTTCATTGTATGGTTGCGTGAATTTTAAAACACTGGAATGACATGCTGATTTTAATTCTATTGGGGCGATGAACTTCGGCTCAGTAGCAATCATCGCCTGTGTCTACTGGGCGTCGCAATTCATCGCAGATAAAATTTGCTCGACATGGAGTGTGCTACTTTTAGATTTCTCGTATTCGGAATGAATAGCGAAAGTTTAGCGGATCTGGGAGGAATAAGGTCGCAAGGTCCTAACCCCCGTCTTGCTATGAAAACGAGTTTTTGACGTTATATGCAACCAAATGAATACGATGAGGCTCAAAATTTAACTTAGCATCGACCGTGACTTGTTTGAAACAAAATCGATTTGTGAGGAAAAAGGAAGCACGAATTCAAACATAACCCTCGAATGTATGCATATGATTCCAGGTATGGTTCCAAAACCGAAGAGCAAAGCACCGAAAGCAGGAGAAGCAATTGAACAAGGTACGTCATGCTGTGGTTTGTAAATCTGGCCAGGAATGGTTCATGGGGTAGTGAGCCTGATGCTACTGGGTCCCTCGAAAGTCACACATTTTGAGCTTTTCAGACGCTGAACCCTCACCAAGCGATCTTTGCCGCAAATCCTGCCAGCAATATAATGCGACAAGGCATGTATCCATCACCGCTCGGCAATCCACGGGATAGCTTCTGGTGCGTTTGCTTTTGAACGTTTGCATTCGTTTCAGATGCGATGTAATCTTCTTGGAATTTGAGAGGTATGCACGCAACTCTAGTCTTGTATGATCTATGCAACGAGATTGGAAGACAAACACTTTTTTGGAAGACAAACACACTTTTTTAATACAATTTAAAATTGTGGTTACCCATGTCTTCTAGATTGTCTTGCATGATGCTAATTCAGGTATCCATCATATCCACGACAAATGCCCTATCCGACAGCCACGCCGCCGTACTCAACAAATTCTTTCACGAACCCAATTACTAAGTGAGTGTGCTTGTATTGAACGGTTGCTGTTGACTGACAGAACAAGAACATAATGTCTGGGAAATTTCTCCAAAAACGGTTCCTAAAGGCAGTGTCCACGATCGATTTCGTCCTCGGTTTTTGGCCGGGAATCGAAAGTTCAGAGTCTCATTAGAGCCCTGGGGACGAAAAAAACGAACGAAAACGGGCCTGAAAGAGCTCCATACGGCTCCGAAGTCCTCTCGCGCTAGCCCCTCCGCTCGCGGTCGAGTTTTCCGAGGAACAGTTCGTCCGCTTCTGCATTAGCATTGGAGCGCGAGCGCGGCTGAGTTTTAGCATTGGGGCGCATTTGCACGCTGTCTACTTCAGGCCCACGCCCGCGCAACCGATCCATCGTTGAAATGTGAGATTCAAGAAAAGCTGATTTTAGATTTTTTGTAGCGTTTCTCATGATTCTTTCTTCACTGATGAAACAGTCAGACTCTAAACCTTCAATTTCCCGTGGAAACTCGAAAACGATTTATATCGTGGACACTGCCTTTAAAGCAGCGACCTCTTATGGTGGTCCAAGTTTAGGGGAGAGGGGTCGCTGTCTATGGGCTTGGGTAGCATCCGGCTTGCTTGGGACAGGGTTACTGTGAGCTACTTAAAGGCAGTGTCCACGACAAGTCTCGTTCTCGAGGCTTCAGTGTGAAACGCTATGCTGCGCTTGAGAGGATAGGGTCGAAGAAAGCAGCGAAAACGGGCAAGTAAATCGGCTTTGAAAGTTATTCCAGTTCGCCTACCTATCCCGGTCCGTCCCCTATTCAGACGAGCCTGTGGCGCCGCACACATTTCGATGGCAAGTTGCCAAGCAAGTCTGCCGCTTCCAGCCTGATCGATTTGCGCAGATTTCGCGATTAGCGCGCGCTTGCGGAAAACAGGAGGACCCATGGTTTTCGTCCACGCCCTGAATGTTAGTTACCGTAGCTTACTCTGAACGTTTTTTTTTGCTGTTTCTTCACTGTTACTTACCTCACGACCGAACAATCCCACTTTTGGGTCGAACTCGAGTGCGATATTCGTTGTGAACACTGCCTTTGAAAGCAGTGCCCACGATGATTTTTGTCTTCGGTTTTTTTTGCAGGAAATCGAAAGGCCTGTGTCTTGTTGGAACGTTAGGGTCGAAAGAACGATCAAAAACGAGCACGGAAGAGCCTTTATTAGCTCCGAAATCCGCTCGCGCTGAACTTTCCTAATCAGTCGATACGTATCTGATACACGCGATGAAAGGGCTAACGCGAGCAAATTTCGAACCAATAAGGGCTCCTCTGAGCTCTTTTTCGTTCATTCTTTCGACCCTATCGCTCCAATCAAATTCAGACCTTTTGATATCCGGTGAGAAAAAGAACGAAGACGAAATTAATCATGGACACTGCCTTACAGCTGCGTGCAGTACAACAAAAACCCTACGACTGACCTTGTTGAACTCCACGTGCGACGAAAACAGTTATGTGGGCCAGCTTTAGGTTGGAAATCCTCAGGTCGTCCGAGATTTCGATCACCACACAAGCAGAAATCTAGTTGAGCCACGATAATCACAACACGAGATCGGCAATGCAGTTGAAAGCGCAGCCCAGGCACACCGTGAGGATTGAGGAGCCTCAACATTGGGTAGTTAAACCTCGCATGATGAAACATTACATGAACAGAACAAGTGAGGTCGACAACATCGAGATATTCCATGGTTTCATTCTCGAAAGATGTGGTGGTCGAGCCCAATTGCACATGGAAACGAAACTAACGGATTGAGGATAAACTGGTCTTAAAAACGTGTACGGGGTTGAAGCAACGACAAGAAATGGAAACGAAGGGTCAGGTGCTCTCTACACACAGAGGGACGAGTTGTCCCGTTTTTGCAGTTTGAAACGCCACGCTACTCAACGCAAGCGAAGTGGTCCCGAGTGGAATTAAAGCCGAAAAAGGCGAGACAACTCCTTCCTCGGTGTGTAGAGAGCCGTTATCCCGAAGACGAAGACTGAGTTTTTTCGCTTGTCCATCGGAAAGGCGACTCAAATATTGTTTCGGTTTTTCCGTTCAGGGCCCATCTCTCCCTTTCCCTACTCCGGCTCCGGCTTGGTCGCGATCGGCGACAGCTGTAATGGATTTTGTTTTTCGTGTCTTGAAATGACTGTCTTTATCGTTGTGGTTCTGAAAAACTCAATAGTATTTGAGAAAGGTGCAATCGTACCTCCGCCGACAGCCGGCGAAGAATTCGTAAAGGCAGTGTTCACGATTATAACCCCTTTTCTGTTTTCTTGCCTATCTTTAAAACGGTCCCATTGTGATCCCAATGATGTCTCTGGAATCGTACAAAACCTTCTGGGAACGGAGTTATGGTCCCTCAAAGATTGAGCTAGGGAAGAATGGTGGACGAGTTGTCCGAGGCTTGTAACTTCCGTATTTTGCAGCCAATGTATGGTTAGCTCCGTGGCCTGTTTCCTCAAGAAAAAACGTGTAAATTCAAACCTCGGCTGGCGTGACGGTTTAAATTTAAATCTCCGGGAATTGAACCGCCGCGCCAGCCGCTGTTTGAATTTAAACGGTTTTTTCTTGAGCAAACAGGCCACGGACCTAACTATATGCGAGCTGAACCGAGTAAAGAGAGAAGTTGAGAATGAAGGGAAGATTGCGGCTTTCGATCGGAAACCATCGCTCATCTCACGATCTCGAGTGCTTCATTGTTCACGTCGAGGGGCAAAAAGTGGCCGGACTTGCCCAGAGCGGTGGGGGGGTCGCCCGCTTTTCTAAGCCGTTTTGCGGCTCCTGGGTAGCTTTTCGTTATGTTTCTTTGACGCTGTTCTGCTTCTGAGAGCCACGAGAAGCCTTTGTCATGGAAAATTCGAGGATGAAGTTTATCGTGAACAGTGCCTTTAAATTGTCAGGCGCGGTGTGCGAGGTGGCTTTGGGACCATAGCGACTCAAAATCCGTACGAGATATTACCTCAATTGACGGGTCAATCTCACAAATCATCTACACGTCTATTATTAGTACAGGGCTAGTTCACAAATTACACCGTGGTTGTAATCATTCTGTTCTACCCTGCCATCGCTAAATCCAATCACATCATTCTCCCTGTTCTGGAATCTGTTAACAGCTTTTCATCTTTTCTTTGCCCGTTTTCTGACGAATGCTCACTGAGCAATCGAAGACAGCCCAATTTTACTAGTTGCACGGGCTTCGATAGGCTCTAAAGTCATTGATGGCTCTAAATGGACTATCATTCAATGAATTAGCCGCAAGGCTAAGGCCCGTAGTAAACTCACCAATCAGTCAGTCGACTGAGTGGGTGATAAAACGAGTCCGGAGTGTTACAGATTCGACTCTGAGAAGTCCGAAATCTAAAGCCCTTTTCACAGTCTGCGGACGAGGCCATCCTACGCGATATAAGAGTGCCGCAGTGCGAGGGAAGCTCCGGTGAACAACCGTCAGTTCCGACTCTTCAGTACGAAATATGAGGCGAAACCAACACGTTTTGATCCGTCATAACTTGCTCCGACGTCGTGTCAATGATTTTACCGCAGTGCAACGTCGGTCGGCCGACATCGCAGTGCGAGCCGCGCAGACGCAGCAGACCTATCTTATAACGTACCGGACGGCGTCGTCCGGCAGACTGTGGAAGAGGCTTAAGCGAGCGGTAGATTGCATTTAAATCGGTCTCGCATATTCATGGCATTGTAAAAACATGATGATACCTGTTGGAATAAGGAAAACCGGCTCTCATTCTTTATGTGGCCATTCACCTGTCGGTCAACTCCATTTTCTTTCCTCAACGAATGCAATTTTGTTTATTCTGTGAAAGCTGATATTGATATCGACAAGCTATTGAAATATTCATAAGCTCATGCTTCTTCTGCGCCAATAACCCGCCGGGTAGTCGAAGGGTAAATGAGGTGAAATTTCAGTACAAAACACGCGCTCCACGGCCACCTCTCGCCTCCCTTGGCTTCCCTCGCGACCGCCGGAATTTTTCGAATAGCATAGCTGAAGAATGGCCGCATCGCGACGGAATCTTTATCTTTTTTGCAGTGATATCGATACGTAACACAGTTTGCATTTCCATCTTACATGGTGTAAGATGGGTTGATCTGCTCCTCTGCCGCGCGCGGTATCATCCCTTCCGCTTCCCTTCGACTACCCTCGGCGGGTTGTTGGCGAATACGACCCCTGAATGGTCCAAGTTGCTCTGTCGCTCCTTGAAAAAGTGAGGGGCCTTTTTCTGACCTGTCATGCTATTTTTCTCTTCTCTAGCCATGAATTCAATCAGAGGTGACTTTTTTCACTTAGCCTAAGTCGCTATCCCACATCACACACGCCTGAAATATGTGCGGCCTCGCCTGAGTATTTTTCAGGACTTCAACTCGGTCAGGCTCAACTGATGCTTCGTCGGGTTTACTGCGGGCGTCATAATTTGTCAATGGTTTTGGAGCGCTGCTGAGATAGAGCTTATACCACATCATTGAGAGATCTCTAGTGGAAGAATGCGAGGGAAAATTGAATCGTCACGACGCATGACGAGCGTTCTGCTCCTGAATCCCTCCGAGAGATCACGAAAAGATAATCCTAATTAGGCATCTTCCATAGCCGTCATCGCAAGCGCGGCACGCCCGGGACGGGCGGTGGACTATGAAACTTTCACTCGCGCGGCACGCGCGTGTAGACCACACAGCACCGCCATAGCGGCATCTTCTAAACCGCAGTGGCGGTTTCACCATTCGAATGCTCTCTTTTTAGTTTTAAGGCAGTGATCACGATGAAAATCGTTATTCTGTATTTCCGCCTCTCTTGAAAACGGTCCCATGCTGATTCCAACGATGTCTCTGGAATCGTACAAGACCCTGTGGGAACGGAGTTATGAGCCCCCAAAAACTGAGCTAGGGAAGCATGGCGGACGATTTGTTTGAGGCTTGTAACTTCCGTCTTTTGCAGCCGATGCATGCGAGCTGACCTGAGTAAGGAGAGAAGTTTAGAATGAAGGTAGAACGGGGCTATTGGTCGGAAACCGTTGCTCATATCACGATCTCGACTTTTCATTTGTTCACGTGGGAGGGCGGGCATTGCGCTTTTGGGTTTTGCCTTGCGATCAAAGTGGCGACTGCTGGCTTGTTTGGGGCTCTTCCTAGCCCGTTTTCTTGCGTCTTTTCGACGTCAACGTTGCAGTGTGCCTCTCCACTACCCGTTCCTAGCGGAAACTAAAACACATTTTTATCGTGAACACTGCGTTTAAGGGCACAGTACATCGTCAGGTATGAATTTTGAGATTCTCGTGTAATTGTGTAGAAGACCCCTCCTGTATTACACGTGCCAAATGCGAGATCTCAACTCCTCCAAATAAGCGAGATATAAGCGACCACCACGGGCCCTAACTCCGCTCACCACCACGCGCTACACCCCCTGCCGAATTTCCGAACTCGATAGCGGGTAGATGGATGGATGAATTCTCAACAGATAGTTGTTCTTCAGTCCATTGCAGGTCTATTTCCTCATCCTGTTTTGTTCTGGTGCAGCGACTGTAAATGAAGAGAAGTACACGCCTAAGACAACTCGTCCACCAAATTTTTGCCCTCAAAATGCAGGCATTTTCATGGAGCCCTACCTCCGTTCGTAGGGGGTCTTGGACGATTTCAGGGGTACCACTGTGATCAGAGAGCGGCGCTCTCCAAGATAAGCGTGAAATCTGGAAAACAATTTTTTGGGTGTCCTGTGTCTTTAGAGGCATAGAACACCAGGAAAACGATTTTTCACTTTTGCTGATCTTGGAGAGAGTCACGCGCTGATCACAGAGATATCTATGGAATCGTCCACACCCCCCCCCCTATGAACAGAGTTGTGGCTTTTTGAATATGCCTATATTTTGAGGGCGAAATATTGGTGGACAAGTTGTCTCAGGCCTGTATTTCTCTTCAATCGCCATCGTTGCGCCAGAGCAAATCAGGATAAGGAGACGGTCCGGTAATGGACTGAAAAGCTGAGACTTGTTGGAATTCATTGATCCATGTAGCCGTTATCGAGTTTGAATATCTGGTGGAGGGTGTGGCCCGTGGTATTGAGCGATGAGGGTTAGGCCTGTGGTAGTGGCTTATATCTCGCTTATTCGAAAGAGATGAGATTTCGCACTTGACACATGTTATACTGGAGGGATCTACTACACAAGCACACAAAACTAAAAAGTTTCATATCTGAGGGTGTACTATGCGTTTATATCCACTCCAACATGAATAAATCTGGGATAATCCCGTGCTACTATATAGGCAAATGCAAGTCAGGAATGTCTGTGCATTTCACAATTGAGGCCCAGCTTTAACCGTACCACCATGGCGGTGCCGCCAGAGATTTCATAGTTGCTTTCTGCTGCGCGTGTCGCGCGGTAAAAAGTTCCATAGTCCACCGCCCGCCCCTCGAGTCCTGCGCTTGCGGTGAGGAAAGACGAGGTTCGCGCTGCACTGATTCACATTTCGAACTAAATCCAGTGTGTTCGTGAGAAAGGTGAACTCATATGTGCAAGTCACAGCTACCTACATCTTCCGCAGACTCAGAAGAACATTGCTGCATGCAAAGCTTCATTCCTGTGAAGTCCTCTACTGTGTTTATAAATACTTTACATCAAATGTCGATACTACAAAATACGATTGATTTCTATTTCAGCTTCAGCCCCTCGATAACGCAATTTTCGTCAGACGAAGATTTCTACCAGAAATCGTTGGCACTGCGAATGTCCTGCCAGCCAGCTGCTTCGGCTAACATCGCCAATCTCAACTATCCACAGAGTTAATAGTTGTGAGTCGTGTTGCGGGATGTAGCGCATCTTTGAAGAACAAACGGCTTCCTTCGTCTGTCCGCGTCACATTTCTCTCTTCTCATAAATTCCATAGAATGTATAAAGCTGATAGTCTTCGATTCAGTCATCTCCAGGTCGATTTCTTATACATAGTTGTTGATTCCGTCTATTACACAGAAAACACATATACATAGTGGGAATAACGCTCAATACACACAGTGTAATCGATATGGAGTGAGCTTGTCTTATTGATGTTGTTGGTCTCAGTTCTCAAGCTGCGAGTCGATCCATTTATGTTGTCTGAAGAAATCCACTTCGCAATAAAGTTACCACCGAGTTGACTTGACGTCCTCGGATACTGATCTCGTATAGATGATCTCTTGTCAGTGATTTATGCAGAATATTGTCGATAATTATCCTATATTAATGTCAATACAAATGTAATATATGAAAATAAATTGTTTGCAATGCTCAGTATTGACTTCAGAGCTCAGAGAAATAATAGAAACTAGTCTTCAATGAAGTTCAATACCTTCACGTCTTTTTGTAACGCTAGTCTTGGGATAACAACACGGGATTTGTTTAGGATTTCTCAACGACGAGAGCAGAGACCGGGGTCATCATTTGTTACCCTCTATGGTGGCATAGCAAGAAAAACTATACTCGGACTACAGATATCCTATAGGATGCAGGCACAGGAATTTTGTCACCAACCTCCAATTTGTTTGGCCAACACCGTTTACTCATCAATACATACATATAGTCAGGACCTAGTCAGCCGAGTGGGGCGATGTGGTGCTGCTGATAATGACATGGACCTCTTGAGCATAATGCCAAGAGTTCAATCCTCCACTTATGGTTGTTTTTGAATTAACGCGGATTTTAGTTTCAGATGATGATAGATTCAATGAATTAATGGAGTCGACCGACTGAATGAGTTGTTTGTGTCAAATTTTTGGGCGTGTTATCGGAACCTGCAGCTGAAGTGGAACTACACAAACATCCTACTATATATATTTTGGTAAATTTGTGTGTGGGTGTGTGTGTGTATGTATGTATCTATGTGTGCGTTTCTCTGTGTGTTTGTTTGACCGTTTATTCGGCTTGACTTTCAAGGCGGGCAACCCTACGGGGATGGGCTCAGAAAGTGAGCAGGACGTCAGGGTAAGGGTGCAGGACCTTAGAAGTGATGCGCAGTGCATCATAGGAAGGGTACGGGACCCGAATTTTAGTGCGCCAGACGCCGTAAAATGTGTGCGGGACCCAAGTGGGAGTGCGCCGAACGCCTTAGAAAGTTTACGGGACCCAAGTGGGAGTGCGCAGGGCGCCGTAGAATGTGTGCGGGACCCAAGTGGGAGAGCGCCGAACGCTATAGAAAGTGTGCGGGATCCAAATGGGAGAGCGCCGGACGCCGTAGAAAGTGTGTGGGACCTGAGTGGGAGTGCGCAGGGCGCCGTACGAAGTGGGCGGGTTTCAAGTGGGAGTGCGCAGGACGGCGTAAAAAGTTTGCGGGACCCGAGTGAGAGTACGCAGGACGCCGTATAAAGTGTGCGGGACCCGAGTGAGAGTGCGCCGGACGCCGTAGAAAGTGTGCGGGACCCGAGTGAGAGTGCGCCGGACGCCGTAGAAAGTGGGCGGGATCTAAGTGGGAGTGCGCCGGACGCCGTAGAAAGTGTGCGGGACCCGAGTGAGAGTGCGCCGGACGCCGTAAAAAGTGTGCGGGACCCGAGTGGTAGTGCGCAGGACGCCGTAGAAAGTGTGCGGGATCCGAGTGAGAGTGCGCCGGACGCCGTGGAATGTGTGCGAGACCCGAGTGAGAGTGCGCCGGACGCCGTAGAAAGTGTGCGGAACCCGAGTGAGAGTGCGCCGGCCGCCGTAGAAAGTGTGCGGGATCGAAGTGGGAGTGCGCGGGGCGCCGCATAAAATGTGTGAGACCCGAGGGAGATCGCGCCGTAGGAAGTGTGTGAGACCCAAAAGGGAGCGTTGGACACCCGAGAAAACGTGTGAGACTCATGAGAGAGAGAGCGCATTACTTCAGAATCACTATGTGCGTCTAAAAGAGAGCGTACACCACTCCTTTCTTCAGGTCCCCTACCCTTCACCACTCAATTCAACTGCTTAGCTGTTTATATGCACTAACTTTTCTAAATCGGGCTTATATACGATGAAAATAAGAGATAATCAAAATCTGCATCCATGAAACACAAACATCATTCTACTTCATTTGGCAATAAAAGTAGCAGGGGGTCGGTTGATCATGAAAACGTTTAGTAAATTCCAAACAGCGGTTGTCCTTATCATGACAAAAATTAAGATAAATCAAAGGCCACTTCAGGATCTTATAAAACGGAAGAACGACCGGTGTGTCACGGTACAGATAAGGTAAACGGGCGTAGCAAGGTTTGGAATGCTTTGTGATTTCCGATGGTTTGAGTGTTGCCGCCTAAACCAGCTTATGGGCCGGCGCAGGAAGAAAGAAATCACCGAGTTATTTGCCTTATATCCAAGAAGCCGGCGAAGCCGGCAAATGGGCCGGGGCAGCCGGGACCCAGCGGCAGAGGGCGGCGTCAGCCGGGCGACGCCGCTGGTTTCTACTATAGAGGAGAGATTGATATTCGCAATACATTTAATTTCCACAGATAATAGGTTTCATATCTTCCGCGTGCGATGTACTCGGCATAATAATTTCCAAGCTTCATAAATTGTTAAATGACATCCATGTTTTGGGTGGGGCTCAGAGGTGAGCAGATAATGATTTTGAAAACCAGTAAACGGAAAAAGGGTAGCTGTCAGTTTTCTCCAATAATGACCGGCTAATGGATAGCGGGCATGGTATGGTTGATATTGCCAGAATCTGAGATAAGTTGACAGCTCCATCATTTTGATGGGGAAATATAATTTTGGTAAAACCTAAAATGTTCGATGCAGCACTCTTTCCTATTACTTTAATGATAATAATTTATTGGTCAGTCACAAATGATGAACAGAACGAAGGAAGTAATCAATATACGTTTAGATTGATTTTGAAAGATCCTGAAAGCGAACTAAAGTTACCGCCTGTGAAAATAGTGGCTCTGTTTCGAAGGTCTGATGTTTTGATACTCCAAGAAAATTAGTGACCATTGATTTAGAGAAAAGAGGAAAATAGTTATGGCTCAGACCCACAGCGGCCAGCAGTATGTGCGCGCTTAACGGTTGAATGTGAAGGGTCTAACAAAACAAAAAAAAGATGGTTTCTCGTGAGAATTAATAGAAACAGATGAAGCAAGCAATATATAATTTTTTTTTCTCCAAAAGCAAGAGCATTCGTTGACTTCCCTCGTTTACATCACTTCCGCCCAATTGGGAGATTCGACCATGTTTTGACCAGTGTGCAGCCGTCTGTGGAATAACTTCACCGAGATCCAGCGCAACTGACAGGAGGTCATTCACGAGCGGATGCAGGAGCACCTCTTTGATCTAAATACGAACTCATGGCACTGACTCAGGAGTGCCCACAGTGTAAGCTATTGCACCCGTCAAAAATGGTCATGGCGGATTGACGTGACACGAGAAGTCGAACGATAACGTCATTATACACATTTTTAGATACACATTACTGATGTCAGTAATGAAATGAAATTATGGGCTGTGGCGTAGGCATGTTTTGAAGTTCAACCATTGAAACTGTAGCTGCGGTATTTTTTGAATATTGATAGAATGGAATCTAAGGGTTCCTAAAGCCCACATATTACTGGCCGTTAGAATTAAAATTGGGTAAATAAATTATTTGTTACCAGCGGCGTCGGCCGGCTGACGCCGGCCCCTGCCGCTGGGGCCCGGCTGCGCCGGCCCATTTGCCGGCTATTGGGTATAAGGCAAATAACACGGTGCTTTCTTTCTTCCTGCGCCGGCCCATAAGCTGGTTTAGGCGGCAACACTTAAACCATGGGAAATCACAAAGCATTCCAAACCTTGCTACGCCCGTTTACCTCCTTATCTGTAACGTGACACACCGGTCGTTCTTCCGTTTTATAAGATCCTGAACTGGCCTCTGACTATCTTAATTTTTGTCATGATAAGGACAACCGCTGTTTGGAATTTACTAAACGTTTTCATGATCAACCGACCCCCTACTACTCTTATTGCCAAATGAAGTAGAATGATGTTTGTGTTTCATGGATGCAGATTTTGATTAACTCTTATTTTCATCGTATATAAACCCGATTTAGAAAAGTTAGTGCATATAAACAGCTAAGCAGTTGAATTGAGTGGTGAAGGGTAGGGGACCTGAAGAAAGGAGTGGTGTACGCTCTCTTTTAGACGCACATAGTGATTCTGAAGTAATGCGCTCTCTCTCTCTCTCTTGAGTCTCACACGTTTTCTGCGGCGTCCAACGCTTCCTTTTGGGTCTCACACACTTCCTACGGCGCGATCTCCCTCGGGTCTCACACATTTTATGCGGCGCCCCTAGCACTCCCACTTGGGTCCCGCACACTTTCTACGGCGACCGGCGCTCTCCGCACTTGGTTCCCGCACACTTTCTACGGCGGCCGGCGCACTCTCACTCGGGTTCCGCACACTTTCCACGGCGGCCGGCGCACTCTCACTCGGGTTCCGCACACTTTCTACGGCGACCGGCGCACTCTCACTCGTGTCCCGCACACTTTCTACGGCGTCCGGCGCACTCTCACTCGGGTCCCGCACACTTTCTACGGCGTCCGGCGCATTCTCACTTGGGTCCCGCACACTTTCTACGGCGTCCGGCGCACTCTCACTCGGATCCCGCACACTTTCTACGGCGTCCGGCGCACTCTCACTCGGATCCCGGACCCTTTCTACGGCGTCCAGCGCACTCTCACTCGGGTCCCGCACACTTTCTACGGCGTCCTGCGCACTCCCGCTTGGGTCCCGCACACTTTCTACGGCGGCCGGCGCACTCTCACTCGGGTTCCGCACACTTTCTACGGCGACCGGCGCACTCCCACTTGGGTCCCGCACACTTTATACGGCGTCCGGCGCACTCTCACTCGGGTCCCGCACACTTTCCACGGCGTCCGGCGCACTCTCACTCGGGTCCCGCACACTTTCTACGGCGTCCGGCGCACTCTCACTCGGGTCCCGCACACTTTCTACGG
The DNA here is from genome assembly GCA_029168955.1 of Aplectana chamaeleonis. Classification (NCBI taxonomy): domain Eukaryota; kingdom Metazoa; phylum Nematoda; class Chromadorea; order Rhabditida; family Cosmocercidae; genus Aplectana; species Aplectana chamaeleonis. The sequence continues at coordinate 234,916 of JAPDOI010000352.1, forward strand.
CGTCCGGCGCACTCTCACTCGGGCCCGCACACTTTCTACGGCGTCCGGCGCCCTCCCACTTGTGTCCCGCACACATTATACGGCGTCCTGCGCACTCTCACTCGGGTCCCGCACCCTTTCTACGGCGTCAGGCGCACTCTCACTCGGGTCCCGCACACCTTCTACGGCGTCCGGCGCACTCTCACTCGGGTCCCGCACACTTTCTACGGCGTCCGGCGCACTCTCACTCGGGCCCGCACACTTTCTACGGCGTCCGGCGCCCTCCCACTTGTGTCCCGCACACATTATACGGCGTCCTGCGCACTCTCACTCGGGTCCCGCACCCTTTCTACGGCGTCAGGCGCACTCTCACTCGGGTCCCGCACACCTTCTACGGCGTCCGGCGCACTCTCACTCGGGTCCCGCACACTCTCTACGGCGTCCGGCGCACTCTCACTCGGGTCCCGCACACTTTCTACGGCGTCCGGCGCCCTCCCACTTGGGCCCCGCACACAATATACGGCGTCCTGCGCACTCCCACTTGGGTCCCGCACACTTTCTACGGCGGCCGGCGCACTCTCACTCGGGTTACGCACACTTTCTACGGCGACAGCCCCTCTCCTGTTTGGGTCCCGCACACTCTCTACGGCGTCCGGCGCGTTCTCACTCGGGTCCCGCACACTTTCTACGGCGTCCGGCGCACTCTCACTCGGGTCCCGCACACTTTCTACGGCGTCCGGCGCACTCTCACTCGGGTCCCGCACACTTTCTACGGCGTCCGGCGCACTCTCACTCGGGTCCCGCACACTTTCTACGGCGTCCGGCGCACTCTCACTCGGGTCCCGCACACTTTCTACGGCGTTCGGCGCCCTCCCACTTGGGTCCCGCACACATTCTACGGCGTCTAGCGCACTACCATTTGGGTCCCGTACATTTTCTACGGCGCCCTGCGCACTCCCACTTGGGTCCCGCACACATTATACGGCGTCCTGCGCACTCTCACTCGGGTCCCGCACACTTTCTACGGCGTCCGGCGCACTCTCACTCGGGTCCCGCACACTTTCTACGGCGTCCAGCGCACTCTCACTCAGGTCCCGCACACTTTCTACGGCGTCCGGCGCGCTCCCACTTGGGTCCCGCACACTTTCTACGGCGTTCGGCGCACTTCCACTTGGGTCCCGCACACATTATACGGCGTCCTGCGCACTCCCACTTGGGTCCCGCACACTTTCTACGGCGGCCGGCGCACTCTCACTCGGGTTCCGCACACTTTCTACGGCGGCCGGCGCACTCCCATTTGGGTCCCGCACACTTTATACGGCGTCCGGCGCACTCTCACTCGGGTCCCGCACACTTTCCACGGCGTCCGGCGCACTCTCACTCGGGTCCCGCACACTTTCTACGGCGTCCGGCGCACTCTCACTCGGGCCCGCACACTTTCTACGGCGTCCGGCGCCCTCCCACTTGTGTCCCGCACACATTATACGGCGTCCTGCGCACTCTCACTCGGGTCCCGCACCCTTTCTACGGCGTCAGGCGCACTCTCACTCGGGTCCCGCACACCTTCTACGGCGTACGGCGCACTCTCACTCGGGTCCCGCACACTCTCTACGGCGTCCGGCGCACTCTCACTCGGGTCCCGCACACTTTCTACGGCGTCCGGCGCAGTCCCACTTGGGCCCCGCACACAATATACGGCGTCCTGCGCACTCCCACTTGGGTCCCGCACACTTTCTACGGCGGCCGGCGCACTCTCACTCGGGTTACGCACACTTTCCACGGCAACAGGCGCACTCCTATTTGGGTCCCGCACACTTTCTACGGCGTCCGGCGCGTTCTCACTCGGGTCCCGCACACTTTCTACGGCGTCCGGCGCACTCTCACTCGGGTCCCGCACACATTATACGGCGTCCTGCGCACTCCCGCTTGGGTCCCGCACACTTTCTACGGCATCCGGCGCACTCTCACTCCGGTCCCGCACACTTTCTACGGCGTCCGGCGCACTCTCACTTGGGTCCCGCACACTTTCTACGGCGTTCGGCGCCCTCCCACTTGGGTCCCGCACACATTCTACGGCGTCTAGCGCACTACCATTTGGGTCCCGTACATTTTCTACGGCGCCCTGCGCACTCCCACTTGGGTCCCGCACACATTATACGGCGTCCTGCGCACTCTCACTCGGGTCCCGCACACTTTCTACGGCGTCCGGCGCACTCTCACTCGGGTCCCGCACACTTTCTACGGCGTCCAGCGCACTCTCACTCAGGTCGCGCACACTTTCTACGGCGTCCGGCGCGCTCCCACTTGGGTCCCGCACACTTTCTACGGCGTTCGGCGCACTTCCACTTGGGTCCCGCACACATTATACGGCGTCCTGCGCACTCCCACTTGGGTCCCGCACACTTTCTACGGCGGCCGGCGCACTCTCACTCGGGTCCCGCACACTTTCTACGGCGTCCGGCGCACTCCCACTCGGGTCCCGCACACTTTATACGGCGTCCGGCGCACTCTCACTCGGATCCCGCACACTTTCTACGGCGTCCGGCGCACTCTCACTCGGGTCCCGCACACTTTCTATGGCGTCCGGCGCACTCTCACTCGGGTCCCGCACACTTTCTACGACGTCCTGCGCACTCTCACTCGGGTCCCGCACACATTATACGGCGTCCTGCGCACTCTCACTCGGGTCCCGCACACTTTCTACGGCATCCGGCGCACTCTCACTCGGGTCCCGCACACTTTCTACGGCGTCCAGCGCACTCTCACTCGGGTCCCGCACACTTTCTACGGCGTCCGGCGCGCTCCCACTTGGGTCCCGCACACTTTCTACGGCGTTCGGCGCACTTCCACTTGGGTCGCGCATACTTTATACGGCGTCCTGCGCACTCTCACTCGGGTCCCGCACACTTTCTATGGCGTCCGGCACACTCTCACTCGGGTCCTGCACACTTTCTACGGCGTCCGGCGCACTCTCACTCGGGTCCCGCACACTTTATACGGCGTCCTGCGCACTCCCACTTGGATCCCGCACACTTCCTACGGCGTCCGGCGCACTCTCACTCGGGTCCCGCACACTTTATACGGCGTCCTGCGCACTCCCACTTGAAACCCGCCCACTTCCTACGGCGCACTGCGCACTCCCACTTAGATCCCACACACTTTCTACGGCGTCCGGCGCTCTCCCATTTGGATCCCGCACACTTTCTATAGCGTTCGGCGCTCTCCCACTTGGGTCCCGCACACATTCTACGGCGTCTAGCGCACTACCATTTGGGTCCCGTACATTTTCTACGCCGCCCTGCGCACTCCCACTTGGGTCCTGTGAACTTTCTATGGCGTTCGGCGCACTCCCACTTGTGTCCCGCACACATCCTACGGCGTCTGGCGCACTACAATTCGGGTCCCGTACCCTTCCTATGATGTACTGCGCATCACTTCTAAGGTCCTGCACCCTTACCCTGACGTCCTGCACACTTTCTGAGCCCATCCCCGTTAGGTTGCCCGCCTTGAAAGGCAAGCCGAATAAACGGTCAAACAAACACACAGAGAAACGCACACATACATACATACACACACACACGCACACACAAATTTACTAAAATATATATATATATATATATATATATATATATATATATATATATATATATATATATATATATATATATATATATATATATATATATATATATATATATATATATATATATATATATATATATATATATATATATATATATATATATATATATATATATATATATATATATATATATATATATATATATATATATATATTTATAGTAGGATGGCTCAAATTATGGCTCACGAATATCTTACTTGGAGAATGGTAGAGCTTCCACCCAACAGAGACACATTTTCTTTTCATTTTGGCGAGCATTGTAGAATCAACAGCACAAGCCACACAGGGCTAAAAATTCAGGAATATCTGTGAAGTTTCGTCACAGTGAGAGCAAGTCGTGCGCTGAACGATTTTTCTTCAAGCACTGTTCAGAACCATGATAACCAAAATCCTGTTGCCATGATGAACCATAATAACCGAATTCTTGTAGTTCACCTCAAACTAAGAGGTGTGATCGCAATCCCTGGAACTACACACTTTAATTCAATAGTTCATGGGTAAATATACTGCTTTTGTTTTAGAAAGGCGTCGAGTTTCCGATTAAAAGATGCTGGAGAATTCGAGTGCAGTAAATCTGATCGCAACTGGTACTAAGTTTTTGTAGCACGGATTAAAAACGATTCCAAAAAAGCACGAGTTTGCACCGTTCCTGTAGAAATTCGAAACGAGTGACCTCTTGTCCTGTTGATAAACCTCGAAAATGTGAAGAGTTTGGTTCTATCTGTATCTACTCGATTTGTCATGATTTTAAACAAGAGATTCTTATCGTATATAATCCGCCTAAGTAGAAGCGTTGCACCACTTAGACGAGATAAACGATCTTTGTAGCTTGTTCTAAACAGTCAATTTCTAGCGGGAATGCGTTTAGTGAATCTTCTTTGCACGTTCTCAATTTTATTTATGTCTGTCAGTCTTAAAGGGCACCACACAGGAGTGCAATACTCAAGTATTGGCCTGACGCAGGTGACAAACATTTTAAAAAGTGTACTCATGTTACGCGTCCGAAAAGCTCGAAAAATGAAATTCGACTTTCTATATGCCAGCGCAATCACTTTACCAATATACTCTCCGAATGAAAGAGCATTTGAGTAGTGAATGCCGAGATCACGCACCGATGTAGTAATACGGAGCTCATTTTCGCCTAGGTGATAGGTTAACTCACGTGGTGTGAGTATTACCAATACACATGACAGTCGTTTTGTCGTAAGATATGTCAAGCAGCCACTTATTAGACCACGCTAGCACTGCATCCAGGGCCTGCTGAAGTAGCTGTGGATTATTAAATGTGAAAAGTTTTGAATCATGAGCATACATAGATAGAGCAATGGACACCCCGGAGAAGGCATTTGGAAAGGTCGTTGATATAGAGTAAAAAAATTAGAGGTCCTAAGCAAGTGCTTTGAGGAACCCCACTTGGGGTGTTGTAAATTCGTGAAATCGACCCATTAACTAAAACCTGTTGGCTGCGTCCAGTCAAGAAGGCTCGTAGGAATTTCAAAAGACATCCGTCGATGCCGTATGCCAGCACTTTGATAGCGAGGAGGTCAAGATTAATGGAGTCGAAAGCCTTAGCGTAGTCCAAGTAGCATGCAGTAACGTACCCACGTGAGTCAAGTATCTTTTGCCATACAGGAATGGTTGAAACGAGTACAGTTTGATTTCTTTACTAAAAATCCATGCTGTGCACTTGTAATGAGGTCGTTTTCGCGCAAGTAAGCGCTTATTTGTTTACATAGTATTCGCTCGAGAACTTGGCTAGTTGATGAGGTAAGGCATATAGGTCTATAATTTTTGAAATCTTTTCTGTCACCTTTCTTGAAAATGGGTTTCACAAAGCCGTATCTCCACACTGAGGGAAACTCACCATGAAGAATGCACCAGTTGAATATAATTGTCAGGACAGGAGTTAATCCTAGGGCTGCATTTTTCAAGAAAATGCAAGGGATATTATCGGTTGATGTGGAGTAACGGGCAGACAGTTTCAATAGAGTTTTATAGATTAAATCACTATTGATGTCAATAAAGTCCTATTTAGCAGGTGTAAAAGAGGTACAGCTTTCAGTGTTAGCAGAGCTATTTTTGTAAACTGATTTGAAAAAGGTTGCAAATACCTCAGCTTTCTCCGCCTCTGATTTACACAATTGACCTATGGCGTTCATAATAGATCCTATTCTATTTTTCAGTTTGAGTTTTCGATTGACGAAATTGTAAAAGACCTTAGGATTGCGGCTAGATGCTACTCTTTCCTCATTCTGGAGACTTAGCTCTGCTAATTTTCGCTTAAGCTTTCTAGAATAGCGAATGTATTTTTGATCACCTATTCTGAATCGTAAATGATAAAGTCTTGAGACCTTAAAAACTAGTCTCCGAATTGACGCAGGATATCGAATTTCAGAGTTGGATCGTAATTTGACGGGAATGAATTCTCGGATCATATTATTGCATTGCTCAAGATATACGCCGTAGATTTCATCAACAGAGTTACAATTCGACATAAGGTTCCGCCAGTTAATTCTCCAAAGATGTGCACAAATTGAAGCATAATCTCCCTTAGACTAGTCAAGATAGCTGTTATTGAATGAGGATTCTTCGTTATTATCGAGGCAAAGTTTGAAAGAAGTAGTTCTGTGATCAGAGACGGAGACAGGTTCTAAAACACGTACATCATTTATGATACCAAGAGTGTTGGTCAATACGATGTCTAATATATGGACTCCGATAGTAGGAATAGTGACATGTTGAGAAAAAGCATACTCATTACAGAATTCGTGGAACTTGCCTGCGGATCCATGTATTCGGTTTGAAAAGTTTGTATCCAGCCAATTAATTGACGGAAATTTTAGGTCTCCTAGAATGATACAGTTTGATGTTCCTTCAAAATTTCACATACGAAAGTTAATGCTTCATGGAAGGCCACTGACTCGCATGTAGGACTACGATAGAAAAGAATTATGTAAGTGGACTCTTGCATACTGTTAATGCATAAAACGATGCCCTGACAATAGGGGGAGAAATTCCTCGAGGAAATTAGATGGTGTGGTAGGCAACTTAATTAACCAGGGCAAGAATACCACCCCCAATTGTATTGCCTTCTCTATCGCATCTATACAAGTCAAAAGCTGGGTCGGAGCATATCGTGGCATCATGAATAAAATCAGGCTTACACCACGTTTCTGTGATAAAAACCATGAGCGGGTCGGTCGAAATCAAACGATGCAGATCAGGTAATTCATTGCAAATCGAACGTGCATTAAAGAGATAAATTGCTGAGGAAGAAAACTGTGATATTTGGGATGTTGGATTGGGCGAATCATTTGTGAAACCAGAAAATGACGAAGTATATGCAAGGGTGGGACCGGTAATAGGCTAAGCCTGATTCTGAGAAGAGGAGTGTCCCTGAAGATTCTTGACATTGGCGGCAGTCTCATCACTAGATCCACGAGGGAAGTTCCATTGGGAGGTAAGACGGCGTCCTGACGCCTTGGGAGGTCACGCGGAGACTTGAGCTTGACAATGTCAAAATCACTGACGACATAGATGAGCTTGCCTTCTCTAGCATTTCGTTCACCTGCTTCCTTACGCAGCGCTCTGTCCACACCTGGCTCTTCGGCAGTATAGTCCCTCCGGACGTACGAGTGAAAAAAACGATAAGGCTCTGAAGGCCACTACGCATGTGAGCCAGTAAGGTGTCGCGAAGGCTTTGGTTTGGCAGGAACACCTTTATGATCCGCCCACGAGTTCCATGGTTCTGTAGCGTTCCAGTTGAGTGACGATGGCATGTTATTTTTCCCTGTTCGTACTCGCGCTTAAGATCTTCATTCCCCGAAGTGACGACGAGTTCTTTGGGGATTTCGTTGTCAAATCGGCGCGTGGATTCATCGTCAGGTTGTTCGCCAATGCCTACCCACGTGATGACGAGCATTTTTTCATCGATTTGTGGCTATCAGCCCTCATCTTAACCATTGTACTGTACAGCATACTCTTTTGCAGGGATGGAGAACCGCAAATGGCGTTCACCTTGCTCTCTAAGTCAGACAAGCGCGACAGTATTGAATTTTGTGTCTCCTGAATGAATTCAAGTTGGGAGAAAATACGTTCCAAAGATGACGAAAAAACATTCTGAATGTTCTCTGAATATGCATCGAACCTCTGGATAAGGACTTTGGCCCAAACCGGCATATCATCACTCGCACTTGCCACTGCTTTCTTCATTGTAGGCTTAGCCATGGAGAGTACGTTGAGAGTAGATGGATGCTTGACCGCTCGTGGCGAGTGAAGCAATCGAATGGACCTAAAAAACTAGGATCGTTTATACACGTTTAGCAGATAGGAATATTTCCTTCATACTGCAACAATAACAACCAATATTGATTTTTCAGATGAGAAATCATAGGTCAGGTCAGTTGTAGAAAAATTTTCGAAACATCAAGGCGGCGGTCATGGTTACATATCCACAAAATACTTGGTCTTTGATCACACTCACACTTGTTGATTGCACGCACACTTGTTCTCGCTGTTGTGCTAACTCAATAAGAAGTCGTGAATCGAATTTTATCCGTTATCATGCCCCACAGTGACCGGATAACCGTGCGGATTACACATAGGTCAAAAGCTCGGGATATCGTACAAAGGGACACCTGCTTAAACGTGGTGGTGCCTTATGACCGCCTCACTGTACCTTTTCATCCTTGCTACCACTATCAGGCCATCATGACTTTATGAGGGCTTGATTTGGAAACAACAAAATTGGGAGTGACCTCAGCCGAGCTCATTTATTTGACTGATCCGAAGCGCACAACTGGCAGTCAAGGAAATACCACAAGTTACCGATTTAGAGTTATAAATTCATTCACGATGTCGGAAAATGGCAATTGTTCCTACCCGGAAAATGGCTATTGCTCCCACACATTCCGCATTCCGAAAACCGCAGAAAAAACGCTGCGGAATGCGAAAATATCGTGTCATCTGGGAGTTAGAGAACATTAGATGATTTCTGAATTTTCCCGCGTTACGCTATCCGAAAACCGCATTTGCGCGCATTTCCAGGAGTTTCGCGCCCGATTCTCGAAACCGAGAAAAAATTTTTGTGCCGAAACACGAAAACCGACTTCCGAAATTTCATATTTATGTTCCGCTCATCCCTGATGTAGCGAGATGGACATTCCCTGTTCTGCCAGAGTCATACCGTCTTGTGCACGGCTCATCCATGTATGGGATCCTTATTTATTTTAGTCTGACGCATGGACCAGGCGGCTGGCCGTGCGGTGTTGGCCGCTACACAGGCTAATGGGAATTCGATCGCGCGCGCGTTGATCTACCGTCGCAGAGCTGTCCATTAATCAGAATTAAATCATTATGCGAACTCTACTTCGTGGTACTATTTGCCTTATCGTCGTGTCATTGAAGGCACTGCAGGGAAGACGTAAAGCCTGCCGGAGGTACATGTCGGAAACAGGGTCTAGCAGGTGTGGATAGCTTGCCAACCAGTGTTAGGCGGGGGTCGTAAAGATCTTCGAGGAGGAGCGAAATGTTGGAGGGGGATCATAAAATATAAAATTTATGAAAAAAAAAACAAATAAACAAATACTTCGAAGACATCGTACACAGTGAAAACCATGCTTGGGGATTTAACGTCTTCGTGCTTTTATATCCGTATTGTGACTGTAGGTTGCAAGAAGCCCCCTCAAAAACGTCAAATTCTTGAAAAAAACCCATTTCAATAAAGTTCAGGACAAAATCGAAATTCTCGCCGACATCAACTTGGGATAGTTGCGCGGAGAACGCAAGAAACAATTAAGGTATCTTTCATAGTCCTCACCGCAAGCGCGGCACGAGCGGGACGCGCGGGACGAGAGGGAAGCCGCTATGAAATATCCGCCGGCACCGCCGTGGCGGTGCGGGTAAAAGTCGCAAATTAACTGTGACATGCACAGAAATTCCTGACTTGTATTTGCGTGTGCGGTAGCGCAGGATAGTCCCAGAATTATTTATGTTGAAGTGGACTCAAATCGAGGAGCAAGTATTGATTGAAACGGTAAAACGGTCGCGGCGGTTTAAGCGACGCCGCTATGGCGGTGCTGGTGGACTATGAAAGTTCTTATTTCACGATCCACCGCCCTTCCCGCGCGTGCCGCGCTTGCGGTGAGGTTAAGAAAGATGTCTTACGATTCGTTTCTTGGCGCTGCGTTGGAAATAATTCACCGAGGACGCCATTCAGACGAGCGATCATTTTTTTTCTTGAACAAAGTTGAAAAGAGTTACCAACATGCTGCTTCCAATGCTGCCAGCGGCTTTCGATCGATGTCGAACGTGAAATCGATTGGCGTGTGCTCTGCGATCTACGACGCGTCAATGCACGATCGCCGGCAGCGACCACGGAGTTTTGTTCCTTGTAACAACGAAACGACCCCAAGGCCGCCCCCCCCAAACCCAGGAAGCCCTTTTGAGGTAAGCAGATCTTTATTCAGATGTGATTTTTGAATTTCCAAACGTTTTGAGTGACATTGTTATGGCCCACTACTCCGACTGAACGCAAAACCTGAAATTCGGTTTTCATCGTGTACGATGCCTTTAAGGAATTTGTAGAGAAGTGGTTTATGCGAAAAGGAATCGCAGCAGTGTGCAGCCTGAGAAGGACCAGTTCTAGATCCACTTGACTGCTTTTAATCCCCTTGTAGGCAGGGATTCGGTGTACCCAAACATCAAAGCTCAATTGAAAAAAAAGAAGCTAAATTTCACATACATAATTCCAACAATTGTCATAGTTTCACTTCCAAACCAGACAGATGTACGAGAGTTCAGGGGTGCGTTCCAAGAACGTTTCCACGATACCGAGGGAGGGCAACTAGCCTTTCCATGGCCGAACGTGTTTCCCTTGGCCACGAGTAGTAACTGATTATTGCTTCCACGTCGCCGTGTCTACGTTTCCATGGAAAACTTTAGCAATGGAAATGTTCTTGGAACGCACCCCAGATGAGAAAGGTGGTGGACGTTGGCACGAGGCAAGGTGGTGGACGCTGGCAAGCCACGCATGCAAATCGCAGGGTTTTTGCCATCACTATCCAACGGGTGTCACACCTTCAGCAATAGATGTCTGAACCAGCAAGGGCACATACTTTGAGGTAATGGGACTGTGTGAAAAATTGCACACAGTTTTTTTTATCAGTTTCTCAAACTTAAAAAAATTAATTATGCACTATGTTTGCCTGGCGAAGAAGTTAGCGCACCTTAAAGGCAGTGTCCACGATAAAAACCATGTCTGATTTTTTGGTGGTGATCGGCTGCTGCGAGGCCTAGCGCAACCCTAAAGTTTAAAAAACTAAGAAAAATGAGCTTGGAACGTTCCCCTATGGCTCCAAAGTTGGACACTCGTCAGCTCGTCACACCCAGATGCACTTTCCACGCCCACCGACGTGAACAAATGAATGCTCGAGATTGTGAGTTGAGCCATGTTTTCCGATTAGTAGCATCGTTCTTCCTTTTATTCCCAACTTCTCTTTTTACTTAGGTAGGCTCGCATACATCGGCTGCAAAAGACGGAAGTCACAAGCCTCGGACAACTCGTCCACCATGTTTCCTTAGCTCAATCTTTGAGGGATCATAACTCCGTTCCCAGAAGGTCTTGTACGATTCCAAAAACATCATTGGAATCAGAATGTTGCCGTCTTTAAGACAAGCGGTAGAGCAAAAAAACTATTCTAATCGTGAACACTGCCTTTAATCTGAATTCCGCTCCGCAAGCGCTGAAACTACGCAACATCGATTCAAATGCTTCATCCGCGAACATCGTCATTGCTCTTTCTCAGAACGTCGGTAAGCCCTGCGCCCATGAGGTCTCCACAAAATCTCTCTGGCTCATAAGGAGCGCGAGACCCGGACACTATTGCACCAAGGGCGCTAGGCCTAGTAGCTTCACAATATTGCTCTATCACCTTTAGCCGTTCTCGCTTCTTCTTCGCCCGAGTGGAGACAGATCCGCATTCTTCTAGCTTATTATTTGAAAAATACGTGCCTATTATTTGAAAAATACGTCCTCACTAAAGTAGAACATCAATAACTACGACCTTGTAATCATGATATAGTTTATCACGGATGCGTAGAATGCAAGGTGTAGCAAAGAATTTATCTCCTTAAAGTGTGTCACTCGCTAGCATTTTTCGTGCTTCACTCACCCGTGAGTTGCAGTCGATTGCCCTTAAAGGCAGCATACACGCTCGTAAACGTAATTGAGATAACTACGGAATTAGAATGGTATGGCACCGAACACAGTGCCCACGCATTTTGAAGCGTCAAAAACCACCCAAAATGACGCGACACGAGTTAGAAGTTGACATCGCACCTGTAACTGCCCGCCCTCGTATTCGCGTCCTCCTCCAAAACAGGGGTGCTGGGCCGATTCCTCCGTGGTCAATGTGTGTGTGTCTTACCTATTGTACCTATTCCGCCACACACAGACGTCGCCGGCGGTGGGAATGGCTCAGAGCCCCTGTTCTGGAGGAAGACACAAATGCAGGGGGCGGGCAGATACAGGGGCGGGCAGATACAGGTGCGGAGCCAACTTCTCTTCCGTGTAGCGTCATTGTGGGTCGTTTTTGACGCTTCAACTTGCGTGGGCGTTTTGTTCGGTGCCATACCATTCTAATTCCGTAGTTATCTCAATTGTGTTTACGAGCGTGTATGCTGCCTTCAAAGGCACAGTCCAAGCTCAGGGACGAAATCTGAGATTTGCAAATAAATGTGAAGTAGACCCAGCCCGTATACCACTCGCCAAATGCAAGCTCTCAACTCCTCCGAATAAGCGAGATATAGGAGGAAGCCATCCTAAGGCGCCCACCTCTGTAAGCCACTCTGGCACGCCCCTTTTACGATCTTTCGAGCTCAACAGGGGCGAGATGAGCGATGCTTTCTGATCAAAAGCCCGTTCTTCTCTTCATTCTCAGCCTCTCCCTTCATCCAGGTCAGCTTGCATACTGCGGTTGCAAATGACGGAAGTTACAAGCCTCGGACAACTCGTGCACCATGCTTTCGCAGCTCAATTTTGAGAGGCCAGCACTCCGTTCCCAGGGGGTCTAGAACGATTCCAGAGACATCATTGGAATCGGCGTGGGACCGTTTTTAAGAACGATAGAAAAACGGAAACCGATTATGAGGTCGGACTGTGCCTTTAAAGGCACAGGACACCCAATTAATTAATTTTCAGATTTAATGCCTGTCTTGGAGAGAGTCACACGCTGATCACAGTGGTATCCCTCAAACCTTCCAAGAAGCCCTTTGGACAGAGTTATGGCTTTTTCAAAGATGCCTAGATTTTAAGGGTTAAAAATTGGTGGACGAGTTGTCTCAGGCCTGTATTTATCTTCATTCGCAATCGTTGCATGAGAGAAAGCCAGGATAAGGAGACAGTCCGGTAATAGACTGAAGAACGACGACTTGTTGGAATTAATCCATCCATCGAGCCGCTACCGAGGTCGAAAACCTGTCAGGGGGTCGGGCCTGTGGTGGTGAGCGAAGGGGGTCGGGCCTGTGGTGGTCGCCTATATCTCGCTTATCTGGAGGAAATGAGATGTGGAATATGGCACGTGTTATACAGGAGGGGTCTTCTACACAATTACATGAAAATCTCAAAATTCATATCTGAGGGTGCACTGTGACTTTAAAGGCTGCGTTCACGATTATCATCCTCAGTAACCTTCCACAGTTAAATGATAGGCGAGAAGTTTCCTAGGCTTTCGGTTTCGAAAGAACGGTAGAGAACGATCTAGAAGTGGCAAATTAGCTGCTGCAAACAAACGTTTAGGTGTTCCAGAACCGAACCGTGCTTCAGGTCCGCCCCATCGATGTAAACAAATGAGCACTCGATATCGTGAGATGAGCGATTGTTTCCGATCAAATGCCTCGTTCTTCCCTTTTTTCTCAACTTCTCTCTTTACTCAGGTCAGCTAGCATACATCGGCTGCAAAAGACGGAAGTTACAAGCCTTGGACAACTCCGCCACAATGCTTCCTAGCTCATTTTTTGAGGGATGTAACTCCGTCCCTAGGGGGTCCTGTAGGATTCTAGAGACATCATTGGGATCAGCATGAGACCGTTTTCAAGACAGGCGGATAAACAGAACAACTATTTTCATCGTAAACACTGCCTTTAATATATGAAGAGGTCGCGCATCTGGAAGAGTTATACCCCGCTGCCGCCCGAGTAGCCCATCATGAGGCGGGTTCTTGCCGTGACAAGGTCACTCGGGTAATCGCTCTCCACCATGATTCGGCTACCAGCGACGGAAAGCGGAAATTTTTTCATGTTCTTGCCGTGGGCACGCCTATAGGGGTGTCGTCGATAAAAACTTCAGAATTTTCGGGCACGGGCCGAATAAAAACTTCAGAATTTTCGGGCACGGACCGACCACCCAAGGGGGGGGGTCGTGAGTATTTCGCAGAAAACCGACCGTATTATTGAGTTCATATACGCTTCTTGAACAATGATATGTTGTGCAAGAAAAATGTGTTTTCTACAAACTACCTGCTAGTGTTACTGTAATCATCAAATCATCAGCAGGTGGAAAAATAGCAGGTGATGGTACACAGAAAGTGAAACACCAACTAGGAATAGAAAACAAATATGAAACATTCACTACTTTCTGCTTAACTATGACACTACCATGCAGTGTATTCCATTGTTATGAAACCACCGTACAAATTTGCAGGTAGAAAAAATATACTCACGTGTTTTCAGGTCATGACTACGTCTTCAGTGCATTTAGCAAGACTTTTTCGATTCTCAGGCCACTGCAAAAAGCAATACAACGCCCTCCAAGTTTGACCGTGCACGCCCCGTAATCGATTCCTGTGATCTACCGTGGCGTAAAAAAAGTAGGATCGTTTCGCGAACTCGTCATTAACCACTCACAATTACACTAGAACGACACCATTCCGAGGGTGGATAATTTTACAGGGGTGATCTTCTGAAGGAGTGCCCCATTTGTTAACTTCTTGGGTTTGAAAATATCCTGCTAGGAATTATTTTCCCACAAAGTTGTACAACGGTTTTGAAGATCATTTCATGGCAAACAAGTAGCAAGGGTTCGAAATTTTACGGACATGCTATGAGGAAGAAGCACTAATTTGGATGAATGCCACGAAATTTTGGATAACTCCGTATTGAAAAACTGTACATTCAAAACCCAAGATTGAAGGTGTGTAATGCAAGGTTTGTAAAGACCTATATTATGTTAAAGTTTAGGCGAATTCTGCTAACAAGGGAAGTATACAAAGAGTAGATCGGGTCTGCGAAGACGACTAGTAACGCTAGTACATATCGCAGTTTCACTATTGTGGCTCAATAGTGAAACTGCGCAGCCGCAGGTTCAAAAAAGTTATGAGCTAAAAAAACTGCCGTTTTTCGTGTTTTTTGTACCTTCCAAAAAGCGCATTAGTCTTCGGAAAATCTGGAAACGGACCTCATGAATGTGTTCAGCGCCCAAAGTTACCCCCACCGAGCAAAGTTTGGGAAGGCACATTTTCCATACTTTGTCCAGACTGACAGCGTTTTGGACTTGTACGGACTTTCGGTTGGGCGTTTATTTATACCGATCCGAGGGCTTTGGAAGCGTTTCAGAACAATGTTCCAGATTTGACCTAAAATTCTTCCAGGGATTTTTTTGAGACGCTGATCACGAATCTGTGGTTTATTAGCCGACTTTCCAAAGTTTTCGGCTAACTTCGTCCAAAGCTTCTCAACCGGGGGAATTTCGAGGTAAAAACTCCACTTTCGAGATTTCCGGATGTTTACGATAGACATGTCTCAAAATCATTCTCTGAGGGTTACGTGGAGAGCTTAACGCGAAATCGATTTTTTGCAGAATACGGTAGATTATGGTGGGTATACGGTAGTTTGATCGAAATCTCAGATTTTGCTCAAAATTTGTGTAGGGGGTGGAGAATACGAATTGAACGTCCGTTTGTCGGTTTTCAAAATACTAAGGTGGGTTTCGATCCCTAAATGACATGTTACCTACCGTAACCTACAGTAAACCTAAAATTTCGACAAATGCACTCCAGATTCCTGTTCACCACCTTATATTAACCCTACATACAACTTTTGAGCTAAATCCGGGAATTTTTATTGAAACTCCAAAAAATGCCTTATGGGTATCTTTGCCTTTTTGCGGGGCTTAAAAAATGATTATAACTTTGTTGAACCTGCAGCTCCTGGCGGGATATTGCGCATTTTTACTATTGAGCCACAAGAGATACTAACGATACTAGTCGCTTTGGCAGATCCGACCTACGCTTTGTATACTTCCCATGTAAGCCCAGGCTTATGGTACGCAGTGTATAAGCGGTGGTTGACCTTCATTTCTCTAATCAATCTATGCACGGCAAATGTTTCAGATGTATTTGTTCCGACCAAATTTTCCTTGGGTAATCGATCGCCATGACTACAACTGTAGCGGTCGATCTTATGATGAGTGGAAGGCAAGAGGAAGTAAGAGTGCAGTGCTGGGAATCTACTTCGGTACATCGGGAGTAATATTCATTGTAAGTGTGAGAATATTTTAGGACTTGAGGTGACATTAACTCTGATTACATATTTATTATTTATTATTTATTAGAATGCACGCTAAGGTGCGTCGAAAAAAAAACAGTATGTATAACAAACAAATCAGACAAATGCAGTGTCGAGAACAGAAACATAAAAGTAGTTAATATACAACCAGATTGACTAAAAAAAGAAGCTTTAAGCAAACCAAGCTTCTCGCTCGCGAAGACAGTGCTTCTATTTGAAAGATCTGACGTTTTGATTATAAGCTCGTCGAAAATCAGTGGCCATTCACTTAGAGAAAACATTGTGTTGAGTAAGATCCGTAGCAGCCAACAGTTCCTGGGGCTCCAAAAGGGATTGCTAATTGAGAAAATAAATAGAAACAAATATGAGCAATCGAGATTTATTTTTCTGTTACTTTTCAAGCAGCATGAATGAGAGCTTTCGTTGACACTCTCGTTAACACCACTTCCGCCCAAGCAGAGGGCTTGACCAGATCTTGACCACTGAGCAGCAGTCTGTAGGATAACCCTACCGAGATCCAGCGCAACTGGTAGGAGACCATTCACGAGCGGATGCAGGGGCACCTCTTTGATCTAAATACGAACTCATGGCACCGACTCGGGGGTGCCTGCAGTATGAGCTATCACACTGGTCAAAAAATGGTCATGGCGTATTGACGTGACACGAGAACATGAACGATAACCTCTTTCATCGAACAGAAGCACAGCACTGCTGAAAAGGGCTCTGACATAGACCTGCTTCGAAATTCAACCATTGAAACTGTTGCTGAGGCATCTTTTGGATAATGATAGAATTGAGTGTAATGGTTTTGGAATGCCCGTATAGCATTGGCTACTGGAAGTATAATGGACTGCGGAGGGAAAAATTAGGTATTCAAGCCATGGCTCACGAATATCCTACTTGAAACAATATCAGACCTCGAATTCATTAGAAACACGTTTTTCTCAGTTTGGAGGGCACCATAGAATCATACTTCAGTAAATACAAAGGCAACATAGAATCATACTTTAGTAAATACATTTCACAATGATCTGCGGCTGGATATACGCTATGTCGATTAGCAACTTTTGTGTCCGTTCACCATGTTGCTCCAAGAGTCAATACTACCTACCTGTCAGCCATTTCTAACAGCGGCTAAGAACAGAATTGTTGCCCCGCAGTTACTCAGGCAATCACCGTATTTTCCATTTTTTATAGCCGATACTATAAATCTTCTACGAAGAGTTGAAAGATGAGTACACAAAACGGTCTTTAGCATCATAGTGACTCAGTGACCGTGAAGGAACTTCTCATTCTAAAATAAAGGACGCGCTGTTAATTCGTGGTCATATTGCGGAAGTCGAAAAGCAGTCTAGGAATCGGTTACGAGCAGAATATCGCAAGCAGCGAAATGCTAGCATGCTCTCGTTTCTCCGACTGCTATCTATACAGAGATTTCCTCCACAAGAAGCGACTTAAAAGCACAGTTTAACCTCAGTTAACACTTAATGAACCGCGTGTCCACACTGCGCACCCACGGCTGTTCTGCCCCTGGGACCTTGTGTCCACACTGCGCACCCACGCCAAAAACTCTATTTTTTTGTTTTACTTAAAGTCATCGTACATGATGAAAACCGAATTCCAGCTTTTGCGTTCAGTCGGACTAGTGGGTCATAACAATGTCGTTCTGAAAGGCTGCAGTTTCAAAACCGCATCTGAATGAAGACTCGCTTACCTCAAAAGGGCTTCCTGGGTTTGGGGGGCCGGCCTTGGGGTCGATCCGTCATTTCGTTAAGAGGTCCGCAGAGCTGAAGTCGCGGCGTTGTTCGCAGCGACGAACAGCAGTGGGTGATGGTAATATCGATTACATTCGGCGACGGTGGCGACCGACGCGGCCTGAAAGGCGACGAGGGGGCACCGCAGAGTGTATTGACGACGCGACGGCCTTACATCACTGCCAGCGAGCGTCAACCGACGCCGCGACGATAATGTTCCAAAACATTTTTGTCGCCGCGTCAAGGCTCACGCTCGTCGACCACTCGCCGGTCCCTGCGACTCTGCAGACCCCTTTACAAGGAACAAAACTCCGTGGTCGCTGCTGGCGATCGTGCGTTGACGCGTCGTAGGGCGCAATGCATACGCCACTCGGTTTCACGTTCGACATCGATCGAAAGCAGCTTACAGCAATGGACGCAGCAGGTCAGTAACCCTTTTTCATTTCGTTCAAGGAAAAATGAACGCTCGTCTGAATGGCGTCCTCGGAGAATTGCTTCCAAGGCTGCGCCAAGGGAGGAATCGTGAAACTGTTCCTTGCGTAATTCGCGCAACTATCCCAAGTTGATGTCGGCGGTGTTTTGAGCCTTCTTGAAGTGAGTATTTCTTGAAAACTTGACGTTTTTGAGGGGACTTTTTGCAACCTTTAGTCATTATAGGGATATAGCAACAAGAAAACGTCAAAAACCCAGGTATGGTTTTCATCGCGTACGATGCCTTCAAGGAAAAACGGACTCCTTCCAATTATCGCTTTTATATCTATGATTTATACCACTTCCATAAATGGTATGCAGATATAAAGCGCCATCAATCTCCTTTTGACGTGGGCAATTACAACAAAAAATCATTTTAAAACCTACTGAAGTGATTGGCCGTGGAGCGCGCTTGTTCGCTTCGGGGGCTAGCCGTGGAACACGCGGTCTCCTAAGTTTTAATTTTTAATATTACGGTCTGATGGCCGTGTATAGCAAGTCTGCCAAGCGAGAAAACTTAAAGGCACCCGCTGAAAATCACTCACCTTTTTTTGAGTTTAAATTGTTGGTTGGGCCATCCTGAGAACGTGGGTAGAGTTTCTTGGGTCACCGATGCATCATTCGGAAGATATGGGGGATCGAATGTCTCGAATCCCACTAAAAGAGGCCGGCCTTCTGGCAGCCATGTGGCATGAAATGAAAAAGAAAGAAGCTTCTCACTAGGCTATGTCGCGTAAATGAGTGGAAGTTGATGTATCATTTGTTGTTGAGCTACCTTCTTTTCTCATTTGAGGCCACATGGCTGTCGAAAGGCCGGCCTCTTTTGATGGAATTTGAGGCGTTCGATCTCCCATATCTTCCCATTGATGCGTCGGTGACCCGACAAACACTATCCACGTTCTCAGGCGGGCCCAGCCAATTATTCAAACTCAAAAAACGGTGAGTAATTTTCAGCGCGTACGATGCCTTCAATTCACTCGAACGAGAAAAGGCGAGGAAAATGTCGGCAACACCCCCAGAAAAGAAAAAAATGTGTAACGTCCATCGACAAGTTCTCGACTTCAATAAGAACCCAAGCATCGATAGATTTTCTTCAAAATCGATGTTCATTTGCTATTTGTCCGGCTATATATCCCAACCTACTCCAGTGCGATGGCCATGAATGTCGGGAAATACAGAACCGAGACAACTTGTTCACGAAACTTTCGGTCTTCGAATTTACAATCTTCGAGGGGTCATAATTTTATTCGTTGTTGGCTCAGAGCGATTCTAGAGACATCGTTGTGATCAGCGTAAACTTATCTCGAAGATGGGCAGAAAAACTAGAAAACGGATTAAAGTTGCGGTATACGTATTATTAGTGGCTATCAAGGAGGAAGCCGCGCTCAGCAATCGGTAGCGAAATCATTCGATCAATAGCCATCTTCTCTTCATTTTTCCGCGCGCAAATTTTTACACCAAGTAGTTTTCCGCCATCGAGTGATTTACGATACGCGAACTATCCCGAGGGCCAAATACCTCAAGGAAATCACACTCAACCAGAGACGAAGGAGGACTGGTTTCACTAGCAGGCGGTGGAAGAAGATACGCAATGCGTTTACTCTCTCAAAACACAAAAATTTGTATACACACGGGTAAGATGACATGTGTTTTGCACCTTTCACCCATTTTAAACTACAGTGCACCAAGATTCGTAAACTGCTGTCCAAGCAGATCGACGATCTCAAGCTGACACTAATATTTTGGGTGGGTTGTTTTGAATCGCTGAAATAGTCTCGACAATATGGATAGAATAGTCAGTTCACATAGAGTTGCGTAATAATTTTAGTCTGAAGAATGGATGGGGCTGCGATGGCGGAGAACCACGCGCGAATCGAAACCCCATTTTCTAGTGAGGCCGCCAACCACGCCCGACAAGCCGCCTCGTCCATGAGTCAGACTAAATCGAAGTCGGAATCCATACATTCAACTCAGACTTTGCAGGGGTGGGGGCAAGCGCCAGACAATAGAGCCCGTTTTCGACTTAGGGGAGCGACAGCAGAGGCTTCCCCGTGAAGGGGTTCAGGGGAGGCCCCTGCTCTCCTGCGGCGCTTGGCCCCCCTCGAGAGGATGAGACGGAAAAGATGGGAATACATCGTAGAAGGTAGTTTACGAGAATAGAGGCCAGAGAAGGCATAGTAAGCCCAACGTACGCATCGTCATTAACGTCAAGTCTTGTCCCGATTTGACGTGATTTCTCCTGTGATTTATCACGTGCTCAACCGGTATAAGAGGCGTCTTACCTCATAAAGAGCCGCATTCGTCCCAACACTGCCGGCCCTCCACGTGGACGTTGAGTCCCTGTCAGGAAGGGATACTTCCGAAGGAGAGCGGCGACGCTTTCCGGAGGGACTTCACTGCTCCGGGGCCGTGACATCAGTGCTCCGAGGAAGTGACGGGGGGGGGGGCTTCGGGGCAGTGAGGGAAGGATCTTCACGGCAGTGACAGGTGGGCTTCAGTGCAGTGACGGGGGGGGGGGGGTTCCAGGGCAGTGACACGGGGGCTTCAGGGCGGTGACGGGAAGGGAGGCTTCGATCAAACCAAGTTGTCACTTCGGCAAGCGCCGGTGCTCGGAGGGTTGCCCCCCTGCAGATCTGCGCTAGCCCCCTCCGGTGTATGAGAACATCCCAAGCAGCCTGAGAGAACCCCAATACGCTAGTATTCATTTGAACAGAAGGGAAGAGGGAGTACCATCAGGTAGTTACATGCTACTGTCCGCGTCGGTCCCTACAAGTAGCATGATTGAGGTGCTGTCCATTATGCAGAAAAAACGTGATTTTTTTAAATAAAGTACATTACAGTTTTGCAAAGTATATGCAGGCATGTGACCTCAGTCCTCAATCTCAATAAGCCATCAGCTCAACAGGTGGTTACGAGTCTATGCTGCAGTGGAGTAGTGGACGGCTTCAGTAAACCATGAAGGTTAGAATGCACAGTAAAGCTCGCACCGAAAAACACAGCTGCATAGACACTATGAAATCCACTTGTCGTCGATCAAGCTACGCTCTAAGGATGAGCCATGCTAGCAGTGTTGCACGACTTACTTCGCCAAGCGTTAGCTTGTTGTCTGATGTTTGTCAGGTCTTGCTGGCAAGCATCATAACTGATAGCCACCACAGATGGCGGAGATGTACAGTACGGATGGATCGCACTGATACTTTGCATTCCTTATATCGCGTTGGCGCAAACTCGGTCCACATGTGGTATAACATATGCGCACCGAGTTAGCGCCAACGCGCAATAAGCAGTATCAGTGCGTGGACACCGTAAAGTGTGCCCGAATGAGAATGGCGGCTCACGAGGCCGGCGTGCTTGGCAGGCGGCCGTCGCATGTGCCGCCCTCGGACAAGTGTTGGATTTCAACTACGGCCGTCCCGTCTCCCACCATCTGCAGAGCGCAGTGCTTGCTGCCAGCCGGTGCCAGCCCCGTTCGTAGTCGATTGCGGTGGGGACTTTTCGCATGCTCGTCCGAGAGCGGCGAACGTGACGACCGCCTTCCAAGCACGCCGGTCGCATGGGCCGCCATTCTCATTCGTACACACCTTAGCTCTGGTGTCCATGAGTTGGAACAGTACTGATAGTGTAATTGAAGTCCATGGGAAAACAAGTGAACATTTTGTTTGCGCTTACTATTACAGCAGTTCTGATACATACATGATAAAATGCAGTTGTGTTACTTGTTCTTTTACCTTAGATGATATACGTATTATGCTTGATTGCTATGGTTCGCGGCAAACTTATTCGAATACCGTGCTATCGGCTTATGTTCTTCAACGGTCTAGTCGACATCATGGAACTTTCTACCAACTCTCTCGCAACCTCCTACCTCAATTTCGTTAGTCTCTTCCGCTTAACAACATATCGTCAATGTCTATCAAGTAGGATGCCGCGCTCCGTAATCCGGAGCAAAATTATTCGAACAATAGCTGTCCTCCCTTCAATAGCAATTTTTCTGACGAAGCAGTGCCTCGGCTACCTCCCGTTCTGTAATTTACGATATGTTTCGCAAAACATTCGACCGTATTAAAGATTTTGCTCACTAAATTTTGTCGTTTGGGTAAGAAGTACGGGTTGAACTCGAAAGGCCTCACATATGCTTTTCTCTTGCGTAGCCAGTGAAGTATGGTAGACGCTCTATCAGCCCGTACTCGAGGAGCTCTAAATTAATCGCTAGTCCACTGTGCCGAGCGTTGCAACGGGCCAGCAAGTAATTCAAAACACGTCTAGCTCTGGGGCCGTATTCATCAAATGATTTACCCGCGAGGTAAGTGTAAAGTTCCTTAAATTCTGCTCTTACTTGGAATTTTCGTGTAAAGAGTCAGGTAAATTTTACCCGACGTATGGAGTCAGGTAAATTTTACTCCCAGGCGGCTGGCTGCAGCTGCCGCGTTCCAACACTCTTAGCAGTTTGTACTACTCGTTTCCTTATAAGTTGTGCTTGTCTTTATATGACTCATTCAGTGTGTTGCTTTCCATAGACCAAATGTTTTGCGGTTTTTTATGTATTTGCGCGTCCTCATAAGATTTTGTTCTAAGTCTTGAATAAGCGGTGAGCTTTCCTTCCTTCTGCTCACAAATTTCTTTACTAAATCTTGAATGAATTATTACAGCGTAATGAATTATTGTTGTTATTATTATTAATGCTTCAAGAGACCCAGCCAATAAACTTCTCTTTCTTCGGCTCAAAGGCACAGTCCAAGCTCAGGGACGAAATCTGAGATTTCCACCTAACTGTGAAGTTCACCCACCCTATATAGCCCCTGCCAAATGCGAGCTCTTAATTCCTCCGAATAAGCGAGATATTGGCAAAGCACAATTTTTGAGAGGCCATAACTTCGTTCTTGGGGGGTCTTGTACGGTTCCAAAGACATCATTGGAACCAGTGTGAGACCGTTCTCAAGATAGGCAGAAAAAAAGAGAAACGATTCTGAGGTCGGACTGTGATTTTAATGCTCCTTGCGCGATACTTCACCGAACTCCAGCTGAATAGGCTCATATTGAGTTGACATAAAAACAAAAGCTTTGAGAAAATAAGTTTTCTGGCCTGATTCCTGGTCTGATTAAATTTCTCTTGTCTTATATTATATAGCATCCGGGAGCGCTATAGTTCCTTCATCATATATTTTTTGAAGCGTAAATACAACATTTTTCTACAATTAGGTAAGCACGAGTCGAAACAAAAAAAAGATTCTTTGACTTTTTTTTGTCTCTGTAATTCGTCAAAAGTGGTATATTTATCGTTAGCTGACCGGTGTACCATTCCAGAAACTTTTCCTAATCTCCACCTGACATTCGTGACCTACCACGAGTAGCTGAAAGCTCAAAAAACCTCAGATAGAAACAGATTTTCGCTTGTAAACGGTATATCAAACTCGGTCGAAAAGCTGCGCCGAAGAAAAGACAAAAAAAGTGGTAGGAAGCTCTGGCTACAACCTCTTACTTATAGAGAAAAAATGTACCATAGAGTGGAACACTGATTTAGATAATCAAACGAGTACCATAGAAAAAAATCTCGCTAGAAGAAATGAAAACTCAATAATGTACAATGATTGTATTTTCTCTATATGAAATGTCGCTTTTGATGTACTCTGAATATTTTATTAGTCGCGGAACCCATGCACTCCTCTTTAGCCTCCTTAAAGGCAGTGTTCACGATGAAAAAGAGTTTTCGAAATTGCACTGGGATTGGGTAGAGGAGGGACACTCTGTAACGTTAACGTCGAAAGAACACATGAGAGCGAGCCAGGAAGAGCCCTAAAAGAGCCCGAACTTGCAACTTCGAGTGCATTGAAAACCCAAAAAGCGCATCACACGCCCACCGACGTGAACAAATAAATGCTCGAGATCGTGAGATGAGCGATGAATTTCAATCATTAGCCCCGTTCTTCCCTTCATTCTCAGCTTCTCTCTTTACTCAGGTCAGCTCGCATAGATTGGCTGCAAAAGACGGAAGCTACAAGCCTCGGACAACTCGTCCACCGTGTTTCCATAGCTCAATCTATGAGGGAGCATACCTGCGTTCACAGAAGGTCTTGTATGATTTCAGAGACACCATTGGAATCAGCATGGGGCCGTTTTCAAGATAGGCGAAAAAACAGAAAAACGATTTTCATCGTGAACACTGCCTTTAAACCAGAAAAAAAGAATTTTTGGGTGAAAAATTTGTGAATTGACGACGCCTATTGAGTGTTTCGGTGAGTGCACACGGTAAACATTTTGCGCGGGGTCTTAACCGGGTAAGGAAGTGTTTGTGAACGCTGTTTCACGGTGAGTAAGTAATCGGCATCGGCTCCGAGTAAGGTTAAAGTAAAGTGAGATTCACCCGGCATTTTAATGATGAATACGGCCCCTGGGCTGGTAGGTTTTTTTAGTCAGTGCTTTCACTTTCCCAGATGGAGCAGGCCCCAAATTACAGACCCTGGAGGAATGGAGGGCTTTGTCCGAGCAAGAATCGAACCTGACTGTGTGCAACGAAAGCACCGCCTTTGCTACTCAACCAATCGCGCTCTGGATTAAAACTTGCATTCGAATGTTTCTCCTTTCCGCCCTTCACTAATCATGTGCCAGCAAGGAGCTCAAGAAAAAATGAAAGTGGTGCAGTAACCCCAGACGAATTCATGAGTGTAATGTTTCTTGATCTTTCAGACTGGCGCAGTCTTCTGCACTTCAGTTGGTCTCAACTGGTTTGTGGGACAAATAGTTTGGAGTGAGTCAGAAAAATAATATTACAGAGAACATTGACAATTGCTTAGTTACAGTCATTGTTTTGGCAGTTTAGGTGCATGGTGGGGATCTACGATTAGTTGTGTGTTTTTGGCTCTGAATCGTGTCGCTGACATAATCCCTGAAGCACATGGATTCAGGTTTCTCTTTGAAGGTTGGTTTTTCACGAAAAGAATGTACGTTCTACGGAGGTAGGCGACTTCACAACTCAGGTAGACTCCATCGTTAGACTTCCAATCAAATGCGCCACCCATGTTGCCGTGCAGTGACTTTCACGAAATTCGCGCTGTTTCACCAGGCAAGTATTATTGGAAGATCCTAACGTTTTCCAACAAATGCACTTTGTTGAAGGCAAGGCCGAAACTCGGGTTGGAGAAGTCGACCTAGACCACATACAGTGGGCACCTATGTTACAACATATGGCACCGAGTTTGCACCAACCCCCAACAGGGAACGCAAAGTATCATTAGGGTCAATGCCGACTGCATTTTTTATGTAGAAAATTTTGATAATCATAGCATGATTAGGCAGTCAAAATTTAGATGTTTCTACTGGGTATGGGTGGGCATCTTGCCGCCGCACGATTGGGTCGCCGCACTCTCGGCATTGACGGCGCAGCTGGCAGACGATTTCGGCTGCATGCGGTGAATAAAGCTCAAGCGATCTCAATTACTGCAAATAAGCGAGATATAGGAGGCAACCAGGGGTTCGACTCCTCCCCCCCCAAATTATACCGAGTCCCTTTTCTTGATTTTCAAACTCCATAGCGGCTAGGTGGGTGAATAGTTTTCAAGCGGATTTTAGATTTTCATTTAAATGTTCATCTCTTTCTTAACCCCGTTTTGCTGTTGTGGAGCAATGCAAATAAAGAGAAGTACAGCGTACGGGCACCACGTCCGTAGAAATTTTGCAGTTAAATATAGGCCTTTCCTTAGGATCATAAACCAATCTGTAAAGGCTTCTAGCGCTTTCAGAGATACAACTGTGAACAGCATTGAACCCTAAGGAGCGTTCAATTTCGAGATAAGCGGAGGAGCTGGGAAATGCATCTGGGCATGTGTTATGCTGCAGGAGTCGGCAACTGCACCACCGCCGTTTTCCGTTTCCGTGGAGTTCATCGTCAATCTCTGGATGAAGGAGGGAAGCCGCGACGATGCTGTGATAGTTTTATCATATAATTCGAGTGATTGATTCTGAGGACACACAATGACGTAAATAGAGAAACAACCGCTCCACTCCCAATGTAGCAAAATAACAGCTGCATTGCGGCTCCCTAAAGATGGGATACAAAACATGTCTCAGTGTTCCTTGCACTCAAGGTTGCTGTTTCAGCCATTTACAAACATTCTCTTTGTCATTTGTTCTCAACGTTCACAAACAATGCTCGAATGTTCAGACTAGTTTCGATTCGGACAGTTTCCGCTTCAAAGAGATGCTGTCTCTCTTTTACGGCAGTTGTTTTTTAGGAAAGATGCTATACATGTGGATTGTAGTCAGTGTGTTTTATATGGTTATAAGATCGTTTTTTACTCAACCACCGTTATTCAACAGTGCGATTGGCTCCTTCGTTCAATTTCCAGTAATATCCGATGATATCAAATGGGTGAGCTATGAATCATATACGGTTATTATCATTTTTGCACCCTAAAGCTACGATCAATACTTTCCGTCCCTGCGGTGGAATCACCATGATTACAAAAGCGACCGACAAGATACTGCTCCAAAACATAAGTGAAGCTAAATTCATTCTTCCAGTAACGCGCCACCCGGACAATGCATATTAGGAATATAACTTGATGGAAGCAAGCTTATTCCCTTCAACAGAATCGGAGAGAAATCTGAAACACAAAAACTACACAACGGCTCAAGCCGGACTAAGATCAGAGATTGGTACGATACCACCTCTGCGAGGGCAAAAAAGAAAAGAAGACACGAATGGTGAAAACCAGAATTAGAGGCCGTGTATATTATAAAAAACTTGCTCTTTTTTTGGCGAAAATGTAGGCTTTGGATCCCTCCAAGAAGAGTAAGAACAGAAGTACGAAGAAAAACGACCAGGGAGTGGGTGAAAATTGAAGGCCGGTGTACAGCTTCGTAAGATCCGTTTGCCTCACAACGCTATAACATATCTTTATCGATTTGATAGGTGATGAGTTCCTGTCAGAACTCATCTGAGCACAGATCGCTTTACGTGATTTGTATAGGAGCCGTTTGGGCCCCCAAAACTGTATACTTCTATTCATGAAAATCTCGTGGAATAGCCAACTCATTAGATCACCTCGACCACGTCATACATATAACAGCTGCCCTGCATACACTTCAAAAGAAGAACAGGCACAGAATTTTCGTGTATTTTAGACCGCGAAAGGTTCTAACATCCCAGCACGCTCATTGGCCCACCTTATTTTTTAAAGAATTCTCGGAAAACAACAAGAAACAGAAACAGAAGACAAATCACTTACATAAGATTTTCGTACCGGGGCAAACAATTTCCGAGGTCACTAGCACTTTGAAAACGACAACCATCTTTGATATATTTCTCCAACGAAATCAACTGGGTATCCCTGATGTGTTCAGTCTGCCTAAAGCTGAAAAACTTTGGCAGGACAGATCTCTATCATTAGTAGTAGTTGACTGAGAAATGGTCCGAGATGTTACAGGTTCATTCGGCTAACGTTGCGGCGTTATCGCTTTCGGAGGAGCCTGGAATGCGAAAGACACATAAGGATTTAGCCGACCAAGCACTATTTCACTGCAAAAGGAGTAACATCTCAGAAAAGATAGGCGAAAAAACAGCGTCGTAAAAGATTTAAGGGTACTAATCTTTAGTCCAGACAACCTCACTCTAACTCAGATGGTGGGAAGGCTGAGCCAGATGAAAAACCCACAAAGGTCAACAAAGGGGAGTAGTTCTTGGGTGACCGACAAGCACTCGTCCTTCCTGTGAAATTTTGGGTTTCTGGAGTTAATCCAGAAAGCTTTAAGAGTTCTGCGAACAGCGATATCTGGTTCCCGTGCAAGAATCGTGACGCCCAAATCGAAGATCTCTATCATCTAACAGTAACACTCGCCGTCTTCTTATGGACACTTTGACTGTTGCATGTCGTCAAAAATATGGCAGCCCTATCCATCTCAACCTGTCCGCGCCTCTCAAGTAGGAAGACGCGCTCAGCAATCTTGCCAAAATCATGCAATCGATAGCAACCTTCCCATCGTTTTCTCGCTAGCAAATTTTCCCGCCAAGCAGCATCGCTTGAATTGCTTTTCCCGTTTGAATTGTCATGGCATATGGTATGTGTCAGGGCTGTGCGTTACAACGTTAACGTCTTAACGCATTAACGGGTTAACGCGCTTTTGTCTCGAAAATTAACGATTAACGCGTAACAAAAAAGTCTTGAAATCAAGTTAATTTATAATTCGTTAAAGGCACTGTTCGCGACGAAAATCGCTTTTCTGTTTTTTACCTATCTTGAAACCGCTCCCATTCTGATTCCAATGACGTCTCTCTGGAATCGTACAAGACCTCCTGGGAGCGGAGTTATGGTCCCTCAAAAATTGAGCTAGGGAAAATGGTGGACGAGTTGTCCGAGGCTTGTAACTTCCGTCTTTTGCAGCCAATGTATGCGAGCTGACCAGAGTAAACAGAGAAGTTGAGATTGGAGGGAAGAACGCGGCTTTTGATTTGTCGTAGAATTAAGGCACCAGGTTACTGCACGAGTTGAGGGTCGGCCCGTTTTGCTCAAACCCCCACTCCAATGCCAATTTCGCTCAGAACTCCCTTCCCAGGAGCGTGAGAAGGTCAAGTTTTGACCGTGTTCTACCCCTCCCCCTCCCCACCTAGAGCTGATGTGTTCAAACAGTGTTTATCTAGCAGGTTTGCCTCTAGTGTTTGATTGCAGTTAAATTACTCTTGTCGTATTAAATTGGTGAAGCTAGTGCTTTGCGAAAAAAGTGCGGATGTTTGCAAGGAAGAACAGCGCCCATCGCATTTGTGTAGAGAGGAGCTTGAAGTGCAAAAGTGTATGTACAATAACGGCCATAACTTCTGTCCCAAAGCGCGTCTGCGACGCGAAATCGCGTCGAAAACGCCGTTTCCGTTCGGAGTGGACTTTTTGAGAACCTGAAAAAACCATTCGATTCCTCTCGATGAGGAGATTGTGATTATATATTCGAACTTGAGAAAAACTCAAGTCTTCACATAGTTATGGCCTATTTTCCCTAAAAGAAGTCAAAATCTTTGGAAGTGATTATTTTGCGAATCTGGAAACACTGTTCGCTTCTTCTCTTCGTCCTGATTCCAAAAATATTATCATGTTCAGAAAAATGTTACATCTTGACATAGTTATGGCATATTTCGCCCACCCAAAGAGTAGGAATGCTCTATAAACGGCGAAACTTGAACGTGAGCATCACCAGTATATTTGTATCGTAATTCTGACTTCTAAGCTGTCTCTGTACTTTTAAAAGTTTGAGATTTGACTCTTAATCTTTCTTTGTTTTATATGAACTCGGTTTTGGCGATGGTCTCCCTTCAACTTCTCGGTTTTCCGCGCTCTCTACGCTATTGCTCTTCTCTCTCTGACGCACTCCTCGCTGCCTGTACTGCCTCGCTCGAAGACAGTCCCCCAAAACCGAATAGAATTCTAGGAACGGAGACGGACTGGAGAGTCAGTGTTATGAAAGCCCGGTATCTGAAAGGCCAAAGGTTGAAATGGGAGAGGAGTAAACATCATGGGTGTTCTCTGAGATATTGCTATAGCGAGACGGAACGCTGGTCGGCGGAAAGCAGTTATCTGAAGAGGTGGCCCGTATTGAATCAGCATCAAGAGAGAATCGGAACAGGAGTTAGCTTTATGGGTGGTTTGTCCCTGGTTTACTAAATCCTATTCTCACACTACGGTGAGTAATTCAGTGGCTATAGACCACCCAGCCAGCGTGCGGTCGCGGCGCGCACAGCATTGATTCGTTTCCCACTCATCATTGAGCACTCTTCCGGGAATGCGGATGTAAAATCATGTCATAAAAGAAAAGTATCGCATCCTCGTTTAATGAGAAAAACGAATTTCCACCTAGTTGAGAAAAATCCTCCGTATTAGCTCAATTTAAAAAGAAATTCTGTAAAAAAGGGGTCTCCCAAGCAAAAGTGGTTTGGTTCGCGTTACAAACGTTTCAACAAAAAGGGAACAATAGGGAAGTGGAATGAGGAGAGTGTACAAAAAAATGAACAATATCCTCCAAAAACTCTTTTCTTGGTCGAAACTTCTAAACAGCTCAAACAAACCGTTGCGGTTCTGTATGAGGAAGCGATATATAAATATTTTATCGGCACTCACATAATCAAAGTCCTTTATGCAGCCAAAAGCGCTTCCTCATAGAGAACCGCAACGGTTTGTTTCCGCTGTTTAGAAGTTTCGACCAAGAAAAGAGTTTTTAGAGGATATTGTTCATTTTTTGTACACTCTCCTCATTCCACTTCCCTATTGTTCCCTTTTTGTTGAAACGTTTGTAACGCGAACCAAACCACTTTTGCTTGGGAGACCCCTTTTTTACAGAATTGTTCACTTTTTCTTGATATTACGCAGTAATATCCCATGCAAGAATTTCGAACAAAAACCTCTTCATCTCCCCGTTAGATCAGTCCTCTTTCTGTGATCACAAGAATCAATGACCCAACCTGTTATAAAACTATCTCAGAAAAATCACCCGATGTGGCTTGCGCGACCGATGTTCACATGATATAAGCTAATAAATGAGTGATATCCATGATATCGTTTTACATAATTCATTCATGTTGATCGCGTCAGCCACAACTGGCTACACCGGGTGTTATTTGCAACCTTCATGTTTTTAATTCGTATCGAACGGGTCGGCCACGGTGATTCTCTCAACCAACTCTGACAGGGGCCTTAGGCCCCGGTGATAGTTGGTCGCTCAGACGTAGCCAGCCCGGTCGATAATCATGAAAGCCTGCTGGCCTACAGCCGGATGCAGAATCTGCCCGCAGTTCTTCGCTTGCGAATGAAACTACATAACTCAAAACCTGCACAGTCAGAAACTACCTTCCATTCCATTTGGACACTTTCACATTAGTGGAACAAAGCAGTTTTCCATACTCATTATTTCGTTTCCTCCGCCCCATTCCTTCGCAGAACAGCCGCTTCGATTCCATGAATTTGATATGAAAAAGCTCTGCTGAGCTGCGAATGGAGATAGCTCTAACAATTTGTTTTTGAACTTAGATGCTGATAAGCAAGTACCATTTATTGAAAAAAACAGTAGGCTTGTGAAGAAGAATGAGCGAGCACTCAAAATGGGGTTGGGTGAATAGATTAAGCGCGTTACGAAACAGAAGAGCAGCCTGGCGACATGACCTACATAATATCTCAAGCTTTCTGCACGCTATGCTTGTCATCAGCACACTTTTAAAAAAGTTTTTCAAGGTGTTCTCGGACTCCTTCGCAAATTCCGATGCATCCAGCACACTATCTCAGACGGCTAGCGCAAAGCTCAAAACTCTTCCTCATTCTTTTGGGTAACCTGCACAAATTTCCGGATGACCAGTGGCGGGTCCGGGACTCCTAATCACTCTACGGGGTGTCCTGCACAAGTTCTCGGATGACCAGCAATGGGTCCCGAGCACCCGCCCACTCTCCGGGTTTCCACGACGTCCCGATGACGTCAGCAGAAGTTCGAACCACTTTTCACGACGTCCCGATGACGTCTTCAGAAGCCCGAAGCACTTTTCACGACGTCCCGATGACGTCATCAGAAGCCCGAAGCACTTTTCACGACGCCCCGCTGACGTCATCAGAAGCTCGAAGCACTTTTGGGACTATCATAGACGGGGAGGGGGGCACCCACGATTCGCTCGTGAAAATGAATGGAAAACCTGACAAAAGATGTTCGATGCTGCTATCAATCATTGTTGTTGATGAAGTTCTGTAGAAATACTTCGATTGATAGCGTTACAGATCGGTCGTTCATTCCATTTCTGACTTTAATCTTGAGTGCCCCCGTCTAGGATTGTCCCGCACTTTTCAAGACGTCCCGATGGCGTAATCAGCAGCCCGAAGCACTTTTCACGACGCCCCGCTGACGTCATCAGAAGCCCGAAGCACTTCTGACGATGTCGTGATGACGTCCTCAGGAGCCCGAAGCACTTTTCACGACGTCCCGATGACGTCATCAGAGACCCGAAGCACTTTTCACGACGCCCCGCTGACGTCATCAGAAGCCCGAAGCACTTTGGGACTATCATAGACGGGGAGGGGGGCACCCACGATTCGCTCGTGAAAATGAATGGAAAACCTGACAAAAGATGTTCGATGCTGCTATCAATCATTGTTGTTGATGAAGTTCTGTAGAAATACTTCGATTGATAGCGTT
This sequence comes from Aplectana chamaeleonis, assembly GCA_029168955.1. NCBI lineage: Eukaryota > Metazoa > Nematoda > Chromadorea > Rhabditida > Cosmocercidae > Aplectana > Aplectana chamaeleonis. The sequence continues at coordinate 267,472 of JAPDOI010000352.1, forward strand.
AAAGATCGGTCGTTCATTCCATTTCTGACTTTAATCTTGAGTGCCCCCCCGTCTAGGATAGTCCCGCACTTTTCAAGACGTCCCGATGGCGTAATCAGCAGCCCGAAGCACTTTTCACGACGCCCCGCTGACGTCATCAGAAGCCCGAAGCACTTTTCACGTTGTCCCAATGACGTCATCAGAAGCCCGAAGCACTTCTGACGATGTCGTGATGACGTCCTCAGGAGCCCGGAGCACTTTTGACGACGTCCTGATGACGTCATCAGGAGCCCGAAGCACTTTTCACGACGCCCCGCTGACGTCATCAGAAGCCCGAAGCACTTCTGACGATGTCGTGATGACGTCCTCAGGAGCCCGAAGCACTTTTCACGACGTCCCGATGACGTCTTCAGAAGCCCGAAGCACTTTTCACGACGTCCCGATGACGTCATCAGAGACCCGAAGCACTTTTCACGACGCCCCGCTGACGTCATCAGAAGCCCGAAGCACTTTTGGGACTATCATAGACGGGGAGGGGGGCACCCACGATTCGCTCGTGAAAATGAATGGAAAACCTGACAAAAGATGTTCGATGCTGCTATCAATCATTGTTGTTGATGAAGTTCTGTAGAAATACTTCGATTGATAGCGTTACAGATCGGTCGTTCATTCCATTTCTGACTTTAATCTTGAGTGCCCCCCCGTCTAGGATAGTCCCGCACTTTTCAAGACGTCCCGATGGCGTAATCAGCAGCCCGAAGCACTTCTGACGACGTCCCGATGACGTCATCAGAAGCCCGAAGCACTTTTCACGACGTCCCAATGACGTCATCAGAAGCCCGAAGCACTTCTGACGATGTCGTGATAACGTCCTCAGGAGCCCGAAGCACTTTTGACGACGTCCTGATGACGTCATCAGGAGCCCGAAGCACTTTTCACGACGTCCCATTGACGTCATCAGAATCCCGAAGCACTTTTCACGACGTCCCGATGACGTCATCAGAAGCCCGAAGCACTTTTCACGACGTCCCAATGACGTCATCAGAAGCCCGAAGCACTTCTGACGATGTCGTGATGACGTCCTCAGGAGCCCGAAGCACTTTTCACGACGTCCCGATGACGTCATCAGAAGCCCGAAGCACTTTTGACGACGTCCTGATGACCTCATCAGGAGCCCGAAGCAATTTTCACGACGTCCCATTGACGTCATCAGAATCCCGAAGCACTTCTCACGACGTCCCGATGACGTCATCAGAAGCCTGAAGCACTTTTCACGACGTCCCAATGACGTCATCAGAAGCCCGAAGCACTTCTGACGATGTCGTGATGACGTCCTCAGGAGCCCGAAGCACTTTTCACGACGTCCCGATGACGTCATCAGAAGCCCGAAGCACTTTTGACGACGTCCCGATGACGTCATCAGAAGCCCGAAGCACTTTTCGCGATGTCCAGATGACGTCATCAGAAACCCGAAGCATTTTTCACGATCTCCCGATGACGTCATCAAGAGCCCGAAGCACTTTTCACGATGTCCCGATGACGTCATGAGGAGTCCGAAGCACTTTTCACGACGTTCCGATGAAGTCATCAGAAGCCCGAAGCACTTTTCACGACGTCCCAATGACGTCATCAGAAGCCCGAAGCACTTTTCACGACGTCACGATGACGTCATCAGGAGCCCGAAGCACTTCTGACGACGTCACGACGACGTCATCAGAATCCCGAAGCACTTTTCGCGATGTCCAGATGACGTCATCAGAAACCCGAAGCATTTCTCACGATCTCCCGATGACGTCATCAAAAGCCCGAAGCACTTTTCACGATGTCCCGATGACGTCATGAGGAGCCCGAAGCACTTTTCACGACGTCCCGATGACGTCATCAGAAGCCCGAAGCACTTTTCACGACGTCCCTATGACGCCAACAAAAGCCTGAAGCATTTTCACGACGTCACGATGACGTCGTCAGGAGCCCGGAGCACTTCTGACGACGTCACGATGACGTCATCAGGAGCCCGAAGCACTTTTCACGACGTCACGATGACGTCATCAGAAGCCCGAAGCACTTTTGACGACGTCCCGATGACGTCATCAGAAGCCCGAAGCACTTCTGACGATGTTGCGATGACGTCCTCAGGAGCCCGAAGCACTTTTCGCGATGTCGTGATGACGTCATCAGAAGCCCGAAGCACTTTTCATGACGTCCCGATGATGCCATCAGAATCCCCACTCACCTACAAATCGATCACTTACCAGCCTACGCACCCCCTACCAACCTACCTGTCTGCCAAGTTCATTGTCTTCGACCATTGGCAGTGGCTATTAGCAGTGAGAACTGAAAAGCGTGACGGCCTACGGCCCACGGCCCACGGCCTACGGCCCACGGCCTACGGCTCACGGCCTACGGCGCACACCATGAAATTTTCTTAAGCTTTCGGGCTCACAACTTTGTTATTTGTGAACCGATTTTGTTGAAAATCGGACAGCAGGTGTGTTCTGGACCCCTTCGCTTATATCCAGAAGGAAATCTTCAGAAATTTAGTCTCAAAGATTCTATAAACTATTTTATAAAAATCAAAGTGATCACAAGGCCTAGGCAAAACCAAACCTCTCCAGCCGCTTCGCGGCTGGAGCGATATCCAACAGTGCCATTCTGAAAATTCTCTGTTGTCGGTCAGTGATTCCGCGGCTATAGACCACCCAGCCAGCGCGCGCGCCTGCGGCGCGCGCAGCATTTATTCGTCTCCCGGAGAAGGGTGTGACTCATCTTTCTGCACTCTTCGGCCATCATTCAGTACCAGTAAAGTATTGAATCCACGTTTTATCAGCAAAAATCACAATTGTGCCAAGGTAGAAAAAATACTTCAACAGACATAACAAAATCCGCTAAAGTTTGTGAGAAAACTAGAAGAAATGATCTACGAAGATCAAACGGACGAGCTGGGCAAAGCACTGGATGACCGTGTGAAGTCCGCGGATAAAGTGCAATTCATGCAGAAGGTGAGATTAAAAATTTTATATGGATTTGCTTGTATGCATTCCCGGAAGACTGCTCAATGATGATTCACACGCTTCGCGCGGGAAACGAATAAATGCTGCGCGCGCCGCGGCCGCGCGCGCTGGCTGATTGGTCTATTGCCGCGGAAACACTGACCGACAACAGAGAATTTTCAGAATGGCACTGTTGGATATTTCTTTTTAAATTGAGCTAATACGGAATTTTTTTCTCAACTAGGTGAAAATGAATTTTTCCCCTTAAACGAGGATACGATACTTTTTTTTTATGACATGATTTTACATCCGCATTCCGGGAAGAGTGTTCAATGATGAGTGGGAAACGAATCAATGCTATGCGCGCCGCGACCGCGCGCTGGCTGGGTTGTCTATAGCCACTGAATTACTCACCGTAGTGTGAGAATAGGATTTAGTAAACCAGGTAAACCAGGGACAAACCACCCATAACGCTAACTCCTGTTCCGATTCTCTCTTGATGCTGATTCAATACGGACCACCTCTTCAGATAACTGCTTTCCGCCGACCAGCGTTCCGTCTCGCTATAGCAATATCTCAGACAACACCCATGATGTTTACTCCTCTCCCATTTCGATCTTTGGCCTTTCAGATACCGGGCTTTCATAACACTGACTCTCCAGTCCGTCTCCGTTCCTCGAATTCTATTCGGTTTTGGGGGACTGTCTTCGAGCGAGGCAGTGCAGGCAGCGAGGAGTACGTCAGAGAGAGAAGAGCAATAGCGTGGAGAGCGCGGAAAACCGAGAAATTGAAGGGAGACCATCGCCAAAACCGAGTTCATATAAAACAAAGAAAGATTAAGAGTCAAATCTCAAACTTTTAAAGGTACAGAGACAGCTTAGAAGTCAGAATTACGATACAAATATACTGGTGATGCTCACGTTCAAGTTTCGCCGTTTATAGAGCATTCCTACTCTTTGGGTGGGCGAAATATGCCATAACTATGTCAAGATGTAACATTTTTCTAAACGTGATAATATTTTTGGAATCAGGACGACGAGAGGAAGCGAACGGTGTTTCCAGATTCGTAAAATAACCACTTCCAAAGATTTTGACTTCTTTTAGGGAAAATAGGCCATAACTATGTGAAGACTTGAGTTTTTCTCAAGTTTGAACATATAATCGCAATCTCCTCATCGAGAGGAATCGAATGGTTTTTTCAGGTTCTCAAAAAGTCCACTCCGAACGGAAACGGCGTTTTCGACGCGATTTCGCGTCGCCGACGCGCTTTGGGACAGAAGTTATGGCCGGTATTGTATAAAGCAGTCCAGCAAATTTCGTACAGGTACTTATCAGTGAGAAGAGGTCGGCAGAAGATCACTATGCATGATTTCTTATGCAAAACTCTCGCCACAGGCTGAGCGGAAGCGGTTGTGCTGCCATGAGTTTCAAGCACATCTGTCTCTGACCAGTGGCTTCTTATTGGTAATTAGATGTGCAACTTTTTTGCACTACGTTATAACTTGTTACAGTCTGTGATGTGTAATAAAATGCGGATGTTTGAGGGATAGGGAATTCGATCGCGCTTGAAGTTCATAGTTATGCAAAGTACGGATCGCGATAGCAGGATGTTTGAGTCAAGCAGGGTCTATTCACCCTTCGTGTACACTTTCACCGAATAGGATGGAGGGTGAACGCTACTACAGTGTATGGGCTCACACTTTCTGAGGTTTGGTCCCGCCGGAAGTCGACATTTTGAAAACTATGAGTCACGAGAGTCGGATATTTGAATCAAGCTCGTTGATCTACCCTGCGTACGAAATTTCACCGCCTGATTGTGAGAAAGTTAAGTAGTAAATGAGTTATTTGGAAAAATCCTGGCTTTGAGAAACAAGACTTTATACTATACCGTCTGCAACCTTCTGCAAATTTGTAGAGAGCCTTTTAAGAACATTAACCTGTTGTGGGTTCTTCTCTAAAATGCACTGTGGGTCCACATCTGACAAAGTGAGTACTGAGAAAACGCGAATAAGGACACAGAACCCACACCAGGAAAATTTTCGCAAAGGGCACACTCCAGAGGTGCCGTAGGCTCCAAACGGTAGGGTACAGAGTGTAGTTTCCCTAAGGCTAGGATTTTTCCCAGATACCTCATTCAAAACTTGAGTTACTGCAGTCTTAAAACCCTAGTTTAGATTCGTGAACTTGGATGTTTTGTCTTCTTCCTCTATCAGTGTAGCGGTCTTCGCGTTCATTTCAGACCCCGTGACTCTTAGTTTTCAAAACTGCCGACTTCCGACGGAACCACACCTGAGAGACTCGTCAGCCCTCATATTTTAGTGGTGCTCGGCATCAATCTTAAACGTGGGATTTTTTTGTACAGCGCAAATCGACCACGCTCAACTCAAATATCAACTCTACTGACTCATAGAAATCTTTCGCAGAAATCATTCAGCATTCAGTAGGCAAACGGCTTTAGGCACTTCACATTGAGGATTCGTATGTCTTGTTTATCATTTTGGGAACACCTTCACGATAACTTCACCCTAAGCTTCCTAATTGAACACCGTCACTCAGAACTAAGTTCAAACAGCATTTCAGTCAAATCGCAATGCGTGGTTGAATCCCATGTGAAAAACTGCTCCGGGCGGATTTCGCTCACATAAACAAATGCACATTGGGTCTTCCTCCGAAGGTCAGACATCTCCGGAACTCAAAACCCCTGTGGGACTCTATCCCGCGTCGAACTCTGTATGGCACCGATGATATGGGAGATCTGTTGATTTATTGATTTTTGACGTGGTAATGTTTTTCTTTTTAATGGTTTAACGAAATGCAAAATTAACGTGTCAACGCATCAACGGGTAAACGCGGTTTTTTTTCGAAAATTAACGATTAAAGCTTAACGAAAAAAATAATTTTCATTAACGCACACCCCTGTAAATTGTATTAGATCGAAGCTCAGACGGCGCTTAGTGGAAAAAGTTGCCTTTGGGGTAAAGAAGAGGGGATGACTATCAGTTGATTTCGCGTCCATTTGCTGAGTGCGGCTTCCTTATCGAGTGACAAGGAAGATATGTATGTCCAAACATCTACCGCGGAACGGCAATTTGCAGCCTGTGTTTTTTCAATCAGTGACGCGCGAAATAACTGTGATCAAGCTAACCGAGAAGCGAAGCATCCTCTTCTCCCTTGCATCCTATCTATTTTCACAAATTACTTGCTGAGCTTCTATGACAGCGATAACACAGCTGCTTGACGGCTGAACTTTTGACTTACTTTGACTTAATCGGTTGGCTTTCGCCTGACGCGGTCATTCCGCATCTTCACCGAGGTGTGCCGTCCTAGTAGTCAGCCGTGTCCATTTTTCACGGTCTTCAGCCACAATTTGAACACATTCCATCCAGCTGTCACTATTCCATTTCCTGCGAAACGAAACATCGCGCCTGAACTGTCTTTCGATGCCGAGTGACTTTAAATCCTCTTTAACCACATCCGTCCAGAACTTTCGCCTACGCCCAGGTGGCCGTTTCCAGACAGGATTTGGAAGCATTTTTAAGGCGTGTTGTACGAGACGATCCGGCGTTCTTAGTATATGCCCGAGCAGTCGAAGTCGACTTTCCATTGCTGCTTGAGATGGCGTTAGGAGATGCTGGCACCTCCCTCGTGTCAAGCGTTGATGTACTGCGTCGATTTCCTTGTAAAGGTCTTCGTTATGGCATACACGCGGCCAGAAATATCCAAGCAAACGCCTAAAAAGCTTCCTCTCCGTGCAATCCAACCTTTCCATCTGCGTCTTCGGTGCTGCCCACGTCTCCGATCCGTACATCATGATAGGGCGAATAGCGGATAGGTAGACGCGCAACTTGACTTCCTTCGCGATGGTGGTAGACCACAAACACTTGGTTAGAGAATTGAATGCAGACGTAGCTTTCGCACATCGTTGTCGAATATCCGCTGCATAACTACCATCGTTCTTCAGCAAACAGCCCAAATAACAGAAATCGTCCACCAGTTCGATACGTTGTCCGTCCACACAAACTCCAGTTGAAGGCCTCTGAGAGACCCACATCTGCTTGCATTTGTCGGGACGAAGACGAAGTCCATAGGCTGCGGCATACTTCGAAACGAGGTTCACAATCCTTTGCAGTTTTGCGTTGTTTTCAGCGAATAACACAATGTCGTCGGCGTACTCCAGGTCGACAAGGGAGCGTCCTGATGGTGTTAGGATCACATCCGCAGGAAACTGTCCTGCAACTCTACGCATGATGTCATCAACGGCGAAGTTGAAAAGAAAAGGTCCTGCAACGGCTCCTTGCCTTACTCCTGTTTTCACCTCGAAAGCTGACGTAAATCCGACAGGTGTACGAACTGCTGCTGTTGTTCCTTTGTTCATGTCCTCGATTAACCGAACATACTTTTCCGGGACTCCATCTGCTCGCAGAGCATTGAGCAATCGATCACGATGAGGAGAGTCGAACGCGGCTTCAAAGTCCAAAAAAGCAAGCTGTAATGGCTTCGAAAACCGCTGCCACGATTCAATTACTCTTCTCACGACGAACACTTGGTCGATGGTCGATCTTCCAGGTCGAAAACCGGCTTGCTCATCTCTGGTCGTTCCTTCACGATGTTTGATAAGTCGCTCGAGAATGATACGTTCTAAAACCTTGTACATGACACGAAGTAGAGAGATTCCTCTGTAGTTCTTAGGATCCGTGACGGATAGCTTCTTGTGAAGAGGTACGATGATCGCATGTCTCCACGAATCGGGTATCCTTTCGCTCATCCATATGGCACGGATGGTGTTGGTCATTTCACGAATACCAGACGGAGGAAGAGCTTTCAGCATTTCAGCAGTGATGTTGTCATCTCCACCTGCCTTTCCATTCTTCATTTTCCGGACACAATCCAAAACTTCAGACTCAGTCGGCGGTTCCTCACTGACATCGTAATGTGCTCTCTGAACATGCGGGAGCTCAGGTACTGATGGCGCTGGACGATTCAGTAGTGAACTGAAGTAATCCTTCCATATTGGCAGCGTCGCATCACCAACTGCAACTCCATTGGTAGTGTTCAAGACAGGAGAACATCTCTTCATCTTCCCGCTATACTGTCGCAGCAACGTGTAGGCTTTCTTCGGATTCTTCTCCTCCCAAGCCTTCTCGAACTCCTTAGCTCTACACGTCCACTCTCGTTCGCGGTCACTTTGAAGCTGCCGACGCAACTTCCTCCTCAGACGCTTCTCCTCCACGAAGTTTCCTGCAGTTCGGAGAGCACATACTCTGTTGTAGGTAGATGTTGTTTCTTCTGAGACGTAGGCGAACTTCTTCTTAGGCTGTACAACCGGGAGTGCCTCTTTCGAAGCGTCCTGGATGCACTTGACAAAAGAATCCGCGTCGCAAAGTTTCTTCTTAGTCCGTACTCCGATGTGAATAGAAACGCGTTGTCGGAAATTCCTTCTGCACTCTTCATCTCTGAGACTTGTCATGTCAATCCTCTGGAGAGGCTGAGCCCTCGCTTCCTCTTATGAATCCTCGCAGTGAAGATCAACAGAACAGGACGGTGATCCGAATCGAATGCGACATCCCACACAGCTCTAGATCTTCGAATGTCCGATACTGGAATATTCCTCGTCAGGACATAGTCAAGCTGTAGTTTCAAAGTTGTCATCTTCCGCTTCCGCTGCTCTTCTGGAGATAGCCGGGTTGGTCCCTGCCACGTAAGCTGATGGCGGCGATGATTCCTCTTGAATGTCGATGCAATAATCAGACCACTGCGTTCACAAAAGTCGACAAGGCGGTAGCCATTGTCCGATGTTTGCTCCACTGGGTAGAACCATTTACCGAGTACTTCGGATTCCTGATCAAGTCCCATCTTCGCATTTGCGTCAATCCCCACGACAACAGCATGTTGACAAGGTATCCTGGCCAGCAACGTATTGAGTTCCTCATAAAACGCATCCTTCGAATTGTCTTCGGCGGTTTCAGTGGGCGCATGAGCACTCACTATCCACAGATTGAATCCTCTGTGATCCCGCAGTCGTACGAATGCATTCCGACACGACGTTGAGCCGAACTCCTGGACCATACCATTGAAATCCTTCCTTACAGCTATTGCACAGCCTCCCACTCTCCTATCGTCAGCGTTGCCGCAGTAGATGGTGTACTCTCCGACGCTGATGACGGGTCTATCCTTGAGGCGGGTTTCCTGCAAAGCAGCAAACGGTGCATGGAAATAGCTCAGAAGTCTGGATAGCGCAGTTTTTTGGATATCACTCGACAGCGATCGACAGTTCAGGGTGGCGAAATTGTGGCTTGTGGCCAAAGACTCCATGACTCCCTAGGTACGGATCCTAAGGTGTTATGGACCAGAGGCCTTAGTGTGCCGGACGGCGACACCTTTATGCAATGTGCGGGATACTTTCGCGATATAGTTGTGCACGCTATATCGCTCGAACGTTCCCTGTGTACACTCAAACGTCTGCTGGGTTCAGTAGAAGCAGGGGCACCAACGAGCAGGTACCAACAGACTTGTATACACACCCCCGACGGCTGAACAATTTGGAGAAAGCCTAACCTAGTTCTTCAAGTGATGTTTATCTGCACGACAACGACACTGGCAGCAATGATGTACCTCGTCATGATGTTCTTCGTCACTCCACACAGCGTTGTTATCTTGTACGACATAATCTGGCAATTCGCTCATGGTAGTGTGATTTCTATTTTAAATCGAATAACAGATATCGCATGAAGTTTTGCTCGGATGAGCCAGGGCGGAGCAAGCAACAGAGCGGTCAGTCATGGCTAAATATAACAATGAAAAGGACATTTCGACATGATAAGTCCGATAAGCCTCACATAGACCGGATCAGAATGAGGGAGCTAAGCTGTAGTTTTCAGAGTAGGGGAACGCAGGCTGAACAGGGCACCCTCACTGCAAACTTCAGCGGTATTCTCTCGATGGTCGAAAATATCCACCTGCTTCAGTAGGTTAGACGTTATCATGTGTAATAATCACACTACACGGAAAGCCACATTCAAGCATGTCAGAATATGGAGAATTACCACACTACCTCTTTGTCACATTGTGAAGCTTCAGGTTGATTAGCGAAAGTTAAATAGGCGTGGGGGGAGAGGTAATAGACATTAGAATCGGAAAGGAAGTTGTAACCCTTGAGCTCTTGTCGCAACACCATGCTGAATTATTAATTGTGAACGAGTCCCCTTAAAACAAGGGCCCGGAGTGGACGCCTTGTCAGACGATTCTTCCAGACTGACTAGCGAGCAGACATCAAAACCGCGACTTGGAGGCGCGCATGACAAGGTATGGCAAGCGTCAGCATCAGCGGAATAGATTCGCAAAACGTAATCGGATATCACTAGTCATCCAAAAGCTAGAGTGCTGCAACATATATGGTTTCCGTTTTCGTTTTCGTCTGACGCACAGAACAGGCGGCTGGCCGTGCGAGGTTGGCGGCCTCACTGGAGAATGGTGTTTCAAATCGCGCGAGGTGATCTGTCGTCGCAGCCCGTCCATTTTTCAGACTAAAATGATTGCGCGTACTCTAACTGTCACTGGAGACAGCTATCATGGCATGTTGTAAGTTGAAAACAGCAACTTACGATTTGGGGAGAATACGCAAAATTTCGTTCAAGACTGACACGAACCTAAGCCGTTGACGCAGTACTTAACTAGCATTCCAACCTATGTACTCCGGACAGTTCCTTACTTCCCCTAAACAAGGCTGAGAAGATCTGATGCTTTGCGAAAGCCATGCGAATAACGGGACTCGAGCACGACCGACGCAGTGCGTGTGTCGCGCCTCACCACCAGAAAGACGCCTCACAGGCCATTGTTATACCAGAAGTTCGCGACCGCGACAGGTGCGGTCAACTGTTACGAATCGTGCCGGGACCACTCCCATACAGTAGAAAAATGCTGTCGCAAGAACAGTTTTCAGCACCTGTCGCGGTCGCTGGCTTGAAAGGGGATGTCATGCCTGAAATGTGGAAACCGTGCGGTAATCGGTTGCTGTCGCGGTTGTCCGTCGCGGTGCACTGCGTCGGGTGTCAGCGACAGCGACCCAGCCAAATTCGGCACCCTGCCGGGTGTTTTTCGGCCTTTAGCGAAAGCGACGCCGCAGTGTTCTGCGACCGCGGTAGACCTGTGGTGGGGTATAACAATGGCCACAAGGCCTGTGGCCCACGGCAGCGCCTAGCCTCGATACCGTTCACCAAACGGTTCTCTCTCCAAGCAGCCATCTTGTCATTGATTGTTCAGTCTATCATCGACTGATAGAGCAATTCAGCGCAGGAATAATAAGAACGTCAGGTATACTCTCTCGCTCTCTCTCTCGGCTGATGGGGGTTCACCACGGATCATAATCCGTTCGCATTTGACTACTATCAAAGACTTTATATACATTCCAATATACAAAAAGAACTATGTTCTAATAGCTTTAGATAGCCCTGTGTATCAATAATCTTTTTCGAAAGATTACTAAATGACTCACAAGGGAAGTATATAAAGCGTAGGTCGCATCTGTGAAAACGAATTGTATCTATAGTAAAATGTGCAGAATCTCGTCGCGAGCTGCTAGTTTTAAGAAGGTATAATAGTTTTAGATGCGTTTTTGAACATGCAAACATGATTCTAAATCTAGGATTGCATGGATTCGTGTACCTCGCCATCAATCGCCGTATTCGCCGACATGTGCTGACTATGATTGGTATCGCCGACGTTTGCTGTACACCAGTTGTTAATGGGGAGGCTACTCAGACAAACTCACGGCTCGTCCGCGGCGGCAGATGAGCTTTCCGGACGGTCCGCGGCGCTTGGCGGCTGATCCGCGGCACGATTGATAGTGGGACGGTCGAACGGCCGATCCGCGGCGCTGTTTGTTCTCAAGGGGGTGGCTCCGGGGCGCACCGCCAATCCACCATCTCAATACTGATCGATGAAAAGCAGCCACATATATTTTTGAGTTGTTTTTGGATTGAACGACTCCACCACCTCATTCCCGCAGTCTTAGACAATTTTCCAGCCGCTGACTTCGACTTTATCGTATTTGTAACTTCTTCAAACCGTTATATCTACATGCACGCTAATTATTCTTTCTAGATGCCATCGCAACAACTTCTAGGGCAGAAAAAATTCCCGATGGTAAGTAAATTTTCATATTCTCGTTCATTTTTGAGATTCTCCTCTGATTTTGTTTTTTTTTTCTCATTCAAATAATTTTCATGATTGTTTGGTTTCGTAATTCTCCTCATGTTTTGTTTTCCAAGAATAGTTCCGGTTTGATACCGACTTTGATCGATTTCGGCATGAAACCAGATCTACCCTAGAAAACCAAACAATCATATAAATCACTGGAATGTAAGGAAGGAAAACAAAAAGAGAGAATTACAAAAATAAACGTGAAAATGAAAAATTACCTACCACCGTGAATTTTTTCTCCCCTAGAAGTTGTTGCGGAGCCATCTGGAAGGATACAATTGGTGTGCATGTAGATATAATACTTTAATATATGAAGAAACACAGAAGGACGGGTTTGGTCACAGAAGCCAAGAAAATTGAAGAAAATGAAAAAAACACCTACAATCAGCTTATCGGCTACGGCGCCGGAATATCGTCCGGCTCGAGCGCGTGCGGCCGCGAAGCGTCTCAATACGCAATTGCGGAGGGGAATTTGACGCAGAGAAGCACAGTACATGAACTCTGTTTCCATCGAGTGGGATATTCTAGTAGAGCACCACTCCCAATTAGATGGAAACAGTCAGTTCGCCCACCCCCAATCGACTCATTGGCCGTGAGACAGATTTCGGCATTGTTGCACGCTCTTCGCGCTAGCGTTCTTATCTCCTCAGAAAGCATCAGTATCACAATTTCGCAGGGTTGCTCTACCGTACGACTTATTTTCAGAGGTAGAACAGCTCAATTTACATGTAGAACTAGTTTCGATGTGCATTCGTAGACTTGTTCAGTTTATGGCAAATTGCAATGCATGCCCATGGTAACACAAACAACTGATTGTGCAATAACTATGAGTTACAGGTCTTCAGTCTAAACTAATATTACAAAGTTGTTGCTTAAGAGTCATAAAATAGGAGCTCTCGATTTCGAGAATTTGCAGCTCATGATCATACATTAATCATTTGTTCATAATCATAATTATACATCACCGATGTCTAAAAGATTGCAATAAAATATAATATTTTCACAATACTTCAGCGATACATGTCACAGTTGTACAGCTAAACTATCGAAACCAGTTATGCATGTTAGTCGAGCTGTTCTACTCTTGAAATTAGCTCTTACGATGGAGAAATCCTGCAAAATTGTGATATTGAGGCTTTCTGAGTATGGAATGCTAGCGCGAAAAGCGTACTCCAATGCCAAAATCTGTCCCACGGCCAATGAGTCGGTTGGGGTGGGCTGGATAACAATATTCAAAAGGACTGTCCGCGGCGGCTCTCAGGACGGTCCACGGCGGCTGTCAGGACGATCCGCGGCGCCTGCAGGACGATCCGCGGCGCTGGCAAGATGGTCCGCGGCGCATTGCCGGCGCATCCGCGGCTTCGGTGAAGGATCGTCCGGTCTTCGGCCGCGGGCGATCCTGCAAAAGCGCCGCGGATCGTCCTTGGGCTTGTCTGAGTACGTTCTTCAAGATCATATTGGTCAAGCGAAACTTGACCTCCAACTCCGAGTAGTGCAGTACTGGGATGACGGAAGCGTTTTTTTATTGGATTTTTCCCACATTGTTTAGCAAAAAGCATTACAGCCTTCAGAGGAACATTATTCCCCCTACTTAATGATCCTTATCTCTTCCAGTGAAACTCGACCACTCTCGAAAAAAAAGCGTGTGGCCCAGGTCTGAACACTTCAGAGTAGTTACATTCGCTTTTCACCGAACTACGGAGCCAGCCATAATTGATTGGACATTTTAGTTCTTGTGAGACTACGAGTGCACGCAAACTCTTCAGTAGAATGAATTTCACATTTCTAGAAAATTCGGAACTTCTGCTGCTTCTCTTTTTCGCTAAGATTTCAGGACTCCAAACTCCTTGTGTAGGTACTATGAAGAATTTCCCAATCAACGATATTTATTTTGTGGGGAACCGACTATTTTTTTCCAAAAATTGGAACAAAATGAATTAAAACTTGGATAAAGAAGTCGAATAATCGTGAACTAAACACATTCGACGGGGATCTTCTCATAGAACTCGACCATAGACTTTGGTGCCTTGAAGTTCTTGCATAAAAATAAATTTCTGAAAAACTTTCCCCTTGTAGAAATGCGAAATTCAATTATTGAAAAATTTCCGAGAGCCTGCTTGAACTTATCATCTAGCCCTCACAAGGAAAAAATGAGCAATCAATCATAGCTGATTCGGTGCTTGGATAGAAAGCGAATATACTTATTTTGAAATACTAACAAGGGAACCACAATTAGCCATAGTAACCATTCGGAGTGAGATGCATACACGATTGTAGGTCCAGGTAAGGTAGTAAACATATATCAATACTAGCTGCCTAGACCTCCCACAGAGAGCGCTGTGACCCGCCGAAGTTTGCTCCCCGCAGAAGGGGGGACACGTCCACGCGGGGTAATCGTTCCATGGTGTGGCAGCCGTGGTATAGTGGTAGAGCTCTCGCTTCGTGAGTGAGCTATGGAGGGTTCGATCCCCGAGCCGTGCGAAATTTTTGCATTTTTAGTTTTCTCCTCGGACCTTAATGATTTTCTTAACTTCGACATTTTTAGCACTTTCGCACATATAATCAGGTTTCGGAAGTACAATTTTAGACACATTCTCTCGACGCATTCTGTTGCCTTGATGGAAGAATTGCGTTGTTTTCTCTTCGTTTGACGTTGAAAATGGAGAGCGAAAATTCATTTTAACACTGATGGAACGATACGAAAAAATGGGAAAAGCACAAATGATGTTCACAAACGGCGCATCGAATAAAAACAACGAGGTTTGGAGCCTCAAAGTGACCTTGACGAGGGAAAACTCCGTTTCTTTCCTGCAGAAGGACAAACAGCTTGTCTCCAAGTCTGCCATCGGCGTAGACTAGTGGCAACACTGTGTAGGAGTGCGTGGTTGCCGCTTTGCTATCCACTATTCTTTCAACCTATAAAGCCAGATGACGGTTATTTGGCTTATTGAAGGGTAATCAAAGCAATAGCTATTATTCACCTTTTTACAACCGGCTGGTGCTAGACTTCGAGCCGTGATCATTTCTTTCGCAAAGCCGGATTGGTCCCCATTACAAAAACAGGCCAAAGGAAGCGTTCTCATGTCGATTTTCACGGATTCCACGAACTCTCTTGCCTGCATTTCTATATCTTCACGGGATCTGAACGTCCGTCTTGTCACGAACGTTGTAATTCTCCTTGAAACGACTCCATAACATCTTTTGAATGAATCAATCCATGTTGAGCTCGCCGTAAAGTTCTCAATGTTTTGTTGACGTGCGAGGTTTAAAGCCAGCGAACGAAGGTCGTGATCATGCAGCGTTACTCCTTCAAAAATATTCGAGTGAATTTGTGTGACAATATTCTCCGTGTTATTACATTAGTACACACATGCTTGAAACTTGCTCTGAACAATTTCATGAAGCAGATTGGCGAGATTCTTAAGTTTTGCGGCCCGCTGAAACCTCTGCACGTCGTGCTCCTCAATCGCTCGCAATTTCGTCACATGATTCCAACATTTGATCTATCGGAAATTATGTTGCATAACCTTCAGCGTACGACTACCCTTCACTGATGCTCGATAGAAGGCAATAGCATCTTTAACCTAGAATATGTCCAAATGGAAAATGAATTTTGGAACAAAAAACATTCTCAAAGCTGACTAGTGGTAGTTAAACACACCCTGGCCGTTGGAACATAAGCGTCCCCGAAAATCACTACATCTTCGCCTGTTTCAACCGAGGAGTTTCCACCCAAGTAATCGTCTTCGCCGTTCCAGTCTGGATCATCGGCGGCATCGCTATCAGGTCTTCTTCCGAGTCGGCGTCGCAGTGTGCCAAGATGCAGTCGCGTAGTATACGTATGAATTTTTCCGCAATCTTCTTCTCTTCGCGACAAGCATCTTGACAGTCGAAAGGCTGTCCAAACTCAGCGATTAATAGAGAAACAACCTTTTCAGGACGGAAAACCATTGCGAATAATCAATAGGCGGTAGACGGCGCGTGAACGGGAAAATCTCATGATCTCTCCAATCAATATATCACAAGCACCGTTGATTAACAGTCCGCTCAGACTGCACCTGAATAGAGTCACTTAAACATTCTATTGTGGGGGCAAGTGCTCCAACAGAGATAAAAAAGTTTTTCTCTCCATTTTCAACGCCAAACGAAGAGAAAACAACGCAATTCTTCCATCAAGGCAACAGAATGCGTCGAGAGAATGTGTCTAAAATTGTATTTCCGAAACCTGATTATATGTGCGAAAGTGCTAAAAATGTCGAAGGTAAGAAAATCATTAAATTCCGAGGAGAAAACTAAAAATGCAAAAATTTCGCGCGGCTCGGGGATTGAACCCTCCATAGCTCATTCACGAAGCGAGAGCTCTACCACTATACCACGGCTGCCACACCGTAAAATGATTACCCCGCGTAGACGTGTCCCCTCTTCTGCGGGGAGCAAACTTCAGCGGGTCACAGCGCTCTCTGTGGGAGGTCTAGGCAGCTAGTATTGATATATGTTTACTACCTTACCTGGACCTACAATCGTGTATACATCTCACTCCGAATGGTTACTATGGCTAATTGTGGTTCCCTTGTAAGACCTGAGCCAAACAGCCCATTCGAACTCGAAAGTGGTCGAGTTTCACGAGTACAGATAAGGAGCCTTTTCTATGTTACTCTATATTAACAAATGTGCTCTCGGAAGCTACACTGCATCATTTGCCAACCAAAGCAGAAAATAACGGGAAAATCAGAACGGAAAAGTGAGGGAACTGATTTCCCGATACTATAAATGCAATTGTATTTCAATGTATCTATGTAAAAACTGCTTCGACTTCTGTAAATTTTCCAACTCTTTCCTTAATCACTGGTTCCATGAGTTTTCTTAGGGTTCTGGTTTTGCTGTAACGTGTAATCAAATAAATCGTTATCTTAAAGTGCTGTACAGAACCAAGACCAAAAACCCCTCGAGTTATGAAACAGTATCTATTCCTAGTCAAGTTTTTAGAAATAGTGTTCGAATCATAAAATCACAATATTCAAGTTCAAATAAAAGAGCAACAATGACAAATAGGAGCACCTCAAAAATTTCAATACATTAATAAACTGTATTCGATAACCGGGTGGTAAAAGAGACCGCCCTCAGATTTTCGGAAATGGACTGGTTATGAGACTTCTTCAAATATTGCAAGTGTGCGAAACGTTACCCGATTTTTGCTAGAGGACTGACATCCCTGGGATTCGCGGTGGATGAGATTTGTTTCTCATTCTCTGCTCAGCGAAATTGGATATGCACTCATGAGGGAATCACCAGACTGTTTCGTCAGGACTACCCATAAAGCAACGAACTTCTGATCGACTGCATCCCGAGAAATCGTAGAATCGCCACCTCAGCTGCTAGAGTTGTAGAGTGCGCGCAATAATTCTAGTCTGATGAAGGGACGAGGCTGCGGCCGTAGATCATCCTCCGCGAATCGAAACCGCATTCCCCATTGAGGCCGCCAACCACGCACGGCCAGCCGCCTGGTCCATGCGTCAGACTAGATTGAAAACGGAAACCATATGTAGTAACAAGCCGTTATGAGTCATTACTTCAAAACAGGTCGAAATTCTGAAAATGACGGAAGCCGTAGGGCTTAAGATGACGTCATCGAAACATCCCGCAGAGTAAGCAAGAGTTCGGCACCATTTGCTGGTCTTACGAAAAATTGCGCAGGACATCCCGGAGAGGAGTACCGGGCCCGTTCCTGGACATACGGGAAATTGTGCACGACACCCTGGAGAATGAGCTGGAGACCGGCAACCGCTGCTGGTCAACCGGGAAATTGTGAAGGACACCCCGGAGAAAGAAGAAGAGTCCGAACAATTTCTCGTTTCCCGATCGCTTATCTTCGGCGCTCCGAATGCTTTTTCACCGGCTTAAAGGCACTGTTCGCGATCAACTTCATCCTCGAATTTTTCATGACAAACGCTTTTTGTGGCTCTCAGAAGCAGAACAGCGTCGAAAAAACGGGACGAAAAGCTATCCAGGAGCCGCAAAACGGCTTAGAAAAGTGGGCAAACCCCTCCGCCATGGGCAGGTCCCGCCTCTTCCCGCCTCTCGACGTGAACGAAGGAACACTCGAAATCGTGAGGTGAGCGATGGTTTCCGATCAAAAGCCCCGTTCTTCCCTTCAATCTCAACTTCTCTCTCTACTCAGGTCAGCTCGCATACAGTTCAGTTCCGCAATCGCGTTCAGTCCTCATTATCACAATCGTAGAAGCGAAGCGTTTGTTCTCGAAAAATTCAACTCGAATCATCCTCAAAACAACCGCTTCGCTTCTACGATTGTGATAATGAGACTTTGCGGACTGAACGCGATTGCGGAACTAGATCATACATTGGCTGCTGAAAGACGGAAGTTACAAGCCTAGGACAACCCGTCCACCATTTTTTCTAGCTCAAATTTTGAGGGACCATAACTCCATTCCCAGAAGGTCTTGTGCGATTCCAGAAGCATCATTGGAATCAGAATGGGACCGATTTCAAGATAGGCAAAGGAACAGAAAAGCGATTTTTGTCGTGAACAGTGTCTTTAAGAATCTTTTCTCACAGAAATAGTACGTGCTTATCACTATCTATTTTAAAAACAACTTGTTTATAACACAGCTCTGGAATGTGTTCGATTTGATTTTTCCAGATTTCCGCTGCCAAAACAACTTTCTGTCTCTTGAGTAAAGCCGTAAGTTAACGGTTTTTGGTGATGGATTCAGAACTGCGCCTGATGAAACCACAGTCATGCCTGCAGATCTAAAACTATTGACATTTCCAACCTCCTACACGAGCCTTCTTCGACTTCCCTTTTTTTCGAACAAGTTTTAATTGATGCACTAACCCCTCCCCTTCTCTAAACCCACCAACCGCTACGCGTCATCGGATCCTCAGTTCTGAATCTCATTTCTTCGGTTATTTTTGTGAAAACGGATAATATTTGATAATCACTATCTTTGACACGAAGCGACCATAACAAACCAACTCACAAGGGAATGATGAACCTTCGTGTTATTCTCCCACATGTATGGGTGGCACAAATAATTCGACAACTAAATACTTCTTAGGTCAATGAATCTTGTTACATCAGAAAGAGGACTAATAGAGTTGAAAAAGAGGAGAGCTATCTTTACGAGCTTAGATAGGATATTACTGCGCAATATCAACAAAAAGTGAACAATTCTGTAAAAAAAAGGGTCCCCCAAGCAAAAGTAGTTTGGTTCGCGTTACAAACGTTTTAACAAAAAGGGAACAATAGGGAAGTGGAGTGCGGAGAGTATATGAAAAAAGAAGAAAATCTTCTTGAAGCTATTCTCTTCGTCGACACTTCTAAACAGCGGAAACAAACCGTTTTAGTATTTTATAAGGAAGTACTTTTGGCTCCATAAAGGACTCTGTTTATACAAGTGCTGGTAGAATATATATGCATCTGTACCTAATAGTTCTCATCAAAAGAGAGAATTATGCGAAATTTTTTTTTGGAAATCTTTGAACTCGTAAGATAGCAAAACGGTTTGTTTGCGCTGTTTATAAGTTTCGACGTAAAAAATAGCTTCTAGAGGATATCGTTCATTTTTCGTAGGCTCTCCTCATTCCACTTCCTATTGTTCCCTTTTTGTTGAAGCATTTGTTACGGGAACAAAACGACTTATGCTCGGGGGACCCTTTTTTACGTAATTGTTTTAGCGTAACACAAGAGCGTATCCCAACCGTTCTTATTACCAGGCATAAACTAAACGGGAGGGCTCTCCTTGTAACGAGATAGTGCGCTTTCGTTTTCCGCCTTTCACCAATCGTTCTGTCTCGGAGCGCACTGATTTTATAACTTCTCTGAATTTTGTTTACTTATTCGGAAATTTGATCACGAAGATGAGAGCCGGTGACTGATGCCTTTCTCCTTCACCATTCTGGTCAACGGGGGAACACTCTCCACTATGTGTGTCTATGCTGCAATAGAAAACGTCTTAAAAGATCATTAAGAAAAACTTAAAGACGCTTGGACAGATTTTGAAACTGTCGGGGAATAATGGAGGAAGGCAGAGAGCTTTGATCTCTGTGCGCCCTGATTTTCGCGAAATCTCCACCGAACGAACTAACTAGGATTTTTACTCTGTCAATCAACATTCACTATTTTGCATCTCTTATTTCTGATTTGGGTGTAAAAATAATCCAATTTAACCGCTCCGCTACCCTTACCCATGATATGCTAACATTCTTCTCCCGATCTCGCCGTCATAGTTAATCATCTTTTTGTACTCAATCATTCGGAACTTCCGATTCACTACTTCCTCGTTTTCACACTAATTGGACAAAACCTTAGTGGCTTGTGCCTTTATGATGCTCATGCGTATTGAGTTTTCATGAACAAAAAATTGCGTTTCTAGCTCTGTAATCGACCTAATATTGATCTGTGCACAATTTTAATGCAATTATTGGGTTAAGGGATAAGTCCCCGCAATTCCTCTGTTTTAAACTTTTCCCGCCGTTCTGAAAGTGGCTTATCATAGTGTGATGTAGAGCTCGAGAGCAGACTTCCTTCTCTATCTAATGTTTCTTGTGGCCCACCCTGAACATTGTTCTCCTTCGCATTTCACTTTTGAATTTAACACTTAGGAGGCCGCGCGTTCCACGGATAGCCCCCGTAGCGGACCGACGCGCTCCACGACCATTCACTACAGTGAGTTTTTGAACTGGTTTTTCGTTGTAATTGCCTATGTCTAAAGGAGATCTGCATACCATTTATGGAAGTTGTATGAAGCATAGATATAAAGGCAATAATTGGAAGGAGTCCGTTTTTCTTGAAGTAAAACGAAAAAATCGAGTTTTTGGCGTGGATGTGCAATGTTGACACGAGGTCCCGTGGGCAAAACAGCCGTGGTTGCGCAGTGTGGACACGCGGTCCATTAAGTGTTGATGTGTAGTCTAACAAGGGAACCACAATAAATCATAGTGACCATTCCAAATGAAATCTTCTCTAGAACCATTTCTAGACGAACAGTCAGGATGTGCCCATCGCAGCTGCCTAGACCCACTCTGAAAAAAGTTATAGGTATTTTTTCTCTGATTTTCGTACTTATTGTACCCTCCAGAAGCGCATTATTTTCAAGAAATACCGGAAACGGACCTCATAATCGTGTTCAGCGTTGAAAAATACCCCACTAAGCAAAGTTAGGTTTAAGGAACATTTTCCAAACTTTGCGCAGACTATCAGCGTTTTGGACTTGTACGGATTTTCGGTTGGGCGTTTATTTATACCAATTAGTGGGCTCTCGAAGCGTTCTAGAAAAAGATTCTAGATTTGACTAAAAATTCGCTCTGGGGGGGGTTTAGGGTGCTGATCACGAATCTGAGGTTCAATTATCGATTTTCCGAAGTTTTCGACTCACGCTCCTAAACGTGGTTGGGATAACAATGTGAATCGAATCGTATGGCTTGTAACATATATGCCTACGCCTTTTGAAGCATCAAAAACGGTCCACAATGACGTTACAGGAGTGGCAATTTTGGCCCCGCCCGTATTTTCACGCCCCCTGTAATTGCCCTTTTCCTCCAATGCAGGGTGGCTAAGTCATCATCGCCGTCAGTGACGTGTGGTTTACTTGTTAGGCAATTCACCAACAGTACTGATGGTGAAGATGACCAAGCAACCTTGAGTTACAGGAAAACGGCAAATACTGGGGGCGTGAACATAGCGTGCTCCTCCTGTAACGGCATTGTGGGTCGTCTTTGACGCTTCAAAATGCCTAGGCGTTGTAATCTGAGCCATAACATCCCATTTCCGTCGTATTCTCGAATACGTTTAAGAACGTGTATGCTGCCTTCAAAGGGATTGAAATGCTGGGTCAAGTGATGTCTGTCTGAATGAGACTGACCGCACGCGCCGTCGGTATGCGTTTCGAGGGACCGTCACGAAGGCATTTTCGAACGAGCAGACCCCAGACTGAGAAACAGCTGGCTGGGATACTACCCACTAATCCTACTAACTATATCTGGCTAAGTGTGTATGACCGTCTCTGTGTATGTGTGAGAGAGAGTGAACGGAAATGAGTCATCTTCACCCGTCGTTAACAATTGACACCCGGCTGTTACACCCAGTGTCCACGTACTCAGGCAAACTAGGGATCGGAGCGCCGTAGAATACGTCAGATATGGATCGGGCTGGCGGACAGCCGGTGCACCTGCAGAAAGTGCCAGCGCTGGCTTTTGGCCGGCAGGCTGTGCGAGCGCAGGCATTCAGCCGGCACCCTGATGAACAAATTCGCGGGTGTGCTGAGGCCTCATTGATCGACATTTTCTTATCGACTTCTGTTAACTCATGATAGCATTCTATCTCTCGTACGTTTTCATCACGAGCCCTCGCGCTCATTTAATGTTTGGTTTGCTTGTTCTGTATTTTATGCACCATTCGAAACTGAGGTGTCGTTTGTATTCTATCTCTAGGGAGCCGCGTTGCAGCTTTTTTTTATTTTCTCGCTATCTTCGAAGCGAAGCGGTTGTTTCCCCCATTATCATCACTTTGTTTTCTTGAAAACAACCATTCGGATCTCATGATGAAGCTATCATAGCACCGTCGCGGCTACCCCGCATCCAGAGATTGCCGATAAGTGTTGCGCGAACCACATAAGACACTTTTTTCATCTGTGTGAATTGCTTAGGATGACGCAGCTACGCGGCATTCATGGCACAAGTGGAAGCGAAGATATCATCACCTCATCAATGATATCTTCGCTTCGGCTTGTGCCACGTAGGAGTGTGACGACTTCCTACGAAAATGACACAGACCCTACCACATCAATGATGATTATTTGAGGAAATTTATAGTTTGGAATTCTCGGTTAGTTCGGGACTCTCAACTTCTAATTCTTTCGAGTACTTTATTCATTTGTAAATTTCTTCTGAAAAATCTATTCACTCTGAAAACTCTGAAAACTATTCACTCGGCGATTTCGTGTTTACAAGAATTTGATACGTGCCCAAATTTAAATTATTCGGTTTTCCAAATTTTCGATTCATTCGGGAATTCAAGGTATTCAGTTTCTTCAAAGATTATCTTTACTCAGGAATCTGATATACCTAATTTTTTGGGTATTCGATGATTTTAAGTGAACACCTTCAATTTTTCCGCCACTGTAGAGAATTTTCAGAGTATGCTTGAATTAATCGGAAAGAGTTTGAAATCCCGAATTTTCAATTGAAATTCCGGAGGAATTTTCCGAACACCTATTCAAATCAATTCAGGAGACAGCTTTTCAAAATTCGGCTCTCAGAAGGATAGTACGCAAAAACTTCTGAAGTATTTGCAGCTTTGAATTGGGAAGAAGTTTTTTTCGAATGCGGGGTCCACGATAGACATCACTTTTGTGTTCTCCCAAATATGCGGAAGTTCTGGGGCTCCATAGGGTAAGGTAGGTATGCCTAAAAACAACAAAAATAAAAACATGCCGAGTTTTCGCGCTAAAATAGTATTGACTTCTGAGTGTCAGAAATGACCGCTGTGAGCAAATGGTACCTATCAATGCAAACAAGCGCTATAGCTCAATTGACAGTACCTCCTTGATTTGGTTATTTGCTGTTACTACTCCGCCAGCGCGTAGCTAGATGCCTCCCACGGAAACCAGAGATGCCCTGGGTTGCGGAGGCATCTAGTCTGATTTTGACACGAGAATTTACGCAAGTTACGGACGTTTAGCCTCATTTGGTGAAATTTTAGCTACAGCGCCCGCTAATTCTACGTAAATTCTCGCTACAGCACCCGCATAATCTACGCTTATTCTCGTTGCAGCACTCGGTCGATCGACCCATCCAGTCTTGATCCGTACTAGAAAGGCGATCCCGCTGCGATCGAGCGCATTGCCGTTTCTTCCCCACGGCCTGCAGCATCCCAGCGGCCAAAATTATCCCTAGCAAGGTCTTCCAGAGAGCGACATGGGGTCACTCTCCACGACCACCCACAGAGTGTCAAGTTATCCGTGGGTTGACTGTGTCAACACTATTCGAACGTTCCGCGTAGCCAACGCGGATTTGAGATTGCATTTCAACACAGGCTGTCGCTAAATCCTTAGATTTTTGCTACAAAATTACAGCGAAAATATACGGGTTTAGCGTCAGAGAGATCAAAGTTTCGAATTTAGCCTTCGTTTTTTACGTAGAATACGCACAGAATTTGCACCCTTGTAGCCTCGACACAAGAATATGCGGGTTTTAGCTAACGTAGCCAAAACCCGTAGTTTACCGCTACATGGAATGGGGCGGCGTTTCAGGCCGCGCCCTCGGAGGCATCTAGCGTTGTCAGAATACATTCTCAAGTTTTCATTTGTTCACGTCGAGCGGGCAAAAAAGGGCTTTAAGGCGTTTCGAAGATATGAAAACCTGTTTGCAATCTTATTTTGACCATTCCTGGCTCGTTTTCTGCCGTTCTCGCGACACTAACAACAGGATCCAAAATTCCTTTTCGTCTTCCAATCCACTGTAGAGCTCAACGATAATTTTGATCGCGAACGCTGCATTTGAGCCGAATTTGCACTAGAATGAAATCAGAGTGGGGTCGAGATACCCTTCATAGTCGGTTGTGAAAGGTATTCAAAACTTATGCAACCTCAGAAACGGTTTTGTTTTCAGGAATTCTTGTCGTCCTGGAAGAGCGCAATTTTTGCTGACGGAAATTCCGCATTCAAAGAACGATTGCCGTTGAAACTGGTGTGGATCAGAAGCGTCTCCATCATCATTCACAACGGTGAAAAGTTTCTCCCATATTTCTGACTAAATTTTGCGCACTCAACAATCCTCTCGATTTTCCACTCAGTATGTCTTTGGCTGGAAAGTTCTGCACCCAATAATAGTCAGTGAAGTGTCTTTTGTCCGTCTGTGATCCTTCCACCAGGTGTGGTATACCATTCGAAAACATAACTCGTCCTCTATCTAACAGGTTCAACTTCTTCTCGAAAATGCTCGACCTGGTTCAAATTTGAATTCAAAATTTAGAGGAAGACGGGCGCGAAAAAGTTTGAATGCCTCTCGTTCTCTTCTTTATGCCATACTCATCAAGTGTATGGAACGCTTGAACCCATAACTACTAGTTCATAGCACCAAAACGGGTTCGCGAAATCTCTCCAATGGGGGCGACTTTCGCATTTTTCGAAATTTTGGAGTCAGTGCAGGCAAGCAGTTCGTACTGGTTAATGAAAGTGAATATTCCTTCGTCAAATTCCACAACCTATCTGGAAGCATCCTTAAAGCATTATTTAAATTCTCCTCAAGACCCATGTCTTCGAGAATGTCGGCTAGATAAGTGGACAGTATACTGACTATAACATTCGTGTTCGACTCTACAAATATACTTTTGAAGCTTCATGAACGAGTAAACACTACTGAATTTGAGCTATATCAAATCAAAAATTTTGGTGACTCAGCCCTGAGCTTCGGCGATCCCCCCCCAAAAAAAACAAACTCGTCCAGACTGATCGTTTGAATACGGTCACTTTAGCAAGTTTTTGAAGCTTCCCACAAAGTAAACTTCCCAATATAAGCTGTAGCAGTACTGGCTTCGCTAGTTCAAGCGTTTTGTCCCTCCCCCCCCGTTTTGTCCCGGGCATGCTGTGGTGTAACTCATCCACCTTCTTTCCATAAAAAACAATCCGTCATTTATTTTTTTCGTTCAGTTTGCTTCGATTTTTCTGTGAATTTCCTACACTTCCAGCTCCGAATCTTCGAGTTGTGTCATAGAATCGATATCATTTAAAGCGTATATTTAAGGCGTCTTCCACAGTCCTGTCCGCAAGCGCGGGATGAGCAGTGTACTATGAAACTTTTTCCACTGCGGGACGCGCGCAAAACATGAAATCTCTGGCTGCACCGCCAGGGCGACATACACAGAGATTCCAGGCTTGCCTATTTCCTTATACTGTGGCGTAGGATAGGCCTAAAATTACTTATGTTGGAATGGACCTAAACTGAGACGCTAGTATTGATTCAAACATTGAAACCGTCACGGCTGCTTGGGCGGTGCCGCTATGGCGGGGCTGAATAGGCGGCACGCGCAGCCCGCGCATGCAGTTTTATAGTCCACCGCCCGTCGCGCGCGTGTTGCGCTTGCGGTGATGACTACGAAAGATGCCATATGCAAGTGTGACATTGAGCTCAACTCTACGCATGCAGCTCAGTTTATGCCCTAAGTTTTATAATCGCACCCTATCACACAATTTAACAACAACCAAGCTGCAGTGGGAAATAGAACTTTTGCTCTTAATTCGACGATTGAGAGGCTAAGGGAGCCAGTCTCCATTTTTTCGCCATAGGTTCTGGATCTGTGGTTTCTATGATTCGTAAATTATATGCAGAGTGTTCTCTAATTTTTTCTGAGGGGTCGGTGCCCTAGCTGAGAGAAAATCTCGAATGGGTGTGAAATTATCCTTTGACTCCCTCCCACTGTCGAAACTAGTTCCGGAGTTTTCTAATTAAGCAACGAGGAGAACATCATCATGTAAATAAACTGTCGTATATTTCTTTGGAAAATACGGAAACAGTCAACTCTTCCCGACAATTTCCCCATTTTGAGGCGAGAAGATTCATTAGTGCTACATGGCAATCGAATATTTTTGCATTATTTCAGATGCGCAGGTTCCTCAACGGAATGTGCAAAGTCGAAGATACAATGAGGAGAAGATTGTACGCCGAAACACGCTACATTCGCTATGAATGAGTTACGAGTCACCTTGAATGAATGAAGCTACAATTAGTTTTCGTGTCGACGTTGGTGCTTGCGCTTTGAAAAGATAAATAAAATTTTATTTGAAACTTCTTTCGTTTTTCATTACAATATAGGGTTTTCCCTCACATGATTAGGGACTTTGAAAACAGCCGTGTTGTTGAAAGAGCCCGAGAAGGGCCATAAATGGAAGCAACAGAGGCATCTTGAAGCCCCGGAGCAATGGCACCGAGAGCGGTAGCAGGGACGTTTGGAAAAGGGTTGGAGTAGGGGCACCTTAAAAGTGCCGGCGCAGGGGCATCGAACACAGCTGCAGGGGCACCCTAAAAGGGCTGGAGCACAGGCATCGAACACGGCTGCAGACGGGCTTTGAAAGGGCTGGAGCAGGGGCACCAAAGGCAGCAGCAGGGGCGTCTTAAAAGTGCCGGAGTAGGGGCACCGAACGCGGCTGCGGGGGCATTGAAGGCAGCAGCAGGGGGAACGACTCCGCCCACTTTGGCTGTCGGAGCCGACGTCCTCGACCGCTCCGACGGCCGTCGGACGGGGTTCCGATCCCCAGTTTGCCTGAGTATGCAGCGGTGGTCAATGACCTCGCTTTCGTGTAAATCGGCGAACAAGAGAACAATCAGATCTGGGTACTGTTCTACTGCGCATATTTAGCTTCATTTGTGCCTATTCCTTCAACTGTCCATTCGTAATCACTTTCTGAATAGACAGCTTTCTGTGATGAGCTCAAGAACTGAGCAGGTCATCAATCTACCCCGAAAAGTTCACCAAACCATGGAAAAGTGTGACATGACTTTCTCCACAGATTCTCTTCTTTAAAATATGTGTCAGACAGTGAAGGGTTATGCATTGCATTGCAAAATTTCCCTGCATGAGCTTGATTGAGCACACTGTAACTGTTTACCGTGAAAACGTACAGGGGCGCGCAAGTTTTTAATTGCGAAAAAGCTTTTCGTGACGTTTTTTGCTCATACAACTCTGAGAAATATTGCCGCGACTTCGCCGCCACTCCTCCGGTTCGACGCCTGCCGGAGGAGTTGCGGGGGAATGCGAGGCAGAACCGCGGATTATTCTTTATTAACCAAATCGCTGTAGGGTCGCGCAAGAGTTCCGGGGGAGTACCAGTTAAGTAGCGAAAGCGTGATCCACTGGGAAGTTGCGGCAAAGCCGCGGAAGAGTCCAGGGTCGCCTGGGAGTCGCGGGATGGTCAGGGATCGCGTAGGAGTCGTGGGGCAGCAGCGGAAGTGTCACTGCAATATTTCTCAGGGGAAACTCCACAGTGCCATATCTCGCTTCGAAATTGACGGAATGGAATTTTGAGGTAGTTTCAGTGTTCCCCTCAGTGAGGCAAATGTAGAGAGTTATTGCGACTCCGGCATCATGTTGAAAAAGGTGTATTCCCTTCTAAAATTTATGTCGACCTCAGATCAGAAAATGAAAGACTTCTGCTATCATGACCGTCTAACCAGTTCCTGGTGAGGGATTTGTTGGTGCTAATAAGCGTTTTTCGATGAACTTATTGAGTTCAATCTATTACTTTCTTAGACTATCGTATAGTACTCAATGAAAGCAATTTAGAATTTACTTCGAAATTGAAATCAGACCACTTTGAAGCAAGTTATGGCGATGCGGCGCTTTGTGAGCGCAAAAAACGCCGCAAAATGCTTTTTCTGCGAGAAATTGTGCGGTGGTGTACCTCAGGGATAAAGTTTGAAATTTTAGTCCGCCCATCTTGTATGGTTTCCGTTTTCAGTTTAGTCTGACGCATGGACCAGGCGGCTGGCCGTGTGGGATTGGCGGCCTCACTGGAGAATGGGGTTTCGATTCGCGCGGGGTGATCTACCGTCGCAGCCGCGTTTATTCATCAGACTAAAATGATTGCGCGAACTCTATAGCAACCCTGCCAAGCGCGAGATCTCAATTCGATCAAATAAGTGAGAAACTACACGGAAAAAGTCGGCCCAGCTCACAAACCCTAAAAGCATAATCAAGCGTTACCCCGAAAAGGTAACCAAAATTTTTGCAAACGGAAAACTTAGTTTGTGTGGCGATGCTCGAAAGCAAAATGTACAATAGCAGAGCTCCTGATTCCCTTTCCGAGGCGGCGTGCGCAGTTAGGCTTTTTGGGGCGGGGCCAACTTTTTCCCTTGGAGTTTCTCTCTTATTGGAGCGAATTGAGATCTCCCGCTTGGCTGGGTTGCTATTCACGGTGGGCGGACTATAATATCAAATTTTACTCCCGATGTTGCACTATGCCTTCAAGGCTGTCTAGCACAGCGAGGCACTGCTCTGCAATCCAAATAATCCATAGATCCTACAGCACGCCCACAAGTAAGCCGCGAAGCGGCATGAATGTGCACCTTGTTGTTTGATAATCCTGCGAATCGATCTAAAGGCAGTTGTCACGATGAAAAACGTTATCGAAAAAACAACAAAAAAAGCCTAGGTGGAAAACAGCGAAAAAACTATTAAGGTAACGCGGTGAAAAACGGGCTAGGATTAGAGTTTCTAAGGCCCAAAGATGTCAGTTCGTGCACACGTGCACAGCGCCGCTCAAAAAGATCGTAGTCTCATGCCGAGCAGTCAAAAATCATCGACACTCAGAGGACGAAATAAATGCAAATTTGCCTAACAAAAACAGTTGAACACTTCGGTCAAAACTTTTGACTAGATGAGTACATAAATATATTGAAATTCAAGTTAAAGCCAGCTGATGTTCTTGATACTAGAGATCATCGATGCTGATGATGTGGAATGGGCTCGTCCAACATCAAAAGACAGGAAAGTTCAGGGTTGAAATTTGGCCCGAAACAGCGGTTTTTTCGCAGCTTTTTCTTATAGGTCTCACTACTCTAAACCCAGAAGAGGTTCTTGAGAGGAAAAGAGGACAAGCACATTTGATCGCGAGCAGTACCTCTAGGGATCCGAAAAATTCCTTTGCGACAGCCGATAAACGTTTCACCAACCACGTGGGGGGACAGTCTCATTCGGACAGACTTTATAAGTCATACATGATTGGATGCAAATCGCGTATTTCTTCTCTGGGCTTGTAGCGTGCTTCTGAGACGGTATTTGTTTCAAGAGTTGACGAACTCAAAGCCTTGTAAAATCGTGAGTTGACTGTGTGCAAAAATTCATCAAAAGCCCCGTTCTTCCAAACATTTTCAACTTATCGCTTCACTTAGGTCAGCTCGCTCACATCGGATGCAAAAGAAGGAAGTTACAAGCCTCGAACAACTCGTATACAATGATTCCCTAGCTCGAGTTTTGAGGGGTCATAACTCCGCTTCTAGGGAGTCTAGTACGTTCCGAGAGACATTATTGGAATCAGCATGGGACCGTTTTCAAGATAGGCGAAAACAGAAAAACGATTTTCATCGGAACACTGGCCTTTAACTGAGGTTCGTTACGTCAATTGGTGTTACCTCATTTGGAGATTATGTGACTGGAAAACAATTATTGCTTTCGCTGATTTTTTTCTGTTTGTTATCGTTTATACATCTTTCATGTTATTGTAGAACATTAATTGCTTTCGCTAATTGCTTCTCTATACTTGTTATCGTTTTCCTATTGTCCATATGATTGTCGCTGTTGCTATTCTCATCTGAGTTTCCACTAAAGCCTTTTTTGTGGATGAACGAAGCTGTAATTTGCAATTAAACGCTAGGTTATTTGCTCGTGAGGCGGTATTACGAGCCAAACATAAGTTAGCTGTAGCATAAGGGTAACTTAGATGTTGCCCTGTGGTATGTACGTACTTGTCACCTAACTGTAGATTACTCTTCCATATGAAAAAGTGGCATACTTCTATTCATACATCCATATGAGCAAGTTGCATATATGCAAACAGAGCGTTTTATTTTCATAGCAACACATCTCAAAACACCGATATCGAGTTCCGCATTGACTTAACTACATTTCATCTCGGCGCACCCAACAACCCTTGCTCACAAACTTGCACGGGAGAATGTGAAGGAATAAGGTGTCTTTGGCTTTCTACCCCTAAAGCTTATACCAGGTTGTTCAATAAGTTTTGTCGTTCGATAAGAGAGGGCCTTGCTACTACCCCATTTTTTGTTTTGTTGGTACACTCTTCATATGAACGCATTTGAAGTTTCATTTCAATCTGTCAAATCATTCTTTGTTTACAAGACATTTAGTACCGCCCTGTCACAAGAATGGAAAAATTGAATATCGTGCAGTGCTAGAATTCTTATTTTGGAAGGTGTAGCACCAAAACAAATTCACGAACGAATGTTAAAAGTGTATAATGATTGTTCGCCTACAATTAGAACAGGAGAAAAATGGGTTGCTGATTTTAATCGTAGTCGTACAAGCCTTGAAGACGATCAACGTGAAGGACGTCCAAAAAGCGCATCAGCACCAGAAATCATATCCAAAATACGGGTTATGGTTTTGGAAGATCGTCGATTGACTGAGAGGGATTTAGTAGAGGCTCTACACATCTCATTAGGCAGTGTGAGCCATATTTTAAGTGAAATCTTGGGGTCCATGGGGTGCCGCGTTCGCCAGAAATGTAACAAAAACACATTCAAATGCGACTTTCTCAGCATTCTCAGCATCATTTGGAGCGTTTTAAAAGGATAAAGTGGATTTTGTGTGACGATTCATCACTATGGATGAGACTTGGGTCTATCACCATGATCCTGTAACGTTGGCCAGAGTTATACCAGCGAGATCTTATTCAAGATCGTATGAAAAAGGACAGTCATCATTTCCCTAATTCTCGGCATAGCAATTCAAATTCTTCTACTTGGATGAATGGTAGATTTTCTTACTGGTTTAGTATTTTGTCATCCTGGAGTGTGAGCTCGTGAACCGACAAAGCCCCATGTCTGCATTTTTGTATCTATTCAGAGTATGTATTTATTCTACGTGAATATACCTTGGATAATAGATCAGAAAGACTACAACTGTAGCGGTCGATCATTCGAGGAGTGGAAGAGCAGAGGAAATGTGAACATGGAGGAAGCCATCTACTTCACGATTTCAGGAGGAATCTTTGTAGTGAGTTCACTGGAATCTGATGAGAGAAGACGTTAACCGGAAGGTCTCACCTATGGAATTTATGTCGATAGGCAAAATATGATTGAAGAAATTCATAGCGAGGAAATTGGCATAGTCTGAGATTTTTAGGATTTCCAAATTCCAATATACGCGGCGATATATTGTCGCGTGAATTAGATACAAAAACATCCAAGCAGACAGATCTTGATAGGCTGAATCCTATCTACGGGAACAGCATTCAAGTATTTACCATTTTTAGGCGGTGTACGTGTTATGTCTCATTGGAATGGTCCGCGGAAATCTTCTCCGAATTCCATGTTATCGGCTGATGTTTTTCAATGGTTTCGTTGATATTATGGATATAATTGCAGGCTCCTTTTTAGCTTCTTACTTCAATTTTGTGAGTCTAACATATGTTAGCCTTCCCTCCAAACTTTTGCGTTGGCAAACAATCACAAGAGGTAACTCTGTCAACTCTTCGCTATGTCTTTGACCTTCCCCCTTTAGATTCTCTTACTTCCTCCACTACTCCCTTCCCTTTTATTGCTAACTCATTCCTCGTTACTTCCGTGTTTTAGACTCCTTTACATTCTCACTTCCAGCATCCCTACATGCTTTCCTTAATTATCACAAAACTTCACAACTATGGAGCTCTCTTCTTTTTTCTCTCTTCCTCCTACCTCCATTTCTTCTCGGCACTCCCATTCTCCAACTTTCCTCATTCACTTCTTCCTACCACGCCATCCACATTCCTCCCCTCCCTCCCGGACAGGTGTGTGCACGCGTACCGGTTAACCTTAAGGGGGGGGGGTGCATGTTGGGATTTGCAGAGAGGACGAAGGGGCGTGCCTAAATCTAGTACCCTAAAAAAGGAACGAAGTGCCTGTTCTCCGGTTTTAGAAAAAAAAAGATGGACATGCATTACTTTTGATTTGTCGTATCTTCTTCTCCGATTTTTAGAGCGAATACCCAAAAAAAGCCGATGTCTGATAGATATTCGGGTTGTTTTTGCAATAATTATCAGCTTCTGTTGAACATTTTAACGAAGCTGTCACCGTCTGTAACTCCGCGATCCGCGCTATGTGAGACTTCTTTCTCCGCAGCTACACAGCGCACACTGGAATGAATGCGCTCACAATAATAAATAAAAAAATGTAATTCACTATGAAACGAGGAAGAGAAAAGGAATAAAACTGAAGGAAATGGAAAGAGGCTATGCTCTTTATGACACATTTTCAATGTACACGTTGTAAAAATCAAATGTAAATTTTAAAAAATAGACCGCGGTTAATTTTTTGGACTTGATAAGGTTCATTCAATTGAACCTTGTTGAATAAAAACATTAGTAAACCCGAGAACTCCGTGTATTTGAAGAAAGAGGAGAATCGGGCGAACATATCAATATCAATAGGTTCGATATTCAATGTGATTTTTAGACCTTTAAGGGACAGTACACCCTAAGACATGAAATTTTTGGTTTTCATTAGATTGTGTAGTAGACTCCTCCCTTAAACACGTGTTGTCCACGTTTTATCTATAACACGAGATCTCAATTCCTCCAAATATGCGACTTATAGGCGACCACCACAGGCCCGACCTCCTTCGCTTACTACCACGGACCACACCCCCTACCAGGTTTGCGAACTCGATAGCAGCTAGATGGATGGATGTTCCCAACAAGTTCTTCAGCAAAATGCCTGTCTGCCTCCTTATCCTGGCTCGCTCTCGCGCAACGACTGCGAGTGAAGAGAAATACAGGCCTGAGACAACTCCACCAATTTTTCAAATCCAAATAATAGGGATTTTTAAGAAACCATAACCCTGTTCATAGAGGGTCTTAGACGATTTCAGAGATACCACTGTGATCAGCGTTTGACACTGTCCAATATCGGCATAAAATCAGAAAAAAAAATTTCTGGGTGTCCTGTGCCTTTAAATCTCGTCCCGGTTTTGTCCCGGTTTCCGGGCTAAAACCGGTACGAAATTTGAGGTCCTAAAACCACAGTAAATATCGAACATATTGACGATAATATGTTTGCCTGTTTCTTCTATTTCTCAGAATATTCTTTGCTTTATGTTTAATGCTATTTTTGATAAACTAGCTTCGTTTGAATGAACCTTTTCACTGGTTAATAATAACCGCTTCTCCATTTTTGTTTATTCACATTATTTTTTACAATGGTTACACCAAACGTATCCTGCATCTGCCTTATTCCAAATCTTCCAATTTTATTCATTTTCTCCTTCCCGTTTCCTAATGAATTACATTTTTTAATTATTACTGCGAGCGCGTCCATTCCAGTGTGTGTTGTGTAGCTGCGGGCAAGCGCCATAGCGCACGGCGAGTCATGTTCTAATGGAAGGTGGCATTCCAGGTAAATAAAACTCGCTCTTTTTTTAGTCTTGGAGCATCACGTGAATCCTACAATACCCGCGCAAAGTTTTGAAAAAACGGGGAGCATATGGCAAACATGGCGAAAAAGCTTTTGATGCACGTAACTTTTCCGAATGAAGATTTTTTTGGATTCGGAAACGCTATCATATTCACAGATCGAATTGCTACCTCACCATGTGAGTTGTGTGCCGAAGTTCTTTGAAATCGTTTTTTTTAAGAAAATAATTTTTGCAATCGTTTTTCAAAAACTTCTCCTGCGAGAGTGCGCCGAAACTTCAGGCAGTATATGACAAGTAATGGAAGAGCAATCTGTAATTAGGTGCAGGTGATAAAATCTCAAGGTTTGTGTAGGTGGCATTTTCAAAATCTTTCATTTAGGAGTTCGGGCTCATCTGCGGACAAGGCTACATTTTCTCAGACCCCCCCCCCTCTAAAAGCAAACTTTTGGCGATTTTCTCAGACCCTCTCACAGAAGCGTTGATAGGTCGAATTTTTTGCGATTTTCTCGGACCTCCTCCCTGGAGTGTCAATTGTCTGTTTTCGTAGTAAAATTTAAATAAAAAGAACGACTTATTCCA
Organism: Aplectana chamaeleonis; assembly: GCA_029168955.1. Classification (NCBI taxonomy): domain Eukaryota; kingdom Metazoa; phylum Nematoda; class Chromadorea; order Rhabditida; family Cosmocercidae; genus Aplectana; species Aplectana chamaeleonis. The sequence continues at coordinate 302,359 of JAPDOI010000352.1, forward strand.
AAAGATGTATAATTCGAAGAAGAACAACCATTTCGAAAAAAAACCAGTCATTAACATTGCAATATATCACGGACGAGGCTTTTCTTGACGGATTACATGAATTTTATGGTTTTTAAAAAACTTAGCTAAAGTAAGGGGTTTGATCCTAGTGAAGGCTCTCCTAATGTTGAATTTAAGACACATAGGTTTGAACGTGTATCCAGAAATTGTGAATGACTCCGGGTAGGAAGCTAAGGTATATATGTGTTGAAAAAGAAGCGTGGAGAGAATGAAGTGATTGGCTAATGTCAAGAATACGGGACGTCTGGAAGAAATAAATGTGTTTTCAAATTAAAATGAGTTTGTAAATTCATTTCGCAACTTCAAGAAGAACATGTCACTTCAGATGTATGGACTTCTGGTTCAAAAAAGCATCATCTGATCTGGATAAGTTGCGAATATTATTCTCCGAAACCCACTCAACTCATACGAAACACACGACACGGGTTCGATCCCGCAACGTGCTTAATTTTTGGAAAACATTCGACCTCACATTTTTTTGCAAAGTAAGGGTCATGAAAATAAGATATTCGAGTCGAGAGTGGTAGATTTACCCTATATGCAAATTTTCAGTCTTTTAAAATGGACGCTGATAGGCACTTCTCTGTGTGGCCCACACCGTCGCAGGTGCGGTCGCGCTGGAGTCTTCATTTTTGCAAGGAATGAGTCAGGAGAATACGATGATGGAGTCAAGCGTGGTTGATTAACCTCATATACAAATTTTAACGGCATCATTGGAACGCCGAAGACCGCTACACTGCATGGGCTCACACTTACCTCAAGTGTGGTCTCGCCGGAAGTCGGCAATTTTGAAACTCAGGTGTCACAAAAGTAGAATATTTAAGTCCAGCGTGGTCGATTTACCCGGTATACTCACTTTCACCGTCCAACAGAGATGCTGAACACCGCTACAATATAAGGCCTCACACTTTTCTCAGGTGTAGTCTTGCTGAAAAGGGGCATTTCTGAAATTCCGGTGTCATAAGAGTAAGATATTTCAGTCCAGCGTAGCCGATTTGCCTTATCTACAATCTTTTACCGTCCCAGTGCAACGCCGAAGACCGCTACATAGAAAGCGGAGTCCACAAACCTGGAAAAGGGTTTTAAAACACCTGTGACTTAACTTCCAAACGAGCTATCCCGGGTTTGAGCAAAGCTAAGAAGCTAGGTTTGTAACCCTACCGAATAAACTTTATTCGCACCCAGAGGACGCCTTACAGAAAAATTTACTACGTGTGGACATTTGATTTTTTGAGCATAAATTTCCACACCTAAATGCACTGGCTAGGTGTGGACATATATGCTCAAAACATCAAATGTCCACACCTAGCAAATTTTTTTGCTAGGCGTCCTCTGGGAAGGAGTAAAGTTTCATTCGGTAGGGTTACAAACCTAGTTTCTCATTTTCGCTCAAACCCGGGGTAGCTCTTTTGGAAGTTAAGTTACAGGTGTTTTAAAACCCTACTCCAGGTTTGTGGACTTCGTCGTTTTTTTACGTTTTTTTACCTTGTTCCGCTTTATGTGTAGCGGTCTTCGTCGTTACATTGAGACGGTAAAAGATTGAATACTAAGTAAATCGACCACGCTGGACTCAAATATTCTACTCTTGTGACACCTAAATTTCAAAATTGCCGACTTCCGGTGGGACCACTCTTGAGATAAGTGTGAGCCCATGCAGTGTGAGTCCGTGCAGGCCTTCGGCGTTCCTATGATGCCGTTAAAATTTGAATATGAGGTAAATAAACCACGCTCGACTCGATCATCGTATTCTCCTGACTCATACCTTGCAAAAATGTAGACTTCCCGCGCGACCGCACCTGCGACAGGTGTGGGCCACACAGAGAAATGCCTTTCAGCGTCCATCTTTGAGGCTGAAAATTTGTATGTAGGGTAAATCTACCACTTTCGACTCGGATATCTTATTTTCGTGACCCTTACTTTGCAAAAATAATTGTGAAAAAAAATTGAGAAAAAAATTTAAGCACCTTGCGAGATCGAATCCGCGTAGTGTGTTTCGTGTATGAGTAGGTTTCGGAGAATGAAATTCGAAACGTAACTAGATTAGATGACGCTCTTTCCAACTGGCAAGTGATCTGGCTAATGTTGAAGCCCCTATTTTCGTATCTGACCACTTATTAAAGCGTGTTTTCCATACATTTAAAGTGACCTGTTCTTCTCTGAATACATATGTATTCCTTTAGTACATCTCGTCGTCTTCGCCTTTGCCAATAACTGCATCCATCGCATCCACTCTTTTCTTCCGCCCCTTTCCGTATCTTCCAATCTGTTCTTATTTGCGATTCAGTACACAACTATCCAGATACACGCCCAGAACCTACAGCTCACTTCCGCACTGCCGTTCAGTCCGCAAAGTGAGTGCTGTAAGCGAAAGCGTGCTGCGGCGCGGTTGCTAGTATCCTCAGACAGTGATGTGGGATCACCCAGGCGGTTTTGCCTTTGGTGCCCGGGTGATGCCACCGCCCGGGTGATCCCACATCCCTGTCTGAGGTTACTCGCAAAGCAGCACGATTTCGCAATCAGCGTGCACTTTGCGGACTGAACGGCAGTGCGGAGGTAAACTTTATATGCCTTATATTCAACCGTAGGAGAACCTTTACTATAATTTCAGCATTTACGTAATTTTAATTGCGACAAGGTTTCATGTTAATTGGGCGGTACTACCGGATTATTAGCAAAAAATATTTCTAAACAGTGCACGTACTACCCCCAGTCAGAAGGATTCACGTTGTCTCCCTGTGGAGCTCGGACCCCCCTCCCTTCACGTTTGAGCAGCTCGGACCCCCAGTGTGGATATCCACACCAAGCGCCGAACCCTGTTCCAAAAGCAAAGCCATTTCAGGGAACTTCGGCCTAAAAATCACATAAATAGGTAGCAATTTGATCTGTGAATCTGATAGCGATTCCAGAATTCAAAAAAGTCATCATTCAACAAAGCTACATGCATCGGACGTGTTTTTGCCAAGTTTGCCAGATGCTCCCCGTTTTTACAAACCTTGGCGTTATTGTATCTTGTCTCCACATCACAAAAGATTATTTATTTCTTAATCAGAACAATCAGAAACAGAATAGCTAATTCTTCGTAGATTCATGAAAACAGAGCTAAAGCATGATTCACTGCAATAGTAGTAGTTCTGCTATTGTTTGTAACTGTTGAATTGATTTGAGATGAAAATGTTTTACCTATTCTCATAACTAACCCTCTTACTTACAGTTTTTCTTAATTGGATTCCACTGAAAATTTGAAATTACGCTGTCTTCTTCCCTTTTTATTTCCTTTTAAGCTTCTTTTCACTTCCCTTTTTATTGGATTTTTAGGATTTTCCTCTATTCAGTGCTTTTTTGGACACTTGTTTATGAAAATCAGGAAGTCAAACTCATACATGCAATGCCCGAATTCTAGGGAAACAGCCGATTCTGGTTTCCCAAAGGGGGTGCCCACAAAGGTACCGAGCTGATGGGGTGCATATTCAAAAACGTCATTCCTAGACGTCTGCCCGGCCTGCTCCCGGTTGCGAGTGGGTAATTGAATACAGATCAATGAACAGCATCATTCTTTGAACTAGATTTCATTAGTTTTAAATTTCGTAACCGCCTACTGTTCAAGCTAATCAACTTTTACGGTAGAACCGTTCACTCCTGATCTTGAACCTTCTCTGACATCATTGATCAATGCAATGTTCGCTTCTTTTTCAGACAGGCGCGGTGTTCTGCACTTCAATAGGTGTCAACTATTTTGCTGGGCATTTTGTATGGAGTACGTTATGGGACCTTATTCTGCCATTTCGTTCACATCACCTTTTTCTTTCCATAACACTACAAACACTTTAGGTTCCTGGAGTGGCGCCACGACAAACTGTGTTGCTCTAGCGTTGAACCGAGTCGTCGAAATCATACCTGCAGCAAGGCGATTCCGATACCTTTTTCGAGGTTTTTGCCTTTTTCTTGTAGTTTGTTCCAGGGGAAGTTCAAGTGCTACCCTTTGAATTGCAACTCTACGTTTTTAAATTCCTTCACAGTGTTGTTCAACGGTCCTAAACTATGAAGCGCGCGCATAACATGAGCTCTGCAGTCCGTTATTCGTCGCTACTCGTCGTTTTGAAGCCCTTGTTATTAGCCGCAATCTTAGAGAGGCAGGACAGTGACGACAATGGAAACAGTTCATGATAGAAGATTCAGAGAAAACTGGAGAAGCTCTTCACATCACAGCGCGTGACATCTAAAATTGATGACCATGTCAACTGAGTTGACGGAACCTATGGCAGCATTCATGCAACTTCGGGAGCCTTCCGATAAGGAATATAAAGCCAGCCAAGATTGGCAGACATCTCGTCCCCGCCGCCTCCAGATCTCTGAAAAATGAAAACATCTAACTACTCGCGATCGTTCCGAGATAGCCCCATTCTAGTATCCTCTCGGCACTTACCAGAAACCGAAGGGACTCTATCCGTAAACAATTGCGGGGGATTTTCTCAGAGGAAGACGATCCAGCCTTCAACACAATCAACAAGAGTGGAATCATAACACGCGACGGACGAGATATGTTGTACACGCTGTTAATGGGATTTTGACGAAATATTATAAGATTGTTTGTAGAGAAAATACAGAAGTCTGTTCGCGACACTGGGCATGACATTTGAATATTCAGCGCCAGAAAGGATGTTAGCATCCTCTCTCGAGGATGTTAGCATCCTCTTTCGCTATGGTTCGGGAACTACTCGAAAAATCTCATCATTAGAATATTGGAATAAATTTCAGAAGGGTTATTTGAAACTAATAGAGAACAAATTCACAAAATTTTCATTCATTCGAAAAATACAGGTTGGTACACTCAAAATCAATTACTCATTTTGAAATCTTAGCAGAATCCGTATCCACATTCTATCACTTATTCCACAATTTCAAAGAAGGCTGAGTGCAGGAAATTTATTCAATCGTTCATCTTCACAAGGGTTTAATCGAATTGCTCATCCATTCTCAGTGCTCTAGGAAAGCGAAACTTAAGTATTTCTCGGATTGATTCTATTTATCCACTCGGAAATAGCCTCTTTAAAGGCATAGGACACCCCGAAATTTTTTTTTCAGGTTCTATGTTTATGTTGGGGAAACTCGAAGGCTGATCACAAGGATATCTCTGATATCGCTCAAGGCCACATACAAACGCAGTTATAGCTCATCAAAAATGCCTATATTTTGAGGGCGAAAATTCAGTGGACGAGTTCTGCCAGGCCTACACTTCCCCTCATTCGCAGTAGCTATTCGAGAACGAACCAGAATGAGAAGATAGACTGGCTATGGGCTGAAGAACGCTAGCGTGGTTAGAACTCATTCTTCCATCTAGCCGCTACTGAGTTCAAAAACCAAGAAGCGGGTGTGGACCGTGGTGGTGATTGAAAGGGGTCGGGCACGTGCTGGTCGCTTATATTTAGCTTATTTGGAGGATTTTAAATCTTGCACTTGGCGCGAGTTATACTGGAGTGGTGTACTACACAGTTACATGAAAATCACAAAGTTCATATCTGAGGGTGTACCGCGCCTTTGAAGCCGGCTTCTGGTTCGTGTCTGCAGGCACGGTACTAGGGCGGCAGAGACTCAGGCACGACCACCCTGATCGCGTGCCCCGTTGTCTCATTTTAACCCGTACCGCGCCAAAACGATAGTGCAATGGTTGATCGAGGACGAGATGCCATGGACTCGTTTTACAAATACGGCCACTAGTTCAAACAAAAAGCTGCATCGTGCATCAATTTTTGTATCGAAGCAACCAATCACTCTCTCCATTGTTTTTTGTTTACTGTTGATCATTGTCGAGATCCCTGGGGACAAAACTTTAGCTGTGATTCTCGCTTGATTTTTAGCTTAATTTTGGATTCCACGCTTCATTGAATCATTCCTGAATCGTTGTTTATGTAGGTTCATTTGTGCATCTAGGTAAAGTGATTTATATGTGGATGTTGATCAGTGCGCTTTATATGGTGGTTCGTCCATTTTTCACCCGACCAGTCCCATTCAACAGTTATGTATCATCCTATATTCCCTCTCCAATGTTATCCGACGATATTGCATGGGTTAGTTTAGAAACGCATGTGTACCGTTTCGTTAACTAATGACAGATGAAGGCGTTGTTATTCAATCGAAGAAAATGTAACAACCGTAGTGTTGTCAGTCAACGATTTTTTCCTACAGGTTTTTCAAACCATAAGACAACACAACATATGTCCACCTCTTTTCAGGAAACTTCATATTTCACCCCTCTTCTTCAGGTGATACATAACGTATCTATTGTAGTTGTGCTGGCTGTTCTGTACACAGCTCTTTGTGGTTATATGATTAAAATGCGCCAAGTTTCGAGTGAGAGTATCGACAAAATAGAGAAAGGGGTAACTGATAGCTTGCAAATAGAGAACGGAGGGAGATCGGGTTAAACTTGCAATTTCTGAAGTCATAATTAAATTATTTTTAGCTATTCATTCAAGTGCTTTTAATCTGCTTAACAACGGCTATCACTGCGATTATGTACATCTTCCTAATGTTCTTCACGGTACCAAGGAGCGCTGTCATGACGTTCAACGTTATTTGGCAATGCAGTCATGGTGATACAGTTTGCCCAGCTAACCTGTGCAGTTACGCCTTGAAGACTAAAAAACAAAGAAAAAGAGCCGAAAGTACAAAAAAACGGAGAACTGAAAAACTTCCTTTGTTTCTTTCCAGGGATGCACGGATTCATCTACCTCTTTTTCAATCGCGCCATCCGCAGAGAAGTGCGGATGATTTTCAAGACTGCTGGGCCTTCCTCTACCGAAAATCTGCCGTCAACCTACAGGCTACATGGGACAACATATAATAGAAAACGCTCATCCCGATAGAGCTGTGCTACTAGAGCGCAGCCTTTCTGAGAATTTTTTCTCGTCGACAGCATTCTTATTGGTTGTTAGTGTGGCACTCATTCAGCACATCTGCTTGGGTTCTGCTCAAAATGGTCACAGTTTCGTAGCGGTTCCTCTCGCTCAGCTTCTCTTTTCAAAAGCAGCATACACGCTCGTAAAGTGATTGAGATAACTACGGAATTAGAGAGGTATGGCACAGAAAACAACGCCCACGCATTTTGAAGCGTCAAAAACGACCCACAGTGACGCTACACGAAAAAGAACTTGGCCTGCCCCTGTATTTGCCCGCTTCTTGTATTTGCGTCCTCTTCCAAAACAGGGGTGCTGGGCCATTCCCACCGTCGGTGAAGTTTGTGGGGTGTGGAAGAGGTACAATAGGTAAAACACAAACACCGGCTACGGTGGAGAAGGCTCAGCACCCCTGTTTTGGGGGAGGACGCAAATACAGGGGTGGGGCCAACTTCTCATTCGTGTAGCGTCATTGTGAGTCGTTTTTGACGCCTCACAATGCGTGATCGTTGTGTTCCGTGCCTTACCATTTTATTTCCGTATTTTTCTCAATTACGTTTACGAGCGTGTATGCTGTCTTTAAGCTCTCAATAACACTCGTGCAAAAGACAGCGAGAGGGTTACGTTGGCACAGAAGCAATTCAAAAACAGTGCCGATTGAAAATTGTTGTACAATATTGTTATTTTAATGCCACTTTTGATGCTGAAATTTTCGTCCGATTTTTTGTTTGTCTTGATGGCCGGATTTGGAAAAGGCTTCATCTTCGGAGTACCCTTTCAAATCGATGGGAGGATCTTAGCTAGTCACAGAAAAATTACAAAAGCTGAGAAAGAGACTGCTCCGTTAAGCTATTCAATCCCATACGTGCATATGCTTTAGTCGAATTGTCGCCTATACAGAGAAGTGTCCCTGCCGCCCGCGCTCTTACCCTTCCTCCGCGCTTTCTTCGAGGTGCGCCGTGTGAATCTTCTCATGGTGACAACCGTGGTAGCAGCGGAGACGTCGCGTTAGGCGGTTATAGGGTTCCACCGAGGCACGGCACGACGGCGCGATTTATATGCGAATCGAAAAGCGGCCAGTCATCGATCGATCTCATCGGAAAACATTTCATCGCGCCGCTCTGCGATGGAACTGTGAAAATAGGCCTTAGCCGTAGAAACACTGCATGTGGCTTAATTACTACTGCAATGAGTATTGTAAAACTTTGACTTGAACGCTTTTTTCTTCAGAAGTATCCTCTGTTTCCGAGTGTAATTTACTTTCTTTGATCGCGTGCGTATGCGCGCGTACGCTGCGTCTCCTTTTCACACTTTCTCGCTGTCTCTACCTTCGCTCCGCACAAGCGCGCGAGGGAACAGAGTAAATCTGGTCCGGAGCCAGAGGATAAGCACTCACAGCTTAAGAAAATTGTAGGCGGTGTTCAGGTAGTCCGGCCGACCTACTTAACAGGGTTTTTGAAAATCTCTTAACTTGACCGGACCTTGCCCTAAAGTTCGTCTTAAAGGCATCGTTCACGGTGGATCTCGATTTTTAGTTTTTCATATATCATGAGAGCTCTAGTGCCCTGTATATTAGCTACGTTGAGAAGACCGCGAGAAAACCGCTGAAAACTCCTTTTTTAGACCAAAAATCTCTCACTAGACTCTAAGACTCCTTCCATAGCAGACGACCTGCGACAAAGCGTCTAGGCTTCAGAGCATCATGCGCCAGCGCTCAAATGCTGGCGCATGACGCTCGACGGCTGGCGCATTCAACAAGTTCGAGGACTTCACGTGGTTGACGATGGTATCGATAATATAGTGACAACCGTTACTGTCACTATGCCTCCACCGTCAGCGACTGGCCGGCTGGAGTGGTCGCTGGGGAGTCAGATCAATAACAAATGATGAAGATGTGATCCCCCAGCGTCACATTACGGTCAATTGACGCTGGGACGTCTGCTATGGACCGAGCCTAAAGAAAGGAAGAGTCGATCGCTAGAGATAGTTGTTTTGACCAACGATCTCACGACCAAATAAAGTTCGTCTTTCTTTCCAATGATTTGTGGATAGCGAAAGGTTAGCCGAAGCATAAAGAAAAGTCATTCTTTATGCAAGGGTATAGTATATTCCATCAACTTCCCCTCAGTTGTACTGTATCAATTGATGATCAATTACTTATACATATTGAAGCAAGGTTTGTGCTGCCCTAAAACACATGTAATACAGTTTTATCAAGTTACGCTCAGTCCTTGCCGAGATATGTGAGAACATGTCAATAAATTTATGGCCTTCTACTGCATATACATAGCAATGTTCAGATCCAATGACAGTTTAGATACATTTACGCAACTGAGAAAAATCTCAATAGTTCTATTGCTCAATATCGTGTAATGTAAAGGCATACTTCTCTGCAAAGATCTGGTATCGTGGCTTATGCAACTGCAAAACACTTGCCTTTGCAAATCTTTAGCTGTTTGTTGCCGTTCATGTTATTGTAGAATATTAATTGTATTCAATTGTGAAACAATAACAGTATAAAAAAGGCAATTGCTTCTCTATAGTGTTATTGTTTCACAATTCTCCATATGATTGTCGCCGTTGTTATGCCGAGTGGAGTTTCCAGTAAAGCGTTTTCTTTTATCCGAGCGAAGCTGTAAATTGCAACTGAATGATAAGTCACATGCTCGCTAGGTACAACTCATTTACGAGCCAAACACAAGTTACCCGTTACATAAGGGTTAGTTAGATATTGCTCTGAGGTAAGTTACCTGTCATCTGATGGAAAATTGCCTCTGTCAGATGAGTAAGTTAGACTCTGATTCGTTTCGAGTGAACTCCTGTTTTCGATTGTTACAGAGCGGAGCGCCGGTGGCTTGTTTGTGGAAACCTTCTTATCACTAGTTATTTTTCACCGAGGCTCACTGCTTCGCTGCTGGTGATAACCGAAATCCACAGATCACTAAAGGTTTGCCAGCGTCTACATTCTATCAGTGCGTTTCACAATAATAGCAACACTTCTCGAAACGCCGATATCGAACTCCGCACAAACTTTCATCTCTTGACACTACCACCAATCATTTTGGAGCACACGAGGACCCATGTTCACCAAGTAGCATAAGAAAATATGAAGAAATAAGGTATACCTGGCAATAAAGCACTAAAGTTTATTGCGGCGTGTCTCAAGGTATGATCGATCACTGGTCGAGAGAACGCCGCGTCGAACATCCTTGGCACGCACGCAAGGGAGGAGGTAATACTATCAATAGCTGAGTTAAATTCAGGTGTCAAGCAGGACACGAACCTGCATTCCACTCTCGTGATCATATAGCATGCCTATAAAGTCATTCTACACTCTGAAAAAATCAAAAGTACATTTTCCAAGGCTTCATCTTAAAGGCAGCGTTCACGATAATCATCCTCAGTGACCTTCCACAGTGAAATGATAGGCGAGAAGGATTCTAGGCTCCCGGTGTCGAAAGAACGGTAGAAAACGGGCCAGGAGTGGCGAAATAGCGGCTGCAAACAAGCGTTTGGTGTTCCAAAACCGCTCCGTGCTCCAGGTCCGCCCCTCTCGATGTGAACAAATGAACATTCGAGATCGTGAAATGGGCGATGTTTTCCGATCAAAAGCCCCGTTCTTCCCTTCATTCTCAACTTCTCTCTTTACTCAGGTCAGCTCGCACACATCGGCTGCAAACGACGGAAGTTACAAGCCTCGGACGACTTGTCCACAATGCTCCCCTAGCTCAATTTTTGGGGGGCCATAACTCCGTTTCCAGGGGGTCTTGTACGATATCAGGGACATCATTGGAATCAGCATGGGTTCGTTTTCAAGATACGCGGAAAAGCTGAAAAACGATTTCCATTGTGAACGTTGCCTTTAACCGGATTTAATGCCGATGTGTGCTTCCTAGATCGTATGTTACTGGCTGATTGCTGTTGTGCCTACACAGCTCATGTGTGAATAGCTGAGGAATGCAGAGGGGGGGGGGGGTGACGATTGTGTAATGGTAACACTCTCGCTCGATAAACGTGCGATGCAGGTTCGAGTCTTGCATGCCATTTGAGTTTTTCGTACAACTAAGCTACCTTTTGATATCTTGCAATCATAAACTATGCCATAAAGAGGCATTAAACATTCTAAAAACGGCAAAATTATATAGCGACACTTTCATTAATCGCTATTTCATTGAAAAATGGAAACTACTTGCGGTGTATTTGTGATCCATGGCTACTTAACGAGCGGAATTGAGCCGAGAAATTTGTCTCCAATTGGAGCCAGTCCATTGCATGTGTAAAAGGCTGCCCCGAATCACTCCATGCACTTGTGATGGCTCCGTTAGGGTCTTCAGCGGGAACAAATGTCCAACCGTGACGGGAAATATGACTTTTGTGTTTTCCAGAAGTTTCTCATTATGTTCGTGTTAAGATAGCATTCGAATAGTCTTCGCGCGACTTGTAACCAGTTTGTTTTAGGTAAGTTCAGATGTTAGAAGGCATCGCTCCATCTTGCTCTGGGACGACCAAGAGTTCGCTTTATGTCCCGTGGGCAAGGTCAGGCTGGGGTTGTCTACCCGGCCTGCGGAGGGAATAAAATTTTCAAAATTTTGCGGTTTTCGCGGGAACGTAAAGGGTTTGAGCTAAGAAAATAAAAAAAACTAGGGTGCCTCCCCCTACTGAGAAAAATCTTCTGACAAAGTTCTTTGCGAAAATTCTCTTAGATAGGAAAGCATACATATTGCAGTAGGAAATAAATCTTGAAATGAAAAATACCAGCTCTATCGCATACCAAGTGAGCAATGTTATTATAATGACTATGTACTGTGCTTCCCTGGGCCAAATTCCGGTCAGCAATTGCGTCTCAACACGCTTTGCGGCCTCACGCTTCCCAGTTGGAAGTGTTTCCAGCGCCGCAGCCGCCGATCTGTTGACGCTGGGTGGGTCTCAGAAACCAAAAACTCAAAACAGAATTGGAGAAAACTGTATGAAAAAACCATATCGAGTCGGCTTTGTTGCTGTAAACTCGACTGAGTCGAATGCGTGCGGCCGCAAAGCGTGTCGAAACGCAACTGCGGACCGGAATTTGAACCAGTGAAGTGCAGTATCAATAGTATTTCAGGCTGTAGCCAAAGATTGAGCTCATAAGACATACTTTTTCTACTTAAATACATGCATTAATAGAGCCTTTTGTTGCTTAAGTCCTTCACACGGTTGAACGGACTATGAGCGTTCCCTCATAAAACTTTACACTTTCGTGATTCTGAAGAATAAATCGATGATTTCTGTGGAATTTTATACAAACTAATACCTAACATCCCTCACATAACCTCATGCTACGAAGAAACCAGTTTTCTATCTGTACAATAACGTTGCCCAGGAACGCGCCATCTGCCAATGCGGGACGACGCAGGCCTTTCTTTCGAAAGGAAAATTTAGAGGTTTCAAAGGTATTACTTCATCTTCGAACTGACAGTATTCAAGAGCAATGTTGCAAATTGCACAGCGGTGGGCCGTTAAAAATTCTGCGCTCCGAAGCCAAGCCGCAAAACTTCCGCTGGTGATACCCTCTCTCCTTCTCGCGCACGCACCCCTTATCTACTTCTTGATTTCCACACTGGTTCGCCCTCATCTTCCGTCCACGTCATGACATAATGAGATCGTGAGGCGATCTGTGTCAGATTTCCAATTACTCCTTCCCCAATACCGATATTGCCCATGTATAGCGAAGAGCAAGCCAAAACTACACTTCCCGACGCTCATCAGTAAGGAAGTAGAGAGTACACTAATTACCAAATAAAAATTAAGTTTGAAATAAAAACTTTTTTAAAAATTTTACCCTGTAAAACTGTTAAAAATTTAGAACCTGGGGGAACGTAGAAATCGAAATTTCTTAAAAATTTCGACCTCCAGGGGGGAGCTCCGTCGTGGTCTTGGACAACAGTGTACCTGACCTTACCCGTGGGTCCTAGAGGGTCACGCTTTTCGTCGATCGGTCATCGGTTCTTTTTATGATATGACCGGCTCATTGATATTTCGCAGCTGCCATGTAAGTGACATCATCCCGAATCACTGACTGTTGGAGGAGGTTCGTGCTGCGAAGGTGCTGGTTTTCCTGCTCTTGACGGTTCGTCCCCAACAGCCTTCGTTCCTGGCTCGTTGAGCTCGCGTCATCAGAATAGCAGAAAACTTGTTGGAAGCCCACGTTTCAGCTCCACATCACATGGCGGGGAAGACGGTAGATTTGGTGAGGTGCGCACGAATTCTTTCGTCAGGACGAGGTGAACTGCTTTCCCTATGTTGGACATGGCAGCCCATGCAGCGCTTCTTCTTCAACTGAATTCGGTCCTCAAATCATTCCCTATGGTCACGTGGTGCCCGAAGTAGACGTGATTCTCTGTATCCCGAAGGGGAGTCCATCCACTGCGATCAGTGCCAATTCCGCCCACTTATTTCTCATGACTTCTGCCTTGCCGCGATTCATGGTCAACACGGTTTTTGGGGCCAGTTGCGTCCAGCTCATCCACCATCAGCCGATGTTCGATTTGGCGGTTGCCTACCACAACGATGTAATTCGCGAAGCGGAGGTTTAGGCGTTTTTCGCCGTCTATGAGATTGCACCTGTCATTCCAATCCAAGCCCAGCATGGCGAGGAGGAGAGCATCAGTGAACAGTTTTGGTGAGATGTGGCCCGGCCGGAATTTTTCTCAATAGGCACAGTCTGTTTCTTGTGAAGCATCTCGATCTTCGTAGATGTGCCTGCGTTGCACTCCTCTATCATGTTGATGCAGTTCGGGTCCACGCCGGCGAGGACTAGAGCGTCTCAAACTCCGCTTAAAGGCAGTGTTCACGATAATCTTCAGTTTTGAGATTATTCGCTATATTGATCAGGTGGCCCCCGGGTAGAACTAAAATGACGTAGAAATTGAGAAAAACGCACCAGAATCACGCGAAATCCTTAAGTATCACCCCGCCTCTTAAGTATCACAGGAAGTGTTTGTTGTGACAACGAAATCTTTTGTGGACCCGTCCTTTGCAATTCTCTACTATCTGTTGCTCCGTTCTTCCCTTGGGACCCTAACTAAAACTGTTCTGCCTAAAATATTGTTACCTTTTCGATAAGCCCCATTATCCAACGGTGACAAACACCATGAACATGTTTATCCAACCGGACAACTAGTCCAGGCCAGAGAAAACATGTCATTGAAATACGCTGTTTTAATGCTTTTCTCGCCGTTTCTCCGCAATTTTGGAAACACTTGAAGGCTAACGCATTGTTTTATGTGAAAAACTCGGGGACAAAAATCATCGTGAACACTGCCTTTAAATCGATCTCAAACATTTGGAGCAGCGGACCGCCGGCGAAAATTTGCCATTTGCTCAAGCTGGGGGATAGCTGGCATTTAGCTGGCCAATAGCAATCACGAGGTTAACAGTTGGCATACACTCGGCATGTCATTCAATGCCGGCGACGGACGGCTGGCGAATATGTGCCAGTTGCCTAACAGCTGGGGATAACAGGTGGCGATTGGCAATTACGAGGTCGACAGCTGGCCCATCCTTGGCATCTCATCTAGAGCTAGCGGCGGACCGCTGGCGAAAATGTGCCGGCTGCTCGAAAGCTGCGTGATAAATTGCATTGAGCTGGCAAGGGCAATCAAACCTCGAAATTACCGAGCGCATAAAAACGCACTTCTCCAACAATCGGCACTGGGCTGGCGCATAACCGCTCAGTGGCTTCCGCTCGGCACTGAGTCGTCACATGGCCGGCACTCGGGAGAGCTGACGACTACTCACGTTTTAACATGTTATAGTTTGATCTCTGATTTCATTGATACGCCGAGTTGGTATATAAGGCGATTCAGTCCAATGAGTGTTCACTCGGCACTTTGATGCCGGCCCTTGAAGGTGACCTGAAGTCACTCTACAGAGGCTAGCATATTTTTGGCAGCTGAGGGGCAAGTCCCACGGCTAAGGGGGGAGGTGGGGTGGGTCCCACACCTCACACCGTTGCGTAGGCAATCTCCTACTCAACGGTCTGCGGTAAGGGACCCACCTCGACTCATCGGTTTGCCAAGAGACTGGCGGACCGCCGGTCAATGGCGGTCCGACACCGGGATTGGTTTTTGCTCGCCAAGCGATTGCCGGTGGTCTGCCAATTCCAATGTCTGAGATACTGTTAGATGCTTTGACTAAATCAACGAAGCACATAAGCAACGGTTGCATGTAATCTCTCTTTTTTTCTCGATCAGTTGAGTCACCGTGTGGATGTGATCAAAACAGCGGTGCCGAAACGAAAACCGGCCTGTTCCACGGAGAAATGAGGTTTCGATTCGCGCGAGGTGATCTACCGTCGCAGCCCTGTCCGTTCATCTAACTGAAATTATTAGACGAACTCTACATACGAATACCTGATTCGTGTTCAGCGTCCTACGTATTTAGCTCTTTTCCCCTTTACCGAAGTGTCGAGTCAAATCCGAAACCTTGGTTCGGAACCACCTTAGAATCTCAATCGATATGTTACCTACTCGGAAAGCTTCTATAGCTTCGTCGAGAGCTATACGCTGTCGAATCCGACTATAGATTCGAATAGAGTGTGTGCCACAAAAGCCTAACTCCATCTCCCTGCTTTTTGGCACAGCCATGCGAATCTTTCCAGCCAGATAAGTGGTAGATAATCTCTCTAATTTCGTGTTTTACCATCCTCAAGTCCGAGTTCGTAAGCCGGCAACGCTCCATATCTCTACTCTTGTACTCATTCAGAGTATGTATTTATTTTACGTGAATATACCATGGATAATAGACCAGAAAGACTACAACTGTAGCGGTCGATCATTCGAGGAGTGGAAGAGCAGAGGAAATGTGAACATGGAGGAAGCAATCTACTTCACGATTTCAGGAGCAATCTTTGTAGTGAGTTCTACTTTGTCTGTTAACACAAATATCATGAGGAAGACCTTGCGGCTAACGTCTTTCCTCTTATGACGTTAGCCTTCAAGTCACCGCAAAGTCTTCCATATGGAATTTATGCTCACGGACAGCGTATCATTATACTGTCGTGCGAATTACATGCGAAAACATTTAAGGAGACAAGCTCGACAGGATGAATCCCATCCACGAGAAAAGCAAGAAGTAACTCACCAATTTCAGGCGGTATACGGGTTAGCTCTTATTGGAATGGTCCGCGGAAAACTTCTCCGAATCCCATGTTCGGCTGATGTTTTTTAATGGTTTCGTTGATATTATGGACATAATCGCAGGCTCTTTCATAGCTTCCTATTTCAATTTTGTGAGTCTGGTTAGCCATCAACCCTTCCACACTTGCTCGTCGGCAAACTCACAATTGGTGAATCTGCTGACCCTTTCCTACTTCGCATTCTCGCATCTCTCAAATCTCTCTCTTCCTCTCTTTCTTTTCCTCTATAATTGACTTCTTCCTCACTCTTCCCATGTCTTGGTCCCCCTTTAATATTGCGCTTCTAGCATTCGCACCTCTTTTTCTTGAAGGCAGAGGTCACGATGAAGGACGTCATCGAAAAGACTACAAAAATCAGCTTAGATCGAAAACGGCTGAAAAAATAAGAAGGTTGTGCAGTGAAAAACGAATATGGAGCGGGTATGGAGCTTCGGGAACGATGGCTCATCTTCGTCACGGTTCTATAATCTTCTAAGTTTTAACTCCGATTTTGTTTTATCTTGACCACCGGTGGTGCTGTTTTCCTACTTCCTGGTCCAGGCAGTTTCTCAACTGCTGACCTCTAGAGAAGGACGTTATGTGAACGGAAACGCACCGCTCTACGCTTCTTTTATACCCTACCCTTTATCAATTGGTTATCATTCAAAATGTTTCTTTCCCTGAGCTTCATTTTATATCGATGTTTTTTCTTCTATCAACCATGAAAGCTCTTGCTTGTAAATTTATTGGCAACGTTTCGGGCATTAAGCCCTTCTTCAGGTTAACTGAAAAACGAGCAAATCGACTATTAGACAACAATGCAAAGAACACCACGACTAACCTTATCCCTTTGGCAGAGGTCACAACCCAAAAGGGGTTACACGCTGCGGGTGCAATGGAAAGGTCAGGAATGATGTGGGATGGATGTCGACGCATCATGCTAACCTACCGAGTAGCAGGAATTTCTAGTACCGAGTTACGTACCGAGTTCCTGCTACTCGGTAGGTTAGCATGATGCGTCGACATCCATCCCACATCATTCCTGACCTTTCCATTGCAGACGCAGCGCGTAACCCCTTTTGGGTTGTGACCTCTGCCAAAGGGATAAGTTTAGTCGTGGTGTTCTTGCATTGTTGTCTAATAGTCGATTTGCTTCGTTTTTCAGTTGGCCTGAAGAAGGGCTTAATGCCCGAAACGTTGCCAATAAATTTACAAGCAAGAGCTTTCATGGTTGATAGAAGAAAAAACATCAATTGGTTATCATCAAATTTGTTTACGAGAGCCATCCTTCCCGGAGCTCCATACCTACATTCGTGAAAGACGGGCTACAGTTTGAGTTCCTAGGGCCCAAAAATGCCAGTTCGTGCACACGTGCACAGCGCCTCTCAAAAACATCGCAGCCTCATGCCGAACAATCAAAAGTAATCGACATTGAGAGGAAGAGATAAATGCAAATTTACGTAATGAAAAGAGTTGATCAATGAAAGCAAACACTTCAATCAATGTTTTTGATAAGATGAGTCAATGTTCATTGATTGAAATTCAATTTCAATCCGGCTGATGTCCTTTACATTAGAGATAATCGATGCCGATGATGTTGGGTGGGCCTGTTCACCATCAAAAGACAAGAAACTTCAGGCTTCAAATCTGGCCCATAACAGCGGTTCTCTCGCGTTTTTTTTTTCTTATAGGTCCTACTACTCGAAACCCAGAAAACGGTTTAGAGAGGGGAAGAAGACAAGCATGTTGTCCATCATTCAATGAGGGGTCGCCGCGACGCTGCTTGGCGGGAAAAATTGCGCGCGGGAAAACGAAGGGCGAGTGGCTATTGATCGAACGATTTCGCGCCCGAATGCTGAGCGCGGCTATCTCTCTGTGAGACTCCAACGATATTTGATCACGACCACTGCCTTTAAAGGCACAGTCCAACCTCAGAGGTAATTTTTGATATTTTGGTCCAGTCACCGTATATAGCAACCCTGCCAAGCGCGAATTCTCAATTCGCTCAAACAAGCGAGAAAAAGCTAGGAAAGCTCGATAACGCCTCCTTGAGAGTAAAAATGGGTTACGCCCACTGGCTGGCTTTCGACCTCATGAGGTAAGAGGCGCGCGAATGATTTTTTTCAAAATCTATGTTCTTCCTTCTGTTTTCGGTCTGCTTTTATATTTTGACCTGCCTCAGAATGATTTCTGCGAATAACGAGAAAATACAGGCTCTAGACAACTCGTCCGGGAACTTCTACCAGTTCAAATTCAAAATATTTGAGTAGCCGTAACTCAGTTCGTAGTGAGTTCTGAGCGATTCTGGAGACACCATTGTGATCAGTGTAAAATTTTCTCCAGTATAGGCAGAAAAACGAAAAATCGATTCTGAGCTTGGACTGTGGCTTCAAAGGCAGTGGTCACGTTAATCTTAAATTTGAGACTAATCGCTATATTGATTAAGTGGCCTCGGGTAAAACTAAAATGACGTAGAAATTGAGAAAAACGCACTAGAAGTACACGAAATCCTTAAGTATGACCCCGCCTCTTAACTATGACAAGAAGTGTATGCTGTAACGATGAAATCTCTTGTGGATCCGTCCACTGCAATTCTCTACTCTATATTGCTCCGTTTTTTTTTCTTAGGGTCCTATTTAATCCTGCTTTGCATAAGATAGTCTTCTATTTTTGATTGACCCAATTTTCCACCGGTGACAACCACCATGAACATGTTCATCCAACCGAACAACTAGTCCATAGAATAATGTCACTCAAATACGACGTTCGATTTTTTTTTCGCTCGCCGTTTCTTCGTAATTCTGGTTACAATTGGAGGCCAACGCATTGTTTTATCTGGAAAACTCGGGGACGAAAATTATCGTGAACACTGTCTTCAATTCTCGCAAACCTTCACAACTGTGTTGCTCTCCCTTTCCCTCACTTGCTCCCACCTCAATTGCTTCCCAACTCTTTTTTTTACCTTTCTTCATTATACCTTCCACAATATCCAACTCCGTTTCGGCCCGGATGCTAATAGGTGAAAAATGCTGATCAATGAGTAGCATTAGTGTTCGTGCTGCTTTGCGCTAGTTTTGAATTTGGTAACAGCCTACTCTTCAAGCTGAAAAACTTTCACAGATAAAGTCTCCACTCCTGATCTTGACCCCTAACTGATTCCTTTAATCAATGCAAGTCTGCTTGTTTTCCAGACAGGTGCGGTGTTCTGCACTTCGATTGGTGTCAACTATTTTGCAGGCCATTTTGTATGGAGTACGTTTTTGAACCTCTCTCTGTATTTCATTCACATCCCCATCTCTTATCCTTTACACCAGAGAGATTTAAGGTTCCTGGAGTGGAGCCACTACCAACTGTGTTTCTCTAGCGTTGAACCGAGTCGTTGAGAATATACCCGCAGCAAAGCGATTCCGATGTCTTTTTCGAGGTATTCGCTTTTTCCTTAAACGCGTAGTTTTGTCTGTAGGAAAGTTTCAAGCGCTACTGAGAGAACTGCGACTCAATTCCTACAAGATTGTCTCAGTGTTGCTCAATGGTCCTAAACTATTCAGCACGTGCATAAAATAAACACTGCAGTGCGTCATTCGTTGGCTACTTAACGCTGAAGCCATCGTTAGTAGCCGAAAAATCGGAGAAACATTTGAAGAAAAAGGATAGTGACGGAAACAGAGACGATTTGGTAGTCAGGACTCGAAGAAAACTATAATAGTTTCCATCTCATCAATGCTCGTAACACCGACTGTTTAGGTTCATGTTCAATTGAGTTAGCAGAACCTAGTTCGACCTACGGAGGTGCAGTACAGGCATCGAGCGTGCTAAAAATCATTTCCAATCTTTTGTGTACAATCAAACCACTTAGGTCAGCTGGCTTCACCCACAAAACTTGAGGCTCTGAAAATGCGCAACTTAAAGGTATGGCCACCTGAAAACTGCTCTAGGGTCGATCATCTAGCACTTTTTCCTTGAATGTTAATGCGATCGTCAAGCAAAATGGAAAACATTTATGGCACAAACTTCTCATGCAGGAAAACTTCAAAAATGACAGTGACCAGGCCTTTGAACGCATAAAAACTTCAAAAACGATTTTGGCCCGAAATTCAAATCCAGTTTGACAGCTTTCAGTATTGATGCAACAGATTAATCCCTTCGTTTCTTTCTGCCTGCTGTCGTTGACACGATGGTAAAGAACAAAATTGTCGCAACTACCGGGAAATAAAACGTTAATTGTCAATATGATTCCATTGTCAGTTCATTTTAGTTTCTGTATTTCATTTAATAATTTTTGAAACCGTTGTTTCAATGTGGCTCAGACTGCACATATAGGCAAGATTATTTATATGTGGATGTTGATTAGTGTGCTTTATAAGGTGGTTCGGCCGTTTTTCACCCCACCAGTTCCATTCAATAGTTACGTATCGTCCTACATTCCTTCTCCATTGATATCGGACGATATTGCTTGGGTTAGTTTACAAATCCCTTTGTATTTATGCCTTAAACATTAACAGATAAAAACCTCGTTTTCTGCCTTAAAAACATGGCACCGGTGGTGCTTTGAAGGCGGCATACACGCTCGTGAACGTGAAGATAGCAACATTAATCGAACTGGCTTACATCACATTTCCTACGCATTTTGAAGCTTCGAAAACGACCCACAATGCCTTTACAGGAGTAGAAAGTTTGGCCGTGCCAGTATTTTTACGCCCCCTGTATTTGCCCATTTCCTCCAACGCAGGGTTGCTGGGTCATCTTCAATGTCAGTGACGTGTGTGGTTCACTTGTTAGGCAATCCACCAACAGAACCGACGGTGAATATGAGCCAGCAACCTTGCGTTGCAGGAAAAGGTCAAATACAGAGGGGTGAAGATACAGGGCGGGGCCAAACTTCCTACTCCAGTAAGGGCGCCTCAAAACGCGAAGGCATTTTGATGTTAACTGTACGGTTATATACGTTTTTATCTCAACCGCGTCTACGAGCGTGTACGCTGCCTTTAAATCACAGATTATTACATACAAATTTTCAGAGTAGCCGACAACTCAACGCTATTCCACCTTTTTCAGGAAACTTCATACTTCACTCCTCTTCTTCAAGTGATACATAATATATCTATTGTAGTTGTGCTTGCTGTTCTGTACACAACACTTTATGCTTATATGATTATTAAATGCGCCGAGTCACCAGCCAGAGCATGGACAAAGCAGAGAAAAGGGTAATTGAATGCTTGCACAACGGTAACGTACAGAAACTCAATGAAATTTGTAAATACCAGCTTTAAAATAGAAATGCTTTCAGCTTTTCATTCAAGTGTTCTTGATCTGTGTAACCACGGCAGTCACAGCAATTATGTACATCTTCCTAATGTTCTTCGCGGTACCAAGGAGCGTTGTCATTACGTTCAACGTTATATGGCAATGCTGTCATGGTAATAGTTTTCTTAGCTAACTGTGTAGTCTACGCATCTGAAGACTAAAATTGCAATGGAAAATTCCATGGAATGGGAAAAGCAGAGCAATAAAAAGTGTTTCTCTCATGTTTCTTTTCAGGGATCCATGGATTCATCTACATCATTTTGAACCGTACTATCCGCACAGAAGTGTGGACGATTTTTGAAGCTGCTGGAGCTTCCTCTCCCGGAAATTCTACCGTCACCGTCAACGTACAGCCTAAATCATAGTCAATATACAATAGAAAGCGCTCAACTCAAGATAGCTGTTACCCGAGAGCGCATAATCTCTGAGAAATTTCTCCCGCCAACTGCTTATTAGTTGTTAGAGTGACACTCCTACGTACATAGAGATGTTGAAAACCCCCACAGTTTTGATATGATCACTTCATCTGCATGTCTGCGTTGGTAATGTTCATAGTGCTCACAGTTCAGTAATGGTTTCGCTAGCTCTGCTTTTGTTTTCACGTATGTAGCTTGAAATATTACTTAAGCTGTTAGAGTGAGTGAGTTATGCTGCTTCAGGCGAAATTTATATTCACTGTCGATTGAGAGTTTTTTTACAATCTGTCTTCACTTGAGCCGCCATATCGGATAGTTTCTTCTAATGATTTACTTGCTTCCAAGGCTGTCGGTCCGGCTTTCCTTTTGGGATGTTTCGTTCATTCGATGAGCGGACTCTAGTTATTTTAAAAAGACGGATCTATTCTGCGGAGCCTAAAGAGCCCAATTCTCCTAGAGGTCGCCTCGCAGAATCGAATGATACCTTCCCAGAAACCAAAGTATCTCCATGGAGTCTCTAATTGAACAATGACTGATGTCGACGAGTGATGAGTGATAACGTTATCAGTCATTGTTTTTACAGAAACCTCATAAAAATACTTCGATTTCTGAACGCGGTATTTATTCATTTGTGCGAGGCGGGTGCTGAGAGCACTAGGATTTCAAGTCTCCGTAAAATACTTCAAGGAAATGTAGAAACACCGCTGAAAAAACGGGGTCTATTCAGCTGTTTGATCCCATATGTATGCTCCAGCCCAGGCGTCGACTATAGAAAGAAGCGTCACCGTCGTCCATATGTTTAGCCACCGTCCACGCTTTCATCGCGGTGCGCCGTGTAAATCATCTCATGGTGGCAGCCGTGAGTGCTGTGAATGCCGCAAAGACGCGGCCACTGCCGTAGAAATACTGCGTGAAATATCGACAGTGCGATGATTACCGTAGTCCTGAACTTGACCATTTCTTCTCCAACGTGAAGATTTGCAGCCTACTAAACTTTTAGACGGTAATCATCTAGTCCGGCCGACCTGCCCAACCGGATATTTGAAAAAAATATTTGACCGGACCTCGCCTTCATGTTTTCTTTTTTTTTTAAACTTTTTTTTGAATTTTTCCAGTGGGCTCTATCTTTTTTCGTAGTCTACGTTTCCCCGTTGTAACCATTTTGCAGAGTTTTCGCGTGCTGTTGAAGCTCGTATGAAGATCCCATCTCTACATCTCAAAAGAAAAAAAACGAAGAAAAAAAAAGAAATTGAAAAGGTTGTCGTCCTTCTCACTCTAGACAAACCATATCGAAAGTTTTCAGACAACTTCCTTATGAAGGAACAAAAACATCGAAGAAAAGGGTCAAGAAATTAGGAGTCAAAAGAAAAGAGGGGCGTACGAACGGTTAAAATGAGGCACGAAAACTGGAAGCTGTCTCATGTCTTCAGGACAAGCACAGTAAAAGTCTGCAAAAATCGCTGATCTTCATTGTTGGTACTACATTTGATCACGAAAAAGCCGAAAGAAATGAAAAGCTTAGGCGAAAACACCACGACACCCAAAAAGGATAAAATAGCCTCTCTAGCCACGCTTTAAAGGCACAGTACACCCTTGGATATGAATTTTGAGATTTTCGTGTAATTGTGTAGTACATTCCTCCTGTATAACACGTGCCAAATGCCAGATCTCATTTCCTCCAAATAAGCGAGATATAAGCGACCACCACGGGCACGACCCCCTTCGCTCACCACCACAGGCCCGACCCCAATCAGATTTTCGAACTCGATAGCGGCTCGCTGGTTGAATGAATTCCAACAAGTCGTCGTTGTTCAGCCCATTACCGGACTGTCTCCTTATCCTGGCTTTCTCTAAAGCAACGATTGCAAATGAAGAGATATATAGACTTGAGAAAACTCGTCCATCAATTTTTCACTCTCAAAGTTTTGGCATCTTTGAAGAGCCATCACTCTATTCGAAGGGGGTCTTTGACGATTTTAGAGATACCACTGTGATCAGCGTGCGACTCTCTCCCAGATGAGCATGACATTCAAAAATTATTTTCTTTAGGTGTCCTGTGCCTTTAAAGACAGTGTCCACTATACTTTGACCAAATCGAATGATTTGAAAAATCATTCGACAGAAAAAGTCGACTTCGATTTCTTCGAAAAATCGAATATGCGAGAAAATCTAAAAGTGTAAAGGTAAAGAGTTCATTAAAGGATAGGGGCACATTACAACAACAGTGCCGAAAAAAGGCTGGAGGTGACGAAGCCTCAACCAGGGCTTGGCACGGGTCCCGGTTAACCCTAGGGGGGCTGCAAATTGGACGTTGCAGAAGGGTGCCTTAATAGAACACCAAAAAACGAAGTGCCTGTTCTGCTGAATTTCAGGAAGTAAATACATAAACTATTCCTTTTGAATCGTCATATCTTAGTGTGCGCTTCTGAAGGCGAACTCTTACAGTATTCAAATTATTGGTAAAGATACAGATTCTGTTGGCAAAAATTGATAGTTGCGGTCAAAGCTTCCCTTTAACAACACGATGAATGAAAGATCATTTATAATGTGTTTGATTGTTTTGATGAAGTAACAAACACTACTCTGATATCTTGTAGCAAGTAGGGATTGACGTGGTGTCATGTTTCTTTGGTGCAACGTTCGTTGATTACGCGGGTGGTTACTGATTCGAGGCGAAGACAAAAAGACAGCGCTCAAATGCGCTATCGCTCACAATCAGGAAAGAATTAGCGAACTGCTGTATTGTGACAGATTGTTAATACAGATCGCACTGTCAGTATCGTAACTAGCAAAAGGATTTTCGTCCAGGAGAATGACTTATAAATAGAGCCAACCGTAAAAATTGAAGACCGCAAGTTCTCGTGAAAGAAGCAAATAATCGCGTCTCCCTCCATGTCTCTCTATACATAAAAACCCGAGTTTTATCGACCTTCAATGCCGCTATCCCTTAGAGACTCGGCTTTCCGTGCGATATGGTGTTTGTCCGCAGTTACACAGCGCACACTGGAGTGGATGCGCTCACGATATTAATTAAAAATGTATCTTATTACAGAACGGGGTGGACATAAGGACTGAAACTCGAGTAAGTGGAAGAGGGCAAAAATATGATACTTCCGATCTATCCATTATAGAAATTTAATGTAAATAAACTAAATTGGAGCTGGAGGATTTTTTTGAACTTGATACGGTTCTTCAAATGAACCTTGTTGATTAAAAGCAGCATTAAGCATCAGTACTTTGAGAATTGGGAGAAAGAGGAGAATCTGACAAACATTTCAATAGCACTAGGTTTGATATTCAATATTTACCTTATTTAAGTACATTAAAACTCGTCTTGGTTTTCGAGGTAAAACCGGGACGAGATTCAAGATCCTTAAATCACATTAAACATGTACCCTATTAAAACTTGAGTATTCGCTAGATTCTCCTCTTTCTCGCAATATCCTTTGCTTCATGTTTAATGCTACTTTTGATCAATTAAGTTCGATTATGTGAGAATTGATCTGTCACGAAGTCTAAGTTCGATCAAATGAACCTTGTCACGGCTAAATACTTACTCCATCTCCAACTTTGTTTATTTACATTAAATTTCTAAAACGGGTGCATCCAAAATAGACTACTTTTACCGTCTTCCATTTCCTTCAGTTTCGATCCTTTGCTCCTTGCCGTTCTGTGATGTATTACATTTTTTTAGTATTGTGTGCTTCTCCACTCTCGTGTGCGCTGTGTAGCTGCGTACAAACACCATATCGCACGGCAAGCCGAGACTTTAAGGGATCGCGGCATTCTAGGCGGGTGAAACTCGGGATTCCACTCCCTACGCATCACATGATTTCTAACATGGTTGCACAACACAAAATAGTCTTGATTTTCACATAAGAACAATCAAACACGGATCAACTAATCCTTCATAGGTTCATGAAAACATTGGGCAGAAAACATTTATTATCGCAGAAATAGTAGTTCTGTTGTTTGTAAATATGAAATTGTCTTTGAATAAAAATTCTTTTATTCATGGGATTTTTTTTGAAGTTCAGAGAATACACTACCTTTTTTCGTTGACATTTTCTAAATTTTCTCTATTCAGTGTTTTTTATATTCTTGTTTATCAAAATCAGTAAGTCGGAATCATGGCTGTTATGCTTGACTTCTCGGAACACAGCCGATTTCGATTTGCCATATGGGGTGCCTAACATTTACCGAGCTTAGCTGGGTGCATATTCAAAATCGTGATGCCTGGACGTGTGCCCAGCCCCAGTCAGAGCGACATCGAGGGAGAGGCGACTCGGACAAACCCCGCTTCTCGCAGTCGGTGACGTCGTGCAGGCCGACCTGACAAGGAAAAGGGCCTGGCGCAGGGTTGCCCTAAACAAGGGGCAAGTCGCATTAGCGACAGAGTGGCTAGCGCTGTACGTCGAAGTTTAAGACCGTTATGGCTGTTTTGAGCTCTTTTTCAGCCGTTTTCCGACCCCGTTGCTGCAACAAGCCACCGTTCTCTTAAATGCAGTGTTCACGATAAAAATTGTTTTTTCTGTTTTCCCGCCTATCTTGAAAACGGCCCCACGCTGATTCCAATGATGTCTCTGAAATCGTACAAGACCCTCTGGGAATGGAGTTATGGCCCCTCAAAAATTGAGCTAAGGAAACATGGTGGACGAGTGGTCCAAAGCTTGTAACTTCCGTCTTTTGCATCCGATGTATGCGAGCTGACCTGAGTGAAGAGAGAAGCTGAGAATGAAGGGAAGAGCTGGGCTAATGATTGGGAATAATCGCTCATCTCACGACCTCGAACATTTATTTGTTCACGTCGGTGGGCGTGTGTTGCGCTTTTGGGGTTTGCCTTGCGCTCGAAATGGCAACTTCAGGCTCTTTTGAAGCTTTTTCTGGCTCGTTTTCATGCGTTCTTTTGACGTCAACGTTACATTGTGCCCCTCCACCACCCATTCCTAGTGAAAACTGAAACACATTTTTTATCGTGAACACTGCCTTTAATTTCCGGTGAAAACCCGGAGGTGTTTTTCATCACGGGCATTGTCTTCAAGACCGGGACAACTAGTACGAAGTCGGCTCATCTCGATGTATTATTCAATTTCAGTACGCGGTTGACTATTTTGGTTGTGTTACACTTTTTCCCGAGTCTAGTTCAATAGTCCTGTAATTTTTCGGATTGCTCGCCGTTTTAGAGCTCTTCATAAAACTTGCCCATATGGTGCATTGTACTGGTGTTATTCGAACGTTCCTTTTGTCATACTATACTTGAGAGATCCATTAGCTTCACAAACTCATTCTTTCAGTTTCCGTGGATTCTGTTGGGCCACACAATGTTAGCAACATAATTAGGAAGGATTTTTCAGATACAGATAGCAGGAACAAAAACCATCAACATGCGAGGCAAGGGAGTTCTCAGAGTAATCCGCATGGTATATTGGACAGATGCCGAGCAGGTTCTTGAACTGCTGCGCCGGATTCAAAACTAGAATGTGCGGAACTTCTTACTACGGTTGACTGTTATTTGCAGATTTCTACCCTTTTTTCTCTTTTCTCAGCTTTCCGTCAAAATGCCGTATTTTTCAGAAGTTTATGTTCTACAATTTTTCTGGCTTTCTCTTTAGGTGTCAGTTTTCTGCGCTATGCAGTCGTGAGCGGTCGACTCCCAAAAGTTTCTTCATCCCTACTATCACACCGCCACTTGAGAAGAGCGGAAGAAGGAAGACCCGACCCAATCCGCAGTCGGCAAGCGTGGGTCTGTCTGTACGCCTTGAATCTCTGCTGACTTTCCACGTTGTAGGAAGGCGCTTCTCAACGGCTGAAACCGGCTTTCAACAACTAGAGACCTGCTCTAGGTCAAGCTAAGGCCTACCCTTGGTCCAGGGGTAGGCCTTAACTAGACCTAGAGTAGGTCTCTAGTTGTTGAAAGCCGGTTTCAGCAATTTGCTGCCTCCTCATCATTAAAGGCACAGCCCAAGCTCAGGGACAAAACCTGAGATTTCCACATAATTGTGAAGTAGACCCACCCCCTATACCACTTGCCAAGTGCGAGCTCTAAATTCCTCTGAATAAGCAAGATATAGGAGGAAGCCACACTGGGGCGCCCACCTCAAGAAGCCACTTTGGCACGCCCCTTTAACAATCTTTCGAGCTCAACAGTGGCGAGACGAGCGATGATTTTTTATCAACAACCCCGTTCTTCCCTTCCTTCTCAACCTCTCTTTTCATTCGGGTTAGCCAGCATACAGCGGTTGCAAATGACGGGAGTAACAAGCCTCGGACATCTCGTCCACCATGCTTCCGCAGCTCAATTTTTGAGGGGCCATAACTCCGTTCCCTGAAGGTCTTGAACGATCCCCGAGACATCATTGGAATCAGCGTGAGACCGTTTTGAAGACAGACAGAAAAACTGAAAACCGATTTTGAATTTGGACTGTGCCTTTATGTATTGAACTTCTTTTCAACAACATGACGGTCATCTACTAACAGAGTAAATAGCTCTTTCTGACAGCTTGTTGCGCTCCAATCAACAACGTAAAGACCTCCTTCCAAAAAGTCTTCACCCTCTCATTGAAGGCACTATTCACAATCAACTTCGTCCTTGATTTCCCAATGAAAAACAATTGTGGTAGCCCACAGAAGCAGAACAGTGTTTAAAAACGGTCTCGAAAGCCTCCATAGAGGCACAAAACGGTTTCGAAGATTATCCCAGTGGGCAAGGCCGGCTTCCTCGGGTCTAGTTGTTGTCATATACACCCTCACGGCTTTATCACTGTCACGCTTTGACCTGAAGCCATCAGCAGTTTTTATGTTGAATTAGGTAATGGATTGGCAGATTGTTGCCTAGCGAAGACTTCCGGATGTTTTCGACAACTTATTCTCAAACCTAATGTCTTTTTCAAGGGAAAACCATCGCCGATGATCGCAGGTCAACGCGTGGAGGTAATAGAGACGCGTCGGTGTCGATGACAGCAACTGGACCAAAGGAGGCCGGCCATGCCCACTGGGTTAATCTTCAAGCCCGTTTTCTGCTTCTGGGAAGGCTTTAAAATCCATTTTTCCGGCACTGCTCTGCTTCTGGGGTCTACCACAATTGTTTTTAAAAAAACACAAGAACGAAGTTTGTCGTGAACAGTGCTCTAACAAGTTGAACAGTTCCATCAAACTACTTTTTCCCACTTATCAACAAGAATACACTATACTAAACATCGAAAAAGTTAAAATCATCAAAAAAATGAACCTCATTCTGCTTAGGCCTGAGTTATGGATAGCTTTCTTCTTACTGACACTCGGGAGGAAAATCCATTTATCGGATAATTCGAAACCATTCGATGCTCGGGTATAGAACACACCACTCGTGAAAGGATACAAAATCACAGGATAATACCTTGTCGATATAAAAATGAATCACAAATACCCTCTTAGCATACAAGATTGACTAAAGTCATCATTTTGAAGGCAGCATACACGCTCGTAAACGTGGTTGAGATAACTACGTGAATCGAACCGTGTGGCTAACAACATAATGCTTACGCATTTTGAAGTGTCAAAAACGACCCACATTGCCGCTACATGAGTTAAAATTTGGCTCCGCCCTGTATTTTCACGCCACCTGTATTTGCATTTCCCTCCAACGCAGGGTTGCTGGATCAGCTTCGCAGTCAGGGACGTGTGTGGTTTACTTGTTAGGCAATCTAGCAACAGTACCGACGGTGAATATGAGCCAGCAACCTTGCGTTGCAGGAAAAGGGCAAATATATTGTATACAGAGGGCGTGAAAATACAGGGCGGAGCCAACTTCCAACTGAAGTAGCGGCATTGTGGGTCGTTTTTGACGCTTCAAAATGCGTAGGCGTTGTAATCTGGGCCATACCATTCTATTTTCGTAGTTATCTCATTCAAATTTACGAGCGTGTATGCTGTCTTTAGGGTGGAATAATACTGTCAGCTAAAAGCTGGCACAATGGTCGGCCCTCACGGTAAGAAGCAGGTTTGTGAAGCTTGACAAACATTTGCATCTCTTCTTTTTCTTCAAAGTCGTTCGCTCTAAAGTTGTTCATTTGATAATTATAGGGAAAACGAGCTTAGAAGGAACTCACAGCCTCACATTGCTACAGCATTTCAATCTCCTCTTTGAACTGAGACTCCATTTCATGTGCAGGGTGCGGCATATCCAGTTGGGAACACCTGGAAGTATGCAGGATGATTTATGGGAGGGTATAATTCCTAGATCAATCGGGAGATTGTGTATAAAGGGTGGGAGACACGGTAATAAAAGAAGTACCAGTCGTTGCTATTGAGGCTGGTCGATCCATGAGTCCCAAAATCGCTGAGTTTAAAAAGAATGTGCAGTTGTTTCCACGAGAAGAATAATGGAAACACTGGCTCTCTTCCTGTGATGCAACATCTCTCTCCAATGGTCTCTCCTCTCCTTCCTAGGCCTTGGATCATTTCTCTTCGTGCATTCGCCTTCGGCAGTTAAATCCGGGAAAGCAGATATTGATTATCGATAGACTTGAACCACTCAAACAGCATACTTTATCACCTGCGATACCGTTGCGTCCAGATTATTTATGCGCTATGCCGTCGTCTTTCTTTTGGACCGCGCCCACGAAATCTACAAGGAGCGGTTGAAGGGTCAGTTCAAAGGTTAGGATATCGTAGCAGAGTGGCAGCATCAATTATCGTTCTTCTGTCGATTTTCGTATTGCCATTCGTCCGTTTCTTGTCACGGAGAGTGACTTTGTCCCAAAATCGCTTATCGTACGACCGACAAGGAAACCCGAACTGCGTCGCTTTCTTAGACGGAAAGTCCCGTTGCCTTTTTGACATCTCCGGAATTGATAAGTTGAAGAAAATCATTTCCTCGGCAAGTGTTAAAACAGTTGAGCCAAGTCGATTGGCCTAAAGGCAGTGGTCGCGATGAAAAATGTTATCTGAAAGACTATAAAAATCAGCTTAGATAGAAAACAGCTGAAAAACTATGAAGGTAGCGCGGTGAAAAACGGGCGATAATTAGAGTGATTAAGACCCTAAGTTTCCAGTTCGTGCACACGTGCACAGAAAGATCACAGTCTCATGTCAAGCATTCAAAAATCATCGACATCCAGAGAAAGAAATAAATGCAAATTTATCTAATAAAACAGTTGAACAAAAAAAGCAAGCACTTCAGTCAATGTTTTTGACTAGATGTGTGCAAAAATGCGGAGGTTCATTGATTGAAATTCGATTTCAAGCCAGCTGATGTTCTTGATATTAGAGATCATCGATGCCGATGATGTGGGGTATGCTCGTCCACCATCAAAAGACAAGAAAGTTGAGGCTTCAAATTTGGCCCAAAACAGCGATTTCCCGCGAATTTTTCTTGTTGATCCTACTACTCTAAAAAAAAGAAAAGGTTTTAGAGAGAAAAAGAAGACAAGCACATTTTATAGCGACAACTGCCTTTAACTGTATGGGCATGTTGGCCCTTGAATGAATACTAGGGATACCGAGCCGGCTTGCAGGGCTCATGAGTCATGGAGTGCGCCCTAGCAATATCGCTGCGTGGAAGCATGGTGTTGTGCGCTGGCGGATTGGAATATCCGATAAAAAGCTTTATGCTATGGTATATTCTTTGGTATACTTGAACAGCTTCCTGCTGAGGTCTTGTACTTCGCTAGGAGCCTTGTGGCCAAACGAACTGTCACGGTTCATCTACTTTATGGAAGCAAATAACCCATTCACACGCGAGCCTTCGAAACCTCAAACTGAACAGGTTCGTGTTACGATGACGAGAATTCGGCGTTCGTCCGTGCACCCCATTATCACAGACGCTTGATCCATCCGGTCGGCGTGACGGCTTTGGGGGCGATTCAACTCTCGAGAGGATCACCAGCCAAAATCAACACCTGAAAGAACTGGATAAAAACCCAAGCAACACGCGAGTTGTATTCGAACTCATATAAAACGAAAAAAACGATTGAATTGAGCTTGCCTGGTATATAGGCAAAGAAAAACTAGGAGACATGAAAAGGGGATAAGCAAGCTGAAGACATGTACAAATTTAAAACACGCGTCGTAAACAGGGATATGCGGAAAAATCGAGGTTTCGAGGATTGGTTCTGTTTCTTTTCAGATGAATCAACCGCAGGAATGCGCTTTTTCAAACGTGAAACGCGGATGCCAATAACGAGCGAAATACGGATTTCGAGACGCTCTCGTCCTTGGCCATAAGCAAGTTGAATCAAAGGTACGCCGCATAGACAAAAAACCGGGCAGGGGGAGGGCAGCCGTCTTGTTTGAAACAGAGAATGAGACGCCATGTGGTAGGTTCAGACACGGTTTGACACGTTCAGTCCCGCATCGACAATCGTGTAAGGACAAGCGATCGATTGGAGCAGTTTACGGGCTCTACACCGAAGAATTCGGACGTTTGCATGGAGCTCGCATATCCTACCTGTCCTATGTCCTACGGTGAAACGGGCGTTGCCAACTGCACTGCGCCACACTGGCCCACCCCATCCCCACATAGCACCAAATATTATCCGGTTAAAATGAGCAAGATTATCAAACACAAAGCATCCGCGAAAATAAAAACATACTTGAAGACATGTACAAATTCAAAACACGCGTCATAAACAGGGATACGTGGAAAAAAATCGAGGTTTAAAGGATTGGTTCTGTTTCTTTTCAAATGATTCAAGCGCAGGAATGCGCTTTTTGAAACGTGAATTGCGGATGCCAAAAACGAGCGAAATACGGATTCCGAGACGCTCTCGTCCTTGGCCATAAGCAAGTTGAATCAAAGATACGCCGTATAAACAAAAAAAACCGGGCAGGGGGAGGGCAGCCGTCTTGTTTGAAACAGAGAATGAGACGCCATGGGGTAGGTTCAGACACGGTTTGACACGTTCAGTCCCGCATCGACAATCGTGTCCGGACAAGCGATCGATTGGAGCAGTTTACGGGCTCTACACCGAAGAATTCAAACGTTTGCATGGAGCTCGCACATCCTACCTGTCCTATGTCCTACGGTGAAGCGGGCGTGGCCAACTGCACCGCGCCACACTGGCCAGCCCTATCCCCAAACAGCACCAAATATTATACGGTTTAAATGAGATGATTATCAAACACAAAGCATCCGCAAAAATTAAAACATACTTGAAGACATGTACAAATTCGAAACACGTGTCATAAACAGGGATACGCGGGAAAAATCGAGGTTTCGAGGATTGTTTTGTTTTCGTTCGAATGAATCAAGCGCAGGAATGCGCTTTGTGAAACGTGAAACGCGGATGCCAAATACAAGCGAAAAACAATTTCGAGACGATCTCGTCTTTGGCCATAAGCAAGTTGAATCAAAGATACGCCGTTAGACAAAAAAAAATACCGGGCAGGGGGGGGGGCAGCCGTCTTGTTTGAAACAGAGAATGACACGCCATAAGGTAGGTTCAGACACGGTTTGACATGCTCAGTCCCGCATCAACAATCGTGTCCTGACAAGCGATCGATTGGAGCAGTTTACGAGCTCTTCGTCAAAAAATTCGGACTTCTGCGTGGAGCTGAATATTCGTTTATTGATTTTAACGTCCAAATTCATAGAAAGCAAAGAGCTCTCATGTGCTAGCTCCACAAACCATTACAGAAACTTCCTCACCCTTAAACCGAGACATCGTAGAATGCACTCTCGTGAGCTGAGCTCAAACGCAGGTCGGTTAAAATCGTGTGAGGAAAATCGTTAATCGCGCCGAGACCACATGTTTCCAGCATGATTTTTTTATGTTGGGTGGTGCGGCAGCCACGGTCTGCAAGTACGGAGCATAAATTCATCCGATAACCACAGAATATTCTTATTTTTTAGTTTTGTTTCATCTGATGCAAGACAGAATTAGAGGGCCTGTACCATTCTCCTTTTCTCCATCCCTCTTTCTCGGCCTCATGCCGTCTTTGTCTCCCACCTGCGATGTCCCATCTAGGAAAAGCTTACTATGGGGTTGTTCATACTTCCACCGCCGCGCGGCAAAGTGGAATCTCATAATATCGATTGTGCCGCGTGATCAATAATACAGGAAAGCATTGTGCCGCGTCGCTCGGCGGCCGTAATATATATGACGCCCAAAGGTACTCGAAGCAGAACATGAATGAAAACGGTGAACGGCTGTAGAGCCTCCCAAACAAGGCTTAACCTTGTGGCCGACTCAAGCTTTTACAATCGGCCTGTCGTTTCAGTACACGAGGAAAAAGATGTTGCGGAAGATTGGCTTGCGTTCACGAGAGACCGCCATTAAGGCAGTGTTTACGATCAATATCATAATCGAGTTCGACGCAAAAATCAGGTTGTTTTGTAGTGAGCTTTCGAATAGTGAAGAAACAGCGAAGAAATGCGCTCAGATTAAGCTAAAATAGCGGTGTCTACCGTACGTAAACTCTGTTTCGGAGTTAGAAATATTTTCGTTCATCGCGTGCATCTGCGCGCGCATGCTGTGTCCCCTCCCCCCACACACTTTCTCGCTGTCTCTCCCATCTCTCCACACAAGCTCGCTAAGGAACACAATAAATTTGGCTCCGAACCGGATGATACAGCTTCAGAGAGCGGACGATGTTACGCGCCCTACTAGTTTCCGCAAGCACACGCTAATGTCGAAATGTGGGCGAATCGATAATGAGACGCGGCGGAGTTGCTTGGTAATTTGCCACTGAAAACGTCCTCGGCGCCACAAGCTCTCCAGAACGGGTGTGGGGATGGCTAAGCAAGCGTACTGAGCTAACGAAATTTCACTTCGTTGCCGTTTTTATCGACTTCCGACCCCTTTTCACTCGGCCCTATTCCCTCCAGCATCAGTCAGCGTTATGCTTCACACTGACACTGCCTTTCACCCTGGTCCACCAAAAAAGACGAAAAACCAGTGGGACTACGCCGCATGCCTCGCGCTTAAAGGCAGCAGACACGCTCAAAAATGGTATCGATTTTATAACATAAATCAAAGGTTTGGAGTTGGTTGTGAAGGGAACTGACGAAAAAAACGAACGAAAATTGTGTGAAAGTAGAGAAATAACGGTTATTTTGTTATCGGGTGAAAGTGGACGAGTTTTACTGCGCGCGGTTGAAACAGCGAATATTAGCAACAAAACGGTTGAGATAGAGAAGCCGATATACTCTTACAGCTTGTGCTGGAAAGTTAACCTCGTTGAAAGCATCAAAAACTAGCCAAAGGGGGCGTATTAGTACTATCAATCTGAACGAATTTGTATTTTGGGTTGCAGAAGCTCAGGGGCGGGGTTGCAGAAATTTTTCGATTTGCATTGCTGAATTGCAGTAGTTTTGACTCGTTTTTGACGCTTCCAACGGCGTGAGCAGTCTACTAGGAGCCATGCGGCTTCAGAAACTTAGTTATCGTAACAACTTTTTCGAGCGTGTCTGCTGCCTTTAGGGACCGAATAGAGTCCCGCCGCTGAAAGGCGCTGCAGCATGCGATGGAGGAGAATCGATCGTGCCGCGCCGCATGATCAATACTCCTTCGTTGCATGCTGCCGCGCCTTTCAGCGGCGAGACACTATTTGGCCCCTAAAGGGTAGTTGTTGTTCCCGCCGCCGAGCGATGCGGCACAGTGCATTTCTGTAATATTGGTCACACGACGCGGCACGATCGATGTTGAAGGGTTGCACTTTGCCGCGCGGCTCGACGGCGGAAGAATAAACGATTCCTAAGCGGCCTGACTTAACCATTTTACGTCCACATCTTTAAGAGACACTAACAAAGCCTCTAAACGTTGGTTTCTGGAGCACAACCAGGGCTCTGATCAAACCGGCACTATTCATGCTCCTTTATGCCAGCGCGCGACGCGCTTGCGGAGATTCTGAATACTCAAGCGGCCACGCATGACGGAGATTGAACCTTAACTTTCCAGAGGAAGCAAATCATGTACACGCGTTCACCGTCATGGTAGCACAGTACAGTACTGGAAGTAATCACTATGGAACGAAATGAAGCTGATGATGGATTAATAATGAAAATAATTAATCCTTGGTTACGGCCGTCAGGCGAATCAAACTAACGCGTCGTAATGCGCTGACGTTGAAGAGTATGAATAAAGCCTGAGACAGTGCGGTGCAGCTGCGCGGTTGTTTATCGATGTCCTTGCGCAGCGCGCCTACCAACACCGGCCGTTGTCCATACGCATGTAACGTGGGGACATGCATTTTACAAACCATTCGCATGCATGATTGGAGCGAAATTAGCGAAAAGGGTATTCAGAGAGTTTCAGAGAAACCCTTACAAGAGGATTGTCAGAGGGCTGACAAAACCTCGTGCAGCTTACCTCGTGAATGTGACGCGATTACTTCTCGTCAGTAGTTCAAAAGAATGAGCGTTTTCATAGCCGCGTGATAATCATAATTTCAACGCCATCATATTTGTTATTATCCTGCGGGACACGTAGCATACAACGGACTAGGATGTCGGTAATGTCGTCGATTGAATTACCCAGGTTTGAAGCACTAGGCCCCGCCCGAACGCTCACCTGCGAAATGTTCGCGGGTAAGCCGCCTTATAGACGACAAGCCTCAGCGAAGTAAAAGCGAAATATACCGAGACCATGAGGTAGCCGCGCAATAGACGCCAATTAGCCGCGAAACAGAATATCCACAACGAATTCGCGACAACGCCGGGAAGACTACGCCAAAATCTGCAAAATAGCCTCGATAGCCGCGCAATAGACGGCAAGTTTCCGCGAAAAACCGCGGTCGCAAACTTCACGCAAATTATTTGCGTATTTAAGGGTAATTAGTCGCTAAATATCCGCAGAAGATACACACACGAATTAGCCGTGAAATAGTCATGTAAGAGCGTGTCCGTGGGTAAGCAAAGCAGGGTCCAGTAGTCCGCTGGCAAAGTTCCCGGACTAATGACGACCCCACGATAAAAAATGCACGAATCACGAATCATTCTGAAAATTGTGTTCTCACAGGAGGTCCCCACCACGAGTTGATGTCTCACCAGTCAATAAAAAACTGAGGTCCCCGCCACAAATTATTATTTTTTCTTTTTTACGAGCAGAACTTTTGCGACCCCTGCCGTTCCCCGTGTCGATAGTTTACAGCCGCACTGGACCCGGAGGTCGTAGTGCTGCTAAAGCCGGACACGAAGCTGCGCTGCTTATTCTGTCCGACTTTAATGAAGGGCTTAATTTAAAGTAAAGAGCTGTGACTAGATGCGTGTTGTGACCGATCTCGGCGGAGCTACGACCCCCTTGGGTGACATTTTCAAAAAAAATTGGCGGATTTTTACGAACCACACCTTCTCCTTCTTCTCTTCTCTTTCCTCTTTTCACCTTCTTGCATGCGGGAACTTAGTTTAGAAAATTATATGATTCCCACTGCATTTTAGCAAATTTTTCTTTTACACGGGCGACATTTGTACGACCCTCCACCGTCCCTCTTTGCCTCCAGTCACAACCACGCTGCACCGTGGGGGTCGTATACCTGCTGAGGTCGGACACCAGGATCCGCTGAACCCTCTGTTCAACCTTTATTGAATGGTACAATTCACATTGAAAAGTACAAAGTGAGGAGGTTAAATCGTCCGATTCGGTTAGAAATAGGCCCCAAAGCTGCTGTGTTCGGTTGACAAACAAAACTAGTCTAATTTAAAACAACAATAAACTTCGGTTTGATTTGGAAATATTTCCTTAAATAAAAAAAGCTAAATTCATTGCAGAAACACTCAAGAACTCTGGAAAATAGCCAACGAATCCAGAAAGCTAGAGTTCAATGAGACCGTAGGCAGTTCCTGCAAGGGTCGCGCTGGCCCTCAGCGGAGCTGCGAGCTTTCACCCCTCTGCTCAGTAAAACTTCCAAAAGAACATAAAAAAATTTTCTCCAAGTTCCATTTTTGAACGAAATTATGACGATGTATGATTCCGGAATTTTTCCCGATCCCAGCCCCTAATTTTGTCTTTTTTTCGAAGCATTTCTTACGATACCCACCCAGACATTTCAATTTTTCTCAATTTTTTTTTCTAAACGCTCCCACCCTTTCACCATCCGTTGAGAAGTAGATAACAACGCGCCACCCTAGGTCAGGCGCGGTTGTGATCGCAGGAAAAGAGTGTGGACGGGGGGCCGTAAAAGATTCGGCCCAAAAAAAAAGGAGAATGTGCAAAAATGGGAAAGGGTCTTTCCTAAAAACTTTAGACTAAGTCTTCATCTGATAAAGTGGGTTAGCAAAAAATTCGGACATTAGAGAACTCGAGAATTGTGGTCACCAAAAGATAGGGGTCACCGTCGAGATCGGTCACAAAGCCCTGTTCGGGGTTCAGCGCGGGGTGGAAAACTCCAAAGGGGGATCTGGACCGCCTTAGGTGTGTCTGAGCTCCGCCGAGAAACCAAACAGACCTTTCGTTCAGAATGAGGGTATTCGCTGCTTAAAGGCAGTATTCACTATGAATATCGCGTTCGAGTTCGACCCAAAAATGGGATTGCTTGGTTAAGAGGTAACTAACAGTGAAGAAACAGTGAAGAAAAACATTCAGAATAAGTTAAAATAACGGCTTCTAACGTTCAGGGCGTGAACGAGAATCACGGGCCCTGCTGATTCTTGCAAGCGCGCGCTAATTGCGAAATCCGCGCGAATCGATCAGGTTAAACGCTGCAGAGTTGCTTGTCAATTCGGGCATGTGGATCGAATCCACACCGCGGGTGTGGCTAAGGAGCAGTTCGGCTAGCACACGCGACGCGCGACGGAAAAACGCTGTGCGCGCTCATCGTCCTTGGGGCGCGCTAACCAAGGACTTTCGAAAAAAGTAGTCGTTGTCTCATTGTAGCCGTCCCCCTTTATGATTTTTGCATTTTATTCATGTTTTTTTTTGTTTATAATGTGCTTTTCTAGACGCAATGCTTCTCATACCATCGTTTCATTGGAGTTCACACTTTTTAAACAAGTTTTTTTTAGAGTTCTTTTAGTTTGCTTCTGGGAGCGGAATGGAAAATGATGATATTGACTCCGACGCCGACCGTACGTCTGACATATCAACCTACATAAACGAAATGCAAAAAGCGATAAAGGGGAACGGCTAAAATGGAACAACAACAACTTTTTCGATGCCCTCGGTTAAAGGCAGTGTTCACGATAATCTTCAATTTTGAGATTATTCGCTCTTTCGATTAGGTGGCCCCCGGATAGAACTAAAATGACGTAGAAATTGAGAAAAACGCGCCAGAAGTACAAAATCGTTAAAGGCAAGGTCCGGTCAAGTTTTGACACTACCGATATTGGGTTAAATAGATTGGGCTGGCCTAGCTGAACATCGTCTGAACGTTTCACGATTTCTGAGTTCTTAGTTCTGGAGAAAACAGCTTCAAAGCCAGGGATTACGGTATTCACAGCCTGATAATCATGGCTGGAATGACCGACAATTACCCAGCTTTTCTGAAGACTGCGTGAACAACCGCTAAAATATGGACGATGGCCACACTTTTCTGACTTTTCTGGATCATCGGCTCACGAAAGTGACTGAAATAACTTGAAGAAGACCGGTTTTTACGCAGTTTTTGCATGTTCCTTGGGACTACCTGTAGCAAGAGCACCGATTTAGAGGGAAATCTCAAAATCGAAATTCTGCCGGGACCCTGCCTTTAAGTATCACCCCGCCTCTTAAGTATCTTAGGAAGTGTCTGTTGTGACTATGAAGCCTTTTGTGGACCCGTCCTTAGCAATTCTCCGATTTCTATTGCTCCGCTCTTTCCTTAGGGCCCCAGCTAATCCTGCTTTGCGTAAAATATTCTTCTATTTTCGATTGACCCTATTTTTTGCCGGTGACAACCACTATGAACATGTTCATCCAACCGGACAACTAGTCCAGGCCAGAGAAAAAATGTCACTGAAATACGCCGTTTTAATGCGTTTCTCGCCGTTTCTTCGTAATTTCGGTAACACTTGGAGGCCAATGCATTGTTTTATGTGAAAAACTCGGGGACGAGAATCATCGTGAACACTGCCTTTAACGCGCCCCAAGGACGATGAGCGCGCACAGCGTTTTACCGTCGCGCGCGTCGTGTGTACCAGCCGAACTGCTCCTTAGCCACACCCGCGATGTGGATTCGATCCAAATGCCGTCAATTCGCCATCGAAACGTGTGCTGCGCCCTAAGCTCGTCCGAACGGGGGGGGGCAGGATAGGTAGGCGCACCGGGATTACTTTCAAAGTCGTTTCTATTCATTTCTGGTCCGTATTTCCTGCTTTCTTCGACCCTATCCTCACCAGCGTATGCCAACTTAGTGCTTCACACTGAGACCTCGAAGACGAGATTTATCGTGAACACTGCCTTTATGATCAATATTTTCATGAAGAGTGCAGTTATACCTTCAAAATTGCAAAAAATGTTCCTCTTCTTTGAATTTAGCAAACAAAATACAAAGTCCCGCTATAGCGAAGAAGTTCCGAGAAAATCGCCAACCATATTACCAAATCATGCTCCTGGAGGGTGGTCCTGGGTGAAATCCGCCTTCTCCACACCCCGTGCAGTACCTTGGCCCAGCTGCGTCCTGAGCCAGTTTAAATCACTTATTCTCTGTGTATTCAAAACATTGCGGCGCGAAAAAGCGGGCGTGACCAAGCTCGATGAGGCAGTGGCCAAAGGCTTGCGATAGTACGGATCTGTGACACCCTTGAAGATCCAAAAAACAGCGAAACTTACATACCGACTTTATGATTTCCCGATTTTTCGAGAGCCCCAACCACTTTCCCGGTTTTTGACTCAAAAATTTTACGATAACTCTATCGCACTGTCCCGCTGGACAATTGATACGTAAAAATGCTCGGAGATTTGCAAATTTGTGGGATGGGTGTGAAAATGTTGAGCCAAAAGCGAAAAGCCTGTGGTATACTCATCTGAAAAGAGGCTGAATCAAACCTCTTTTCAGAAGAGTATACCCTAAACCAAATCAATCAACACTTCTCGATTTGGCAAGGGGTTAGAGTAAGAGCCTCAATGAGCTTTTACTTCTTCCAAGAGCGAAGACACTATGTAACAAATTTTAACTTTTTTTCTGTTCCTGGGAAATTGTGTTTTCCCAACTCGTTAGATCTAGAACAGACAGGAAATCGCTGTTATTCCAGATAAACTTCGCTTTTGTGACTAGGACGATGAAATTTGGAAAATCGCGTATTTACGTGAGACTATTTTTCTTCCTGGCTTCTACGTGTTAGATTTCAATAGTTTATGCCTCTTGTATGTGGAAAATGACTTCATCTGGCACAAACTTTGCTTACACGACGACAGAACGAATAAAACATTTTTTGTGAAATCAGAAAGATCTTGATTCATTTCCGGCACTATAATCTGGTAAAAACAAAAAATGCACAAGAAATAGACAAACACAGTCGGAAACCACTCCACAAGGTTCAGAAATGTGTAGATTTTCTAGATTTACGATTGTATTGTGAATCACTCTCTCGAAGTTGCCCCCAATTGTAGTCCGTCCTCATGGTTTCTTTATACTATCATTGGTAACGACGTTCAAAGTCCAATATATCTTGATGAAAAGGCTTACCTTGCTCGTTAAAATTGTGAAGATGCGAATCAATGATATGGGCTTTCAGAGACATTCAGCATCCCATTTAGGCCTAATTCGTTATGAGAGTGCACCAGCTCCACATAGCTTTCAGCTTTGTGATCACATAGGAAGCCGTGAACAACTGCAACGAAATTGCTCCTAGCCGTTCTCTCCGTCCTGTTCAACAGCCTTGCGAAATCCTCACCTTTTATGATCCTCTTGATCTGTGGTCCGACGAATATACCAGCTTGACCTTAGCCTCGGACAGAGTCGTTATTAAAGACAGTATAACGAAACAATATGAGGGACTACATTTGGGTGCGAATTCGAGAGAGTGATTCACAGTAAAATCGTAAGTCTAGAAAGGCTACACATTTCTGAACCTTGTTCAGTGGTTTCCGACTGTGTTTGTCTATTCCGTGTGATTCTTTTTTGTTTTTACCTTTTTATAATGTCGAAAGTGAATAAAAATCTTTCTATTTGCACAAAAAACGGGTTTTCTTCGTGCTGTTGTAGTGTAAGCAAAGTTTGTTCTCAACGAAGTAATTTTTTCACATACTTTTGACATAAGCAATTGAAATATAACTTTCAGAAGCCAGGAAAAAATCGTGTTACATAGTGAGATACACTGATATTAAGGTCAAGGTTGGGCACT
Organism: Aplectana chamaeleonis; assembly: GCA_029168955.1. Lineage (NCBI taxonomy): Eukaryota > Metazoa > Nematoda > Chromadorea > Rhabditida > Cosmocercidae > Aplectana > Aplectana chamaeleonis. The sequence continues at coordinate 344,362 of JAPDOI010000352.1, forward strand.
ATTTCTACATACGGACTCGGGTGGTCAAGACGGTCTTCAGATTTTTGGGAGATGACGCTGGGCTACGGTACTTATACCGTAGTAGCTCGAAACGTTTTCGCGCATCAATCGATCAGGCAGCTTCCATACGTAACGAGAGGCTGCGCTCGCGCTGTTGTGCGCCTCTCGACGCTCCTCAACGCTGGAGTAGCCCGTGCCCGCAATTAAAGGCGGGACACTCGCTCGTGAACGTAATTGAGATAACTACGGAATTAGAATGGTATGGCACAGAACACAATGCCCACGCACTTTGAAGAGTCAAAAACGACCCACAATGAAGCTACACGAGGAAGAAGTTGGCCCCGCCCCTGTATCTGCCCGCCCCCTGTATTAGCTGTTCTCTTCCAAAACAGGGGTGCTGGACCATTCCCACCGGCGGCGACGTTTGTGGTTGGTGGAATAGGTACAATAGGTAAACCACACACGTCGACGACGGCGAAAATGGCCCAACACCCCTGTTTTGGAGGATGACGCAAATACAGAGGGCCGGCAGATACAGGGGCGGGGCCAAATTCTTACTCATGTAACGGCATCGTGGATCGTTTTTGACGCTTCAAAATGCGTGGGCGTTATGTTCGGTGCCATGACTTACTTGACTTAATCGGTTGGCTTTCGCCTGACGCGGTCATTCCGCATCTTCACCGAGGTGTGCCGTCCTAGTAGTCAGCCGTGTCCATTTTTCACGGTCTTCAGCCACAATTTGAACACATTCCATCCAGCTGTCACTATTCCATTTCCTGCGAAACGAAACATCGCGCCTGAACTGTCTTTCGATGCCGAGTGACTTTAAATCCTCTTTAACCACATCCGTCCAGAACTTTCGCCTACGCCCAGGTGGCCGTTTCCAGACAGGATTTGGAAGCATTTTTAAAGCGTGTTGTACGAGACGATCCGGCGTTCTTCTTAGTATATGCCCGAGCAGTCGAAGTCGACTTTCCATTGCTGCTTGAGATGGCGTTAGGAGATGCTGGCACCTCCCTCGTGTCAAGCGTTGATGTACTGCGTCGATTTCCTTGTAAAGGTCTTCGTTATGGCATACACGCGGCCAGAAATATCAAGCAAACGCCTAAAAGCTTCCTCTCCGTGCAATCCAACCTTTCCATCTGCGTTTTCGGTGCTGCCCACGTCTCCGATCCGTACATCATGATGGGGCGAATAGCGGATAGGTAGACGCGCAACTGACTTCCTTCGCGATGGTGGTAGACCACAAACACTTGGTTAAGAATTGAATGCAGACGTAGCTTTCGCACATCGTTGTCGAATATCCGCTGCATAACTACCATCGTTCTTCAGCAAACAGCCCAAATAACGAAATCGTCCACCAGTTCGATACGTTGTCCGTCCACACAAACTCCAGTTGAAGGCCTCTGAGAGACCCACATCTGCTTGCATTTGTCGGGACGAAGACGAAGTCCATAGGCTGCAGCATACTTCGAAACGAGGTTCACAATCCTTTGCAGTTTTGCGTTGTTTTCAGCGAATAACACAATGTCGTCGGCGTACTCCAGGTCGACAAGGAGCGTCCTGATGGTGTTAGGATCACATCCGCAGGAAACTGTTCTGCAACTCTACGCATGACGTCATCAACGGCGAAGTTGAAGAAAGAAAAGGTCCTGCAACGGCCTCTTGCCTTACTCCTGTTTTCACCTCGAAAGCTGACGTAAATCCGACGGGTGTACGAACTGCTGCTGTTGTTCCTTTGTTCATGTCCTCGATTAACCGAACATACTTTTCCGGGACTCCATCTGCTCGCAGAGCATTGAGCAATCGATCACGATGAGGAGAGTCGAACGCGGCTTCAAAGTCCAAAAAAGCAAGCTGTAATGGCTTCGAAAACCGCTGCCACGATTCAATTACTCTTCTCACGACGAACACTTGGTCGATGGTCGATCTTCCAGGTCGAAAACCGGCTTGCTCATCTCTGGTCGTTCCTTCACGATGTTTGATAAGTCGCTCGAGAATGATACGTTCTAAAACCTTGTACATGACACGAAGTAGAGATTCCTCTGTAGTTCTTAGGATCCGTGACGGATAGCTTCTTGTGAAGAGGTACGATTATCGCATGTCTCCACGAATCGGGTATCCTTTCGCTCATCCATATGGCACGGATGGTGTTGGTCATTTCACGAATCCCAGACGGAGGAAGAGCTTTCAGCATTTCAGCAGTGATGTTGTCATCTCCACCTGCCTTTCCATTCTTCATTTTCCGGACACAATCCAAAACTTCAGACTCAGTCGGCGGTTCCTCACTGACATCGTAATGTGCTCTCTGAACATGCGGGAGCTCAGGTACTGATGGCGCTGGACGATTCAGTAGTGAACTGAAGTAATCCTTCCATATTGGCAGCGTCGCATCCCCAACTGCAACTCCATTGGTAGTGTTCAAGACAGGAGAACATCTCTTCATCTTCCCGCTATACTGTCGCAGCAACGTGTAGGCTTTCCTCGGATTCTTCTCCTCCCAAGCCTTCTCGAACTCCTTAGCTCTACACGTCCACTCTCGTTCGCGGTCACTTTGAAGCTGCCGACGCAACTTCCTCCTCAGACGCTTCTCCTCCACGAAGTTTCCTGCAGTTCGGAGAGCACATGCTCTGTTGTAGGTAGATGTTGTTTCTTCTGAGACGTAGGCAAACTTCTTCTTAGGCTGTACAACCGGGAGTGCCTCTTTCGAAGCGTCCTGGATGCATTTGACAAAAGAATCCGCGTCGCAAAGTTTCTTCTTAGTCCGTACTCCGATGTGAATAGAAACGCGTTGTCGGAAATTCCTTCTGCACTCTTCATCTCTGAGACTTGTCATGTCAATCCTCTGGAGAGGCTGAGCCCCTCGCTTCCTCTTATGAATCCTCGCAGTGAAGTTCAACAGAACAGGTCAGTGATCCGAATCGAATGCGACATCCCCACAGCTCTAGATCTTCGAATGTCCAATACTGGAATATTCCTCGTCAGGACATAGTCAAGCTGTAGTTTCAAAGTTGTCATCTTCCGCTTCCGCTGCTCTTCTGGAGATAGCCGGGTTGGTCCCTGCCACGTAAGCTGATGGCGGCGATGATTCCTCTTGAATGTCGATGCAATAATCAGACCACTGCGTTCACAAAAGTCGACAAGGCGGTAGCCATTGTCCGATGTTTGCTCCACTGGGTAGAACGATTTACCGAGTACCAAGTCCCATCTTCGCATTTGCGTCAATCCCCACGACAACAGCATGTTGACAAGGTATCCTGGCCAGCAACGTATTGAGTTCCTCATAAAACGCATCCTTCGAATTGTCTTCGGCGGTTTCAGTGGGCGCATGAGCACTCACTATCCACAGATTGAATCCTCTGTGATCCCGCAGTCGTACGAATGCATTCCGACACGACGTTGAGCCGAACTCCTTGACCATACCATTGAAATCCTTCCTTACAGCTATTGCACAGCCTCCCACTCTCCTATCGTCAGCGTTACCGCAGTAGATGGTGTACTCTCCGACGCTGATGACGGGTCTATCAGCTGAGGCGGGTTTCCTGCAAAGCAGCAAACGGTGCATGGAAATAGCTCAGAAGTCTGGATAGCGCAGTTTTTTGGATATCACTCGACAGCGATCGACAGTTCAGGGTGGCGAAATTGTGGCTTGTGGCCAAAGACTCCATGACTCCCTAGGTACGGATCCTAAGGTGTTATGGACCAGAGGCCTTAGTGTGCCGGACGGCGACACCTTTATGCAATGTGCGGGATACTTTCGCGATATGGTTGTGCACGCTATATCGCTCGAACGTTCCCTGTGTACACTCAAACGTCTGCTGGGTTCAGTAGAAGCAGGGGCACCAACGAGCAGGTACCAACAGACTTGTATACACACCCCCTTCGGTGCCATACCATTCTAATTCCGCAGTTATCTCAATTATGTTAACGAGCATGTATGCTGCCTTTAAGCACTGCCAAACACCCTCACCTCGTTTTGATTCGATTGAAAATCTTTGACCGGGTGATCAATCGCTCGAATCGGCACGACGGCTGATCATTTCGCAAAGTTTGTGTATTCTGTGATAGGGTTATTGGGTACAAGGGCAATTACGTTGCAACAGGTTCAATATCTCCTACTTTAGCGATTGAGCAGCAAGCTCGAAATTTGCTGCTTCCTTCTTTTAGCTGGCGTAAGTGCGCGAGAGCGAGCGGGAGTGAGCATGCAAGAGGGAGTGCACGTGAGCGGCAAGCAAAACGTGTGCCCTTGATGAACATCGATTTAACGTGATCGCACTCTCCCGCGACGTATGGACGCTGCCTCAAAACGCGAACTTTATCGCCTTTCTACCACATTTGAATTTCACGCCGCATCTGATTTCGGATTGGAACGCGTTTGTCCAACACTAAATGGACGTTTTCGGAAAGGAGGGCTGCTTCGAAAGTGCATTGGAGTCTTTCGTCGTGCGCCGTCGACAGTTTCTCTCTAGTTAGATCCAAGATTTCTTTGGTTTGGCTCCAAAAGTAAATTGACAGTCAGATTTTCCCGTTTGGTAAGTAGAGGTTGTTTTTTCTCGCTCAAACCTCTTACCTAAGAGGTTACCTGCGGCGCTTAGCGCAAGTGGGAAACTTCCCGGATTCGCTGTTGAATCCTATTGAGCTTTTTAATAATGTAGAAATACAGTGAGTATGACACAAGTAACACACCGATAAGGCTGGAGGAAATGGAAACGACAGAAAGAGAATTCGATTGAAGAAAGCCGGGTGACAGGACGAACGTCGAGATAATGTTATTGATTCGATATGCCACGTGTACAAGAAGATGTTGTCGATTACTTGTTACAGCTTGTCAGCTCTCGAAAGTAGCAGTTAAGTTGTTGGTCTCGGCGCAAGTTGTTGGATCGTTATTGACATCTGTAACCCACCCCCTTTCGAAGAGGGTGTTAAGTTGTTTTCCAGGTCCACGCGCACGATTAGTGGGTGTTGAGTTAAACGGGTGATTTTTAGAAGGGATTTCAGTTGAAAAAGCGGGGGTTTAAGTTGAAACGGTCAAAAGAGCTGGTCGTTTACTTGTTTCAGGGGATTTAACGAGAGTTTAAGTTGTTGAAAAACGTCTGAGTAGTGCCAACGACATCGTGAAACTTGCGGAGATGAACCATTGAATCAGAGGTAATGAACGCGACAAAGTTCGTCTTCTTATTTGCGTCGAGATTCGAAAGGAAGGTGGCTCATTGCAGCATTAGCGTCAAAAAACAAAGATCCCTAAACTGACCTAATTCCGCTCGCAAGGCCGAGCGGAATCGGGGCCGTATATGATTCTTCTGGCACATTCGTTTCGCTGGTTTTGTTTTTCACCCTAATGCTGCGATGAGCCTTGGCCATATCGAATTTTAATGAATAAAAAGAGAAATTTTTTGGTGGACACTGTCTCCAAGGGCACTGGTCACTTTGAGTAACCTTATCCTAGTTTTTGACGTTTTGTGTAGACTAGTCCACTAAGGGGTGGGCCTGGAGCACTGCAGACCTTCAAAAATCCAAGCGTCGGAAATGGTTTTGCGTTTCAAAATTTCCAAGTATGTGTGACTTTGTTCTCTATTTCTTGCTCCGAAAACTCTTTAATGATAACATGTTGTGTATTGAAATCATTCGGAATAAAGAGTCTTCTAGATTTCGGCAAGTGTTCTTATGAAGAAACAGATGATGGACAAGTGGTATACAACGTTGGCGGGATGATCTCATGAGTCATTTGATCTACGAGATTTCGCCCACTTCCTGGCCGTTTTTCGTCGTAGGCCGTGCTTCCGTACTTACGAATCTTAGATGGACCTAAAATTTACAAGGTTTCTGCGAAAAAAGCGCGCATTTTTAAATTCGTGAATTCTGCATTTAAAGGCAGTATTCACGATGAAAAATTGAATAAGTTGCCCGTTTCTTGGCAGTAGAGTGAACTTTGGGTTGTTATAATAAGAGTAAGTACGGAAGTACGACCCAAAACCGCCAGGAAGTGGGTAAAAGTCTCATGGTCCAGCCAACTCACTGGAACACCCCGCCCACATCATGTAACAGTTGTCCTGCGTTTCTTTCACCAGGTGGGCAGATATCAATTTTTTTGAAAACTCTTTGTCGCGAAAGATTCTAGCATCCAAGCATATACATTGACCCATCGTATTCTTCACGAGTTTCTGGTACATGCCAGAGAAAACAAGGAAGTCACTATCCCATGAATTTCGACGCTGAAAACATTTGAGACGTTCGGTTTAATGTTTTGTACGCAGTGCGCGAAAAAACATTAGCAGGCGTAAATGAATCTTTACTAGGTTTTTTGAACGGTTCTATCTCCAATATTCGAGGGCTTCATTGAGGCCTTTACCTTATTATCCGCTACATTGTTAACTTAATTTTACAGAAACAAAGAAAACTAGAATACATGAACACTGCTCTAAAGGCAGAGTTCACGATAATCTTCGATTTTGAGATTAATCGCTAAGTCGATTGTTTGGCGCCAGAGTAGAACCAAAATGACGAAGAAACCAAGAAAAGCGCACCAGTAGAGCACGAAATCATTTACTCTCACCCCGCTTCTTTACCCTTAGTGGAACTGTTTGTTGTGACGAAGAAATCTTTTGTGGACCCGTCTTTTGCAATTCTCTATTTTGTGTTGCTCCGTTTTTCCATCGGACTCAAACTAATACTGTTTTTTTCCCAAAATTTTCTTCTCGCCGTTTCATCGTAATTTTGGTAACACTTGTGAACACTGTCTTTAAGTGTATATGAATTAAATTGTACACAATGACATTGTATTAATAAACCACAAAATAAGCCAGTGGATCCCAGCAATTAATTTGTATTGAATCCACTTATAAAAAGTGATCCCGTGACGAAGTAAACCATCATCCGAATCAGCACGGCCTAGCATAAATATTTACGCGAGTTGTCTTATTTGAGGTAGTTTGGGCTGCAGTGAAGGAGAGACGGGGAGGCGAGAATGGTCTGGCCGTCATTGTTTGACCAATGCTCATCCACCTGACACCGAGCTTCCTCTGCACGAGCGTTTATTGAATACATCCCCACTCCTTCAGCACGGTATTTGTTCGGATTGTGGGCCTACTTACGGGTTTCTTTTGAGATTGACGTCTCGATATATTTCATTTTTATTAGCAAACGTCTGTCAATTCACACAAAAGTTAGCTGTTTTGATCAATGCCTCAAGGCAGTGTTCACGATAATCTTCAATTCTGGGCTTATTTGCCAAAACATTTGTTTGTTACCCGATAAGAGTTAGCATTACGGAAAAGGTTTGAAAAAAACCTGCCAGAAGTTCATGGAAAGCTTTGTTCTCACCCCGCACCTTGTTTGCTCTTAGAGTGTTTGTTGTGATAGTGAACTCTTTCGTAAACCCGTCCTTCAAATTCCTTCATTCCCTGCTGCTTAGTTTTTTTTCCTCTGGCTCCTAACTAGGGGTCATATTCGCCCGCAACCCGTCGAGGGAAGTCGAAGGGAAGCGGAAGGGATGATACCGCAATATTCGTTGGAAAGCGTACAAATCAATTCCACCCGCAAACCAGTACTCAAAACGACTGGCCTCAGATGCTTTAATATCCCTAGGGCAAATGCCACGGGAATTCAGCCAGGTCCCCCTAATTTTGCTCTCAAGAAGAGTTAAAGGCAGTGTTCACGATAAATCTCGTTCTCGAAGTCTCGGTGTGAAACACTAAGTTGGCAGATGCTGGAGAGGATAGGGTCGAAGATAGCAACGAAAACTGGCCAGAAATCAATAAAAAAGGCTTTGAAAGCTATCCCGGTGCGCCTACCTATCCCGGTCCGCCCCCCAATCGGACGAGCTTGTGGCGCCGCTTACGTTTCGATGGAAAATCGCCAAGCAACTTTGCCGCGGTTAGCATTATCGATTCGCGCAGATTTCGTGATTATCGCGCGCTTGCCAAAATCAGCAGAGCCCATGATTCTCGTTCACGCCCTGAATTAAGAAATCGTTATTTTGACTTATTCTGGACGTTTTTCTTCCCTGTTTCTTCACTATTAATTACCTCATGACCAAACAATCCCAATTTTGGGTCGAACTCGAGTGCGATATTCGTCGTGAGCACTGCCTTTAGGTCCGAGGTGTATTTTAGTTCTCTTGCTTTTCGGATAAAGTGCATAACTGGAAGTGAAGGCTTCCATTTCGAAGTCAGCGTAGATATTAGCGTTCGAGAGCGAGCATAAGCACGCGTGAGTGGCTAGAAAATCGTGCGTCCTCGAAAAACATCGATTTGGCGTAATCGCGCGCTCCCTCAAGAAGTGGATGCTGCCTCAAGAATAAAGTTAGGGGATGTTGATCGAATCTAGCGCACGGGACGCACGCGGCGAAAACCTCTGCACGCACGTCGCCAGTGGAGCGCTTTAACCGAGCGCCAACTATGTTTCTTTTCAGAGGCCCCATAAATAACGCGCCCTCATGACGACGTGCACGCAGCGATCTTCTGTCATGTGTGCCAGCCGAACTGCTTCCGCACTGTGGATTCGATCAAAATCCCTAAAGTTACCCCTGCTCAGACATCCGCCTGTCAGACAAAGATATTAATTTCCAGATTTCATGCCTATCTTGCAAAGAGTCACATGCTGGTTACCGTGGTATCCCTGAAATCTTCTAGGAGCCCCTTTGAACGGAGTTATGGCTCTTCAAGGATGTCTAGGTTCTGAGGGTGAAATTTGGTGGACGAGTTGTCTCAGGCCTGTATTTCTCTTCATTCGCAAACCTAGCGCGTGACCGAGCCAGTATATGGAGACAGTTCGGCAATGGACTGAAGAACGAAAGACTTGTTCGGATTCATCCATCCGTCGAGCCGCTATCGAGTTCAAAAATCCGTAAGGGGGTCGGGCCTGTGGTGGTGAGCGGAGGGGGTCGGGCCTGTGGTGGTCGCTTATATCTCGCTCATTTGGAGGAAATGAGATCTCGCATTTGGCACGTGTTATACAGGAGGGGTCCTCTACACAATTCAATGAAAATCTCAAAATTCATATCTGAGGATGTACTGTGCCTTTAAAGGCAGTATTTACGATGAAAATCCCTTTCCTGTTTTTTTTACCTATCTTGAAAACGGTCCCATTCTGATTCTAATGATGTTTTCGGAATCGTAGAAGACCTTTTAGGAACGGAGTTATGGTCCCTCACAATTTGAGCTAGAGAGCATGGTGGACGAGTTTTCCAAAGCTTCTAACTTCCGTCCTTCGCAATCAATGTATGCAAGCTGACCTGAGTAAAAAGAGAAGTTGGGAATGAAGGGAAGAACGGGGCTTTTGATCGGAAACCATCGCTCAACTCACGATTTCGAGTGTTCCATTGTTCACGTAGAGGGGCGGAAAGGGGCCGGACTTGCCAAGAGCCTCGGGGTCCGCCCACTTTTCTAAGCCGCTTTGTGGCTCCTGGGTAGCATTTCGTCCCGTTTCTTCGACGCTGTTCTGCTTCTAAGAGCAACCAGGAGCGTTTGTGATGGAAATTTGAGGATGAAGTTCATCGTGAACAGTGCCTTCAAATTAGCACATGCGCCACGAGATTGCTCAAGGCCTGGCTGAGCAGCTTCTCGCTTCTTGCGCAGAACCAGTAGGATTTATTGGTCGTCCCAAAGGAAGACCAGTATGGCCCACGTGGAACCCGCATGCTGTCTGAAACTCGAGGAAAAGTCGGGGGTAAGAACTGACAGCAGTTTGATTGAAATATGATGTATAATTTTTCTGGATAAGGCTCCGAAGCTACCGGAAATAACCCTCAAAACTTATTTATAGACCTGAAAATCCCATAGGGTCGCTGTTCACCACTTTGCAGGTTTGACGAATTCGCCGCGGATGACTTGTCCGGCCCAATTTCCACTGAAATTCGATGCCTCTCCGTTAGACACCTCTCACCCCGCTGACACGTTCTTGCGACGATATCAACTTGAAACTCGCACCTGTGACGGGGACTGAATTGCAATTAGCCCTCTCCAGCTGCAGCTGTCTGGACTCCTGTTGATATAATTGGAATTTTTGTAGGAAAGGCAAGCCGTCTTCTCCTCTGAAAAAGTTATTCTCAACTGTTTCTATTCACCAGTGTTGCTGATTTTGAAGAATATTTTCTTTTTCAAATTTTACATGAGCGCAAATGAGATGGGTAGGAAAAAGTGTGATTTTTGGAGCTTTTTTCCTCAGTATTAAGAAGGACCGAGAAACGGGACAACTGAGACGAAATGGAGTTGGCACTTGGAGTTGAACTTGTACGGCTCTAAACAAATTCTTCTGAACACATCTCACTGTATCCCCAATTTGTTTTTATTCCGGAGTGATTTTTGCCCTAATGCTACATTTTTTATGGAGCGTATAGAGTTTTTACTCAACTTCGTAATATCCTTAGACTAGAGTCGTCACGAGTGTTCTCCAATTTGAGCAAGCAGAGATGTTGCGAAAACTTTCTTGGAAATGGAATTAAAAACTAAAGGTAAAAACGGTAATTGGTTCAAGTCTCAGATTTTCTTAAGAGTTCTTCCGTGGGGGGAATTTGAGACGCCCGACACGAAATGGAGGTCCATTTGTATCAAGGTAGATTACGTCAGTTCAATGACATTATGCCTATGACATTATGCTCATAATAGCAACAAATGAACCGCAGATTTGTGTTCAGCACTTGGAAACCTTCCAGTTGAGATTTTTGGGCTCTAATCCGAAGAAAATTTTCCTGAATACCCAAGAAATGCCTTATGGGTACCTTTCGCTTCTCGCAAAGCAACGGATTATTTATTCAATGTCACTGACCTACAACATCGAGAACATGGTTTCCCAAATCATAGAGATAGAGGTAAACAGTCCCTTGTGTGTAATGACACCCAAACTTGTGCGCTTGCTTGGAACTGGCTAAAACAGTAGGAAACTTCTTATCCTATTTGAAGCTTGTCTTAGATTCTTCTGTTTCCCCAAGCTCTTCCTTTTGTGATGTTAGAGGATCATAGCAGTGCCCTCAACCCACTCTGAAATCCCCTAAAAGTAACCTTGACTTTTCATTTGAGCCTCAATATGTGCCTACGTAATAAGCTTTTTTATGTACTGTCATGCATTCCGTCAAAATACGTTCGTCTACTCTTTTTTCACGATTGCACACAGCTCGCCTTAAGCCAGAATGATGATGAAAGATAAGTCCGTTGAGTTCGACTGGAATGCAGATTTTGGCCTACTGCACAATTCTACCACTGCATGGTACAGAATTTAGTATACATATATGCGTCTCGAATATTCGTCAGCTCGTATAGAGAGGAACACATTTCCGCTGTAGTTCGCTGGTTTCCGTGTCTCGTCCGCAAGTTTCCCTAATTTGCGTTGTTTTTCACGCGGTCCGCATCCGCCCCTCCGTCAGTTCATTGCTTCGGATAAGTGCTGCTTCACGTCACTACAAATCCTGTTCGACACACCTCAATATGCATAACTGCAGATGCTCGAGCTCACTTGCCTCGGAATCTTTCCATGTCAAGATTTTAACGAAACACTGTTGATTGAGGCGATCTGAACTCTGGCCAAGGTTTGTCCCCTCGTAGGAAGTTTAACACAGGTACCTATATATGTACTCAAATCCAAGCATATATATTGCAATATTCAATAATACGACATCTATTAGGGGGACAGAAAAGTAATGTCGTTTTCTTACGCTAAATACAAACACATATGTACTGCTCTGTTTACTTTTCCAATCTGCTTCAAATGTACTTGGATGGTCGACCAGGGTTGGTTGAGACTACTACATATTCGACAATTCCTCTATTGTCTGACACGAATTTGCATCCTCTTCCGCCCTTTGCACGTCGTTGTCTAACGTTGATGGTCTTTCTGATCGAGATGAGTTAGAGAGATCAAAATTCCCCGATTTGTACTTGGAAAACCACCTTTAGCTTTTACGATCGTCCAATGCATCTGGATAAACATCGACAATGTTTGTGGTAGCAACTGTTGTCTTTCTTCCCTTGCCAAACTCAAAAAGCATGCAGTGCCGAATGTGCGCCCTCTTCTGGTGTTTGGCTTGCCATTTTACCCGAAATTACAAAAAAGTGGAATTCAATTGTCTATAAGTAAAAAAGTCATTATAGCCTCACAATGTATTTGGCACGCCTCGTAACCAAACAATAAGCTAATAAATGACAATCAAGTATCGACATGCGCAGAAACGACATTACTTTCAGGTCCCGCTAATATTTCCTAATATTTGTGCAGAAGTGTACCTAACTTTAGACTCTGTTGACTATGCAATCCGAGAAAAGAAATTTATGAAAACTGTTTGGAACTTTTCTTCTTCCGTCCTTCCAATCATTGTGGAGCGTTTTTTTCCTGGATTCATCTTCAAAAAACAAATGTGCAGCCATATGGCGCTAATTCCGCCAGATGCGAGGAAGGTCGATTTCGTCTCATCACTTGACACCGCGGCTTGATTGACGTGCGACTTGAGGTGCAGCCTCTGAATATTCGGTGACTTAACATCCGAGAAAGGCTTCTATAGTGATTTTAGGAAATCTTTTCCTTTTAGCTGATTCACTGTGTATAATAATATGTGTGATAGTATGTAGCGCCATCACGGTATATCATAAGAGATTCTTAAAGGCAGTGTTCACGATAAAAAATGTTTCTTTGTTTTCTCGCCTATCTTGAAAACGGCCCCACGCTGATTCCAATGATCTCTCTGAGATCGTACAAGACCTTCTGGAAATGGAGTTATGGCCCCTCAAAAATTGAGCTAGGGAAAATGGTGGACGAGTTGTCCAAGGCTTGTAACTTGCGTCTTTTGCAGCTGATCTATGCGAGCTGACCTGAGTAAAGAGAGAAGTTGAGAATGAAGGGAAGAACGGGGCTAATGATTGGAAATCATCGCTCATCTCACGATCTTGAGCATTCATTTGTTTACGTCGGTGGGCGTGTGATGCGCTTTTGAGGTTTGCCTTGCGCTCGAAATGGCAACTTCAGGCTCTTTTGGAGCTTTTCCTGACTCGTTTTCATGCGTTATTTCGACGTCTACGTTACATTGTGCCCCTCCACTACCCATTCCTAGTGGAAACTGAAACACAATTTTTATCGTGAACACTGCCTTTAAAGCACTGCAATCTAAGATAACAAGAAGAGTATAATTACATCGTGTTGTATTTCAAGACACGTCCGAGACTCGCAATAAATCGAGCAGGCGGATTTTCCTGAGAGCCTTTACAAACTGAGACGATTTTCCACAGGCTATTAATTGGGCAGGTAAACATTCTAGCCATCCTGTAGTACGAACGATAGAGGAAATCGAGCGGAGCATTCTGTGAAAACGTCCCATTCTGTGATGATATAATCAATGCAGTACAGCGCATATTTTCGTAAGAAACGAGTTTTCCGGCGCTTCCAGCGAAAAACGCCTCACACCCATAAGTTGTTGTATTGTGGTGCGGTTTCACCGTTAGGGTTATTTTTGGGTTTCTCTCAACCGCCCAATTCGATAGTATATCCAAAAAGTTTGTTCATGTCATTAGTGCATCAGAGAATAAATAATGAAATAGTGGGATATGATGACAGGTTTATCGCAGTGAAAGCACTCCTGCCAGCCTTATCTACTTGAGAAACTTCCGCGTTGGCCTCGTGTCGTATCGGGGTAGCCGATACTTATAAATGTATCGGCGTGTTATGACAAATGAGAAAGATTGTAGTTGAACCACTCTAAAATGAGCTGTCAAATCGAATTCTGCTCCTCGGGAACTCTTATTGTCTTGGAAATAATCCCAGTTCTAGTTGAAAGGGAATCGAAAGATGAGATGACGTCCATTATTGCTGCCCGTGCCATAATTTTTCGCATGACTGCGTTTTTCAGCGCTAGGTTTCGTCTTTCGAGGCCAAAAAGAGTATCTTCTATTGAGGTACGGGTGGCGATGATTGCCATCCATCTTCGTAGCCCGCTATTCTTCACCATAGACGTCTGACAGAGTGATGGCCCAGAACCGGTCTTCACTTGCCTCACTTCTAAACTCGCCACCAATCTCACAGTGCTCGGCATGATTGCTGCCTCTCGAAAAACACCCTTCACATCCAGATTAAGCTTCTTAATATATTTGAGTTTAGGAACGATGCGGCCATCTTAACCTTATAAAACCTGGGGCCTTTCTAGTATGCTCTTGATTTCGATTATAACCATAGCAAGGAGCAGTCGCTCTTCTGTCGGGACATCCTCATCACCGGATACATTGCACGTAGGCCCACTGCTCCGCTGTCTCTGCTAATCGCAAGCGAAAGCTCTCCAGGAATATCCCAGAGCTTACATACATCGACATTCTTATCTGTTTTGTTGTTTCTACACTGCGTCTGCACTTTTCAGTTGTTTATCGACTTCTGGAGCTGCGCTGCAGACTCACGTTCTTCCATTTCTATGAGTATCAACTATGTCGTTTCTTTTTCCTTCGAGATGCCTATGGAACACCTCATTCCGTGGGATTTAATCTTTCACGTATACACTTTGCATCGTGAACGAAAAACTTTCAAAGTAAGATATGTTGATCAGCATGTCACAATTCTAACACCTTTTTGAAGTTGATTTTGGTCCCATGCAGTCTACCGATAGAATCGGCCTTGCAAGCCTTCCGACAAATAGGGGGATATTTTTTCGGACCGGTTTCCGTCATAGCTCAAACTCACAGCATTGATTGATCAATGGATGAACTACGTAAAGGTTTCTTTTACTTTCGTGAAAGGAGGTTTCGTTCGAGTCCTAAATGCAGGCATCTCCTAGGCCGGCTGTGCAATATTTCTCACCTGGAAAGTTCTAGTACTAATCGCGGACAAAAAGTATCATGATTAATACTTCTGAATGCTCTCATAGAGTCCACGTCTCTCATAGAGTCCACGTAATAAATTTAGTCCGCTTAATGGACGGGGCTGCGACGGCCGCGCGCGATCGAAAACGCGTTCGCCGGGCGGGATTGCCGCCAACACCACACGTCCAGTCGCCTGGTAACTAAATATAATACGGAAACTATATATAGTTCTCGCGTTGGAATAATTTAATATTTGTTTTATCTAAGAACAGTTTTTTTGAGAAAATCGACGGAAATCGAGCCCTTTACTGCGCAGGAAGGTGTCCCCCAGCGGCAGTTACCATCTTGTCAAGTTCGTAACCACATTTCCATTATGATTTCATTGGATTCATGCGATTTCAATCCATGTCCTTATTAGCAAAGAAGTTTTCAAAGTTTTGATGATCCAACGAGATTACATTCGAAAACTGCATCATTCCGACCAGAACCTTTAAAGTTCTGTTCGAAAATTCGGAGCTCAAGTGTCAGCTTCTTAGAAGCCGACTTCAAAACAGTGCTTTACCCAGATTTTGGAGCCCTAGATTCCGCAAAAATCATGCGTCAAAGTTTAATCATAGCTAGAGGACTCTAGTATTCGGAAATAGTTGTTCTGATACATTCGCCCGCTATTTTATATGGTATATAGCGTACTAGGAAGGAGCAAGGCGAGATGAAAATAGGGGTTGGAAGAGAAAACGTGTGTGCAACGCATACAGCCTTAGGGGTATTTTTGAAGCAAGAAATCAGATCTGTCCGTACAGTCCTGTTTCTTTGATCGTGTGTCTTCTTTCGTCCCATAGAAAGCCGTTCTTATCTCATCGAGCATTCATTTTTTGAGAACTTCTGAGTACGGTAGGTTCAACAAATATCATTTACCCAACATACTTCGCTGCAACTTTTCAAAAATTAGGTGCTAACATTGCTCCGAAAAGGAGTTATTACACAGTTCACACTGCACGGCGCATTTTCCGAGGTCAAGTTCGAAGAAGAGAAATCGGCTTGTTAGAATAAACAACATGAGTGGCGTCTAGGAGCGGCTCGGGTTGTAGAATCGGCACGCGCGGCTGAAAGCACCTGCGTCCACGTTAGGGGAGAACCATACTTGGAGCGCGACAAATGAATTGGGGAGCCGCGATGCGGTCAGCCGTCGCACGCGGCGTTTGCGTGACAGCTGCTACGTTTTTGTGCTGTTCTCATGAGAGGGTAGATCTGGCCATCAAAAATGAAAAATCTAGAAACTAGATGCACCCAAATTCAGTGAATTAGGCAAACTTGCCTAATTCAAACACCTGCGAAAACGAAACAACAGCGAAAATAGGCATAAAAACTTCTAAAACCCTACACTTTCAGATTTATGCATCTCTGGGTGAGGACGCAAAATGGCGTTGACGTTTGGTTTCGCTTGAGAGCGATGCGATGTATTGGCGCGATGTACATAGCAAAGCAAAGCACATCGCGCGCGATTTTCGTGGCGCGATATTAGTATGATCCCCCCTTATCGTTTCAGCTCCGCGATCGGGGAATTTGTCTAGCCTAACTCCGCAGAAGCGTCTCCCATCTTCTGTATTCGATCAGCAAGCCGCCGAAATCACTGATTGATTATGCCAGTTCGAAGGAATTTCCTTTTTGCAATTTCGGTCTGCGAACTATTTGAGAACGACTCGTCGTCCGATCCACAGTCTTAAAGGCAGCAGACACGCTCGAAAAAGTTGTTGAGATAACTACGTTTCTGAAGTCGCATGGCTCCTAGTAGACTGCTCACGCCGTTGGAAGCGTCAAAAACGAGTCAAAACTACTAAATTTCAGCAATGCAAATCGAAAAATTTCTGCAACCCCGCCCCTGAGCTTCTGCATTCCCGTCCCAAAATACAAACTCCTCCAGGTTGATAGTACTAATACTGTCACTTTGGCTAGTTTTTGATGCTTTCAAAGATGTTAACGTTCCAGTACAGGCTGTAAGAGTTTATCGGCATCTCTATCTCAACCGTTTCGTTGCTGTTATTCGCTGTTTCAACCACACGCCGTAAAACTCGTCCACTTTCACCCGATAACAAAATAACCGTTATTTCTCTATTTGCTTACAGTTTTCTTCCGTTTTTTTTTGTCAGTTTCCAATACAACCAGGTCCAAAACTTCGATTTATGTAATAAAATCGATATCATTTTTGAGCGTGTCTGCTGCCTTTAAAGGCAGTGTTCACGATGAAAATCGTTTTTTTCATAACAGTCCCATGCTGATTCCAACGATATCTCTGAAATCGTACACGACGTTCTGGGAAAGGAGTTATGGTCCCTCAAAAATTGAGCTAGAGAAGCATCATGGACGAGTTTTCCGAGGCTAGTAACTTCCGTCTTTTGCCGCCTATGTATGCGAGCTGACCTGCGTAAAGAGAGAAGACGAGAATGAAGGAAAGAACGGGGACAATTATTATAAACCATCGCTCATCTCACGATTTCAAGCTTTCATTCGTTCACGTCGATGGCGGGCAATGCGCTTTTCGGGTTTGCCTTGCGCTCGAAGTTGTAGAAATGTACCCATTCCTACTTTAATTTCAAACATTTTTTTCATCGTGAACACTGCCTTTAATGTATTAATGTGATGACGCTGCTTCCGATCCGCATTATAGTGCAAGACGTGATCTCATTTCGTATTCATGAAATGGGGACTGGAGCTTGTGTTGAATTCATATTCCTGCTATATGCAGTATTTAATCTCCATTTGACTCACATATTCTAAATCGAGTAGGGTTAATCGGGAAGAATTTCGTCAAGTTGTCTATGCAGGTGTTCAAAATTCTGAAAATTTTCGGGTTCTATTTTTTTTAAATATTCTTACGATTTTCCGAGACGATATATGAATATTCAGACACAAGAAATATGCTTATTTGTATATCCTCTAAAATTTTTTTTGAATAATGGCATGAATCTCCACAAACATTTTTCTTGTAGTGAAGAAAATACTCTAAGGTTTTTCCATGTTAGCAAACTGTAGATTATTTAATTCCCCACCTGGAGGTCATTACTCCAATTACTAGGGTGGGCGAGGGGAGTGTTCAGGTGGTAAACCGAGTTAACAAAGCCATTTTCTGGGGTCATTTAGGATTAAATCAGTAGTAGTAAATGCAATCGAAAAATTGCGAGAAAACTCAAAAAAAGTTTGAACAACATAACAGGCTGGGGTGCAGACATAGTACATGCGTACATATAAACATACAGCACACAGCACATGAAGCAAATATTGAGGACGCTATTTTGCGTCATGTACGCAATAGTGCGTCTCTGTGCTGGTTTATCGTGTGGCATTCAGAGATTTGTGCGGCGCGATTTCCATTGCGGAGTGTCAGTGACGTCGCACATTCAGTAATCGCGCCGCGGCGCGAGAGGACTTTACCCCCCCCCCCCCAAGGAGTTCTTCCAAAGAACCACTGTCACAGATACATTACATCTTGGGTAAAGTACTGTCGTTGCAGAATTCCGGTCCGCAATGGCGGACAACGTCTGTTCCCTCACGCAACAGGATGATAATCGTGCTGAGCCCGCTTAGTCCCGGCTTGCATAGTCTCCTGCATATATTGTCTGCAAAGTGATGCTAACTATTATATTTTTTGGAAGTATGATGATTTCCAGCGTCTAGACGTTACTCTCTAACACTTGCATGGCATGTGGTGTTGACACCAGCAAAAATTGCTGTCGTTAATGCCGTTTTCTCGAAAACAATCGCATTTCAGCTCGGAAGCATTTACGTGTGTTTTTCTTTTTCGTTCGGAGACACGAAATCCTGCAAAAGCCGAGATTTTCAAAGGCTTATCAATAATTTCTGCGTTGGTTCTAGAAGTATTTACGAAAGTAGGTATGGCAGCGAGCCACAACATATTTCTGCTATTTATCTATGTGTTACTTACTGCCACGGAGCAGTGAATCTCTGAACTTCTCCCCTCTGGACAAATACGCCGAATATTTATCTGAAATCCGCTTTTGAGGTAGTCTTCTGCATTTTCGGAGTCTGAATTTCTTACTCCAGTAGAGTTACGACCACAAATCTATTCGACTCCTTTTAGAGACAATGGCTTGTTGATCGAATGTGTGGAATGGGAGGAGATTAGCGGCAGTTCGGCTGGTCAAAGGCAGCAGACACGCTCAGAAATGGTATCAATATTATGACATAAATCAAAGGTTTGGGGCTGGTTGTATTGGGAACTGACGAAAAAACGAACGAAAACTGTGTGCGAATTAAGGAATAACGGTTGTTTTGTTATCAGGTGAAAGTGGACGAGTTTCACGGCGCGCGGTTGAAACAGAGAATGTTAGGAACAATACTGTTGAGATAGAGAAGCTGATATTCTCTTACAGCCTGTACTGGAACGTTAACCTCGTTGGAAGCATCAAAAACCGGCCAAAGTGACCGTATTAGTACTATCAATCCGGACGAGTTTGTATTTTGAAGCGGGGTTGCAGAAATTTTTCGATTTGCATTGCTGAAATTTAGTAGTTTTGACTCGTTTTTGACGCTTACAACGGCGTGAGCAGTCTACTAGGAGCCATGCGACCTCAGAAACGTAGTTATCTCAACAACTATTTCGAGCGTGTCTGCTGCCTTTAAAGCGACGAGCACGAAGGCGTTCACGTGGTTGCTGGAGCGCAGCGCGCGGCGAAGCTAGCCGGTGGAATTCTCACTGTGCATACTTTCGGCGTGGGTCCTGGTGCTATTTTGCGTTCCCCATTGAAGATTATCGCAAACTCGGTGCATCTATATTATAGCACATGGCACCGAGTTTGCGCCAACCTTCAATAGGGAGCGCAAAATATCACTAGAATTCATGTCGACTGTACGTGACCGCCTAATAAATTTGAATCATCCGGTAAATCGATTTTTCTCTTCAATGTCAGAAAGTTTAAAGCTGCTTCTGGTTTCAAGACATAAAGATCGGGGAACCTTCTCATAATTCAAGGTAGAGGAGATTTCTACGCATTCGGAAAATTGCAAATATCAGATTTGCCAGAAAATATTCGACTGTTGGTGGATTTCGACCAATTTTTCGGGTATTTTTGGTTTAATGAATGCGAGGAAATCTACTTTAGCCTTACTTATGAATATGTTTGCACAAGGTGCTGAGTTGATGGCAAAACGCTTAGCTCCGGGCGAGATTGAACCAGCATATCCCCTTTGCATAGCATAAAGGGAATATGCTGGTTCAATCTCGCCCGGAGCTAAGCGTTTTGCGATCAACTCAGCACCTTGTGTAAACATACAATTACGTGTACTGCGACGTTGAAGTGCAGTTACCGCAAAAAAATCCAAAAATCGTGTAAGACTTGACTTATGAATGCTTCACCCCTCAGATGTTGGCGGAGAGCCAAAGACAGCTCGGAGCTTGAAAAGAAAAGTTGATGATTCGAAATTATTCGATGCCCAGGTATAACTCCCTCTCGGCGCCTTACATTCTGTCGATAAACCGAAGAAAGTCGTTCTAATATCACCTGTCAGATTCCTATCCAAACTAACTTGATTACAAGATTTTTTTTATAGCTCTAGAAATTTCAGAAAGTGCCTGCGTTGCTTTGTTGCTTCAAAAAAAAGTGGTCATAAGATCGCTATATACCAGGTTGTTCAATATGTTTCGTCGTTCGATAAGAGAGGGCGTTGCTTCTAGAACATTTTTTTTTGTTCTGTTCGTACGCTCTTCATATGAACGTATGTGAAGTTTCATTTCAATCTGCCCATTCATTCTTTGTTTACAAGTCATTTAGTGTCGCCGTGTCACATCAATGGAAAAATTGAATATCGTACAGTGATTAAATTCTTATTTTTGGAAGGTGTAGCACCAAAATAAATTCACGAACGAATTTTGAAAGAGTAAAATGATTGCTCACCTGCAATTAGAACAGTAGAAAGATGGGTTGCTGAATTTAAACGTGGTCGTACAAGCCTTGAAGACGATCCACGTGAAGGACGTCCAAAAAGCGCATCAACACCAGAAATCATAGCCAAAATACAGGATATGGTTTTGGAAGATCGTCGATTGACTGAGATAGATTTAGTAGAGGCTCTACACATCTCATTAGGCAGTGTGAGCCATATTGTGATATTTTGGGTTTTAGAAAGCTGTGTGCACAATGGGCGCCGCATTCGCTAACAATGAAACGAAAACACATTCGAATGCGACTTTCTCAGCAAAAGATGGAGCGTTTCAAAAAGGATAAAGTGGATTTTGGGCTTCGATTCATCACTATGAATGAGATGTGGGTCTATCACCATGACCTTGAATCAAAACAAGAGGCTAAAGAGTGGTGTGAACCTGGTTGTTCGGCTTCGAAACGAGTTCGTGTCCGGAAGTCGGCCAAGAAGGTTATAGCATCAGTTTTTTTGGGATGCGAAAGGAATTTTGTTTGTGGATTACTTGCAAACTGGTAAAACAATTAATTCTGGATACTATAGCAACCTTTCGGACCACTTGAAGGGAAAAAATCGTGAAAAAAGGCCCGATGTGCAGAAGAAAAAATTCTGTTTCATCAGGACGATGCCCCGTGTCACAAGAGCATTTTGACAATGGCTGATATCCATGAATTGAAGTTCGAATTCTTGGAGCATCCACCGTATTAACCAAATTTGGCCCTCAGCGACTTCCATTTGTTTACAGAACTCAATAAATTTATGCGTGGCAAGCTTTTTTCATCAAATGAAGAGGTCATAACGGCTGTTGGAGCGTATTTTGCAAACCTTCCGGATTCTCCTTCCAGGGATGGGATCCACAGATTGGAGTATCGTTGGAGCAAGTGTATTAATGTCTAGGGAGATTATACTGAATAATAAAGTGTATTTTGAACCATAAAATTGTGTTTTTCTTATCGAACGACGAAACTTATTTGAACAACCGGGGATGAAAATACTCTAATAGGAGCATCAATTTGTACTTAAAGGCTCAGTCCACCTTCAGGGTTAATTTTTGAAATTATAGGCCGGCTGCCGTGTATAGCAACTTTTTTCAAGGGCGAAATCTCAATTCGTCCGAATAATCGAAAAAAAAACTCGATCACGCCCCTAGAGAAAAAAAGGGTTACGCCCACCGACAAGTTTACGACCTAAATTGGGACGATACGAGAGATGAACTCCAATAATATTTATGTTCTGCTTTTTGTTATGGGTCTAGCTCTCTGTTGAGTTCCGCTCCAATGCGATGGCTGCGAAAATAGAGAAAAAAAACAGAACCGAGACAACTCGTCCACTAAATTCTCACCGTTACGCAATTCAATTACGCAAGCTTTTAGTGGCCATAACTATATTTGTAGTGGGCCATGGGCGTTTCTGGGGAACCTTTAAAGGCACAATCCAACCTCAGAATCGCTTTTCTGTCTTCTTACCCATCGTGTGAACGGTCCCACAGTGATCCCAATGATGTCTCTAAAATTGTTCAAGTCCCCCTGGGAACGGAGATATGGCCCCTCAAAAATTTATCTTCTGTAGCATGGTGGACGAGGTGTCCGAGGCTTGTAACTTCCGTCATTTTCGACCGATGTATGCGAGCCGACTTGAACGAAGAGAGACGTTGCAACTGAAGGGAAGAACGGTTCTATGGTTTGAAAACCACCGCTCATCTCGACACTGTTGAGCTCGGAAGATCGTAAAAGGGGCGTGTCAAAGTGGCTTCTTGAGGTGGGCGCCTCAGGTTGGCCTACTTCTATATCCCGCTTATTCGGATGAAGTGAGAGCTCGCACTTGGCAGGTGCTATATAGGACTGGTCTACTTCACAATTATGTGAAAATCTCAGATTTCATTCCTTAGCTTGGACTGTGCTTTCAAAGGCAGCGTCCATGATGGAAACCATACATTAAATTTTTATGTTTTTGTATGGCTTGGGCTCCTTAGTGAACGAAAATGTCGATAGAGCTCCTTGAAAACCTTCATTTTAAAAGAAAAAGCAGTTTGAATACACCGTTTAAGTGAATTTGAATTTCGCGTTAAAATCTATTTGAAGTTTTTCTGCATGCGAAGGCATTGCCTTTCTCATATTTGACGTTGTTCTGCATGTGGGGGTTTGTGCCGCAACTGTTTTTTATGCTGTTTGACGGCCTCATCAACATTCCATGGAAAAGTGGTAGATGAGCGACCCAGAAAAGGTAGATGATCGACCCCACGGCAGTTTTCTGGTGGCCCTAACTTTTAAGGGGTGCCTTTTCGGAGCCTCAAGCTTCTTGGTTGTTGTCAGCTAGCCCGGATTGTTTGATTGTAAACATAAACTTGAAAGTGATTTTCATCGCGCCCGATGCCTTTAAATGCAGCAGACGCGCTAGAAAAAGTCGTTGAGATAACTACGTTATAGGGGTCATTAGACTCCAGTCAGAACGCTTACGCCGTTGAAAGCGTGAGGAAACCAGTCAAAACAACTAAATTTGAGCAACATCAGGTCGCAAATTTTTGCATACTCCGCCCGTGAGCCTCGCGGACTCCACCCCCTCCCCTATCACCAAAAAAAACCTGTCAACATTGAATGTTCGTATGTTGTTACTTTGGCCAGTTTTTGAATTCCGACGACGTGAGCGTTCTACTACAGGTCGTGAGAGCCTTTTACCTTTGCTAGCACAACCACTCTACTATTTCAACCGAGCGGGCATGCTGCTGTGTAAGTTGTCCACTTTTACTCCATAGCAAAAACGATCCACTATTTCTCGATTTGTATCCAGTTTTCGTCAGGTTTTCCGTTAGTTACCCATAATACCAGCTCCAAACCTTCGATTTACTTCGTAAAATCGTTAGCAATTTCAAGCCTGTGTGTTGCCTTTGATTTGCGTGGCCGTGACAGCAATCCTTAAAGGCACTGTTCGCGATAAACTTCATCCTCCAATTTTTCATGACAAACGCTTCTCGTGGCTCTCAGAAGCAGAACAGCGTCGAAAAAACGGGAAGAAAAGCTACCCAGGAGCCGCAAAGAAAAGTGGGCAAACCCCGCCGCTGTGGGCAAATCCCGCCCCTGTCCGTCCCTCGACGTGAACAAAGAAACACTCGAAATCGTGAGTGGAGATTCTGATCAAAAGCCCCGTTCTTCCCTTCATTCTCAGCTTCTCTCTTTACTCAGGTCAGATAGCATAGATCGACTGCAAAAGACGGAAGTTACAAGCCTCGGACAACTCGTCCACCATTTTCCCTAGCTCAATTTTTGAGGGACCATAACTCCATTCCCAGAAGGTCTTGTACGATTCCAGAAGCATCATTGGAATCAGAATGGGACCGTTTTCAAGATAGGCAAGAAAACAGAAAAGCGATTTCTATCGCGAACAGTGCCTTTAACAATATGGCATTGTTTCCTGTGGCGACGATTCGAAAGAGCTTGAAATAATTACGTCAGGTTTCATGTTTTCGCGTTTGCTCACAGATCGAAATTCAGTTGCAATCAATTTTTATCGTTGCCTTCCACCAATTGGATTTGGATGCTTAACACGAATTTCAAAGCTGTTTTGCCGCGGTCGTCAATCGAAAACCAGCAAATATTAATAGCCTTGTATTTTTACGATGTACGCTCAATTTCCTCTAGAGCCAGCAGTCACGGGGCCTTCAAATCTTCGTCATATTTACTATTGATTCGCCTTCGCTCTGCTATGAAAAAGAACCCATCATCTTATTGGGTTTCCCGTGAAAGAATTTGCCGTACTCTATTCCCTTCCATATTTAGAGCACTTTACGCCGAGCCCCTAGCAAGCTACCTGCTCTTTCTAACAGGCGTTTCTCTGCTCATACTACTGAAGACAGAAATCAGATGCGCTCCCCGGGAGGGTATAAATGCTATGTACTTGTAACCCTGTCGCGTTTGACTTATCATTCGCCAGTCAGTTGATTGATGAGATACAGGATACATGTTCCAGTGGGAAATTCCATGTAGACTAAGCTGCTGCGAATCTGATTACGGATGTCAGTCGAGAGACAGAACACCCGATCGTGAGCATGAGTAATGAGCGCTGGCTCTATGCGGCTTTGGCTCCGAGAATATTCAACAGAGAGTCACGCGAAACATAGCTCCCTATTCACCGCATTGTTGCGTATTTTTTCAAGGAGTGCCTTGAATGGGAGGGGAGTGGTTGTCCTTTCTAGCAGATGTCATAAGAAAGAAGGCAACGATGCGAAAGAATTTCTTTAGCATCTTCTAATCAGGTGATTTTCAGTTATACTCAGGCTAGGACCTGTTTTAAAGATTTAGTTCAAAGTGGTCCTACCCACGAGGGTTCGTAGAATGCACAAGGTCCTTCGGCCACAGCTACGTATCAGGGCGAAATGATTTGGGTTAGTAGATGAAGACAAATGCGTTCCTAGCTGCATTCATACGGTTTGACACTTACAATTAGCTCAGTAAGGCCCCCGTCAGAAATAGTCGGAAAAACAAGTCCGGGCAGAAAAACCAACCTTGGGTGCGATGGCCCTGCCCGTGTGCGCGCGTAGAAAACCTGTATCGACTGGGTGGATTGCGGACGCAAGCCGACGGTCGCCAACGAACTCATTTGTGGATTCCCTGCACCCATCTGTCATTATTTCGGTGTGCATCAAGCGAGTGGGCCTCAGTGAACCGACCAACTCAGACGGGGGCTTACCTTTGGGACGAACTCGCAAGGTAAAGTGAAAAAAGACGAAAAAATATGGCTCCGAACTGTAGTAGGGACGACCTTATTGGATGTGTGATGGGAACTCAATGATTGACACAACGTCGCTGTACACATTAGTAACCAGGAAACAAAACAATGTCTGGCATGTCGAAAACAGCCGACCACAGCAGAAGAAGAGCACAAGGTTCGTCATATCCCCGCAACTGGTTCTCCACTGAATCCTGCTTGATCCGATTCACTATTCAGCCCTAGTTATAAAAGCCCCCTTCCAGCTCTGCAAAACAGCGGCGAAAGTTTTTTCTCACGGTTTTTTCGCCCTTTTCTCATAGCTTCGTCCGTGATATTTGGGCTTCCACATACGGGAAAAATATTGATAGAATTCCCTAATTGAGATCTACAAGATGTTACTGGAATTTCGTTGATAGCCTTAAATATATGTATGTATGTTGCTCTTTCCAAAATACGTATTGACTTAGGATGCTCTGCCGGCTCCTTCACACTGCCCGGTCAAAACTTGCTCTGGAAAAGGCGACATACCTTCATTTAAAGGCAGGGTTCGCGATAAAAACTATTTTTGAGTTCTCTTCATGAGAATGTAGACTTGGCCATCGCAAAAGTAAAAATAAGTGAAAAAACCCGGAAATTCGCGGGGAAAACGCTCAAAAACAATGTAAAACGGCTAATTACCGGTGTCGGCCGGCCCCCTAATTAACGAGATTTTCGTGAATGCTTGCTTATCCGCCTTTTATTTTGCTGCTAAAGTAATCAGGAGTCTTCAGAAATGTTCGGAAATTACTTTAGAAGTAGAATAAAAGTTGACAAAACGAGCTTCTACACAAATCCCGAAATTTGGGGGCGGGAGGACACCAAGCAATAACTTGTCCCGGAGTGTTTTTTCTCCGATTTTTTACTTATTTTCACTTTTATGATGGCCAGATCCACCATTCCATGGGGATAGCACAACAACCGATTTTATCGAGAACCCTGCCTTTAACGTATAGTTGGAGCTGTCAACAAAATTTATCGTCTTGTAGACTCTGATAATACAATTCTAGCAATATTCTTTCCATCCTCGAGAACCCCAATATGACTGAGTTATGAGAAAAGGGGGAAAATTAGCGAGAAAACGCTACTTTTGCTGTTATGTGAACCTCAAGATTGGGCATTGTACGCTTTCCAGCTCTGCCGATAATCAATTTCAAGTCTGCGACATTTTCGAGGCGAGATAATGCCGGCAGTCCACATCCATCATAATATAAAGAGGATTAAAGAGGATTTCACGCCTATGACGCGCAATTTCGAGAGAATGAGCGCACGAAGAGCGGCAGTCGTAAATGTCAGACCAGCAAGAGTGAGCTCTCTAAATTCAAAATGAGCATTAGCAAGGAATTCTCGTCTGCTCTGTATACATGCATTCGAAGAAAGGTTCGCTGCCAGTTGACTTTTTCCAGTCTCAATTGGCCGAGTCCGCTAACAAATGTGGTCATATCTCAACTGGAGCACCGCGTCCAGCTGCTGTGAAGATTGATGACGTCCCTTGGTGTTCGCGGAAAGAAATAGTGATTCTTTTTTTAGCAACGAGCTGCTATGGTGGAGTCGATTTTAACCGGCGCTTTGTGTACTATCGCAGAACGGCTAATTTTTATTCGGCAGAATATCTGGCACAGTCATGACCGAAAACAGGGCTTTCAACAAAATTTTGCTCTAAATCCCTCAAGATGTCCAATATTTTTATTTGACTAAATTTTTGAAGTGTAATCTGCGCAGAAGCTTCCAGTAACTTTTTTACAAAGTTTCTAGTTGAATTTGATGTGTTTCAGTTAACTTACATTTACCTGCGTTCAGAAGTCCATTAGTTGTACTTTTTGCAGTGCTGTCATCACTAGGTCACATTGAAAAACAGGCATTTCAATTGAGAATACCTCTCAAACTAAGGACAGTTCTACTCGCACCCCGACGACTTGGAAAATCTTGGTTTCGTTGTCGTATATGAACAATCTTCTGTTTCCGAATGAAATTTATTCCCGTTCATCGCATGCGTCTGCGCGCGTACGCTGCGTCTCTTTTTCCCCACACTTTCTTGCTGTCTCTACCCTCTCTCCGCACAATCGCGTGAGGGAACAGAAAAAAATTGGCTCGGCAACAGATGATAGATTGTACAGTTGACTGCAATGTTAACACTTAAGAGACCGCGTGTCCACACTGCGCACCAACGCCATAAAACTTTCAATATTTTCTGAAGTTCTAATGCGTGAAGCCCTCCTCAAACACGAATAGGTTCTTCATAATGTAAACTATCTACATTCACAGTGGTCAAGCATTTTGAGTGCTCTTAGTAATTTTACTACCACCTCCGAAAATGGCACTTTTCGAATTTCCGAGCTTCTTTGGTGAGAAAACAAATTGTCCCAAACTCTGCTCAAGGGGTTTATTAAGATGATGCTCATCACGTAGCTGATGTCCTCTAGTTGATTTTCGGAATAGCAGTGACGCCTATTTGAGATAACTGCAGTAGATCATCGTTTCGAATTTCGCGGCCTTGACCCCGAAGGTCATTCGAGCTGCTGCACAAGGTTCCGGTGTTTTCTTTGCAATTTTCAATGAAATTTCCTTCGATTGCGGTATGTTAGCCATCGTTTATCTTTGTTGCAGATTTCGCTAAATTGCGAGAGGGAAATAATTTGAGGGGGGCGGTTGAAAACCTGTTAATAGTTCGATGCTCAAAATTTTGTTGATACTAGGTACGGGGTGTACTTGGAGGCCTCGAAAGGCCTCGAAGAACAATCAAATGATGTTTTTTTCAAGATTTCAAAAGCACCGTTGCTGTCAAAGTTTATGAGTCCGCCGAAAGCTCTCCATGAGGTTCGGTAGGACATTGCATAGTAGAAGTTCGTTCATTTTTCAAATTTTCAATAATCTAGGTTGGCTCCGCATGGCTCAGCTCTGACCATATTCTGTAACCTGCAGGAAATTCTAGAAGTCGAGATACAAACGTTTATTTCGTGACCAGCGCGCCCAAAAATTTGCGAAGTGTTTCAAAGCACCTTATGCATGCAAAGTTGAAATACCTTCCAAAATCAAGACAAAGCAGGCCCGTACGAAAGCGGTGGATCATTGCTTCACTATGGCCTTATTTCAATTCTCTATTTATTGTCTGTACTCTCAGCTGGACTGGAAACGGAGTACTGGTTGTGTAAGTAAGAAAGCCTGCATCGATCAAAATGGTTCCCAGCGGACCGCGTGTCCACACATGTCACCCACGGAAACGATTAGCCGTGGGGCGCACCGGTCGGCTGTGGAAATTCGCCGTGGAGCAGGCGGTCTCTTAAGTGTTAAAAGGACATGGGGAGGTCGCGGACTCGCACTAAAACTACGGTAGAATCTGGCACTGCCAGATTCCGTTATCGATCGGCACCACAGCTGATATTCTCTTGAGAAGAGAGACGACGGTTGAGGCCGATCGATGACGAAATCTGGCAAAGTGCCAGATTCTACCGTAATTTAGTGCGAGTCCGCAACCGCACCATGTCCTTTCAACATTGCGGTCAACTGTAAGTGCGCGAAATTCTCTATGTGCTTACGAAGTCTTCGAAAAAGGGCATTTTCATTGCTTTACAAAGAGGTAAGGGTCCCCTATCAGAGAATTTTTTGGGTGTTCCGAAAAAATGTATACGATTAGGCTCAAAACCTTAAACTCGAGGTTATTTAGGGCGCTCAACGGGAATCTGGGGTTTGACTCGGGTTACTCGTAGGTTACTGTAGGCATAATGCCTTTTACCTGACATACCCTACCTAAATATGTATTTCGAAAATCGACAAATAGACCCTTCGTGTTCGTCGTCTCAAATAACACCCACAGAGAAATTTTGAACCAAATCTGAGACTTCGACGAAACTGCCGTATACCCACCGTAGCATACGGTGACCCAATATAAATCCTTAAACGGACCACAGATTGAGCAGTTCAAATAAACCCTCTTCTAAAATTTTATGACAGGAAGCTTAGGACCAAATTAGCCGAAATCTCTGAAAAAATCGACAAATGGGCCTCAGATTTGTGATCAACACCCAAAACAGCCCCTCTAAAAGTTTTGAACCGAGTCCGAAATAATTTTTCTGAACACCCCAGAAAATGTTAATTGAGTACCACTCCTCTCTTCGAAAAGCTTGAAAAATGCCCCCTCATGGAAATCTTCTGTAAATCTCTGAGGCATTTAGGAATTTTTGAACACGAATTGTTGATACACAGGACTACGCCTACAGCAACCAGAACATGGTTTTTTAGTGGAACCAGGTTTTAAGTAAAACAAGCCGCAGTCAGAGTACTTTCTGAACCGATTCGCTGTTTGTTTGTTTGTTAGACTTTTTTTTAGGTTTTCAGTGCTGTTGCGCACAACGCGAAGGCGCCCGAGATATGTGCAGTATATCAGTTGCCCATGTCTTATTTTTTTTTGCACCGAGCAGTCCTGTGTGTAAGCTTCTCATTAGCACAAACCCTTCTCCAAGCAGCTATGGGTGGTCCTCCGACCGACCAAGTCTTTCGTGAGTTTGCAGATTTTCGATCATCAGCACAGCCGCAATGGCATGTTTTTCCGTGGCCATTCTTCCGCCACTGCAAACACGACGCATTTTGGTTACTTGGGTTCTGGAAATGGAGTAAAGAAGAAGTGGTCGATCCTGATTCAATGGAACAAACAAATTTCGTATTTGAAGGCGGTTTTTTATCGATACGAGCGCTTTTTAGAGCATTCAACGTTTAGCTCTGACTATAATTCAATATTCAGCAAAAAAACGCGTTCATATGATTACTGCATGTCATAGCCCTAAATCCTTGCGGTTTTCAATTTTGTCCACTGCATGCATCCATCTCTATATGGGGATACCCCCAGTCCGTGATGCTGTGTGCCTCGTGAGGGCGGAGTCTGATGTCCCACTAGAGTTAACTGCATTCACACGTACAGGGTGCGCCTCCTCGTCTGTGTGTATCCAGTAGCCAGCCTGACCAGTTTTTCATTCCCTTCGCAATGTGTCGAAAACGCCGATGTTGCACGCCCATGTAAATTTGCACATTGTTAGCTTTTTTGTCAGCGATCAGAAGCGGTTACAACGATGTACTCTCTATATACATATGTATACACCTCCCCATATGGTCTTCTGATTCTCATATTCAAACAATCGAACAAATTCGAACTACATCTATTCAAATCAGTGGCCTTATTCATGCAACTACGGGAGCCTCCCGCGGATGGGTTCAAAAAACAGGCCGGTGTATCCGGCGGGCGGATTTTGGTCCTTCTTAAGGGCAGTGGTCGCGATAAAAACGTTATCTAGAAAATAATAAAAATAAGCTTAGATAGAAAATAGCTCAAAAACTATGAAGGTAGCGCGGTGAAAAATGGGCTAGAATTAGAGTTTCTAGGATGCAGGGGTTTCAAAGATGCTAGTTTGTGCACACGTGCACAGCGCAGCTAAAAAAGATCGCAGTCTCATGCGGAGCAGTCAAAAATTATCGACATTCAGAGGAAGAGATAAATGCAAATTTTCGTAATGAAAAGAGTTGACCAATGAAAAGCAAACACTTCAGTCAATGTTTTTGACTAGATGAGTCCGAAGGATAATGTTCATTGATTGAAATTCAATTTCAAGCCAGCTGATGTTCTTGATATCAGAGATCATCGCTGCCGATGAAGTGGAGTGGGCTCGTCCACCATCAAAATACAAGAAAGTTTAGGCTTCAAATTTGGTCCGGAACAGCGGTTATTTCGCGATTTTTTGTCATTGGTCCTACTACTCCAAACCCAGGAAAGGGTTTAGAGAGGAAAAGAAGACAAACATATTTTATCGCGACCAATTTATTTAAGAGTCTCCCTTAGTTTCATGAATACGGCCACAAATTAATCAGAAAACTATGAAATTTGAAGTATATCGAAGTTCGATTCCTACTAATGTCGGATATTAAATATTATCAAAAGCCGGTCATTGAGGTTAACAGCAAATACGATCTTTGAATGTATCCAAAGAATGGAGTACTACGTTTTCGTAGACATTCGTTCCAATCGGTACATTCTTAATACTTGGGAGACCGCGCGCCCCACGGCTAATCAATTAGCGGGTTTTAAAATTGGGATATTTTTCTTATGAATAAACCCGTATTAAAGGCAGTGTTCACTGTGAGAAAGTTGCCGTTTTTTTTGGCTAAAATCTAAGCTTCGGGTCCCTCTAAGAAGATTAAGAACGGAAGTACGACGGAAAACGGTCGGGAAATGGGTGAAAATCTCGTGGGCCAGCCAACCCATTGGGCCATCCGGCCCACGTCATGTGTACATATGCCCTAAATTGCCCTGAATTCGTGTTACCCTAGGAACAGACACCGAATTTTTGAATATTCTTCACCGCGAAAAGTTCTAACACCCAGGCATGTACATTGGCCCTTCTTATTTTTAAACAGTTTTTGGTACAGGAAACAGAAAACAAAGTAACTTACCCAAGAATTTTGGTTCACGAAACCATTCCCCCTATGTCAGATTTGATGCGTTGTCCACAGTCTTTCTGCGGACGAAGCATCGAAACCGAATTCGGGGAGATACACAAACAGGCATGATTGATTTCTTCAGAGATTTCCTTTGATAGTTTTGCTCCTCTACTTAAGTGTTCTGTGGGGGCTTTTCCCTATTAACCTCTTCTTGATGGACTTACCTACTCAAAAACATCGAAAACTACTACACGGTTTTTTATCGTGAACACTGCCTTTAAAGCATCTTATGGTGACTTACATATGTCTGCCCACAAATAATAAACGTTCTTTCTAATATGGGTTTTCCAGATATGTTCAGAAAGAATCGTAAAGGTAGGATTCGCGATAGAATCGATTTCTGAGCTCTCTTCATGATAATGTAGATTTGGTCATCACAAAAAAAATATAAGATTTAAAAAGTGTACATCTTAGGGAAAACGCACAAATAGAAGGGATAATGGCTAATTACAGGTGTCCGCACCCCCACCCCCCCCCCCAATTTACGAGATGTTCATGAATGCTTGTTTATCCGTTTTATTTTGTTCTTAAAGTAATCAGTAGTCTCCAGAAGCGCTCAAAGGTTACTCAAGAAGCAAAATAAAGTACATATGGCAAAACAGGGATTTGTAGAAGTCTCGAAAATTGGGGGCAGGCGGACACCTAGCAATAACCTGCCCGTGAGCGTTTTTCTAAAACTTTTTTTGTCACCTATTTTCGCTTTTGTCGTGGCCAGATCTAACTTCACATGGGGATAGCACAACAACAGTTTTTATCGCAATCCCTGCGTTTAATTTTTGAGTTCATGGCGTGGGTGAGCATTGTGAACACGCGGTCTCTCTCAATTGGAAGAGCATCTGACCGCAACGCTAGAGCAGCTTAAAGGCAGCGTCCGCGCAAAAAACCACATATGTGTTTTTCTTCTCAATCCAATGTATGAACCAAGTGGAGATAGTTGGCGAAGCTTGAGATCTCAATGTTGCGTATTCATAATGCTATAGGCTCGTGAAAATCGCTCCGTGGTCTGAAAAGGCGTTTTCCCGGTCGATCATCTAACACGAGGAACAGAAACCCCACGACAGTCTTCGGCCGGCCGCGGAAATCCAATTTTCTAAATTCTTTATTCTGAAGAATCTTCGAGTTCAGACGTGGATATTGAAAGCCTCTTATTTTTAGATGATCACTGACAGCAGAAAAGCGAAAAGAATTGCGGAACCCAGAAAGTTAAGGGGGCTAAACCAATTCAGCCGTTCAAATTTCCGATATTTGTGAAATACACAAGACACACCTGACAGACGTGAGAAAAAGGAGGCTGAATGCTGCGAGATTTTCAAACGAGTTTTTCTCGGAAACTTGAGTGTTTTGGGTGGTCTCTTCGAGATATATGACAACCTGGTAAGCCTACCTGCGCAAAATTGTGAAAAAAATAAACACGGTTTTTTGCGCGTACGCTGCCTTTAAGGTTTCAATAGATTGCTCCAAGAGGCTATGTGAAACTGCTCACCATCCAGTCCATCGCGTGCCTGGTTGCCTTTAGAGTGAGCGACATTGCCATTTCTGGAGACAACTTAGAGTTTTTTATTCGATGGTTTCAAATGCATTACATGTGATTCAGATTCGTTGTCTCTGTGTGAGGAACTGGAAAGAATACTCTATGATGTATGTATACAGGGTGACGCAGATTTTTTTGTGCACTTCGATCTGGAACTTTGCTTTTTAAGGAGTTGAACTACATATTTATCTGTTATCATAGCTGAAACTTACCTCTTTGGCAAAAGCATAACAGATTTCTGAGCTGAGTAGTGATACTACACGGTTATTCGAATTTATTTTTAACTCGTCCTTATTCAATTTTCTACGTCTATTGGATAACTGAACACTGAATTATTCGACTTTTTTTATTTGACGAAGGACGAAGTAAAAAAATAGAATATTTGAAAACGTTCCTCGAAGAATTCAAAATCGAAAATACCCGTTCAGTCGCGAATTGGAAGTTTTTCAACTCGAAATTAATTGTTCACTCCATTATTGCTCTCTTTCTACGAATCACCTATAAGCACACTATTCATATAGAGGATCTGTGACAGTTGTTATAAAGTTGTAACTATTGTTTTGCTCGGGAGCACCCGCACCTTTCCATGGAACGTCCACGTTATCGAACTTCCATACCCATCAGGTGATTTCACGCGGAATTTTCACTGCACTATGTATTTATTTCAATCAAATAATGCCACCTCCACCACATCATGTTGTCAATAACACTATCTTGAGACAATCTTTCGCCTCATTTGGAGATCTGTCTGCACCTACATGTGTCGCTGTCCTAGTACGAGATTTATTCAGTTAGCGGCCTTCCGCATCAGTTAGCCTAGCTTGCCACAAATGACGGCGCCAATCAACCCACTCCAGCCGTAGATTTCATTCATACCGCATTACTAGTATGCACACCTACAAAACAATCCCGTTCACTACGTACGTATAGTACTCCGTTTGATTGAATCCCTGAATCATACACTCATTTATCTCTGCCTATAGTTTACCGCAATGTTAAAAGGTTATAGTGCGGTTGCGGTCAACATATTAAAACACTAGGTGGAAAACCTGGCACTCTGCCAGATTTCGTCATCGATCGACAGCACAGCTGATCTTTTGGGTGGGTTACGGTATTTTCTATTTTTTCCACCCCTGTTTCTGCTTCATTTTTGCTTATGAATCCATCAATCTAGCGATTAGGGACTTTTCTCAATGTGTGAGGGAAGTTCGCCGTTTTTTTTCAGTTTTAAAGTAGCATTCTGAAAAAAAAATCCAAAGACCGGAAAAACGACTAATTTCTGTCACGCACTAAGGAAACTTCCTATTTGGTATCTTCAAACAGTCAGAAACAAACAAGAAAAAATTAACGAAAAACGTAACTTACCCATAAAATCAGCTGGGCTGTCTATCCATGACGAAATCTGGCAAAATGCAAGGCTTTTCACCGTAGTTTCGGTGTTTTGACCGCAACCGCACGATAGCCTTTTAACATTGCGGTAAACTGTGCCCGTCTGTGGAACTAACAAGGCAGGGTTGCACCCATAAGATGGTGTTTCAAGATGCGACTTTAGCGTGTTCTAGGACAGTGCTCCAATAATCCATACTCAGAATCGGCTAAATCCCTTAGAGTTGTACAGAAGATTTCCAAAAGTGGGCATTTCCACAGCTTTGCCAATATAAAAGGGGTACATGAATGCAAGTTTTAGGGCTTTCAGAAAAATTGTCTCGGATTGAGTTTAAAACTTGTTTTTGGGGTTGCTTTGGTTGCCGATTACGAATCTTAGGCTCATTTGTCGATATTTGATAAACTCCATCTGATTTGGTGTGAAGATTCAAAATGGGGGAATTTTCGCTGCGCAAACGCGGCTTTTAACAATTTCGAGAATGCTACGATCAAATTGCCTTAAGACTACTCTGAGAGTTTGGGTCGCGAAATAGCCTACCAGGCCACGCAGCGGCTTCTGGTGGGCTATTTCCCTTCTATTTCGCGACTATTTCTCGGCTTCTCACGGAAAGGACAAGAACTAGCCGAGAAGTATTCTAGATAAGACCGAGAAATATTTAGAAGTAAACAAAGTTACCTAAGACGCAACCGTCGCCGACTCGCCGAACCCCCATCTGGGGCCGCCAGCGGTTGGTCGGGGCCTCCAGAGGCTGAACGAGGTCCAAGTACCTCAAACTTGGGTAATTCAACCCACGGAGGTGCTGACATCTGAATCATGCCTCTAGAATGCGCCGTATATCTACCTGGAGAGAATTATTTCTCCGCTATTTCGCGGTTATTTCGCGGTTATTTCGCGGCGAGCGTTATCTGGAGGCTGTTTTGCGGCAAGCATTATTTAGCGGCTATCTCTTGGATATTTTGCGGCGAGCGTTATTAGGCGGCTATTTTGCGGCTATTACCCGGCAAGCAGGCGATTTGCGGCTATTTCGCGGCTATATCGCGGCCAAAACTCTCAGAAAAGTACACAGGGGTTATTCCGGCTGCCTCGCACGAGTCTGCAACCCGTTTATCAATTTTCGTTAATTTACGGTAGGTTACGGTGGGTATGCGGTAGCTCGGTCAAAGTCTCAGATTTGACTCAAAATTTCACTGCGGGTGTTATTTGGGACGCTAAACACGAGTTTGAGATCCATTTTTCGATTTTCGATTTTTTTAGGAAGGTAAATAACGCCAGTTAAAATGCATTGTGCCTACCGTAACCTACAGTAACTCCGGTCTGGCGACAATCAGACCCCAGATTCGTGTTCAGCGCTCTCAATAACCCCCAGTTAAAAGTCTGGAGCCGAATATGAAACTTTATTTTCTAAACGCCCTTACCTTTTTCTATTTTTTCTAAACGCCCTTACCTTTTTGTCAAGCAATAAAAGCGCCATTTTCGGAATCCCCGCATCCACTTAGCCAATTTCGAGCACGGGTCATTTATATACTGTCACCGACCTACAGCAACGACATCATGGTTTTTCTAATCGCCATCGGAAGGTGGCAAGCCTCCCTTGTAATGATTGCCCTCATACTACATATTCCTCTTCGTGCTATCCATTTCTTTCATCTGATTATCTCTGCCCATAGTTTTTTGTCTATGTGCAGTCGCTCCTCATTGACGTGGCTTTGTCTGACGTTGACAGCTCCGCCCTTCGGAGGTTAGTGAGCATCTAATTAGCATTAAGCCGAATATCCGTCGGACGTCGCCTCATCATTAAGCGTTATTGATTTGACGTTAACTACGTAGTACACTCCGTTTATTCCGTCTGAACGACAATCTATTGACGCATGAATGTTGTTATTGCCTTGCTTGCAGCTTTTGCAGCAATGGGTGGGTTTGCCGTCAGGACGAATGGCCAGCCGGCTGCCTCGATCACCCCTCTCTATCGTCCTTCATTAGCCATTAGTGTTGTCTCCGAGCGATGTCAACAACGTGTTTTTCACTTAACTTTTCTAATTTTGGTCCTTATTCTCTCGGGTCTCTTGAACTTCCCAAATGAGGCGCGTGATTGCTGCATGAGAAGATATCTACACAAATGTTAGAATTTTTTCTTCTCGATTCATGCTCCGAATCGGTTCTTCCGAATAATACCATTTGTCGTTAGAATTTCATCACGATTTCGAATAAATAGGTTTTCACGTTAGAGCACGGTTCTTTTCAAAGAAGAAGAAACTCACGAACCAGTTCTCTTATCTTTTAAAAAGGAATGGTCTGAACGGTCGATTGCACCTGCGAAAGCTTAGTATCTTGTATTATAAATACGTACTGATCTTCTATTTCTTACTTGCAAGTCCGACCTTTTAATGACGTCAAACCCAGTCAAACGCGTTCGCAGTCCATTCAGAGGCTTAATCCAACACCAGAGAAAAATCCTGAAGTTTTCACATAAAGTCCTTCCGAATGAGACTCTATTCGTACGCGGTCGGCGAGCGCGTCTTGCGGCGTGGAGAAGGCATTTTCTAGGGTTGTGAATCGATTATCAGTAGTAGTGAACTAATAGTGAATATAAATCCGGTCAGCTGTTTGCAGCAATGGAAAGGCTTGTCAAAAAAGTCCCCGCGACGGCCGCTCGACGCGCACGGCAACCGCGTGGTCAGACAGTCTCAGCCGAACAGACTTCAGTTGTGGAATAGACATACCCTATTTAACACCTGCCAAGCGCGAAAACTCAATTCGTCCAAATAACCGCGATTTAGCGCCCTAGTCTTTCGAAAATTTTTAAAACGGTCCTCGTATCTATGCTTAAGGCCACAACTATCTGCTTTTGTTTGTTCTTGTGGATAAGTTTTAGCCTTTATAGTCCAAATATTTTGTCTAAAAGACCCTGGAGGTCTATCTCGCCAGAAAATACCTGAAAGGTTATTTAGGGTGGAGGCGTATGCAAATGTGCAAATCGTTTTCAGATTTTTCCGAAGACTCCTAGTGAACTTTTGCATAGGTTTTATTTCGACAGTTGAGCCGCATTTAGCTACCGTAAACTACTGTCTCGAGTTTATGAGGGCTAACTCTCATCATACTATCGCGTGCTGTATCACCTCAGAGGAACAGCGGATATTAGCAAAGTGCTTTTCGAGTGCGATGAACCGTTCAGACTTTTTCCTTGTAAGCTAGTCAACCAAGCACATTAATGCGTTTCCTGATACAAGATTGAGTGTCGCACCTTCTTGATATCGTGTCGTTCATCTCTTTTCATCAATTCTATTCTCCCCTCCTCTAGCACGTTAAAAGCCCTATGTTTCTGACTCTTAAAATCTGCTCTTACACTGTTTATAAGTTTATGGAAGTGCGAAAGGATTAGCGACCTAAAACTGCACGGCATGCACAAATACTGGATTCTTGCATGAGAAGAAAAAGCGTAGTATCGCCAAATTGTCAGTCTCATTTTGTTTATTATATATAGCCAATTAACCGTGTAAAGTTTAATAATCAAGATGCATTGGTACACGTGCATAGCTTTTCACACAGCGATTATGTATGTATCCGGCTAGCACCCTTTTATGTCTTGTTTTGACGCTCATGACGGCTTTCCGCGAACCCGAGCTGCCTCCTAAGCCTCCCATGAATCGGCTTAAACTGTCGCGACCCGCCCATAACCATCTGTCCTCTATCAACAGTTAGCTGTCCCGATGTCATCGCGCAACCTGCTACCTTCGTATACAGGAAGACCCAACATTCCTTCTTGCCTTATACATTTGCATATATTTATCGGACTACAATCTGGAGAGCAGAATAATTTTGGAATAAAGAAAATCATTTTTTTCTCTGTTCATGAAAATTAACAAGATAATAGAATTTTGGAATGTTATAGGCATCAGCTTTCATGAAATGGGGTTTTGAATAATCGAATCGCCTCTCAACTCCATGTAGAATATCCCTCGTTAGATATTTCATTCCATTAGATCTGCTCTTTTCACCCCTTACCACTTAGCATTCGTAATCAAGTGGCATTCTGTTTGCGAAAAATTCCGAGTAGAAAGCACTCTCATAGTGAGTGGCCTGCCTCATATGTACGTATGCTAGGCTGTTTCTGAGCATAACATGTCTGAATTTCCGGCTGAGATCTACTATCTCAACATTGCTAGAGTTTGCAGAGTTGGGCGGCCACAGCTGTTTTTTTTTTCGACTCTTCTCTTTCCTTTGTTTAGGAAGTAACTACCTTCCCCTTATCTTGAAGCGCCAGAAAGACAAGCATTTAGCTGTTAATATCTTTTGAATAGATCCCATGAAGTAAGCCGCTTATCCACATATTTCTCTTAGCTTGCATCCGGAGCGGATTCATGTCGGGTTTCGTTGAAGGGAAAGGGCATGCATGACTAGTATGTAAGTCTGTGCCTAGATATATGAATATGTACATAGGAATGTAGGTCGAAGTTTGTGTCAAATGTGTCGTGTCTGCTCCTGGACATTTTGAGGCTCATTGTGCGTCATCGAAGATATGGCTTTATAGTTGGCGTGACTCATTTTCTTATTTTGAGAATCGACCAATCTATTACGAAATTGTGTCCAGCACTCCAGATAACCCCCAAACACTGACCAAACTACCGTAAACCAACCCTAATCTTACGTAATCCATCTAAAGTCAGTTCACGGACTTCACTAGGTCACTCTGTTGTATCGAGTGGTGATTACGAATCTAAGGCCCATTAGTCAATATTTGAAAATGTATATCTGATTTGGTCCAAAGCATCAAAATGGGGGAATTCTGAAAAAAACGAGACTTTTGACGATTTCGAGAATGCTGCGATCGAATCGCCCCTGAACTTGCCCATCGGGGCTGCTCGAGCTGCCTAACACGACTTTGCAGCCCGTTTATCGATTTTTGATAGATAAAGGTGGGTATGCGGTAGCTTGGACAAAGTCTCAGATTTCGCTCTAAATTTCTCTGTTGGTGTTTTTCGGGTCGCTGTACACGAATTTGAGGTCCATTTTTTGATTTTTTCAAAATTTTAAGGAAAGTAAGGGCAGTCAAAATGCATTATGCCTACAGTAACCCTAAGTCTGGCGACAAATAGACCCCAAAGCCGCGTTCAGCGGCTTAAATAACCCTCAATTGAAAGTTTTGAACCAAAATCGACGAATTTTTTCTGAACACCCCTGAAATTCCCTGATGGGTAAGCCTTACATTTTTGTTGAGCAATGAAAATGCTGTTTCTGAAATCCCCGCAGCCATTTAGCCAAAATCTCAATTGAAAGTTTCGAACCGGATTTGAACAATTTTTTCTTAACACCCCTCAAACTCCCTGATGGTAAACCTTACCTTTTTGTTGAGCAATGAAAATGCTGTTTCTGAAATCCCCGCAGCCATTTAGCCAATTTCATGCATGGGCCATTTAGGTATTGTCACAGACCTAGGGACAGGGGCTCTCTACACACCGAGGGAGAAGTTGTCTCCCCTTTTGCAGCTCTAATTCCACACGGGACCACTTCGTTTGCGTTGAGCAGCGTGACGCTTCGATCTGCAAAAACAGGACAAGTCCTCCCTGTGTGTAGAGAGCCCCTGACCCACAGACCTACAGCAACGACGAATTGGTTCCTTGAATCTTCGTGGTGCTGGAAGAGGAGCCCCTAGACAGATTTGTGATGAGCACTCCAATTCAGAAAAAATGAAAAGAAGTTACTTGTAACATGAAAGCATGAAAATAAGTAGCTTGTAACATATCTAAGCCGATCTAAGTTACTTGCGACTTTTATTGCGCCATTTAAGTTACATGTAACATATTGGAGGCGCATTGCAAGCAGTTTCCTGCCGCTATGTTGCATATAACTTAAGTGACTTGAGATAAGGCGCAAGTAACTTAAATCGGCCAAGAAGATATTTCCATGGAAGATGTACGACGCACTCACGGGGTCAGGCTTACAACTGGCATTGTTGTTGGTTCAATTACCCAAGTTCGAGGTATTTCACCCCACACCAGCAGGAAAGGCCCCGCACAGCGGTTTTAGCGTGGTGTGTGGTCTCGTACGCGCTCTCTGCGTCGCGTGTCGCCCGCGTCACGTGATGACCACCCATAGTGAGAATTCAAATAAAAATTACATGTAACATAAGTGTAATACATGTAATATAAATGTATGCTTCATGTATGGTAATATAAAAGTAAGTTGCTTGAGACAATCGAGTAAATTACATTTATATTACAAGTAACTTGTTTTGATTTTTCTGAGAGCCTCTACGGAGACGTTTCAAAGCAGATCTGTGGTGGCATTTTGGTAATCATCAAATGTCGCATTTTGACCCGAAAGCTCTTCGCGGTGAGAGTTTCCTTGCCAAACCGGTCAAGTTATTCTAGAATAAAAAAATTGATTTTGTTCCCGTGTTCAGCACCCGTAATAGGAAAAGCTAGGAAAAGCTTTTGAACCGAATTTAAATTATTTTTTCTGTACACCTTGAAAATCGCCTGGTAAATATTCAATTGAAGAAAACTTCGTACCACTGTTCAGTATAGTCTTCATTCAGCAGATAAAAACAGAATTTAAACCTCATGGGAAGTCCACTAACTGGTATGAAGTTAAATTGTAAAATAGCGTTTTTGACCAAACTTGAATCCCTAGTTAGTCTTGGCAAAAGTATGGGCGCCAGTACAGCGCTCGCTATTGGGAGTTTAGTCATATCGGTTACAACTGCGTTTTTTTGCACCGCTAAAAGCCTACTTGCAAAGATAGCTAGGGTTACTGTATGCAACGAGAGGCACAGGGCAATTAACACCTCGTCTAGACACCTCCATAGACAATTTTTTATGCGATGAAAACAGGCAAAGCAAATGAGCCTTATTCGGACAGCCACGTGGCTTATGAGCGGTTTTCCTTGAAGGCAGTGTTCACAATAATCTTCGACTTTGAGATTATTTGCTGAGTCGATTGTTTAGCCCCTGGGTAGAACCGAAAAGACGAAGACATCGAGAATAACGCACCAGAAGGGCTCGAAATCTTCAAACCTCACTCCGCCTCCAATGTCTCACTGGGACTTTTCGTTGTGACAATGAGATCTTTTGTGGAACCGTCTTTTGCAATTCTCTACTCTCTGTTGCTTCGTATTTTCTTTCAAACCCAAGCTAATACTGTTTTGCCTAAAATATTCTTCCATTTTTGATAAGCCCCATTTTTTAACGGTGAAAACCACCGTGAACATGTTTATTCATTCGGACAACTAGTCCAGACCAGAGAATAATGTCACTGAAATAAGACATTTTAGTGCGTTTTTCGCTGTTTCTTCGTAATTTTGGTAAAATTTGATTGCCAAGGCATTGTTTTGAGTGGAAAACTCGGGAACGAAAATCATCGCGAACACTGCCTTTGAACTCATTGATGTTTCGCTTCTCTTCTGTGATTGCTCCAACTTGTTAGCCATCAGTGTATCCTCCGCTTTCGCGTTTAACAATACAGCCTTGTATACGTCGACTTAATTGCGCTGAACTGTTATTGATAGCTGGCAGCTGGCTGTATAAATGGATTTATTGCAGTTCACGGAATGTGATGACCACGAAAACCAAGCCGAAAGTCCCGCCACCGCTGACGAAAATCTACTACATTGATCTCGCTTTGGTTAGTTTTTATTCGTGTATTTGTTTTTTCTAATTTAGGGTAAGGATGTTAGCCGAAATCAGCTTTTATTTCGTGATTTTTTAGGTGGAGATTCGCACATACATACTAGTGGGGTGCAGATAAGATTCGAACATTTTCATATACTTTGACATAGTGGAACGTTTGCATTCTACTGTTTGGCTCAGCTGCAATAATTTTTGCTGGCGTTGTCCAGTGATAGTCCCTTTAAATTGATCTTGCTCGTTTTTCTATCTTTTTTTGGGTTTTGATTGTTCTCAGAATGTTTTTATTTAAAGCACGTTCCATATGTTTTTCACACAACAATTGATGTGCATCATTTGTGCTTTACTTTAAAGGCAGTGTTCACGAGAATTTTCGTTCCCGAATTTTCCACTCAAAACGATGTGTTAGCCAACAAGTGTTACCAAAATTACAAAGAAACGGCGGGAAACGCATCAAAACGTCCTATTCCAGTGATATTATTATGTGGCCTGGACTAGATGTCCGATTGAATGAGCATGTTCACGGTGGTTGCCACCGGCAAAAAATGGCGCTAATCAAAAATGGAACAATTTTTTAGGAAAACTATATTAGCTACGGTCCGAAACAAAGAACGGGGCAACAGGGAGTAGAGAATTGAAAAATTCGGGTCCACAAAACTTTTCATTGTCACAACGAACTTTGAGAGTAAAGAGGTGGGATTAGAGTAAAGGACTTTGTGCCCATCTGGTGTGTTTTTCCCCGATTTCTTCAACATTTCAGTTCTAGCCGATTTAGCGACAAATGTCAGAATAGAAGTTTAACGTGAACACTGCCTTTCATTAAATTACGGTGGGCCGTTCATCTAGCAATAGAGACGGTTAGGTGCTCAAAATCTTTTGCGCTTTTTCACTGTAGGCAGAAAGAAGTTGCAAAATAGACAGGGCTCTTACTTTTGGATATCTCAGAAGCAACTTTTATTCGGGAAATAGTAGTCTCCGAAGCTGAGCAATTTTCGACGGTTTTTCCGTGTAGATCTGTAACACAAACAATTTTACCTGGCATCGAAATATTATTATAAGCCATCAGCCATGGGGAATCGAGTTGTGAATTTTATGCTGTAAATTATTATATTTTATATTTTTTGGTGGATGAATCCTGCGGATTGAGACCGTGTCGTGCCAGTCTGATAAAAATGAAAACAAAAATTTAACCCAATCACTCTAATTTTCTTCTATTTAGAGCCTGTTTTTTCGATTGAAGCCCCCTCAAGAAAACCTGTGTGTAAGGCCTCTTTCAGAGGGCGATCGCTGTTCACCGCGATGGCATATTCTGAATGCAGATCGACGTGCGACGCGATCTCGATCGATGCTCATGGTTGTCATCCCATCGCGTCGCACAGCGATCGAACTCTGAAAGTGGCCTAAGAGGCCGCTCTTACGTTTGGTTATGCACAAAACCATTACGGGAATCGAGTCCAAGATTTCGATCGATTTCATATTTCATTTGTGCAACACCAAATTTATCATCTGCACAGTGATTTTCCAATGGCTTAACCTTGGTCCGAAAAAGCAGGAGAGTGATTGGGTTTTCCTTTTTCAAAATTTTCATTTTTTCGCAGATGAAAATTACTACGGCGGGTCTTTTGAGAAATCGATTCCCCATAACTGATACATAAGCTACGACGGCATTTTGATACCAGAAAAATGCTTTCCGTTAATGATCTACAGGAAAAGTCTTCAAAAGTTGCTAAACTTAGGAAGCCCATGATTTTTATTCAAAGCGTTTTTTCTAGAGTTGTCGGAGTAAAGACCTATTTTTTTTTGCACCCTCTATCGAGAAATCCACAACGAGAAAACAGCCAAGAAAATGTTTGCGATTTCTCTGCATTGTTTGAGCAACAATTGAGTTCAAGTATAGGTGTCGGACCAGCTACGCCATCGGGGCAGATGTTTGCCATCATTGCGCCAAATACAGACCATCTGCCATCATTGTCGTCCTACTCAAAGTCACTATTATCCACTTCTATGAATAATAGATTCAGTGCCTTGTTTTCATACAATAACTGAGGCATAATGGGAGACAACCCATGAAAAACCGTATTGGTAGTTCGATATTCCGTTCTCCTTACAACCACATAGACCCCCAACAAAAACGAAACATAACGTTTCTCGCATAGATCATTTGTTCTCCGGCCCTTGCAATTAATTGCAGTATTCACGACATAAAAACGTGTTCTTGTCCTCGATGCTTCCGAGTAGGCAAGCTTACTAAGCAGGGAATGATGGGGCAAAGTCCCCACAAACCTCACGATTGTCACAAAAATTCCTAGAATATTTAATTACGCCTGTCCGGTGTGTTTGGCGCACTGCGGACTTTTGACAATCCAAACT
The DNA here is from genome assembly GCA_029168955.1 of Aplectana chamaeleonis. NCBI lineage: Eukaryota > Metazoa > Nematoda > Chromadorea > Rhabditida > Cosmocercidae > Aplectana > Aplectana chamaeleonis. Next base: position 389,194 of record JAPDOI010000352.1, read on the forward strand.
TCGGAAATCGTTCTGCGCTTCAATTTTCTTAGGTATGTAACTTTGCTTTCTTTTTCATGTCCCCGAAATTCTAAAAATGGGAAGGCCAAATGCACGCGCTTGGATGTGAGAATCTTTTGGGATAAGGAGTAATCAAAAATGCGGCAATTGTTCCTTCGGTGAAAGGAGCGGTAGACAACTGCTATATGACGTGGGCGGGGTTATTCTCTGGGTCGGCTCATCCACGAGGTTTTCACCCTCTTTCTGACCGATTTTCGTCCTAGTTCCATCCTTACTTTTGTTATGGGGACCCAAAGCTTACGTTTCTGCAAAAAAAGGCCAACTGGTTTCTAGTGAACACTGTCTTTAACTCCTTCGATTTTCAAGGATACAAATGTTTCGAAACCCCTGTAATAGTCGGTCAAAAGCCGGGATGAGCCGTCCTGAGCCGTTGCTAGCAGTCTTAAAGGCAATGGTCGCGATGAAAAAAGTTGTTGAGAAAACCGTAAAAATCAGATTGGTTCGTAAGCCGTCACAAAATTATGAAAGTTAAGTGGCGAGAAACGGGCTATAATTGGAGTTATTAAATTCCTATGTTGAGGATTCGTGCACACGTGCACAGCTCCGCCCAGAAAGATCGGAGTCTCATGTGCGTATAGTCAAAATTCACTGACATTCACGGGTTGAAATGATTGCAACTTTAGCTGACAAGATCAGTTGAACAATCTAAACAAGCACTACATTCAATGTTTCAATTAGACGAAAACAGAAATAATCGAGCAGGCCAATCCGCAGGAAATTATTCATCAATTCTATCTCGATTTCAAGCCAGCTGATGTTCTTGATATTAGAGATCGTCGATGCCGATGATGTGAAGTGGGCTCGTCCACCATCCGAAGACTGAAAAGTTGAGGCTGATAATGTGACCCAACATAGGGTTTCTTCGCAGTTTTTTTCAGATAGGTTCTACTACTCTGAATCCAGGAAAGTGTTAAGAGAAGAAAAGTAGAGAAGTTTGTTTTATCGCGACTACTGCCTATAAAGGTAGCATACACGCTTGTAAACGTAATTGAGATAACTACAGTTCGCCGCAATGTTAAGAGGACATGGTGCCGTTGCGATCACACACTGAAACTACGGTGGAAGACTCCAGATTTCATTATTGATCGACAGCACAGATGATTTTCTGGGTGAGACACAGTTTTTCTGTTTTTTCTCGTTTGTTTTGGCATTATTTTTGTTTCTGACTGTTTAAATATTACGAATAGGGGCTATTCTTAGTGCGTGAAGGAAATTAGCTGTTTGATCGGGCTTCAAAGTGTTTTTGCTCCGAAATTTTTCTCGCACACTAAGAAAATCCCCTATTTGTAATATTATAGAAGTCAGAAACAAAAATAATACCGAAGCAAATAAGAAAAAAGAGGAAAAACCGTAACTCACCCAAAAAATCAGTTGTGTTTGTAACGATAATAAAATGTGGCGTCTTTCACCGTAGTTTGAGTGTGTGACCGCAACCGCACCATGTCCTTCTAAGGTTGTGGTAAACTGTGCGGAATTGGAAAGGTATACCACCGAACACAAGGCCCATGCATTTTGGAGTGTCGAAAACGACCCACAATGACGTTACACCAGTAAGAAGTTGGCCACGCCCCTGTATCTGACCGCCCTTTGTATTTGCTTCCTCCTACAAAACAGGGGTGCTGGGTCAATTCCACCGTCGCCGATGTGTGTGTTTTACCTATTGTACTTATTCCACCGCCCACAAACGTCGCCGACGGTAGGAATGGCCCAGCAACCCTGTTTTGGAGAAGGACGCAAATTTAGGGGGCGGTGCCAACTTCCAACCCGTGTAGCGGGATCGTGGATCGATTTTGACGCTTCAAAATGCGTGGGCGTTGTGTTTGGTGCCGTACCATTCTAATTCCGTAGTTATCACAATTACGCTTACGAGCGTGTATACTGCCTCAGAGGGGTCTGCACTCGGTTGCTTCCTAATCGATAATAATGGCATCCATGCTGCATTTCTGAAAAGCGTCACGCGTAGGTTGCATAACAAATAAACGCATAATCACCGATCTGTCGTTCAGCACGATGTACTGGACCTCAGTGCGTTCGGCTCAGGCCGGCTACAACGGATTTTTTACCTCAGTGAGCAATTTATTACATACGTATCGGCCGGAACGGCTCCAGCTGGCTCAGTCCGTCCCAGGAAGACTACAGAGGGGAGATTTCTCAGCCATAGCGTGCAACGTATTACATGTATATCTACCCGGACCACCACAGAAGGCTCTGACGTGTTCAAGCCGGCCACAACGGGTGGATTTTTGCATCCATCTTGCATGATGTAGATGCGTATCGATCGAGCTGGCTACAGGAGATCCGCAAACTTTAACGGGGCCTTGGAATCATATAATCGACATCGACTTGTTGGCATTGAAACATTTAGGTAAGCTTTACCGTGCACTCGTCAGAGTAGATGTTGGTGTTCTTGTAACCCGATTCGGTTCTTACGCTATCCGTTCATCACAGAAGCCACATAAGAGAAGCTTTGTCGATATTTTGATAGTCTACAGCAATGCAAGGAGGACCTGGTGAGGTTGCGGACTCGTCCTAACATACGGCAGTTTGTTAGTGGTATCACTCGTTTTTACGAAACAGCTGTTATAGATCAGTGAGTCTGTGTTTTCCCCGATATGACATCTGTGGAAGCAATGAAAACAGATGAGAACGTGAGAGTGGTAACAAGAACCCACCGGCCAACCTCCGCTATTTTGAAAAATGAGTTATAACACAATCAGACTACAGTGTATTACGAAGGGTCCGCAACCTCACCAGTTCCTATGTACTTCCATTGCTGTAGACTATATTTCAAAGGTCGGTGTTCGATGAATTTTGGAGATCAACTTTTTGAAATGAAGGGATCCGCCTTCTTCGCCAAATCTGGTGAGTACCAGAACCTAAAAGTGCAAGGGCTTTTTGATTTTTTAGACCGCAACTCTATCGAGATTCAGCCCAATCAAATTTCCCTAACTCGATTTCTTCACTGATGCTGTCCCTCTGTAAAAAGCGAAACCAGCTGCTAGATCTGATGTGGTTATAGCAAACTCCTGTAAACACATACTGGGTGAGCACAGATCGGAGGAGTTTCTCTTGCAGCTCTTAGCAATAGTCTTGAGTGGAGTGAGGGTTGTTTGTTGTTCTTAAAATCGGAAACCATGACCCGAATTTATCCTGCTTGAGGCGACTCAAGGGTCACATCGCGTTTATACTCGACTTCTCTATTAGGTATTCAAATCTCGCCTTTGCACTGCACTGATTTTGAGAAAACTCCAAGCTTGTTTTCTCAGAGGCATCTTCATCGTTCAAGTCGGTTTATAGTCCATCTGAGGAGTTCTAACACTTTCAGATTGCTCTCACTGTGGTTATCGGCATTATCGGTCTGCTCTTTCCAAAGGTTCCATTGCTAATCTGGCTACCCTCATTGCTTTTACTATGCGGATCATGTGTATCACTTTCAGCGCTCATTTATCTCAACAAGGTGAGTGCAAGTTTCAGATATGCATAGTTCCTTTAGATAAGTAGCTCAAAATACTTTTAATGAACATGTGCTTCACAGTTTATTTTATGGGCTCCGCTGACAAACGCGTATCGATACCCCTTGATGTTAGTGAAAGACCGAAAAAAGTCTGTTATTTTGTGATATGCGATATCCAACAGCGAAATCCATAGAAAAACTTCATAGAAACAGAATGAGAAGAAGGTCTGATTGATCACGTCTCTTTGCAGTTCTTCTGTGTAGTCCCCTTTACCATTACGCATTGTGATCTCCCTTTAGCTCCGTAACACGGTCGCATTCAAAACAAGGGCTGTAAATGTCTAATAAATTTGATTTTAGGGAGTTGCTCTCCGATCACGCGATAATCTTCTCTTCTACATATTATTGACGGTTGTGCTAATAATTTTTGTAAGCGTTTTACTCTATATCACGCATTCTTTATGGAATGGGATATTAATTAGATTACCGATTTTAGAGAGTTTTTTGTGTGTGCTTACTCCTAATCGGCATTTTTGTGCCACATGCTGTCGTCTGGATCAGTGGTTCGCTAGCTACAAGTGGGTTTTCAATAGTACAGGAATTCCAATCTAGCATGCAACAAGTGGCGGTGGGATGAAAGAACCAGCCGATTATCATGATACGTTACCTTTTGTTTCACGTAATTCGTCAGAATAAATTTTTTTTTTCAGTAGCTCAAGCGCATGCGGTTTTCGGCTTGATTGCCGTCGGTAAAGTTACGTTTTTCCGACTTGGTTTGGACAAGAGAAACACATGGAAGGATGCTAAGTCAGTTGTAATTTCACATTTCAAAATGCCGGAAGCAAGTTTCAGGTCTGCATTTTTGTCATTTAGATATGCTCCTCACCGAATTGAGGAGATTGCTATTGTGAATCTTGGCGCAAGTCGGGCAACGCTTGTAACAAATATTGATGAAGGTGAACTTGTCCATTTTGATGTTCCCCCATAAAATCGTAGAAGAGATCTCATCTATAACGTGAGTAAGCCTAGGATATTTTCATTGTCCCCCCTAATACACGATGTTTGAGCTTTGCTTCACGCTAGCTGATTATTATGATGGCCCTAATTGGTTGACGGTGTATTTAGCACGGTATTCCGCGCTGGTTTCAACCGTTTCTTGACTCTAATTGTGATCCACTCCTTGTAAAAATTTCTCGGAACCGCGCACATCGATTTTCTGTGCTATCATCTGAATGTACTCTCACAGCTGACCATTATGTTCTACGGGTTGTTTTGATAGTGTTTTATTGGAATGAATTTGTTTTCATTGTGTCGAATCCTGCCTTTTTTCCGGTTATTTAGCTTGGAGTGCGCAAGTTGGTGTGGGGATAGGGACTCTCCAGCGGAGAAATCGACTATCCAAAATACCGGATATTCGATTGTTATTCGAAATCGACTATCGACACAGACAATTATTCGAACATATTCGATCTTCGAATATATTCGAATAATCTAACCCACCCATTACCGGATCTACACAGACATTTTTCGAATGGCCAGTGCACCAGCACTACTGTGGGGCAGGGCTGTGCATAACTGAAATTTTGAATTTCGTAATTCGTATGTTGTAATTCGTAACTGCCGAGTAATAAGCTCAAACATTGCCCCAAACCTCATTAAGCATGGAAACGCCTCAACTTCCCAATGATGATCTGTATTTCAAAATAAATCTGTTTTTTGATAACTACTTGAAAAAGTGCCCTTATTCGGGCGAGTCTCTAGTCCGCAATCGCAGACACCCTCTGCCGCAGCACGCGACACGATGACAATACTGGTGGGACCACGTAGCCCGGCACGATCAACCTTCGTCCCAGCACGATTTCATCGAATGACGTGCTGTAACAGCGTTTGTCCACAACTGCGGACCGGAAATTACTTCTGATAAGGACACTCTTCTACCCAAAGCTTTTTTGGTTTTCAGCAAAACTTGGAAATTGTTGAAAAAAAAAGTTGAAACTGAAATTTCATGGAGTTCCAGGGTACCAGCTGAGCGTCTAATATTTTTTAGCAGCCAAAGCCAAAGCCGCGAAATTCGATAGGGCAATCGAACCAATCACATATGCGCTAGATCATTATATGCATGGGAATTCTCAATAAGACGAGATTTGTATATTTTTCTCAGCCTTTCACAAGGTGCTTCTATGGCTGTCGACGACGGCTAATTTGGATTCTGTTCTTTTTCATTGTGGTGCGCGAAGCGCGCACCTGATTTGGAAAAATATTGCTTCTGCGCACACCCCTCGTTACAGAATCTCGGTTTGGAAGATAGTTCCAAACTTGGCATTCTCACAAAATGTAGAGCAGTGAAGTTTCTTAACAGTGCTCAAGTTCCAGAAAAATTGGCTTCGTGGTTCTCGAGATATTGAAAAATTTGTGAATTCTAAAATGTTTGTCTGTGTGTGTGTGTTAGTCCGGTAAAACTTTTGAATGAAAAGAAACATGCTCAGACATTGGGAGTAGCGGACCGCCGGCAAAAATTCGCCAGTTGCTCAACAGCTGGGAGACAGCTGGCATTTATCTGGCCATTGGCAATCACGAGGCCACCGCTGGCTCATCCTTGGCATCGCAATTAGAGCTAGCGGCGGGCCGCTGGCGAAATTGTGCCAACTGCCTGAAAGCTGCGTGATAACTTGCATTCAACTGGCAGAGACAGTCAAACCTCGAAATTACGGAGCGCATAAAAACGCAGTCATCCAACAATCGGCACGCGGCTGGCGCCTAACCGCCCAGTGGCCTTCGCTTGGCACTGAGTCGCCACATGTCTGGCACTCGAGAGAGTTGACGACTACTGACGTTTCAACATGAATAGTTTTATCTCTGATTTCATTGACAAGCCGAGCCGGTATATAAGGCGATTAAGCCCAATGAGTGTTCACTTGTCACTTTGATGTCGGCCCTGGAAGGTGACCTGAAGTCGCTCTACAGAGGCTAGCATATTTTTGGCAGCTGAGGGGCAAGTCCCCACGGCTAGGGGGGGGGTGGGTCTCCTACCTAAGACCGTCGCGTAGGCGATCTGCGGTGAGGGACCCATCTCGATTCATCGGTCTGCCAAGAGAGTGGCGGAACGCTGGCAAATGACTGTTCAACAGTGGGCTGCCAGATATTAGCCAAGAGATTGCCAGCGGTCGGCCAACGTTCTGACGGACCGTTGGCAGAGTTTTGGCGGACCGCCCGCCAATGGCTGTCCGACACCGGGAATGGTTTTTGCTCACCAAGGAAATGCCGGCGGTCAGCCAATCCCAATGTCTGAGTGGTTGGCCAATTGAGAGAAGTGGAGTGGTATTGTGATAAGAGTGAATTGATTGCAAGGGTCAGAGTAGGTGTGCTTTACGTCCATCAGGAACCGTATGCACACCGTTTATTGTGCGGGGTCCGACTGGAAGTGTGCCATGTGCGAAGGAACGTGCGCGGTACCCAACTGGAAGTGTGCTAAACGCCACAAAGCGTCTGTGGGACCTGAATGAAAGTGCGTCAAGCGCCGGGGAACGTGTGCGGAACCCGACTAAAATTGAGTCGAGCGCCGGGGAACGTAAGCAGGACCCAACCAAGAGTGTGCCAAGCGCCCGGAAAAGTGTGCGGGACCCAACTATGAGTGCGCCAAGCGTCGAGGGTCTTCTACTGTGTATTAGAAGAAATGAGAGCGAAAAGATGAAGAGATGAGGATGGACGAAAATATGACAAAAGGAATCGAAACGAACAAAAATATACTAGGTTGAGAAGTATAGTCCCGCGTTTTCTTTTTCAATCGCAAATTTCTCTCAAATTTTCAACCATTTTCTCAACGTATTGTATATCATTCAACAGAAAATTATTTGCTATTTAAAATTGTGAAATTGATTTTTCTGAATCATTACATTTTATCGATTTCTGGATCGATAAAGTAGAGGGTAAAAAAATTCTCCAGATCATCAATCTAAAAATCTATTTAAAAACTAATACCTTTTATATTCTGATTATACCATTGTGTAGAACGGAATATTCTGTTTCGAACGACCCATAGCATGCCGCCCAAATTTTTTAAAATTCCTGCGCGATTTCTGTAAAAGCGCAGGCAATTATTGGAATCCGAATTGCATCGGTTATCAATAAATTTATCGATAACAGTAGGAAGAGCGCAGGATATATAAGTGAGTGATTTGATGTTATGCGGGTTGCTTTTCACGAGTTAATGTTGTTGGTCAAAAAATGCGAGAATACTACAAAATCCAAATATTTGAAGAATTTCGGGAGCATTTTGTAGATCGTTCAGAAGAGATTTTCTAGATTTGCATGAAGATGTAGTTAGGTTTCAAAAATAATAGTTTTATCAATTTTTGCATTCGGATTTAAAATGGATCAAATCGAAGTTAGTCAGAGAAACTAGTTTAATCATTCTGAAGAAAAAATAATTTCCTGGCCAATGCTATGACATGTTGAAAAAGCTTCCAGAATTCTGAGACAAATTTCCGATTGGAAAAAGCGTGGGAATTTTTCTCCCAACCCAATACTTGCATACAGCAGAGAAAACCTTAGAGAATTTTTTTTTGAAAACAAAGATCTTTTTCTGAAAACAAAAACTGTCAATGTTCGACCCCTTCTTTAATACTGAAATACTTCACTAAACAGTAAGAATTCACATTTAGTATCTAAAAATTCAGCTTCCTGGCGAAAGTAACGATTTGGTAATGGTGAAAAAGAGTTTCAAAATTATCTTGAAATATCTAAAAATGATTTGGCGTAAAATAGCCTGGAAAAATAAAAAAGCTGGGAAATGAAGTGAAATCGACCACTAAATCGCATTTTTGGTTATTTCACTTCATTTCCTAGCTTTTTTATTTTTCCAGGCTATTTTACTCCAAATCGTTTTTTAAGATAGTTCAAGATATGTTTCGATTTTTTTTCACCATTAACAAATCGTTACTTTTGCCAGGAAGCTAAATTTTCAGAAATTTCACATATTTTCCCGAAGGTTCCATTTCTGATTTCAATTTTTCTCAACGATTTCCATTTTGGAATGATGAAACATCTAACAGACGATATTGTTGTATAAGTACAAACTTATGACCCGAAACCATAAAAAATACCACTCATTGCCGCAATTTGTGCAACATGTGAGAACTCGATATTATTGATCATTGATATTTGATCTTGCATGATGAGAAAATTTCCCAAACAAGTAACTTAGAGCAATCAACAATAAAAAATCATTGCGGCATTTCGTGCAACAGGCGAAAAAATCAATATTATTGATTGGCATTTATCGATGACTGATTAGCGAAATTCTCCAACCAAGAACACCAATTCCAGAAGCAATCACCACTGTTCGCCGCATTCTGTGCAAAAAGCGCGAAAATGATAATATTGATTATCGCAGTAATGGGTGCGCACGGAGTAAAGAAAAAAATTGCGCACGCATATGAGATGACAGACAGACTTTAGACCCGCTTTCTCTGATATCCATACTCATACGAATAGCTGAAAAGGAGCCCTACGACTTCACGCATCGCAACGGATCAGTAATCATGGCGCGTGCGCACGGAAGTAAAAAGAAAAAAATTGCGCACGCATATGAGACCACCGCTGTCCTCCGAATCGCGAATGTCTTCTAGACAGAAGGTACAGGAAGATCTTCGACCCTCGGAAGTTCTCAGAAAATTTAGGTTCAAATGAAAATTGATAGCGAAATTCGAGAATACTTAGGCTCATATGAAATATCAACGATATTCATGGACATCACTTGTTTCTTATGGTATCTGAGGATGGGAACTTCTTTTTTTTTCTCAAAGCTGCTAATATATCCTGAAGCAGGTATAAACCAAACACGAAAATTGAACTCAGCTTGAGAAGCGAAAAGCTCACCAGCAAACAAACAATACGGCAAATTGAAAAATTATCGCTAGGAAGCATTTTCAATCAGCACATGTCAGACGAAGCCCGCTCAGAACGCAGAAACGAACAAGAATTGATCCGATAAAACAAGAAGCTAATCAAATGTTATGAAGGTATAAAGTGAATGATTAAATATACATTATTAATAAAATCAATAAAGTTCGTTTCGACCCTTGCTTTAGACGAACTTAATTGAACAGTTTTCCCAGGTCTCTTCAGTAAAGAAGAAGACTGTCTTTAAGGTAAACATAAAATTGCTATTAAAATAAATATAAAATTGCTATTAAAGAGTTATATTTCTTGAATGCAAATTGAGTTATGAAATAATAGTCCAAGCTAACTTACAGATTAGTTCAGAAATCACCTAACAACTATATTATTTTATAGACATAAATTGGAAAGAAAAAGGGAGAAGAATTATATAATAACTAAAAAGCGAATTTATGACAAAAAGCACTACATGTCGTCAAGTCAAGAATAGGATACTCAGTGAAGTGTCATTACTGATGATTAGGGCATGTTATGCTAAGGTGGATCTGGAGACAGACATAGGACTAATTGAGAAGTTAATTAACAATGCTAGAAAGAGTGAATATCATTGCCTTGATAGGTTAATTAAAGTGTGATGTCAGGCGTCACCTTAGCGGATTACAGAAGGAAGAGTTGGTCCCACTGACTGGAAAGAGAAGATTCCAAGGAGAGGTGAACACCTCTTCTACTGAGTGTCATTTTTTCAGGGGAAGTTTTCATATCTGGGTTGAGATTAGGCTGCATACTATGATTGTCAATTTATTTATTACGTTCCAATGAACGCGCCGATACAAAAAGAAACATCGAATAACGAAAACAAATACGCAGCTTGAACAAGAATGTCAGATGCTCGAGAATAATGAGGCTTTATTTCATGAACACTAATAAAAGTAAGAGGGCTATTCAGATCCAAAAACGAGCTCAGAGCTCAACGGCAAGGCCGAGCTCAATTGACGAGATAATATAATGCCGCCAACTTTTTCAACATTAGCTGATACTTTGATTCTAGCAGGCACGAGGTAGTATGGCTTTATTGAAGACTAACGTTTCGGCGGTCTCGCCCTCTTCGGAACGTCGGATATGAACTCAGGCAAATCATCGCTCCGAGCGGACCGGCTCCTCCCAAATATGACGTCATCGCCCGGACAGCGGCCGTGGGGCCAACTGGCACCGCGGTCCCTGTCCGGTGCGCCATTTCGCCCTCGGTCGCTCTCCGGTCGCTCTGGGGCCACAGCGGTGCCATCGCCAGAGATAGAGAGACGCGGATTGGTTGTTCTTTGGTGATAACGTGCGAGCCACGTTATCACTCAAAGAACAACCAATCCTGCGTGTATTATAAAGGCAGGCTCGCCTCGTGTAGATGGGTAGTTGGCCTTTCGAGGCCACTCTTGATAGGTGACCTCGGATCACTCTCAGGATGACAATTTTGGCGGCCGAGGGGATCCCCAGGCCCGCGGTGGGGGAAGGCTTCCTCATTGCGGATCATGCTGGGATGGTATCCTTGTTGCGGCCTGTGGCAGGATTAACCTCCTGACCCACAGGCTGTAACAGGTACCTTGTCCTCTTAGCAGGCTTAATCCTCTCCAGAAGAGGCGGAAATAAAGAAAAAATAGCAATTAGGAAATTTTGAAAATCGCCCGAACAGAAACCGCAGTGCCAGTTGGGACCGAAGATCGCTCCGAGCGATACTGCTGTGGCCCGGAGGCGGCTGCTGTGGCCCGAGTAGATGGCTAATTTTCGCTGGGAGCAGAGAGGCAGCGCCGCTGAGTAGCTCTCGGTACCGCTCGGAGCGATGGTTTTGCCTGAGAATGGCATCATGAAAGGAACTTTGTCGCTTTGTGGTATATTGTGACTTCGCTGACCTTCGTGGGCGTTTCGCGACCTGCGCGTGTGGTCCATAGCCCTTGAGAGTCGCTATTTGACAAGTTAGGCTTTTGACGCTTCACGCTCTTCCTCTCCAGAACACACATTCACAGCGGAGCGAAACAAGTTTCTGACAACCGAAAGTTTGTCTGAGTGAGATGCGTGGACCGCCAGTGGACCAGAATATTCTTGTTCGAAGGTTTGCGGTACGATTTTGTGATTTTCCTGCCTTCCGCTAGTTGAATCTGAACATTCAGAAAGGCAACCAGCTCCCCGACAGTTTCCCAGGTAAGTTTTATGTGTGGAGACTGACTGTTCATCATGGTGGAACACATGTCCATCTCTTCTTGCGGAGAGCAAATTATGAGACAGTAATCGATGTATCGCCTGTAAAACAAGGGGAGGGCATCGAGCACAGATGCTTCGATTTTGAACATGAAGGCGATGGCAAGCGTTGGTGCCAGCCGCTGCCCCATTGCCAGCCCCTCAGCTGAGCTAAGCATTTACCTGCCCATTTGAAATGATTACAACCGAGGGCACTCTCTGAGAAGAACCATTAGGCTGCGTGCCGAGAAACCGTGCATATTTATATTGTTTTGATGTTCATTTAGAAGCTCTAAAACAGCTTCCCAGCCGCGTCGTTACTTACGTTGGTATAAAGCGCTGAAACATTAATGGATTCGATGACACAGTTGTTGGTGAGTTGTGCACGCCGGAAATGGTCTAAGAAGGCTTGCGTGTTGTATAAGTGCGCCGGGATAAATGGAAGAAGTTGGGTGGGCAGTGCACTGCCGAACCAAGCGATTCGGTCCGCGGGACCACCCACGCAGTTAATGATGGGCCGGACCTAATTGCAAGCGGATCAACTTGTGCGAGGTCCTCCGTTGCTCTGAATTTATGGGTTTTGATAAGCAGGTACAATCCGGACCAAGTTGGAGCCTCAACTTTAAGGGGCGTGATTATCGTCTGAGCTAGCCCAGCCGATTTCGCTTCCACAACCCAGGATCTGTTGAGCTAGACCATTTCCGGCGTGCACAACTCACCAGCAACTGTGCCATCGAATCCTTTGATGTTTCAGCGCTTTGCACCAACGTAAGTAACGACGCGCTATGGGAAGCTGTTTCAGAGCTTCTAAATGAACATCAACTCAGGCAAACTGAGGCGTCGACAACGGGTTGATAAGTTGTCATCTCACAAAACCGCTACCTGTTGACAAGTCAAATCTCGCGTATTGTCAGCCTGAGACCTGCCCGTTGTCCAGCGACGTCCGCCTGTTGTCGGGCTGTTGACAACTCGATGTCGCGTTTAGCGGCCTATTTAGCAGCAGTTCACATCCTGCAGGACTGTTTCATCTGGCTTAGGAACAACTTTTAATCGACACGCGTCGCAGTCGGCACACCAGCACGCGTCGCGGTCGGCACTCCGACACGCGTCGCGGTCGGCACTCCGACACGCGTCGCGCGGTCGGCGCACCGAAACGCGTCGCGGTCGGCACAATGAAACGCGTCGCGGTCGGCGCACCGGAAACGCGTCGCGGTCGGCACACCGACACGCGTGGCGGTCGGCACACCGACTTGCGTCGAGGTCGGCACACCGACACGCGCGTCGCGGTTGGGTCGCCCAGCCTCCACTGGGGTCACCACCTGATAAGCAGGACCTCCAGATGCTGGGCGGTGGCAGCATGTACCGCAAACTTGGGTAATTGAACCGGCTACGCTTTCATCACTCACAGCATGCCTAAAAAATGCTTGGTATACTTCCCTTGTATCTAGAGCGTTATCTGTGCAACAGCTCGACATCGACGAGATCATAACTCGCGGCCGTAATTAAGCTGTGCAACAGCTCGACATCAGCCAGAGCATAACTCGCGGCCACGGCCCCCTAATATCGACGCGTTGGCCAGCGGTGACTCACGGTGGCGGATCAACCTGTTGTCGACGCTCCAGACTGCCAGAAAGCAATATAAATTCTATCAAAAGGGTCTTCCAAGCGAAAGAGGTTTGGTTGGCGTCAGAAACGTTTCAACAAAGGAACAATAGGCAAGTAGGATGAGGAGAGTCTACAAAATTGAACAATATTTTCTGAGACTGATTTTCTTGGCCGATACTTCTTAACAGCGGAAACAAACCGTTGCGGTGTTCCACACGGAAAGCACTTTGTGGTTCCAAATAGACTCCGATTATGCAGTAACGATAAAAATGTACATTTATGTGCACCTATTAGTTATCATTAGAAAAGAAGATGATGCCAACTTCACCTACAAAGACGGCTAGCTCCAGCTGGGGAGAGGGACTTTAGGATAAAATCAGAGATCACCGGTGTAATTAAAAACTCGTTAACACTGTTCGCACCTCGGCTCGCTCGCCAGAAGGCCCCCACCACTTCGAGAGAGGGAGCAGACAGCTAAGATCGCGCGGCGGTTTCCGCGCGGCGAGTTATGCAGGCTCAATTGCTGCCTCTCGGATTATGATTGGACTACAGACGGTAACCGATCCACTGCCAGTATAATGATTAGGAGGATTGATAGCACATGTACATTACATATTACATGAGCATGTATACTTGCTTTTCCTAAATATTTGAAAACAAAATAATTATGTAAGATTCACTAGAATATTTATTACACGCGGAAAATTATTAATTCACATAAGTATTTGGTGATATAAGTGCTGAAGAATTACACAGCTGAGTTTGTTGCAAAACGCGACATCTTCTTGCAGTACTCCATAATCTCGTCCCGAGAAACGCCAGCCCATCATTACACGTTGATGAAACGGTCTACGATTAGCACATAACCACCTGCTTGCACCCACAATGGTAAACAATTTTTTTCGCTGATTTTTTTGATGAATATTGAAATATTTTATTCCGATGATTATTTTATTTAAATTCCATGGGTTCCATCAAGTAATTCAATTATCACATTCCACGCATCCACATTCATTTATTATTTATCGAAGAAACTTTCGCTGCAAACTATTATTTCATTTCGATGATTCGATGATGATTACCCATTATTTTATTTTTTATTTCGATGATTATTTCAAGATTTGTTCGATGACGTTATTATATTACATTTCTATGATTAATTCATTTAAATTCCATAGATTGTAATCAAGGAATTCATTTTTCATGTTCCACGCATCCGCACTCATTTATTTATAAATTTTACTAAGACGTGTGTAAAGTCATGTGTATAAGAATACACATCAAGTATGGACAATGAGATAATTGTCATTTTATGATATATTAGACCCAATCTTGAGATTACTCGTAGTAAGTTAATCAAAAGAGGAAAGGTATGAAAGAGAAGTTGACAAAGTTCGTTTCGCCCCTGGCCTCAGACGAACTTTATCAAACAGCTCCTCAGTGAGGAACAGAACTGTCGATGTGAAAAAGGATGAAAACGAAAGTATGAGTCGAGCAGAGTGAAGTAGTGTTAGAAACGTTAGGAAGAGGTATTATGGCAAGAGGCTATAGTATACTACTCAATATCAGAATGAAGTCCATATGATCACAAGTCCTAATTCCTAATTTTTTTCTACCATTAATAATTTCTATACTAACGTCCAAATAATTGCATTTACAGGGATTATTGTGCGTCTTTGTGAGTTCCTATACATTCTTGTATATTAGTGAAATTTAACTATTCTTAAAGGCAGTGTTCACGATAAAAATCGTTTTTCTAATTTCCCGCCTTTCTTGAAAACGGCCCCATGCTGATTCCAATGATAACTCTGAAATCGTACAAGACCTTCTGGGAACGGAGTTATGGTCCCTCAAAGATTGAGCTAAGGAAACATGGTGGACGAGTTGTCCGAGGCTTGTAACTTCCGTCTTTTGCAGCCGATGTATGCGAGCTAACCTGAATAAAGAGAGAAGTTGAGAAGGAAGGGAAGAACGGGGCTTTTGATCGGAAACCATCGCTCATCTCTCGATCTCGAGCATTCATTTGTTCACGTCGGTGGGCGTGTGTTGCGCTCTTGAGGTTTGCAATGCGCTCAAAGTTGCAACTTCGGGCTCTTGTGGAGCTTTTCCTGGCTCGTTTTCATACGTTCTTTCGGCGTAAACGTTACAGTGTGCCCCTCCACTACCCATTCCTAGTGGAAACTGAAACACATTTTTTATCGTGAACACTGCCTTTAAATGTCTCATTTTTATTATGGATCATGAGCAAGTCATTCATAAACCTAAAGGGTTCGAAAAGTACAGAATTTTCAATTTTCGCGCTAATAGAGTACCTATATTCCAACATGAACAATGTTATATCGGCTAACAATGAGCTGGAGTTACCTCCCTGAGGAACTCCTTTAGTCTGTTGAAGCACAAGTTCTCCGAAACGACGGTAACTGTTGCGTAAAATATAACCTCTACAAGTTGCACACCTACGCGCTTCGCGGCGTACTTGTGGTCGTGCTTTAGAATCTATGGATTATTTAAATTGCAGGGTGGTGCCTCGCTGTGCTCAACAGCCTTAAAGGCATCGTACGCGCAGAAAACGGTGTCTTATTTTTCTATGTTTTCGAGTAGGCAAGCTCTTGAGGCAAGCCATAATAGCAAAGAAAACACGTTTAAAAACTTTTTGAAAAGTTGACTTTCCACCCCCTCCGTGGAATTCGGTGTGTCCAGTGCAATAAGTTTTTCTGAACGTCTGAAGTGGTTTCACGCTTTAAACTATGTAGGTGAGAAAATTTATTTTGCCTTTCTTCTACCAAAATCACTAAAAAATAAAAAGCTTTTACTGTGCAAATTTGGATGATAAGTGTTAGATGGCTGGTGAGGACTGGTGGCGAATCCTCATCTTTAACCCATTCCAACCTCATAACTACGGGAGTTGCAATGACTCTCTACATTCGCCTCACTGAGAGGACCACGAAAACTACCCCTAAAATTCATTTCGTCAATTTCGAAGCGAGATATGGCGATGTGGCGCTTTCTCTGAGAAATATTGCCGCGACTCTTCCGTCACTGCCCCGCGACTCCACCGTGATCCCGGACTGTCCCGCAACCCCCCAGCGACCCTTAACTCTTCCGCGGCTTTGCTGCGACTTCTTCATGTGTCAAGCGTTCGCAAATCTACCGCGACTCCTCAGGATTTTCCCGCGCCCCTACCGGCGATTCTGTGAATAAAGAATAGTCCGCGGTCTGCCCCGCCATCTCCCCGCGACTCCTCCAGCAGGCGCCAAGTCGAAGGAGTTGCGGCGGAGTCGCGGCAATATTTCTCAGAGTTGTATGAGCAAAACTCGTCACAAAAAGCCCCTTTTGCAGAAAAAGGACTTGTGCGCTACTGAATGTTTTCACGGAAATCAGTTACACTTTGCTCAATCAACTTCACGCAGGGAACTTTCGCAATGCAGTGCATAACCCTTTACAGTCTGACACAGATTCGAAAGAAGAGAATCTACGGAGGAAGTTATGACACACTTCTCCATGGATTGGTGAATATTTTGGTTTAGATTAATGTTCAGTTCTTGAACTCATCGCAGAAAGGAACAGTTGAAGCAATAGGCACGTATTATTCCTAATATATGCAGTAGAATGTTTTCGTTTTCTCATTGACGCTGGAGGTAATCACCAAGGCTGCATGTGTGGACAGTGTGTGTGACAACTGGGTGTCAATTGTTAACGACGGGTGACGATGACTAATTTCCGTTCATTGTCACACACACACACACACACACACACACACACACACACACACACACACACACACACACACACACACACACACACACACACACACACACACACACACACACACACACACACACACACACACACACACACACACACACACACACACACACACACACACACACACACACACACACACACACACACACACACACACACACACACACACACACACACACACACACACACACACACACACACACACACACACACACACACACACACACACACACACACACACACACACACACACACACACACACACACACACACACACACACACACACACACACACACACACACACACACACACACACACACACACACACACACACACACACACACACACACACACACACACACACACACACACACACACACACACACACACACACACACACACACACACACACACACACACACACACACACACACACACACACACACACACACACACACACACACACACACACACACACACACACACACACACACACACACACACACACACACACACACACACACACACACACACACACACACACACACACACACACACACACACACACACACACACACACACACACACACACACACACACACACACACACACACACACACACACACACACACACACACACACACACACACACACACACACACACACACACACACACACACACACACACACACACACACACACACACAACACACACACAACACACACACACACACACACACACAACACACACACACACACACATACAGACGGTCACACACACGAAGCAGCGTATAGTTAGTAGGATATATTCGAGTTACCCTCTATAAGACGTCGGAATTCTCATCATACGAGGCGCGCGATGCCGCAACCTCCGTCCGCCCTACGCTCTCTCACTGTCTCTAACCTCCACTCCGCACCAGCACGCGTTGGAACCATGTGAATTTCGCCGTTTTATAGCCTGTATGTGTTATACTTAACTATTCGATTTGCCTTCCTTATCTATAAACTTATCGATAACTGGAGGAACATCAGAGGATACTGAAATGGAAGATTTGTTGCTGTGCGTGTTCTTTTTCATGAATAAATATTGTTATTCAAAAAAATCTACAAAGTTTACTTGCGTCCTCAATTCTTTTTTTCTGTTTCTTCATATCTGAAGTATGTCTTAAACTACGTTATAAATTGTTATTATTATAATCTAAACATTCAAAGAATGTAGGGCACTCTCCTAGACGGGGGGGGGGCAGCCACGATTCAAGACAGAAATGAAGTGAACCACCGATAGGGAAGGCTGCCGAACGAAGTCTTTCTATGAAGCTTCTACGAAAACAATGGTGGATAGCACTATCAGGCATCTTTTATCAGAGTTTTTCTTCATTTCTATGAATAAATCTTGGGTGCCCCCCCCCCCCCGGCTAGAGTAGACCCGAATGTAGGTAGCACTCTGTAGGTAGTTTAGAAGCGAATTTTCCGCTCTACATGAAGGTGTAATTAGTTCAAAAATAATTGTGTTTTCATCGAATTTCGAATACATTTTTCGGAGCCTTTCTCTGACCCTCAACTTTATTGACATAAAATCGATCAAGTTGAAGTTAGTCAGAGAGACTAGTTTCATCATTCTGAAGAGCAAATAATTTCTCGTCGAATGCTGTGACATGCTTTAAAAAAATTCTAAAAGTCCGAGAGAATTTTCCGACGAAAAAGCGTGAAAATTTCTTCCTCAAAAAAAAATTACAAGAAAACTTTTTTTTCCTAAGTTTTTCTCCTCAGATGAAGAAAAAATTGAAGAGAAAGAAAAAACAGGGAACCTTTGATCATCCGCAACTCGACGAGAAAAATATGGGAGCCTTGGTCGGACATTTCAGTTTGAGCTGATTTTCAAAAAGCGTTTTTTCTTCAAAATAATTTTTCGCAAAAAACTTTTCGAAAAATCCTGTTTCACACGTCTTAGAAAAGGGTCTGGAAAGGGCATAGATTGATGACGTGTAAATATCCCTTGACAGGAGACTAAAAAATGAAGAAATCAAGATGAACGCGAAAAAGATATGAGAAACTGCAATAAAACATAAAAACAAAAAAAACAAAAGAATTATCAATCCCAAAATGGAGACGCACTGCTAAAATTTTGGAAATCACAACTCAGAACTATTAACCTCGAAACTGAAAAAAATTGAATTAATCTTTTGGTGGCCGCTGTGCGTGTTTGTGTTAAAATGACTGCAGACTTCATAGGTCATAATCGGCCAATGTCTCATCGCGTCGACTGCGTACCACTGAGAAGCGCTGCGCGACCGCACGCGTCGGAAGCAGACGGGTTTTTACCGCCGCGATGAAGTTTGCTGCCGCCGCGTGCTGAGTTTTCGGCCAATGACGCGCGGCGGCCGAAAGCTTCGTGCGGCTGGCAAACTCGTTCTGCTTCCCGACGCGCGTGCGGTCGCGCAGCGCGTGGTACGCAGTCGACGGTGAGACTTTGGCCGTTTTATGGCCTGTATGTATGACCACACAGTGCGCGAAATGCCCGCCCCACAGTGAATATGTTCTGCAATTGCAGACGCACCTCGCCAAGCCTTTTCTTAATGGTTTTTGCGAATTTATAGTTTTTTTTCTGTTTACAAGTTATTACTTCACACCTTCTAGGAATTTTTTTGTGTCCGTTTGTGTCTCTCCAGCTACGGTTCACGGCAACGGAAAAAGCCGGTGGTGCGCTGGCGAATTTTCATTGAGCACACTGTACCGGGACAGGGGCTGCCTACGCACCGAGAGAGGAGTTGTCCCGTTTTTGCATTTTGAAACGTCACGCCACTCAACACGAGCGAAGTGGTCCCGAGTGGAATGAGAGCCGCAACTCCTACCTCGGTGTGTAGAGAGCCCCTGTCCCAACTGTAGCCACGGCTGACCAAATCCAAATTTCGTCACCAGTCAATGAGGAAACGGCGTACATATTTTTTGAGTTACGGTACTTTATGTTCCTTTCAATTTCTTTCGTGTTTTCTTGCGTTTATGTATTTAGTATAGACTTCATATGCATTCGTATTATGAATTCGTGGGGACGGGACTGCTGTTTTGAAGGTTTCCGGTGCTTCTATCTGCGAAATTCTCGAAAAAATAAAAAGTTGCCGTCGATTATGGTGGGACGTCCGCAGAGCACGCTAGTCAACGGTAAAATTTTGATTTTTAAACTTGGGACCATGCCAACGTACAAAGGCTGCAATTAGCTCAGTGAAAATACGCAACAGCATCACCGCCTTCTCTGAGAGGATCCCCCGCGATCGTTCACGGATAGAATCCCCTCGGTTTATAGTAGGGGCCGAGAGGATACTAGCATGGGGCTATTGCGGAACGATCGCGAGAATCTGCCAGTAACAAGCCGAGAGCGTACCGCGTTCGTTCATCGATGCTCCCACGATGCTCTATAGCGGATCCGCGAGGAATCGTGCTTGGGCCTATCACGGAACGATCGCGAGATTCCGAAGGGCTCGAGATATAGCTGATCTGAACGGATACTCCAGCGAATTCATTTGGCGCAGGTCAAGAAACACAACGTTGCGCAATGTAACTCAGAGTAGCTCAATTGAACAGAAAATTCCCTTCAAAGTACCGTTCATATCCGATCAACTGAGCATTTCAATCAGGAAATGTTTAAGGAAGACGGGAATGGAAAATTCCGTGTTTCTGATCGATATCCCTCCTAACAACCTTGAAAGACGTCTTGTCCGAAACCGCATTTATGACCGCATATGTACAACTCCCAATTGTGTGATTTGCCCGGCTGGCAAGGACGGGGATTGCACCACGTGCGGTGTGGTCTATATGATTTCCTGTGAGCTGTGCAGCGAAAAATACATCGGGGAAACGTCGCGGCCGCTCCATGTCAGGATCAAAGAACACTTGGACGGCAAAGAAAGGCAGCGGGAAACAACAGTGCTTGGGGCGCATCGGGTCATGACCCATTTTGGTGAGAGCTTTGATATCAAGGTCGAGATAATGGCTCGGGAGACTGATACCGCAGCGCGAAAAACATTAGAGGCATTTTTCATTCAAGCTTATGACCCGCAGATTAATCGAAAGGGAGAAGGTCTGCATATAACGCGGGAACTCAGGCCATACGTAAGACTAGCCTTCTAACATCAACATAACAACTGGTGACAAAACAACAATTGGTGGTCTACAGCGTTCCTATAGCCTCTCCTCCTCATTCTGAGTCAGTCGAAGTGAGGCTTATCGGGCGTATCATGTCGAAATCTCCTATCACTGTTGTGTTTCGCCATGACCAGCCGCTCCGCTGTTTGTTCTGCTCGGACTTAAATGAGCGAGACGGCTATACCTTTGACTTACCGCGCTGTTTTGTTTACTAGCGAGTTCCTGGCTGGGTGAGGTTCATCTGCCCTCCTCTCTCACACCCACGCGGGGGAAATTTGGGCTCTCGAATCGGTAAGTTTAAGGCGACGTTTGATCGAGTAAGCGCAAATCTTATTCGATCCTTTCAGGCTCTGAAGAAGGAGGTTTCTCCGAAACGTCGGCCATAAAGAAGATATACCAACCTCGTGTCGAGTACAACATCATCAGACATCAAGATTATTACCATGCCGAGGTTTATGGAGAGTCGCACATGGAGATCGCGAGATTATACCAGCTTCAACTTGGGGGCGAATCGTGTCTATAAATTGGTGTACTCGAGTTGTTACATCGCGGATCGCGATGAACCGAACCCGGAATTATCGCGGGACGGTCGCAAGATCCTGCCAGCCTCCACTCCTTATCGTACCCTCTCGATGTTTCATCATGCCCTCTCGATGTTTTACACGAGTGAGTGTTGCCTATCAGGTCAGCACGAAGCTATAACGTATTGCCCTTGCCGTATTCCGTGCTGCTTTACAAATCTGCACATCATGAGAACGCGGAACCGGGGAGGGGGGTAAACGATCTCTGTACCACCACGGATCGCGAGTGCACCACGGTACTAGCGCGGTAAACCTTTCAACAATCGCGGTACCATCACGGTACGAGAACGAGGATGCCAACGGATGAGTCCTTTGGGTAACTATCGCGGAACGAACGCGGATCGCGGGACTAGGGGGAGACGAACGCCGTACTGTCGCGGATCACGGAAGCATCACGGTGCTAGCGCGAAAGATTCTCTTCTCGAGTCTTTCCGTTGCCATGAATTGTGTATATTCTGAAAAAAACGTCTACATCTATACAGTGCGTATCATAATTATAGCAACACACTCAAAGCTCTGATAACAATGTCCACGCAAACTTTCATCCACCTTCACTATCATCATTAAACTCCGCGTACCCAAAAACCCTTCGCCCACCAAATTCTACGTATAATTTCGAAACGCTCTAGAAGATTAACAAAAAATAGGATTTTTTCTGTATATAACTCTTAGAAGTCTTTGTGTCATAATTATAGCAACACTTTCAATTGTAAATGCTCCCTTGCTCATTTTTCAAAAAAAAATCCAGCTTCTAAATTGATATGGGTGGTGGTATGTAACATCAACGTAATTCTATCATGCCAAATGGATCCGTTCTCTCTGAGGTCGAAAATGCTAAGATTCTTGCCCTCGACAAGGCTATATCAGGAGAATAGCGGAGCAACACCATCGTCACTCCACAGCTGTCTACCGATTTCTGCATGATCCTGAGTCACATGGTTCAAAGAAAGGCGCAGGCAGGCCTCGGAGGCTGTCTGCTTCTGAGGAACGTCGAGTAGGATGGCTCGTGTCCAACTCGACCATGTCGGTGAACCAGGGCCGAGCCGAGCTTTTTACGTTTGTATACATAATGACCGTATGGAGGGCGATCAACCGCAATCCATTTATAAAGCATTTTCGTATGCGTCCAGTACGGTACCTCGCAGCACTGCGTAAGGCCACACGGCTTCAGTGCGCTGAGAGGAACATGGCGATTGACTCGTCTAAAATGAGCAGAAATTGTTCTCAGGCTTCATCTGGGTGAACATTGTGTTTAGGGGGTCTCCCCGGACAAGAAAGAGTTCAAGTTGGATGGACCTGTCGGGTACGCACACTACTGGCGAGATCTTCGCTAGAAGCCGCGGTAATTCGCCGAACGGATTTTTGGTGGAGGCAGTCTCCCGGTATTGAGTGGCTTCGACGCTGACGGTGTGCCCCAGACAGCCTTCGATCTCTCGAGAAAGAGTTCTGCAGAGTACCAAGGAGTTTTGTGAGCAGGACTGCTACCTTTACCTGCTCGGTTCCAGCGAAATGAGCTCACCTTCCAGTAAGACGATGCCGACATCTACATGAATTGCTCATGCGGGACTTGGTTTGAGCAGCATGGGCTGCCCGTTATGGCCTCGCCGGTGTGCTCACCTGACGTTAACTCAATGAAAAAGGTCCGAGGAATCCTGCCTCGCCATAATTGTTGTGGATGTAGGACATACGACTCACTGGAACACCTCGAGGGAACTGTAATCGTTGCCTGGAGCAAGTTGGACGTGGAAGAGCTCAGCCGTCTGTTGATCTCCACGCTATAGTAAGTTTTCAAGATAATTTTTTGAACAAGGCGAACCGATAGATTATTGAAAAGTCGTTACAAATTGGTATTTCCGAAAAAGTCCAGCTCGAATAAGCACGCAAGGGGTCCAGGGGTGTGTTCCAATAAGATTTCCATGGGAGGAAAATGGGTCTGATAAGATATAACGAATGATAATCTAACAGATAGGCTCATTTCATGCGGTCTCTCAATCTACCATTGGTCGGCTCTTATCAGATTCATTTTTCCTCCCGTGGAAATCTTCTTGGAACGCACCCCAGAGCGGTAGGCCATTTCCTTTCTGGTTCACTAATCACACCGAATAACCGAGGACTGAATTATGATCGTCTTTTTGAGCACAGCTTAGGTTTTTTTCCTCCTAAAATTGAGGGTTTTGTCTAACAAATATTTTCACAACGGACTCCACGGGTGAGTGAATTTGTTCAACGACTCCTGAGCTGAAGCAGAGTCGAAGGCAGTCTTCAATCATCCGCAGTTCGCATCTTGTGGTCTCTCCAGTGTTCTTTTCCGAAGGTTCATGGCTCTTCTGGAATCTGAAAAAAAGTTACGTTAATCACACGATATTCTCTGATCCATTACCTTGTAACGAAATTTTCAACCAGAAAGCAAGCCATAAAGACGCATTCTTGAGAGGGTAGAGGTTGGTCCTCCCTTTGTTGTTGTGCTGCCTTGATTTTGTATTTTGAATGTTGAACGGAACGTTTCAGAGGCTTGACGATGGGCTTATGGCCCGAAACGTTGCCTCAATAAACGATCAAGTTAGTTTCATCATTAGCAATACAACAAGTGACACAATGAAACTCAGACAACCTGCTATATTGATCACATAGTATTTCACTGTGAAAATTCCTCTGCCTATGGGAACCTGCACAAAAAATCGCTTGCAAAAGTTCACAAATGTTTTGCAATGGTTTCATAGGTTTCAGAATGGTGGCCTCCGAGAAAGACGCGAAAATGCGTCTCTAGCGTCCTTTTTCTATTAACTGCATTTCAACTAGAGCAAGCTTATGATGTTACAGCCCATCTCTGTCTACCCAGGTTTGTTAGGGAACACTTCAAAATTGAGAATTTTTTCTTCTTGTCTTCTCCACAGTCTGTGAAGGATCGCTATTTTAAACTCCAGTAGGCAGGTGAGGTTTCCAAGTGACTGTGATATTCTTGTGAAAATCTCTGACGATGGAAGTGAGACCACTTCTCGAATGCTTATCGGGATACTTGTTGATTCTAAGCACAAGTTTAGTGGTGTAAGGCAGACCACAATTCCCATATTCTAGCCATTTGTGTCTGGAGAATTATAAAGATCCTGCTCAATACAGCAGCGTATTTCCAGAAATGCAGTTTGTTATAGTGGGAGCTCCGCTTAACGACTTTCAGCAATCTCGTTAGGGCTCAAAGATGTGTGTTTATTAATTCTCGTGTTTCCTAGAATGTTCACCAGGCCGCAAAGAATCAATTGTATTAATTCTGGTTACAGAGCTCATTCCGTGCTGCTTCAGCGACTGTGGTCTTTTTTCTTTTTCATGTTCTTATAGAGGACTTCTCTACTCGTTTGCTACAAAAAAAAGTAGCCAAAGCAAACTCCGCGGCATTTCTGAAGAGCTCCCTATTCGGATCGACGGTCGGATAGGAGCGCCGATCATTGCGAAGTATACCTGCTCATCGCTGTGTTCAGAGAAGAAAGATCGCTCGCTCCTGACAAAGTTTGAAATACAGAGCTATCAGGGACGCAGTACTTCCCCGCCCACTATTTTTGTGGTTTCCATATATTTACAAAGTAGACCCCAAGTGTTTAAAGCATAAGAAGAGCGATACCCCAATCCTTGTTAATACTCGAGATGCAGAAGTAAGCCAATTTACGCACTATTTTGACGATGGTTTGTCATCGAGGATTAAACGCAAAGTTGATTTCAGAAGGCTGTCCGGATTTCGATTTCACCGTCTCCATTCTCTGAAGGTTTCGTGCGATACGAGAAAGTAAATACGAAATTGGCAAACATTGAGTAATTTACGCTCTGCATATTGTGCGTATCATTCGTATAGGACGCCGCGCTCAGCAATCGGGCGCGGAAGATTACGATCAATAGCCATCTCTTTTAATTTTTCTTCAAGCAGCGTCGTGACTCCGTACTTAATACAGACCATATGCAACGATTGCTGATTTGTCAAAGAACAAACTGTGCTAGTGCATCAAAGGCGGCACACGCGCCCATAAACGTGGTCGATCTGACAGCGTAAACTGGATGGCCCGTCTAACAACACAACGCCTACGCCGTTTGAAACGTATTATTTTTTCTGTTTGAACTCGGACACGAGGTTGGCAGATGGATTTAATGGCTTACGTACGTTTCGGCGAAATCGCCGTCTTCAGAGTATGAAAGAAGCAAATCAGAGATGCGCTTGTCCGGTGAAATGTCGACTAAACTCTACGTAATTCTAAGAATTCTAATTCTCTACTTTATTTTGGAAATAGAGTTCTTCAAATTAGGTAGAGTTTAGTCGACATTTGACCGGATAAGCGCATTTCTGATTCGCTTCTTTCAGGCTCTGAAGACGGCGATTCCGCCGAAACCTAGCCTTTAAATCCATCTGCCAAACTCGTGTCCGAGTTCAAACAGAAAAATCACGACTGTTTCATTATGCCGAATTAATCGAGAGTGGGGCATGGAGACTGCAGCGTCTTAGGTGGGCCATAATGCCGCTGAATGAGTAAGAAGTTGGTCGCCCCCCTGTGTACGGCGGATTCCTGTATTTGCCCTCCTCCTCTAAAACAAGGGCCTATCCACACCATTGGCAACGTGTGTGGTTTACTTTTTAGGCCACCCAGACTCTGCTGAGGATAGACATGGAACAGCTCCTTTCTTTCGAAGTAGTAGGGTAATTGGAGGGTCAGGTGGATACAGGGCGGGGAAACTTCTTACTGAAGTATTAGAGGCATTATGGGCCACTTTTGACGTTTCAAGCTGCTTAGTCCTACTTTTCTGGGCCGTACCGTCCGATTTACGCTGTTATCTCATCCACATTTACGGAGCTATAAAAAGGCCTGTACAGGCTTTAAAACGGCAAAATTCACATGGTTCCTTCGCGTGCTGGTGCGGAGCGTAGGTTAGAGACAGTGAGAGAGCAAAGGGCAGACGGAGGCCACAGCATCGTTCGCGCCGCTCGCGCCTTGAATGATGAGAATTACGACGTTTCATAGAGGGTATATGGTTTCCGTTCTCGGTTCAGTCTGACGCATGGACCAGGCGACTGGCTGTGCGGGCTTAGCAGCCTAACTGGAGAATGGGGTTCCAATCGGCACTCTACCGTCGCAGCCCCGTCTATTCATCAGGCTAAAATTATTACGCGAACTCTATGTTGCCCGCAGCAAAATCACGAAGTCAATGCTGGAAGATGTTGTTCTTTTTGCTTACAATGTCTTTGCGTGTACATATTTGATGCAGACCTATAATTATAGAAAATTTCCGCATAAACGTCACGTGATGTTTCCCTTTGAAAGAAAATTACATGCCTCGAATCACAACAACAAAAAGGCGCCTTCTGAACATTATCCTCTGATTTTTGAACCAACCTAGAGCCTTTATTATTCCCAAGCTTTTTTTATGGCGGCTAATCATTCATTATACTCTCCCTAAGTTCCTCAGCTATGAAAGTAATCTTGGTAAGTAATACGGTATCTTGGTAGCTATGCCATGCGGTGAAATTTATATTAGCAGCAATAAGAATAATCGCTGATTGAGTAGATAAGCGGTCTTTGAAATGGTGTACTAGCTCAATTCGATTGTTTTTCTCGTTTGAGCTAAGTGCTGGCTTTGATGACTCCTAGTTCATTATAGTTCTCGGAACATTCGAATTGCCTTTGATTAGCAAGAACGCGATAGTCTGCGGTACATAAATTGCGTACTAACAAGGGAACCACAATAAGTCATAGTGACCATTCCAAATGAAATGTACTTCTCTAGAACCATTTTCGGACGAAAAGTCCGAATATGTCCATCGCAGCTGCCTAGACCCACTCTGAAAAAAGTTATGAGCGTTTTTTAAAGCTTCGCGGCAAGGTAAGGGCACTTCACGGAATTTTTAGGTGTTTTCAAATTTTTCTCCTGATTTCGCTAAAAACATGTATGTAGGGTAATCTGGGATGCTGAACCCGAATCTGGGGTTCGCTTGCCCAAATTTTAAGGTTTACTGTAGGTTACGGTAGGTAGCATGCCATTTAGGAGACAAAACCCACCTCAATATTCCGATAATCGACAAATGGACATCAAATTCGTAATAAGCACCCCAAATAACCCCCACATAGAAACTTTGAGACACATCTGAGACTTTGACCAAGCTACCGTATGCCCACCGTAATCTACCGTAAGCTGCCAAAAATCGATAAACCGACATCAGATTCGTGTTCAGCACTCCAAATAACCCCGAAAAGAACGATTTGAGCCACATCTGTCGTCACATTTCGGAAATCGTCAAAAGTCGCGATTTGCCATCAAATTCTCCCCCGATGGGAATATGTGAACGAATACAGTCGAAAACTTCGGAAAATCGATAAATGAGTCTCAGATTCGTGATCAGCGCCCCAAATAACCCCCCAGAGCAAATTTTTAGTCAAATCTGGAATATTTTTCTAAAACGCTTCGAGAGCCCTCTGATTGGTGTAAATAAACGCCCAACCGAAAATCCGTACAAGTCCAAAACGCTGTTAGTCTGCGCAAAGTTTGGAAAATGTTCCTTCAACCTAACTTTGCTTAGTGGGGTAGTTTTGGACGCTGAACACGAGTATGAGGTCAGTTTCCGGATTTTCGTAAAAATAATGCCTTTTTTGGAGGGTACAAAAAGTACAAGAATCGGAGAAAAAATGCCTATAACTTTTTTCAGAGTGGGTCTAGGCAGCTGCGATGGGCATATTCGGACTTCTCGTCCGAAAATGGTTCTAGAAAAGTACATTTCATTTGGAATGGTCACTATGACTAATTGTGGTTCCCTTGTAAGGTGCAGATTCAAGGCAGAGATCCTGGCCGGATCGGCTAGTTGCTTACAATAAACGATCCAGGCCTTACACGCAGCCCAATTTAATTGTTATGATTGAGCGACTTCCTACTAATAGCACGCAACTACCGCAACAACGTAAAATGTTTTGAAAAATACTTGCATTAAAGAGCTGCTACTCGATTGCCTTTCGCAGGCTCACCCTCTAAGCTACATATTCACCGTTGGTGAGACAATCCTTCTCGAATTAGAATATTTTACCTCTTTCGATTTGATTTCTAGCGCCTTCTTTTTGACGATTAATGTGACAGAAAAATAGATGAATCTGCAGCTTGAAACATTTTATGATATCTTGTTGCATGACTTGAAGGCAGCGTCCGCGCAGAAAAGCACATTAAAGTTTTCTCTCCCCAATACACACGATGTTTGAAGCTAGTGTTCACGATAGAAGCAGCTTTTCTGTTTTTTCCGCCTATCTTGAAAACGGTTCCATGCTGATTTCAGTCATGTCCTTGGAATCGTACAAGACTCCCTGGAAACGAAGTTATGGCATGTCAAAGTTCAGCTAGGGAAGCATTGTGGACGAGTTGTTCGAGGCTTGTAACTTCCGTCTTTTGCAGCCAATGTATGCGAGCTGACCTGAGTAAAGAGAGACGTTTAGAATGAAGGAAGAACAGGGCTTTTGATCGGAAATCAGCGCGCATCTAACCACGAATTAAGGGCAACTGTTATAGGACGTAGGCGGGGTGGCCCCAATGGTTGGCTTGCCCACGAGATTTTCACCCACGTACCGGCCGTTTTTCGTCGCATTTCCGTTATTAATCTTCTTAGAGGGACCCAAAGCTTACGTTTTAGCCAAAAAAACGTGCAACTTTTTCAATGTGAAAATTGCCTTTGAAACAGTGTTCACGATAACTTTCACTTCCAATATCTCCACAGTTTACAGAAGGTCTGGTGCCCTCCCCATATAGCGAAGCACGCGTGAAAAGGACGCGAAAGTTGCGTTTCTGAGCCAAGATAGGTCCTCACTTGTTTACGTTGATTTTTGAGCGTGGAAGAATTCACCGCTATGAAGGATGATAGCATTCAATGCAATCAAACGATCAGCTCACTTATCAGCTTTTCCTCGACTTGATCATTCTTTTAATCTGAGTCTTCATTTGTTCATATCGAGGGTGCGGATCTGGAGCACGGGGCGGTTCTGATACAGAAAAACGCTTGTTCGCAGCCGTTATTTTGTCCCTCCTGGCTCGTTTTCTACCGTTCTTTCGACACTGAGCCTAGGGTCTTACTCGCCTATCATTTCACTGCGGAAAGTCACCGATGATGATCATCGTGAAAGCTGCCTTTAACCCAAATGGAGATAGTGGAGAAGCTTGAAGCTTCAACGTTACGTATTGATAACAGAATACCTCGTGAAAACGGCTCTGTGGGTCCGGGAGTCGGATACCTTAGTCAATTATCTAGTCCGAGGAACAAAAACGCCACGACGAATGTAGGCCATCCAAAAACAAAAACTCTTCATTCCGAGAAATCCTCTCGTTTGAACGAGTGTATTCAAGGCTTTTGTGAAAACGGAGAGCATTTGGCAAACTTTTGCCGAGGCAAAAAAAAGTCCGATGCTTCCAACTTTTTGAACGAGGACTTCTTTGAATTCTGAAAAACGCAGCCATAATCACAGTTCAGTAATGTGCTTTATGTATCGAAGCTCCCTAAAATCGCTTTGTTTCTGATAAAAAAATTTCTGCGGTCGTTTCTCAGGATTGTCGCGCGCGACAAAGTGCGGCGAAATTTTGAGTACTAGTTGTACAAGTTATAGGAGAACAACTTCTGTGCTTTCTCCGTAAATTAGATGAAGGTGGGACAATCTTAAGATTTGCGCAGTTTGAATACTGGAACTTCTTTACTTAACGTTTTGAGGTTTCCGCAACACAAGTCCGACTTGTCAGGAAGTTCCCAGGCGTGTCCAAAGGCAGCACACACGCTCGTAGACGTGGTTGAGATAACTTTATGAATAGAAGCGTACGGCTTACAACATAATGTCTACGCATTCTGGAGGGTTAAAAACCACCCACCATGCCGCTATAAAGGTAGCAAGTATTGCCCCACCCGTATTTTCACGCCCTCCTAACTTGCGCTCTTCCGGCAATGCAAGAATGCTGGGTCATCTTCAGCGTCGGTACTGCTGGTGGATTGCCTAACAGGTGAACCACACACGTTACCGACGGTGAAGATGACCCAGCAACCATGCGTTGGAGGAAGCGGGCAAATACGGGGGGCGTGACATAACGGGCGGGGCATAACTTGCTACTCCCGTAACGGCATTGCGAGTCGTTTTTGAAGCTTCAAATGCGAGGCACTATGTTGTAAGCCATACGGTTGGATTCACGTTGTTATCCCAACCACGTTTACGAACATGCCTTAAATGGAGGACTACCAAACTTCTACCTGAACAAACCCCGTGATTGTCCCTCCTGCATCTATTTCATGAAGAATGCTTAGAGATTGCTCTTCCATTAGTTGTACAATTACTAACCATAGTTTCGCCGCACTTTGCAGCGCACGACGTTTTTGAGAAACGACGGCGAAAACAATTTCATTCAAAAATGAGGCGATTTCAGGGAACTTTGGTACACAAAGCACATTATTAGATAGGAATTTGAACTGCGAACATAAAAGCATTCTCAAAATCCAAAAAAGTCTCCGTTTAAAAAGGTTGCATGCAAAGGACCTTTCTCATTACCTCGCTTGCAAAATGCTCCCCGTTTTTATAGAAAATTGCGAGGGTTCTGTGCGTTGGAAAACCATGAAAGAATCGTTGACAACTGTTTTTCCGGACCTGAATTCCCTCTGTAGGCTTCTGAGAAAGGAAGAGACGCTAGAAATCACTATGTTGAGCAGTGATCTCTCGATCAAATCGAGTTCACCTTCCTTCGAGTGTTTTGAAAAAAAATTGTCGGATAGCGATGACATTTTCTGCGCCATATTATGATTTGTTTCAACAACATGTTCTCAGTCAGCTACCTTCTTTTCTCATTTGATGAGCTGAGTTCCCGATGACAGTTGGAGACTGGGGGGCTGTCGCGTTTTTTCTCACCCTAGGTCGTTCTTACTTGAAAATAGTGCGCCAGACTTCATGAGTGTGGTCTAGAGGGTCAAAGTGCAATTGAGTCTAGATGTGGAAAACGGTGTCCATCGCGGACGGTGCCTTTACTAGCCTATGGGTTTCCAAAATATAGAGCCGGCGCAGAAGATCGTACTACTTCTCTTCCTCTCATTGTTATGTTCGAACTAAACCGAGGCACTTGACAAAGTTCGGGTCTCAATTTTGATCATACATCACAGTTTCGTTAAAACGGTAGTCTAAAAAGGCGGTCCCTAGGTCGATCACTCAGAACGCGAAGAGAGGCGTCATATCAGGCGCGAACGATCCATTACTTATTTTTAATTCAAAATTCTTAAAGCCGGGAATACCTTCTCAAACACAAATTTTTAGACTACCTACCGTTATAAGAAGCACAGAAGGAATTAACCTGCATCTGGATTTTATTCACAAAACAATAGCCAACGTCTCAGATCAGCTTTTCACCAGGTGCACCAAGATAGGCGTAAAAATATACTATCAAAGCACAGTGCACCCTCAGCCTTTAACTTCAAGATTTTCATGCAGGGTCAGGCAGGCCGTTGTCCAAGATCTCGACGAAGAAAAAAAAACTCATCCGTCCACCAAGGGTCCGAAAAATGTGCTTCAGATATCGCAGTGAAAATGATAAAAAAACTGTTTTTTATCACTTATACTTTCTATTTAGTAATTATTGCACTCCGTATCCTACGGATGAGTCAAGAAAAGTGTGATTTGGATGGCTTTTCGCTACAGAGTCACAACATCTGTATTGAGAAAGATGTTACTGAAATTGCATGAATAAATTGAAAATAATTGAAACCCTGTGCGGGTCTTGTGTGCAAGACTCCACAATATAAAAAGTCGATTTCCGCGCTCTAAAGCCAACCCGATGTAACGTCGGCATGGATCGTGAAGAGACTTCGCGTTCACTGTTGAAGGTTGGCGCAAACTAGGCGCCGTATGCTATAACATAGGTGCACCGAGTTTGCGCCAACATCCATTGGGGAACGCAAAGTCTCTAATGGATCCGTGCCGGTGTTAGCTTATGTAGTTTAGCTTTGGAAAAAATTAAGTAATTTCCGACGGCTCGCCGCAGTGCAATTTTGAATATTGCTTTTGAGTACCTTAAGTTGCGGAGGTTCCGGGCGTTTTTACGGCAGTTTGTAGAGCATACATTGACCTAGGACAAGAACAATACCTTCTGGACCTCAGGGTTTTCTTCTTAAAGGCAGTGTCCACGATGAAAACCATGTCGGATTTTTTTGGTGGAGATCGGCAGCTGCGGGGCCTAGCGCAACCCTAACCTTGAAAAAACTAAGAAAAATGAGCTCGGAACGGTCCCCTACGGCCCCGAAGTTGGACACCCGTCAGCTCGTCACACCACAGATGCACTTTCCACGCACACCGGCGTGAACAATTGAATGCTCAAGATTGTGAGATGAGCGATCGTTTCCGATCAGAAACCCCTTTCTTCCCTTTATTCACAACTTCTCTCTTTACTCAGGCTAGCTCGCATACATCGGCTGCAAGAGACGGAAGTTACAAGCCTCGGACAACTCCTCCACCATGCTTCCCTAGCTCAATTTTTAGGGACCATAGCTCCGTTCCTACAAGCTCTTGTAAGATTTCAAAATCATCATTGAAAACAGCGTGGGACCTCTTCAAGACAGGCGGAAAAGCAGAAAAAAACGATTCTTATCGTGCACACTGTCTTTAAAGGAAAAATCTGCTTTGGCCAATCTCGATCGAAGAGCTGGTATTGTTCAGTTTAACCTTTTTCTGCCTGGTACAATATGTACGCCTTGTTTTTCGTGAGAGTTTTCATTATTTTACTTTCTCAGAAGTTTTTTCTCTATAAAAACATCCCCCCTATTTTTTTGTTTTCGTCCTAAAATTGTTACGTTCCCTCAAATTTTTTTAAAATAAGTTCTTGAGAATTCTTACGCCCACCCCGTTGTCCGGCCGGACAACACCGGCATGATCCTGTTTTTATGTGATTGTGTAGAAGACCCCTCTTGTATAAAATGTGACAGCGCGAGATCTCTTATGCTCTAAATAAGTGAGGTATATGCGATCTTCACATGCCAGACCACCTCAAATACCAGAACGGACCACACGCATTTCTTGATTTTCAAATCCTATTCCGGCTAGTTTGGTGAATAAATTCCAATCGGGTCCTCGATGTTGACTTTCTTGTCCACCTCTTTCTCCCTTCATTCTGGTTTGATCTCCTGCTGCAACTGAAGGGAAATACAGGCCAAAGACAACTCGTTCGAAGAATTTTCGTTTGAGATTTATGTGAATTTCATGGAGTCGTATGATCTACTGTAGAGGGCTTTGAACGATCTGAGAGATAGCGATGTGATCAATATGCGATTCCCTCCAAGGCAGTCATGAAATGTGGAAAGTGAATGCTTGGGTGGTCTGCGCCTTTGAAGGCAGTGTTAACGATAAAAATCGTTTTTTCAGTTTTTCCATCTATCTTGAAAACGGTCTCATGCTGCTTCCAATGATGTCTCTGGAATGGTAAATACAAGATCCCCTGGAAATGGAGTTATGGCCCCTCAAAAATTGAGCTAGGGAAGCATTGTGGACGAGTTGTCCGAAGCTTGTAAGTTCCGGGTTTTGCAGCCGATGAATGCGAGCTGACCTGAGTAAAGAGTGAAGTTGAGACCAAAGGGAAAAACGGGGCTTTTAATAGGAAACCATCGCTTATCCGAGCGTTCATTTGCTCACATCGAGGGGGCGGATGTGGAGCACAGGGCGGTTCTGGAACACCAAGACGCTTGTTTGCAACAGCTATTTCGCCACTCCTGGCTCGTTTTCTACCATTCCTTCGTCACTGGGAGCCTAGGAACTTTCTCGCCTATCCACTGTGGAAGGTCACTGAGGATGATTATCGTGAGCGCTGCCTTTAAAGGCAGCGTTCACGGTAGAATATGGTTTTCCAGTTTTTCCCGATGAAGTCTTTTTTTAGATTCAGTGTAGTACGACCTATGCCAAAAAAGAACCGCAAAAAGCCCACGTTTAGGTATGGTGAATTTGACTGCCTAATATCGTTCGTTTCTTACTGGTGACGAGTCTAGTTACCGATATCGAGAACTGATAGCATCAGGGATCATCAGTAGGCTAAAAACTTGTATATAGTTTAAAAATTGTTTCACTTTGTGAGAGACATTCAACTTCGTCGAAGAAGACTCGAACGTATCATTAGCCTATAGCTAATTATACTCTCGAGCTTAATTTTAAACATAGAATCAGATCAGTTTCTCCTTCTAGAATTTCCTCGTACAAAGATAAGTAAAGCTCACCTAGTTCTCTGGAAACCTGAAAGATTGCTGAATCAGCACACTCCAGACTACTGAACGGTGAATAACGCATAAAGATAGTTTACGAGCAGTAGTGGTAAATTGCTATATACATTCGCTATCACTGAATGGCAGACAAGGAAGTTGACAGTAGTTCTTAGAACACATTCTTTGAAAGGTTATATGAGCAGTGTAATAAAACTTTTGCGGTCTAGAATGCTTTATGTCTCTTCTTGGGCCCAGGTATATAACTTGCCGATGTATACTCCAGTAGTTCAAGTAGTCGACTCATGTACTAAGCAACCGTCTATGCAGCCAAACATATTGTAAGCTTCAGCTAGTTCCATTCTTGAAGCCATCGGTGACGAGAGTTTTCGCATAAAAAGTTCGACATGATTGTTAACTTCCCCTATTTATTAAAGGCAGTGCTCACGAAGGAAATGTTGCCCTTTTTTGACCGAAACGTAAAATTTTGGTCCCTATAAGAAGAGTAAGAATGGAAGTGCGACGGAAAACGGCCGGGAAGTGGGTGAACAACTCATGGGTCAGCCAACACATTGCACCACCCGGCCCAAGTCCTATCCTTTGTATCATAAAGATAGGGCACCCCCTGATTTTGTCGGTCTTATGTTTGTTGAGCAGTGTAGATCTTTTCCGTCGGAGGCAAGTGCGTTCATGAGTGTGTGAGTGCGTATGAGTCTGTGGATGAGGGTTGTTATGCGCATGTGTGGCGTGCGTGCGTGTTACATGTGTGTGCTGATGGTAGCTGCTCGGAGAAATATTGCCGCAACTCCCCCGCAACCCTGGACTCTTGTGCGACTCTTCCGCGACTCCTCAGCGATTTCTCCGAGGGTCAAGCTTCCTCAACTTCTCAGTGAGTCTCTCGGGGACTCTTTCACGACCTTACCGCGATTTGGCCAATAAAGAATCATCTGCGGTTTTGTTCCGCATCTCCTCGGCCAATGCCTCGCGACTAGTCCGGCTCGGCGCCGGCAGGCTCGCGGGAGAGTCGCGGTAATATTTTTCAGAGTAAGGCTTGTTACGATCTCTGGACAAGTTTCGCAGAACCCAGTGTTGGCGGTCAAACCGTTTTCTAATTCATTTAGATGCAACGAGATATTCCAATGAAGGCAAAAAATAAACCAAGGTGGAAGATCTCATCGTACTTGAACAAAGATGGTTCAATCAATAACTGAATCTGCATATGTAGGTCCTGAGTGCGCAAAGTATTTGGCGTATCGAATTCGCTCCGATCAAAAATTATGCTTTACTCCAAAGACAGCTGAAATCACATTGAGAAGGACCCGCAAGGCGCACCGCCTTAATCGGTGGGGACAGGGGCTTTCTACACACTAAGGTAGGAGTTGTTTCGCCTTTCACGGCTCTCATTCCACTCAGGACAACTTCGCATCGGTCAAGTAGCGTCACGTTTCGAACTGCCAAAAACGGGACAACTTCTCCCGCTATGTGTAGAGAGCCCCTGACCGTAATCGGTGCATCAGCGAAAATGTGGCCGCTTGGACAATGGAGCGGATCACGAAGCGACCACTTGGAGTTGTCGAAAATTGGAACCTGATATCACAATTAACTGTGCTGAACACAAGACCTAGATGTCAGGCAGGACTCGAACCTGCATCGCCCGTTTTCTGGACGAGAGTGTTACCATTAGACCACAGAGACCCCGCTCTGCATTCATGTAACACTTTTCTCACCCAGAAAGCGTGCAAGTCCTGCTTGACATCAGAATTTTGTTTTTATCTCAGCCACCTTGTGATATCTTGTGATCCTATATCACGTCATAAAAAGACATTGAATATTCCAAAAACATCAAAATCTCATCTCATCTTGAAGATTCAAGAGAGGATAGTGTCTTCTCCTTTCTTTCGTGTTCCGGATTCGATAGGGTAATATATGGATAGGTTTTCACACATCCAGAACAATTTTCAATACCAGACGTCTACGCATTCCTCGAAGTGGCTGTAGACTCTCTGCCAGGAGAACGGCAGTTGAATTGCAATTGATACAAAAATACCTCTGCCTTAACCACTTCATAGAAAGTAATTAACACTGTTAATCTCGTTGTCAACTAAATAAAGTCATTTGTGTTAGGTTACTTGAGCCTGCCTGATATAGCACAGTAATATACCAGGAAAAATCTGGAACAATCATAAGGAAACCACTTGCAGTACGACATTTTCATGACCTAATGACAGTGTTCACGATGATTTTCGTTCACGAGTTTTCCTCTCAAAACAATGCGTTAGCAAACATGTGTTACCAAAATTACGAAGGAAGATCGAGAAACGCACTATAACGTCTTATTTCAGTGACATTTGTCTCTGGCTCGGACTAGTTGTCCGGTTGCATGAGCATGTTCACGGTGGTAGTCACCGGTAAAAAATGGGGTTGATCAAATTTGGGAGAACATTTCAGGCAAAACAGAAATTGCTAGGGTCTGAAAGAAAGTACGAAGCAACAGAGAGCGCAGAATCGCAAAAGGTGGTCTCACAAATGATTCCATTGTCACAACGCACAGTTCCTGTGGGATCTAAGAGCAGGGGTAAGATTTGAGAATTTCGTGCCGTTCTTGTGCGTTTTTCTCGATTTCATCGTCATTTCAGTTCTACAAACGGCTAAACAATCGAATCAGCAATCAATCTCAAAATCAAAGATTATCGTAAACACTGTCTTTAACTCGTTATGTAAAACATCAGAATTCAGAACTTCCTAGAAGGTTCCAAATTCCAAAGGAGAAGCGAGAAGTGGATGAGAAGTTCAATGG
This sequence comes from Aplectana chamaeleonis, assembly GCA_029168955.1. Classification (NCBI taxonomy): domain Eukaryota; kingdom Metazoa; phylum Nematoda; class Chromadorea; order Rhabditida; family Cosmocercidae; genus Aplectana; species Aplectana chamaeleonis. The sequence continues at coordinate 426,925 of JAPDOI010000352.1, forward strand.
CAGGGTTCGTACCCCTCACACTACCAAGTCGTTCCACCGTAGTCCACCCCCTTAAGGATTTGACAATTTGCTCGCATAACGTCGGCGTGCATCCGGAAGAGACTTCGCGTTCACTGTTGAAGGTTGGCGCAAACTCGGCGCACCTATTTTATAGCATATGGCGCCGAGTTTGCGCCAACCTTCAACAGTGAACACGAAGTCTCTTCCGGATGCGCGCCGACGATACACTGGTCGAGGAGAGATGCTATGCGAGGCCCTCTCAATGCGAATTCACTAGTCTAGACAACGTATCATCACTTTTGATCTAAGCAACATCGACATAGCCCGTGTCACCCATATAGAAAGCCTTACTCAGGAAATCAGCAATTGTGCCCAACTCCATTTCATTGTTAGCCACACTCTCTTAGTTGATCAGATTTTTTTCGCCAAGATGCGCTGCAGCTTCCAAATGGGATCATATAGACTGTACCCCCCCCCCAATTCTTAACCACTTACATATCCGAAGTCACGTTAATGTTTGTAAAAGCCATGTATATACATTACGGCTGAAGCGTTTTAGATGTTTCTGGGTGACCTTAAACATTTAGTAGACTTCTTGAACGCATTTATGTCCCTGGGTCACGTACATACCTGTACCTGTCAAAACTCGCCTCTGTGAAACCTCACGAAAAATTCCCAACTAGTCCTGATCATTGGGGAGAGACCGTAACATCCATCGTCAGGGCCTACATTAGATGTTTCTTCAACTTCAATAAACTGACTCTGCGACCAAATGCTACAGAAAGTCTGCAGAGGGATTCGGCATATGGCGTACCAGGAAGAATATAATCAATGCTGTAGAGCACAGCTTCCACTGTGCTAAAACTTCCTATAGGAAGTGTGCTGAGCAAAAGACTGTGCTGCAGCTACAAGGATCAAGGGCAATGATAACACATTACACACACCTACACTACCGCTTGTAGGGTCTGGTCAGAAAGCGCGCGAGATCGGGTTTTCGCGTTTTTTTTTGAATAACTCGCTTAAAACTCAACTTTGTTCGAAACTAGGGAGATATTAATGATCCAGGCGTTGAGAGCTATCCAGTTGTTTATCCATTGTTGGGATTTCGTTGAAAATTATGGAAGTTTTGCCACCAACCATCTCTCTAAATACGGTAGACACAGGGATGGTAGCGCCTCGTCAGCTACGGTACCGTAATCACAAATCTGGCTGATTGCGATACCTCTGTAATTCTCAACGTAATCACCAGAGAGGCTAAACCATTGGGTAGCCCTCAAAGCCAAATTATGAATATCTCCATAGTTTCGATCAAAGTTGAGTTTTAAGCGAGTTATACAAAAAAGATGCAAAAACCCGATCTTGCGCGCTTTCCCATCAAATACTAAGAGAGGTATTGTGGTGAATACATAAGACGGATTATGTCTCAGTTGATTCTGAGCTTGGTGCACTGACAAAGCACTGTAATCTTCACAGGATCCCAAAAAGTGAGGCTAGAACTCTTGAAGCGATAGGTCTCTTTCGAGATGGGCTACACACTCGACCTTCTTTTTTTACAACGGTGGAGACTTTTGAATGTGTATTGACCCTGTGTGATGACTAGCGAAAATCAAACAGTGCTCAATTCCAGCTTTTTATTCTAGCTAAAATATGCGCTAACCAACATTGAAAGTTCTCCAGATGGGGCAAAAGTCCGCAGCCCAACTTTATAGAAAGAGGTGGATCTCATAATATTGGTCTGGGATTTGGTCAGAAAGCGCACGAGGACGCAACTTCGCCTCTTTTGCGCCCTTTACGAATAAGTTACTTCAAACTCGACTACGAGCGAAACGGGTGATATTCGTGATCCTGGCGTTCAGAGGTACCCAATGGTATGGTCTTTTAGCGTTGGTTTCGTGGAGAACTATAGAAGCTTCGCAATAAACCAGGTTCATAATTACGTTACCTTGGTAAAGGAATCTCAGTAGTCTCTGTCTGCGTTCTCCTGTGGATGTCGTATATAGAGAGCTGGTTGAATGCGAAACTTCCATAGTTTTCAACGAAACCCCGACATTGTATTTTTCATTAGTTAGCCCTCAACACCGGAACCATTTACATCAGGATCACGTCAGACTTGGTTTATCGACTGAGTCCCACCCGGTCGATACACACCGAAATAGTGAAAGACGGGTGAAGAACATTCACCCAATATCCACCCAGTCCCTACTGGTGTTCTACGCGCGCACACAAGCACTCAGGCAGTAACGCCGGCTGAGGGGGCAGGCAATACCGGCTGACTAAACATTGTACCCGGGCGAGCCCCGGTATTCACTGCTCCCTCAGCCGGTAAATGGTGGAGCGCTAAGCCGGCAAGTGGCGGCCCCCTCACACCGCGTTAACTGCCCCCTCAGCCGGTAAAGGGAGGTCCACTCTGCCGGTACTTGTTGCTTACTACGTGGATGATATCGACCTGCAAGTGTAGATAGAACCCCTAGTAGGCTCTCCCTATTACCCAGCAAGTTCGAGGCTTGAGTTTAATTTCTGAAACGGAAAGCCTTACCTTGCTTCAAAAATCATGAGTTGACTCGCAATGATCCAAATCGTGTGGATGACCACCCGTTCGAATGCCAACACCCGAATCAGCTCGAAGCCCATTTCGCCCGCGCCGTACATGAGCCTGGTTCGCTTTAGTGTCTGCCCGATCAGCCGGTGATATGCTCCGCCATTGATTAATGTCTGCCCGCTCAGCCCGTAAAGCCATGTCCCTCAGCCGGTAATGCTATGTCTGCTCGATCAGCCGGTGACATGCTCCGCCGTGGATTTATGTCCGCTCGCTGACCCGGTAAAGCTATGCCCCTCAGCCGGTAAAACGCATGCCCGCCCGCTCAGCCGGTAAGACGCTCCGCCCCCAAAATAAGCCTGCCCGCTCAACCGGTGTTATTATCTGAGCAGGGCCAAGACACACCAGGTGGGTTTTTTTTCCGTTCCGGACTCAGTCGGACTCAGTAGGCTTTTCGACAAAGTCTGACGGGTGCCGCGCCCCTGTTTCGCACAAAGTTGACACCGCAAGTTAAACGTCAGAAAGACATCTTATACGAGAATTGAGTTAGAAAAGCAGCCATACTACGCGCCAGTACCTTGTGCCCACAATGTAGTACATACATCGACCGTTCTTCCCCGTTTTGTGATAATGCATATATGTATACACTATAACCAACAGCAATCTCTGAGTTAGTCCAGTCCATTTCCCTGTAGCTCCACGTTATTGCCTGTTCTCGGCTGAATCGGATCTTGGTAGGATACTTCTCGGAACGCGCCAATTTCTAGTATATCGGCGAGACTTAGGGCAATGGCAAGTTACAAAGAGAATTGCCGCATATGTCGTTGCAGTCTGATTGTGTTCAACTAGTGGAATTCAATCCGGCAACCATTTCTATTTAACCAGTATCACAATATTGTAGAGCTGATACTTCTTCCCACCAGTCGCTTCAAAAGTTCCTCATCCAGAAGCCTAGAACATAAAGAGTAAAAACCTCTTCTCCTATTTTAGACCTCACCTACGCTTCACCTAAACGTCAAGAAATAGTAAACCATCGAAAATATCTCTAGTTTCGTATAATAATCTATGAACCTCTATTTAGACCGCCGGAGAGTATTTCAAATATACAGCGTTAAAAAGCTGGGTCAGTTTCTCCTCTAAATACTCCGAAAATGCAGCTCGATTGATTTTGCTGGACTAGCTGTTAAATATTCCAAAAGTTCTTGATTTACAAGAAAAATTAAGAGCACTGCGTGTGTCTTAGACTTGAACCCTCAGAGTCAAAAATTTTCGGGGCCTCGCCCTGTCTTTTTCATTCAGATTAGGTGCGAAATACCTTATACCTAGTCCTAAATAGTCCTAAATGTTTCTAGAAAGGATGTAGGTTCTTCATAGCATAAAAAATTTGCAAAGCACCTTATAGCAAGTTGCTGGGTATGCTTAAAGACTCGAAAAATAAAGTCCGCGGCAACGGAAGAAGTCGGTGCTGCAGTTGCGTGTTTTTTTTCATAAGTACTTCTGCCTTTTCTGGTTAGGTTCCATGTTCGCCAATAACACGTGAGATACCGCGTGTCCACACTGCGCACCCACGCCGTGAACTCGATTTTTCGTTTTACTCCAAGAAAAAAACGATCCATGCTAATCGTTGCTGGAAGGACCATACTTGAAACAGCCTGAATAACTGATATGCAGATGTTAAGCGCCATATAAAGCCTTTCTCCGAATGTTTAAGCCTGTCCACGTGGTCCCCGCAGGCAGCGGAGCGGTAGAACATATTGTGCTTCTCGTGGATGGCTGTGATATTTCTCTATTTCTCTAACCATCAGCAGACACGTGGACCACGTGGACCGGCCCGAACAATTGGAGAATGGCTATACCTTTTTTATACAAAGTCATTTACAACGAAAATTCTGTTTAAAAGTTCACTGAATTAATGGGGCATGGAGGGTGTAGGTCCGTTTCGGGGACTGGCCGTTAAACACGCGGTCTTTCAATTGGTAATCGATGAGGAGATGAACCAGCTCATAAATATTTTGAATCATGGTATGTTTTATCTCCCTAGTTTTTTGTGTTTTTCCTACGTGTATCTCTGGTAAATAATTTGGGGGTAGTGCTATTGAATATGTGGAGAAACGTATTGCTCTATAGGATATCTGGTTTTTTTTCTTTTCAAGAATCAAGAGAAAAAAAATTGGCGGCGACGATGACCAGAAACCCACAGCGGCACAACCAAGCTCCTTAGTCCACCGCAGAATTTTGAATGCACTCGAAACGTAATATAATGGTAAGCACTGTCCTCTGCCACACAATGCCAATACATCTGAAGTCTTCTCTATAAATACCACGAAAGAAAACCACGAAAAATCGAGAGGTGACCTCGAAATTCAAAAAAAAACATCTCTTCCGTCATCCATGATCGGCAAAATTGGAACTGAGCAAGCAGAGCTCACGCTATGCTTATTAGTGAAAATGTGCAACCGCACCGCCACCTTTTTTCATCACTGTAGACCACCTTAGATTCCGCACCTGGGTAGTTTGTGTGTAGAGTCTTTGGTCACAAGACAAGCCTCAATACTAACTGGTGCAAGCTCCTTGAGCAAGACTCCAAGGTGATGCAGCTTTCACTCCGCTTTCTTTTTACGTCTCGGTGATTCCATTAACGTAGGATGTCTCAGTCAAGGTTAGAAGACGGGAGTGTGTCGGACATTATCTGCTGGTGCCAGATTACACATGAGAATCATGTATGGAACTGACCAATGTTCCTTTTCTGTTCATTATTTGCACTGCGAATTAACAAAATCAATGCGATGTTTTTGTGTGAATGAATTACATAGCTAGTGACATAGTTAATAAGGAGACAGTAGACTTTTAGGCAATTATACTAGAAGTGGTTAATTACTAAAGATAATCTATCTGATGAACGCGAATCAGCTTCATCACAATCATTACATTATTTCTAGAGTCCCATAGAAGAAGGGAGCAGATCTCTGTGATTTTTTTGAGGCTGCGAGAAGAATATTTTATTCGCCCGAAACCCGTCCGCGGAACCATTCATGGCGATTAAGACGATTTCGGGGTCCATTTTTAGTTTCAGGAGAGATTAAGCTTTAACACGGTGAAACTAATGATCGTCAACTACGACAACCCCGCAGTAAACGCCCTTAACTTAATTCAGAGAACCGGAGAGCAGCTGTGAATGTCAAAGGCGATTCTTGGTTGAAAATCTATCTTCTAAAGTTGCATCCCTTAGGGACCGCTACTTTCTAAAAGTGATCTCTCCTTAACAGTGTTTTCCTAAAATGCAGCTTGCGCGCAAGATATACCCATCAAAATGCCTTGGCGTCGGAGCTAAAAAACTTCACGTCATTTTCCTGCTATCTCCTCCTCGTCTTTGTTCTGTGATTTTGTATCTGTGTCTCGCAGCAGCTCCAAGCGAAGACGCGAGGTAACGCCACTTTTAAGGTTTCCAGCTGGAAAAACAAAACTGTTGGCTTAACTCTGAAGGAGTCAGGCTCCCTCCCAACCCTCAGATTTTGCGGCTATGAGATGTAATATTAAATAATAGCGTGCTCTTATGTGTAAGTAAAAGCTAGATGAACTGGAGCTTCACTGGATGATGAATGAGGATAGTTCTAAATCGCACATTTGTGTGCGAACTGTTGCATTTTTGTAATAATCTACTCGTGGAAATGTTTCCTTCTCGTGTTGTTAACGTCGATAACTAAATAATGTGCTCGATTGCATTTACCATGCTTTCGTCTCATTAGAGCGTGAAAGCATTCAACTCTTTCTAACTCGAATATCACAAATGGCTTAGCGGATTCGCTCCGAAGAAGTGATGCCATCTGTTGATACGTCATCGCTTTGATCACACGTCTAAAGTTGACAATAAAGTGTACTATATTTTTTTTGTTCTGGAATCGGTGTTCCTAGTGACTATCCACTACTTTTCAGACTTGTTTCCGATTTTCAGCCGCTTCTTGATATCAACCTTCTTATCATGTTTTATTGTTTCGAGTTTTGAAGTTTGTCGAGTTTTTCGTCTTTCCTCAGGGTTGGTGCAGGCCAGCACAGCGTTTTCGGGATCCGCGTCTTTACACCGATTTCCTTTATGAGGATGTAATTCGGTGGAATGAGGGGTTACACCCGTGATAGACTCAAGATCATAAAAAATAATACGCAGTCTCAGCCAGTCGGGGGATAATATGTCGGCACACTAGGGTCCGCACACTAGCTGCTTGTGTTGGGAAACCCCTTCGTTTACCATGGCACGCGTTAGATCGGCAGGATAGGTTGAACCCCAAGCATGTGTAGGCAAGCCCTTCTCCCAGTGTCTGCTGACACTCTTCTTCATTGATTTGTCTGATACGAATGAACAGTCATCTAAACAACAGAATTCTTCTACTACGACGACGGGTATATCAAGCGACCCCTCTCGCCGAGATGGCAGTTGGCCGTATGAGTCCGGTCCGAGAGGGTGACCACCCGCCACTTTCTGGAAGAAAATTGTGAACGCTTAGGGGGTCGTCCCAGTTCCCATTGCAAGGAATGCTCCCTCGGTATGGACCTTGGCAAAGATGCTATCATTGTTGTGGACCTCGATAAGACTGGACTCATTGCTGAGGGTCGCGACAAGGATCATACCGAACACCGCCAAAGAGGGTGGTAGTCCAAACTCTCCCTCCGTTTGCAGAACAGGCAGTTGATAACGAGCGGTCGAACCCCAGCATACGTTGGCAGCATATGCTGCTGTTTACAGGAGCTCCTGCTGATAACGAGTGATCGTATATAATGTTTGCCCTGGGATACAGCCCCTATTGTTCCGACGTACTACCACACGACTCTCTGAGCCCGCGGTCGATCTAAGGTCATAGAAATAATTCGCAGTGTCGGATGGCTGAAACTGTCGGGAACTCTATCAAAGGGTCTTTGTATCTTTGGTCTTTTCCTCGGTGAACCAAATTGCAACATCAAACAATTTATGTACAATACCGATCGTAGGATATGGTCGCGAGGACGCGTGTTCGCGTCATTAGCGTTCTTTTTTGATATCTCCCTTCAGAGTCAACTGTTTTAAAAACTGAAAGTTGTTTAGGATTTGGGTGAGAAGGACTATGCAACAGTAAAATGTTTGCCATGGATAAGATTAAAGCAAAAAAGTTCAAGTTAAGATAATTATATGGTACCCATAGCGCTGCGCAGCCCAGCTGTATTTGTAACCAAATGGCACACTGAAACCTCAGGACTAACTTGTTAGTTTAAAGCTGAAGCCTAGCAGTCGTTACATCGTTGGGTAGTTTTTTTCATTGAGATCTTAAGAAATGTCCCAGATCCAAAAAAAAAAGGTAAACATGAAGGGAGCTATCAAGAAATATGCAGGCAAAGATGCAAAAATGCCTCTCCGCGCGCAATCTGACAAAACCGGTATTGTGTGGTTTCCTTATCAGATTAAGTTAAGAGGATGGATCACTCGCGGTAATTGCGGCTGGTAGTGCGCTGTCGGCGGCATCACCGGCCAACGAGGTTCCGATCTACCGTCGCAGCCCCGTCCATTTACTACACCAAATTGATTAGGCCCCAGTCAAACTTGGTCGAAAAAGCGACTGAGTCCGGGGCGCGGAAAATGACCTCGGGTGCATTGGCCCTGCCCGCGTGCACGAGACGAACACCAGTGGAGGCAAGGGGGTTGGGGGCGTCCGCAAGCAGACGGTCGCAGACGGACCCATTGCATGGATTTTCTGCACCCGTCTGTCACTACTTCTGTGTGAATCGACCTGGCGAGACTCAGTTGATCAACCAACTCTGATGGGAGCCTTACTTGGACTCTACACATGTGGGTAAAAATTATACTTCGGACTTCATTTTCTACTCTGCAGATCACACTAATTACCCTGGATGTTGTTCGAATACACAGTGCATGTGAGACAAAAAAAAGCGGTTTTGCTGGTAGACGTGACGCACACGACGGAAAGCCGCTGCGCTCACGTCGTCTTTGGGGCGCATTGCCTGAGCGCCAACTGGTTTTTCTCAGGGGGCCCACGGTGGAAGCGCCTAAACGACGAAGTGAACGCAACGGTTTTCTGTCGTGCGCGTCACATCTGCCAGCCGAACTACTCCTTTGTCCCACCGGTGCTGTAAATTCGATTAACATCCCTAATCACGCGAAGAACATTTTTCCTTCAATCGGAAGATAGAACGGACATTACCCTTGCATGCCGACCTCTTCTGCGGATTGTCTGATTAAGAACGATTTCATCTTATCAAGATCTTCTCTAGAATTATGTTCTTGAAGTGTACAAAAGCTAAGCATTTTGCTTCCTGAGTTTCTTTCTGAGTTTTCTGTCAGACTACTGAGTACATATAGTCGGTACGCGTCGCACTGACGCTTAGCGGCTCGATGATGCGTCGGTGCAAACTCGGTGCAAGTATGCTTCCGCATCTCTGTTTCAGAATGAAATATATTTCCTTTCAATGAGAGCGTCTGCGGGTGTACGCCGCTCCTCCTTCCCCCACACTTTCTCGTTGTCCCCATCCTCGGTCTGCACAAGCGCGCGAAAGAACAGAGTGAATTGGGCATTGAACCAGGGGATACGCACGCCGGGCTAGTACCAACGCACAACAAGGAACGCGTAGTAACAGTGCTGTCCGTGCCGACTTTACATTGATCCATTAAATTATGTCTTCTAACCTCAGCGTCGTGCCTTTCGAAGATATTTGTCAAGATAGCTTGGAGATTGTTTCAAATCACTGTCGTCTTTCAGCATGCCAACAAATCCACCGAACGAAATTAGAGTGCTCCTGGCATCAACCTATCTCACGCTTTCAGTGGTTGGGATGATCCCGAATATACTACTAGCCGTCGTCCTCTATAGAGTTGGTTTCCTTTTGAATTGAATCCAAACTGTTGAGCTCTGAATGAAATTTTGCTGCTGAATGCGGGAACATTCGTACGCATAAGTTGCGATGCATATAAAAAGGTTAACCATAGGCTACGAAAGTTCTACAGAGTGGACAATCTCCACCTTAAAGGCATCGTTCGCGCTGGAAACTACTTTCAATTTTTAGACTCAATTTCATGAGTGAGCCCGATAGACCCCACCGGTAAACTTTGGCGAGTCAAAAACGTAGGGTTATGAGGTTTGAAGGGGTTAAAGATGAGTATCCGCCACCAATTCTCACCAGCCATCTAGCACAAGGAACAATAGCGCCGTGTCATACTGTATTGCAAACTCTTATCTCGGAAAATCTTCTCATCCAGACTAGTTATTTTTTGGTGACTTTGGTGGAAGAAAGGCTAAAGAAATCTCCCCACCTAGAAAGTTTATAGCGCAAAACCACTTCAGACGTTCAGAAAATCTTCGGACGTATTGCCCTCGACACAACAAATTCGACGGAGGGGGCAAAAAATCAACTTTAAAAAGGTTCTTATACGCGTTTGTTTTTCGAAAGCTGAAGTTTTTTGGGGTTTCTTTGCTATTAACGCATACCTCAAGATCTTGCCAACTCGAAAACATAGAAAAATAAGACACCGTTTCTTGCGCGTACGATGCCTTTAATGAGCTTTGACTGGAGACAGTGTTCACGATGATGTCTCAAAGCGAGTTTCCCAACAGGAACAACGCGCTGGTCTCCAATTCTTACCAAATCATGGGGAAACAGAGGAAAATACATTAATGACAAAGTTAGCCCACATTTTGGCTTTTTCAGAATTGGTACTGGATAGACCGTCCCGGACTAGGTGAACCCCATCTGTGAGCATGCTATGAGCCGTTACTTATGGAGTGAATGGCCTATGATGCCTCCACTATAGTTAGACGATAGCCCAACGTATTTCTTCTTAGGTCGTAGTCCCAACTGGATCGCCCATGCGCCAACATAAGCCGCGCTCGACGGGATGCCGTGATGGTGTTAATGGTATAACTGTTTCAACTCCGATCGGGGTGGGACAGGTAGGAGCTACAGACGGCATAGGGGAATTATCGAAGAACAATGTTTTGCACTCCTTTTGCGTGTTCTACTTGTGCATCTTACGGGTGGGACTACGGACTGACGTCCAACTAGAACAGGGGCCTAAGCAAAGAAATGCGGTATCCACGGCATGATCAGGCCGTCAAAACATCGATGTTTCTATGACATATGGATGGTCGTCTCGCCGCGACGCGGCTCGGTCACCGCGCTGGAGGCATTCATAGCGCTGCTGAGAGACGATTTCCACCGCGCGCGAAGAAGAAAGCGCTGGCGATTGCTGAAATCTGGAACGACGGAATTTCGTAGATCAGAGGTACCCTGTAGCTGGAAGATGAACATTTTATCCGCGGTTCTCGCATGTTTCCTGGGATAAACTGTGGCCTGCGATCCAAACGAGCGAAAAATTGCAAAATTGAAATTCTATCCAGGACCTGCCTTCGAAACTTGGTTGAACTGTGCCTTTAAAGGCATCGTCCACGATGAAAACCGAATTTGGGTTTATGCGTTCATTCGGACGAGTGGGCCATGACAATGTCACTCAGAAAGTTTGGAGTTACAAAACCGTCTCTGAATGAAGATTCGCTTACCTCAAAATGGCTTCCTGGGTTTGGGGGGCCGGCCTTGGGGTCGATCCGTTGTTACAAGGAACAAAACTCCTGGGTTGCTGACGGCGGGCGTGCCTTGACGCGTCGTAGGGCGCAATACACACGCCAGTCGATTTCGAATTCGGCATCGATCGAAAGCAGCCGGCAGCACTGGACGCAGCAGGTGGGTAGCCCATTTTAATTTCGCTGAAGTTGTAGGTGAGCGGCATCCTGGGTGAATTGCTTCCAACGCTGCGCCAAGGAAGGAAGGGTAAAACTGTTCCTTGCATTCTCTGCGCAACTATCCCAAGTTGATGCCGGCGCGAAATTCAAATTTACATGAACTTTCTAAAATGGGTTTTTCTCAAAAAGTTGACGTTTTTGAGGGGGCGTTTCGCTACCGTTAGTCACTATAGGGATAGTACAACACGAAAGCATCAAAAACCCAAATATGGTTTTCATCGTGTACGATGCCTTTAATTAGAGTCATTGATCCGAGAAAACAATTACGGAGCTGTGTAAGAACACATAGATGTGTATGAATTCCAAAAAGAAAACGACTAGGTAAAACACGGACTGAGTATGTTCATTCTAATGTGAACTAATCTAAAGTTGTCATTTAGAATCGAGGGAAGCTTATTCAATGCAACTTCTTCGTCCTAGCTACGCAAATCCTCATTTGCGATCTTGGTGAACTGCTCACCCAAATCGTCGTCGCGTTTCCGTTGTCGCTTTGCGGAGAGAATGTAAGTTTGCACTTATTCTCAAGAGCATTCTGCCACGATTGGTTCATGTTTTCTTTGAAATTAGCTTCATTCCTGGCATGAATGATTGAGAGGAGAGCTCTATGTAGTTGAGATCGATTGTCGTCTTCCATATCAAGGCATTACTTCTTAAACTATAAACGTATGTACTGATCCATGAACTTTGATGTCTTTGAATATTTGATGCCTTTTTATTGCATGGTATATGATCAAAAGTTATCACAGGGTAGCTGAGTTGAACGCCAAACTCAGATATCGGGCAGGACTCGAACCTGCATTGCACGCTTTCCGGGTGAGAGTGTTACCATTACACCGCCGACACCCCGTTCTGCATCCCTCAGCTATTCACACATGAACTGTGTGGGCACGAGTGACATTAAATATTCAAAAACATCAAAATTCTGTCTTCAAAAGGCCTCAGCTTAACTGGGTTTAATGCCGATTTGTGCTTACCAGATCATTCCCGTCATCGGGTGATTGCTGTTGTGCCCACACAGTTCATGTGTGAATAGCTGAGGGATGCAGAACGGGGTGTCGGTGGTGTATTGGTAACACTCTCGCCCGGAAAGCGTGCAATGCAGGTTCGAGTCCTGTCTGAAATCTGAGTTTTGCGCTCAACTCAGCTACCTTGTGATCTATGAACGTTTTACGTAAACGTAGCTGTTTATCCCCGATGCAACAAAATTGCCCGCGCCTAATTTGTGAAGCCGTGCTTTAAAAAATCGAACGCGTATTGATAACGCTTCACAAACTGTACCTAAACGCTTACGCAGAGTCTGGCGGCGAAAGTCGCTCTGCAATGTCGGGAAATAAAGGGCAGGCGTGGCGCTGCGTAGCCGCCCCCTATCCTCCAACGTGGCGGGGTGGTTTTTGCCGCTCAACTATGCGGAGGGTTTAAGTAAGCCACCTCACGCAAATCACGATTGATTTCACTAAGCAGACATGGATGGAATATCATTCGAAATCAAATACATATCCCTATTTCAGATTTACGAGGGTGCGGTGACAATTTGGATTTATAACATCACCAATGTTATTGACACCGTCAGCTACAATGGTGTGCTATGGTTCACCTTCATAATGGCTGTCAATCGCTTCACGGTCTTTGTCTGTCCTAAACTACATCAGATGCTGTTCAATCGGCCGCATATCTGGAGGTAAGCCAGTTCCTTATCGATTAATAATTTGAATGATAAACCACGTCAAGGACACGGCAGCAGAGTGCATCAGAGCGGTGCGTTTGTCTGTCAATGCGTGATGTTCGCTGTTGATTCTTAACTGCAGTACGGCTTTGAAATTCATTTTCTCTGTGTTCAGAACAGTCGTAGGAGTTTGGTGTGTCATAGCCTTTGAAGTCACAGGAGCCAATATTCTGAAGTGTTGGAAGGAGTTCTCTTATGATGAATTCTATTTCTTCATCAAATGCAATAACCCTTCATCGTTATTGTCAGTCGTATGGCTGGAGGTGAGAAACCTACTGGTTTTTTTTTGAACTTTTGTGGTACACATAACTCAACATAGTGCAGACGACGGCATTAAATGACTTTTAGTCAGCTTTCACGGAAGGAATTGTTCTACTTCCTTCTTTAGATAATGCGATATCAAAGCTACGCGATTCCGCTGATCATGTTTATAATCTACATAGGTTTATTTTTCTTCTTGCATTTCTTCTCGACCAGATCCCTCACCACAATGAGAACCACGTCGCCTGCTCAAAGAAGATCTGAAATCAATCTGCTAATTCAGGTTGGTGGACAGTATTACTTTGTAAAATAAAGCTTAAAGGCAGTGTTCACGATAATCTTCAATTTTTAGATTATTCGCAGAATCGATTAATCGACCCCTGGGTGGAACTGAAATGACGAAGAAACTGAGAAAAACGGATCAGAAGGGCACCAAATCCTTTACTCTCACCCCGCCTCCTAACTCTCACAGGAGCTGTTCGTTGTGACGATGAAATATTTTGTGGACCCGTCCTTTGCCATTTTCTGCTTTCCGTTGCTCCGTCCCTTCCTTCGGATCCTAACTAATACTGTTTTGCATAAAACATTTTTCCATTTTCGACGGACCCCATTTTTCACCGGTCCCAACCATCGGGAACATGTTAATCTAATCAGACAACTAGTCCAGGCCAGAGAATAATATCACTGAAATCCGACGTTTTGATGAGTTTCTCGCCGTTTCTTCGTAATTGTGGTAACACTTGGAGACCAACGCTTTGTTTTATGTGAAAAACTCGGGAATGAAAATCATCGTGAACACTGCCTTTAAAGTGTGGACTTTTCCCTGTGGGTGCTGTTACGTTTCCAGTTTATACTGTGCTCAATAAGCTCTCCAATTATCATTGCTTTCCGAACAACTACAACTATCAGTGGTGTAGGTTTACAAAGTACCCATGGGCGTATAATGCGTTTTTCACACTTGCCCGACCGACGTCGGACGACTCGTTATCGAATGTGTTATATCTATCTACCCTACCCTATCCATCTTGTCTATCTTGACTTATCAGACTTGATAAAGAGTCGTCCGACGTCGGCCGGCAAACTATGAAAGGGGCTAAAGACTGCTACATCAAAACAATTGCACAAATTGCACACATATGGCTTCGCTACTCTCAACAAAACGTCAATAGCGCTCTAGAGTTCCAACTGTGAGAGCAAAATAACCCCTTGTTCCCGAGAAGCAACGACGAATACTGCTCACAGGCGAAGAAAGTCCTCAACGCCTACCGGCTTGGGGGACAAAATTTGGAGGTCGTGGTTTTCTCGTTTCCACTCTGTCCACTAATTGGTGAATCTGAATGTGGCAGTTGATCCACATCGTTTTCAGGTCATGGCAATCAATAATCAGGCGCAGTCACCCTGATAGGCTAGGTTGAGCTCTCAAAACACACCTTCTCATGAGCTGTAGAAATTTTTCATAAACATAACTGTATTGCAGGCCGTGATTGTGACAGTGGTCTTGGAGTTGCAAACCCTATCGTTCTCTTTTCTACCGAAAGTCGGAGTTGGTGATGGTAAATACTACTCAAGTCTTGCACAGAATGTGATCAGCATTTTGAACAACTCCATAAATCCCTATGTGTATTTCCTAATCAACAACCAAATTCGTCGCGAAGTCATCACTGTGCTGTGTGGGGAGCGTGGTGTTCCTCGAGGACGGGCGAAAAGCATCTCGAAGGTGTACGATCTCACTAATTTCTGATTTTTTTCTCTCGTTGATGTACGTTGGAGATAGACTTTTTTTGATTTTTTTCCAAATTCATTGAAAGAGCGTGTATGTATAAATGTACAGTTTTTCTAGAATATGTGACAAATTTCACAGTCATATCGAATACTCAAATTCACATAGATATACTGATTTCTGGACTGCTATGCTCCCCTTTTTTCCACAGAATCTTTTGCGGAAACTAAAGTTTGTCAAGAACTGACAACGCTTCGGAAAGCGTCGCTTTTCTCGTTCGTCGGCGTTGCTCAGTTGTCACCCTTGTAACATCAGTGATTCTGGAGTTTCTCCAATGACCTCCACTAACACAGGTATTTATAGGGAAGCTTCCGAAGACAATAGACCTAATTTGGGCGTTATAACTCGGTCGAGAGGAGAGCGGCTAGTCGTACCCTCCCGATGGGAAGCCTCGCTCCTCTCCGCTCGAATTATACACAGCGAATGACGCTCGAAACAGTCGATTGCGGGATAGAACCAGGGAAGAGCGCATCTGGGTTGTTCCCTTGGCCTACCCTGGGCATGATGAAAAAAAAACGAAAGCCGCAGCGTATGCTGGGATGTAAACTGGCTAGTCTCGAGGTGGTCTAGCACTTGCAGCTTGAGGAGGCAGATCTGCAACTCAAGGACTGTGCAAGGTATCTCTGCCCGGAATTCAGGGAAGATAACAAGCGCTCTGTAACTTGTCGTCGTAAATAGTTTTTCCCCCTGTTCCGGTTTTCCAAGAACAGTCAACTGTGGGAAAAAAACGAGTTTTCGCAAGCTGATTTTTTGAGCAGTCAATGAAAAATGTGTGTTGGGCTCCGGCAGTATGGGGGAAACGTCGATTGGAAGAACAAGGAAGGACCTGCTGGCCGGAGTTCCCCGGCACATTCTCTCCAGTTTGGGGGAAGTTCCCCAGGAGATAAAATCGATGAGACAGGGGAAACGGGCCAGACTTTGCAAAACAGACTACAAACTAACGATTAAACAAATTCATAACGTTCAGTAAGCCCATTTTCTGAGACTTATCACCAAAATTATGACAAGCTGCGCTTGCTGCGGACTCAATCCCGCAGTTTTCCGCCTACGATTTAACCACATCCACAAGCCTACTAAGTTTAAAATCGGGTATTGAGACCTGATAACCGTTGGAACGATCACATCAAGTCATTTATGTACCGTCCGACGTTCACTCATTCATGAAACGTAAATTGTCAGAAATTAAGCACGGATATGCAGTTATAGATTTCCGATCTCTGATTGGTGAACACGGGCACGAAAGTCTCTCAGATATCTTCGGGGAACTGCGCTTCATATCCATGCGAACCCCCCTCAGAATCGGCATTTCTGAGAAAATGGTTTTACTACTCATATTGCCATTATTATAGCAGAAAATTTTCCTAGAATGAGGGCAAGTCTTGTACTCGTGTACGAGGTCCGTATCCTCAGCTGCACTCCAACTAATCTCATTATCCTTATACTTAAAGGCAGCATACACGCTCGCAAACATGGTCAAGATATCAGCATAAATAGGCCCGCACGGCCCCTACCATGTCGTCAACGACGTTTGAAGCGCTGAAAACTATCCAGGATGACAGTATTTGACTATCCCTGTCACGCACGCCCGTATTTTCACACCCCTTCGAGTAACAAAATGAAAAGTCAAACTTGAGTAAACATGTGATAATTGGAAGTGATAGCATTATCAAATGGGAGTGCACGAGAGAAACAGCTCGATTTACCTGGATATTACATGTTTGTGCACTGAGGGAATCCTTCACTTTCAAAAGCCATCCAGAGTAGAGCGGCTTTCTCGAAAGTGGATGAGAGTTTGAGGGTGTTTAGACAGGTAATATCCAGGTAAATCGAGCTGTTTCTCTCGTCCACTCCCATTTGATAGTGCTATCACTCCCAATTATCACATGTTTTCTCAAGTTTAACTTTTCATTCTGTTACTCGAAGGGGTGTGAAAATACGGGCGTGCGTGACAGGGATGGTCAAATACTGTCATCTTGGATGGTTTTCAGCGCTTCAAACGTCGTTGAAGAAATGATAGGGGCCGTGCGGGCCTATTTATGCTGATATCTTGACCATGTTTGCGAGCGTGTATGCTGCCTTTAAAGCAGTTATGTCCCGATGTGTGTATGATCCATCACTGATCGAGAGATCGCCGCGTCGAACACAAGTGGCACGCACGCAAGCGAGAAGGTAATGAACCCATCCTACCTCCTCGCTTGCGTGCGTGCCACATGTGTTCGACGCGGCGCTCTCTCGACCAGTGATCGACGACCCAAATGGGAGTGTGCAGGACCCCAATGGGAGTGTGCAGGACGTCATATATAGTGTGCAGGGCCCAAATGGGAGTGTGCAGGACCCCAACGAAAGTGTGCAGGACTCCAATGGGAGTGTGCAGGACGTCATATAAAGTGTGCAGGACCTCAGTAGGAGTGTGCAGGATTCCAGTGGGAGTGCGCAGGACGTCATTGAAAGTGTGTAGGACTTAAATGGTTGTGTGCACGGCCCCAATGGGAAAGTGCAGGACGTCTAATAAAGTGTGCAGGGCCTAAATGGGAGTGTGTAGGACCCCAACTAAAGTGTGCAGGACCCCAATGGGAGTGTGCAGAACGTCATATAAAGTGTGCAGGACCACACTGGGAGTGTGCAGGACGTCATAGAAAGTGTGCAGTACCCAAATGGGAGTGTGCAGGACCCCAATGGGAGTGTGCAGAACGCCATATAAAGTGTGCAGGACCACACTGGGAGTGTGCAGGACGTCATAGAAAGTGTGCAGCACCCAAATGGGAGTATGCAGGACGTCACAGAAAGTGTGCAGGACGTCACTAATAGTGTAGAATTGAAAAAAAAAACGAGTATTTGTTTTTTTTTCATGCTAATTCTTAACCTTTTCTGGCGATGAAAACAGATAGGAAAACGTGTATCTTGAGAAGCGTGTGACGCTTTCTGAAGAGGGCGCAGAACTCCGGAGACATTTCCTTGCCAATCTCAGGAAACAAGCAGCAGCTCCCTCCTTATTCGTTACTCATTACAACCGTTCAGTCATTTTAATTTGCTAACTTCCATATATTAAAGTTCATATACGCTGAAAGTCTGAGCTTATCGAAATCTGCTTCTCGAAAGATAATCATCCACGTAGGTTCATATTTCATTTATTGTGAACAGGGGCATGGCGTTGGTCAGTTAGGGAAATAACACGTTTTTCCTTATGATGACAGAGATAGTAATGCGAGAATATTCGCTTGGAAGCTATACAAATCGGAAGGAAGGGCAGTGGATAGCGATATAAAGGGAGGAGGGACGGAAGGGGCCGTAAATGTGATGCCGGTAGCAACCGACGATCTACCGCTGGCTTCTTATGTTTTGCTTTAATATGCCGTATTTTTATACCCTACACCTTGCTGTAAACGTCCGGCAGCCTGTTCTGCTAAGGAGAGTCCATACGAACAGCAACTTTCGGGTAGGCGGAAGTTAGTCAACACCGTTGTCTGATTCAGGAAGTTGGCGCACGTGAAAGCCTTCTTGAGCGAAAACTTCCCTAGGTCTCGCTAGTACCTTTATATTTTGGACCGTTTTTGAACGATACAAACATTTGAGAGAATTTTTTATCAGAAAACAAATACATATCAACATATCAACATATCATAACAATAATACAAATACAATAAATAATAAATAAATAAAAATATCAGTTAAAGGCAGTGTTCACGATAGAAAATCCCTTGATTTTTCACAAAAACGTTAGCTTTGGCACCTACCGATGAAAACTGTGGAGAGAGAATCACAAAACACCATGGGGAAGGGGATGAAAATCGCGGGGGCCAGTCAACGCATTGGGCCACCCGCCTCCCAAACTACTCCTTTTTGAGGAAGCTTGAACACGTAAACAGCCGGTAAGAAAAACAATGGCTCTGATACGTAGCAGTGGATAAGGTGAATTACGCTATCACATACTCAGAACGTCGGAGGGCCGCGCCCCCGTACCCAACATTCAGTGAGGCAGGGCCCCCCTCCGCGGCTGGCGCCCTAGAGGTCCCCGCTCCAGGCCCCACGACTCATAATGGGCGCGACGCCCGGACAACCAAGCAAAAGGGCGCGGGGCCCGGGCAGAACATTCCCACGATGTCATCGCTTAATGATTGATTCCTTGTATAACGATCTCCGGGAACCACCTCTCTCACACCCTGGGCGAATGCTATACCCTTCTCCAAACCCCATGGTCGGTGTCCCATTCAAGTCTAGTCGATAGACTAGGGAACTTACTTTACTGCCACCGCGCGAAGTGCGCGATGATGTAAGTACTTACTCAGTGGTGCCTTCAGTGAACTCATCATAAAATAGTGCTCCGTATGTGGTACGGGTTTGATTCTGGTGTTCAACGTGTCATGCGATTCGCCCGAGCTAACATGTTTCCTCTGTTTCGAATTTTCCCTGCAGGATCAAGTTACCGAAATTTGGGGGGTGCCCCGCTTAGCGCCTGATGATTCTCCGCTTGCAGAACATGGCCCCCGCCGCTCGCCCTTGATCGGAAATTCCCGGGCACACGGCCCTCCGACGTTCTGAGTAGGAAGACTTCATTCCTTCACATCGGTAAATCTTTACATTCTCAAAAATATGACGTCACGCAAGAGATTCTGCTAAGGCGGAATAAAGTGCTCTCTCGTCACTTTCTCTAGTTCTTCCTGTCCTCTGCCAACTCGTAGCTAGATGCCTCCGAGGGCGCGGCCTGTAACGCCGCCCCATTCTATGTAGCGAGAATTTATGGGTTTTAGCTACGATAGCTAAAACTCGCATATTCTTGTGTCGATGGTACAAGGGTGCAAATTCTGCATGTATTACGTAAAAACGAAGGCTGAATTCGAAACATTGATCTCTCTGTCGCTAAACCCGTATATTCTCGCTATTATTTTGTAGCGAGAATCTGAGGATTTCGCGACAGCCTGTGTTGAAATGCAATCTTAAACCCGCGCTGGCTACGCGGAACGCAGGGATGCCGTTTGAACAGTGTTGGCCCAGTCAACCCACGGATAACTTGACACTGTGGGTTGCCGTGGAGGGTGACCACGTGTCGCTATCTGGATGACTTTGCTAGGGATAATTCTGACCGCTGTGATGCTGCTGGCCGTGGGGAAGAATCGGCGATGCTGTCGATCTCAGCTGGGATCGCCTTTCTAGTACGGATCAGGACTGGGTGGATCGATCGACCGAGTGCTGTAACGAGAATTTGCGTAGAATATGCGGGTGCGGTAGCGAGAATTTACGTAGAATATGCGGGCGCTGTAGCTAAAATTGCACCAACTGAGGCTAAACTTTCCGTAATTTACGTAAAATTCCGGGTCAAAATAAGACCAGATGCCTCCGAAACCCTGGGCATCTCCGGTTTCCGCGTGAGGCATCTAGCTACGCGCTGGCAGAGTCGCTGCTGTCACGGTAAGCTTTTGAGCTATCATAATCTGTAAGAAGCTGAACATCCACACTTTATCGCGAACACTGCCTTTAACTCCAAACGTGTATTGGTTAATGTGGATTTTTCATAGATTTTGACCGAAATCCATCTCACGTCCCATCCCCACTGACAATGCAACTACTTTTAGCCAAAGTGGCCATCCCAAATAAAATGTACTTTTCTATGTAGAATCGCTTTTGGACGTAGAGGCCGAAAATGCTCTCCACAGCTGCCTAGACACACTCCGGAAAAAGTTTTGGGCATTCTTGCCTTGATTCTTTCACCTATTGTACCGTGTAAAACCTATCGATATTCTGGAAACGGACTTCAAAATCGTGTTAGCGCCCAAAACAATCCACCTGTTCAATGTTTGGGTGAATGTACATTTTCCAAACTTTGAACAGAGTATTAGCCTTTTCCACTAGTACCGATTGTTAGCTGAAAGATTACTTATACAATTAAGGGGTTCCAAAAGCGATTGAGAAAAATTCTTAGATTTGACTTAAAATTCTTAGAGGAGGTTTATTCGGGGTGCCCCTTACGAATTTGAGATTCCTTTGTCAATTTTCCGAAGTTTTCGACGAATTTCGTTGAAAGTTCCCCATCGGGGGAAAATTTGAGGCAAAACGCGACTTTTGGCGATTTCCGAATCGCAATGATAGATTTGGCCGAAACAGTCTCTGGGGACTATTTGGAGTGCTTGACACAAATCCGAGGTTGGTTCATCGATTTTTCACACTTTACGGTATATTACCGTGGGCATACGGTGGTTTGGTCAGAGTCTCAGATTTGACTCAAAATTCCAATGCGGAAGTTAATCGAGGTGGTGACTACGAATGCGATGTCAATTTGTCGATTTTCGAATCATTAAGGTAGGTTTTGCTCCCTGAAATTCGCGATACCTAACGTAAAATACAGTAAGCCTCAGAATCTCGACAAACGGACCCCAGTTTCGTTTCCAACATTCTAGATTACCCCTACATACACGTTCCTAACAAAATCCTAAATTAATTTCAAAATGCCCTAAAAATAGGCAAATGCACCCTACAAATTGGCTCTTACCTTCTCGCGAGGCTTTTCATACTTTTTTAGGAGCGTGTCTACGCAGCTGCGGAGGGCTTATTCCGACTCTACGTCCGAAAATGGTCCTAGTAAAAACAATCTATTCTGAAATGGCCACCTTGACCAAAATGAGCTCACTGGTAAGACCGCAAACCCTGAAATGTGAGGAGGAAATGGGTGTTTCCTTGTGGTAGTACTCCGAGAGTTTTGACCAAGATGTTGCCGTGAAATAGACGCGAAATGCTCGCTTGCAGAGTGACAGCCGGGAAATAGCTGGTTGCTGCGAAAAAACCGAGAAATAGCCGCTAAATAATGCTCGCCGCGAAATAGCCGCCAAATAATGCTCGCCGCAAAATAGCCGAGAAGCAATGCTCCCCAGGTAGGTATACGACGCATTCCAGAGGCATGATTAAGGTGTCCATACCTTCGTCGGTTCAGTCACCCAACTTTGAGGGACATGAATCTCGCACAACTTGCCTGACCGCCAGCAGCCCCGGATGGCAGCTCAGCGGACTTTCAACGGCTGCGTTGCGTGTCTACTTTGAGAGTTTTGGTCGTAAAATAGCGCGAAATAGCCGCGAAATATCTGCTTGCCGCGTAATAGTCGCGAGATAGCCGCTAAATAATGCTCGCTAGCCGAGAAATGCTGCTCCTCAGATAGGTATGCGACGCATTCCCGAGGCATGCTTCGGATGTCAACACTTCCGTCGATTAAATTACGCAAGTTTGAGGTGCTGGGACCTCGCTCAACCTCTGTAGGCCTCGCCTAACAGCTAGCGGCCCCAGATGGTGGCTCAGGTTCAGAAATAGCCGGGCAATAGCCCAGCAGGAGCCGCTGTGGGGCCCGGTGGGCTACTTCTCGGCTATTTCGCAGCTATTTCTTGGCCAAATTTCTCAGATTATAAGCCTTTCCCGTCTCGAATAACTTAGGTTACTTTTCGTTATTTCTTGACTTTTTCTTGTCCGTTTCCCAAAAAGCCGAGGAATCGTCACAAAATAACCGAGAAACAGCCCATTAGGAGCCGATGCGGAGCCTGTTGGAATATTTCTCGGCTATTCTGCGGCTACTTCACAATCGAAACTTGCAGAGGAGGAAACAAGGGTTGATCTTTCCTCGCTTACTTTGAAGGGTTGAGATTCCGCAGTTGTGAAGGTGCTATACACAGCGTCCGAACCCTGATACCAAATTTTACTCCCGAGCTTGCACTGTGTCTGTGACATGCTATCACATGATTGAATTGGGGGAAACAAGTTGTCCTCTCTCACAGAGGGTTCACTCACCAATACTTGTTATCACCACGTGTAGCAAACTCTGAGCTGCATCTCCAACACCTTTCATTTCCATCTCCCGTCCGCTGAGGTGAAGTTCTCCGAGCCAAAGACGTCAATGTCCGGACGTGCTAGCGGTACTTCATTTTTTCCATGGCATTTTGAACATAAGAATATTGGAAGAGCACGGTTCCAGATAGCCTTGCAAGGACAGTTGCAAGCGTTCCTACCAAATCCGGCAGGAAAAGTTATCCGGGACAATCGGGGGTGAGTTTTCTAATCTTTCAACTTGTCTAATTTCGGCATAGATTATCATTTTTAAGTAAACTCCGACTACCTTGCGGTACCAATTGCCACAAGCGCATGGAATGATGATATCAGTTGCATTTCTATATCGCACCGGCCGACTCATGCTCTCAAATGAAAAATGTAAAAATTTTATGGCTTTGTGGCAATCGGTAACGCACGGTATTTTTCTAGTGCATTTTTATGTATGCATAGCCTCTGTTCCCAATTCTGCAGAACACTTTGAGCTAGCTTCCACTGGAGGCGTGAGGCGGAACTGAGTGTCTCTTCATCGAGCTGAGAGCTTAGGAATTTCTGAACATGTTGCCTGAGATTTTAGAGCAAGTTTCAGAATTGCTTCACGCAAATTACTTAGTTCACAAGTAACTTGACGCTATGTTACGTGCAACTTGACGAGAATTTCGATTAAAGGCAGTATACTCGCTTTCAAAAGTAGTTGGAATAACGATATTAATTAACTCAGGCGACCAATACTAAAATGCCTACGTCGTTGGAAGCGTCAAAAAGGGTTTTGGAGCAGTAAAGTTGTATGAGGAGGCGGGGATCCACAGGCTAAGTGGACGGGGTTCCACACCTCGCTGCTCAAACTTGCTCTAACAAGCTTAATTTTGCTCGTTTTCGAGTCTTTAAACGACTTAAAAGTTCAGCACCCGGTCATGCGAGTGGAGCAACATCGATAGTTCAGTCATATTTGCGCTCGTATGCCTTTGCAAACAATTTGAAAAACAACACGTGCTCCCTTCATTTCAATCAATTTTTTTCGGGATTTTCTTGTCAAATCTCAATACTTGCGACTCCAGGCCTTCGATATTTTATAGACCATGAAATCGAAAGCATTTTCGAGCGTGTTTGCTGACTTTTAAGTATCATGTAACTTGCGCTCGTAATACAAAACATTACGAGTAACCTGCACCGTTGCTACATGCTACTCAACACCTGCACGCGACGCCGCCTGCACGCCGAGCACAACTAGGAACGCCAGCGGCTAGAACGGGTCTCCTACCGGTGTGGGGGCCAGGGACCTCAAACATGGGTAATTGAACCGACAATGCTGCCAACATCTAACATTGAGTCGAAAACAACAGCGGTCTGGTAGAACGCAACTGTGAGTGTCTGACGTGAGGGCTCGATGTTTTCCACCGGAAATCGAAAGTACCAGGGTCTGTTGCAGCAATAATGGCAAAAGAACGGCTAAAAACAAGCCATAGATAGCCCTATACGACCCTTAATCTTGCATGCTCTTTGTCCCGTTGCTGGTTGTTGAGCGAGTGGACGGGGCGTTCATACCACAACAGTATAGTAAACTCCAAATACCGTGCGGTACCGATTGCCACAAGGGCATAAAATGATTAAATCAGTTGCAGTGCTATATCAGACCGACCAACTCAAACTCTCAAATGAAACTTTCAGAGTGATTTAAGGCTCCATGGCAATCGGTACTGCACGGTATTTTTCGTCTAGTCAACAGTATAGGGCCATCCGTAGCCCGTTCTTAGCCGTTTTTCGCCTCTACCGTTGAAATGATCCCCGATACTTTCGACTTCCGATTGGAAATTCAAGGCCGTTTTTATCGCGAACACTGAAAGTCTGTCTATTGTCTCGGAAAAGCTGAACTCGTCGACGTTAAGCGCATGCTTATCTTTAGGGGTCGCGCTCCTCGGCAAGACGGTCACAAGGGTACTCTGCGAATAAATGGCTTTCTCGATCAGTCGGCTCCGCCGCCGATGATTCTAAGTATTCCTGGAGATCGTAAGTTATTCAAAAACATGATTTTCTATACGGAGCAAAGCCTACATCGTGCAGCGCAGAACCGGGGTGAGTTCGCTGCTCTACTCGTTCCTTCGCCTTCTTTGTGTTTATCGTCAGTCTTCCTCAAGTTCTCAGTGTACTGTGTGAGCTTCGCTCCAAGAAGGAACATAGATTCTCACAGTTTAGCACTTAAGAGAACGCTGGTGTGCACTGCTCACTTTCTGCTGTTTTCTCTCGAAAACCAAGTATGCAAACTGCTCGCCCATGTCATGAACTTGAATTTTAGTCACAACTTTGAAGAAACATTCCTACAGATTGCGACTTGACTGCTCATAAAAAAACAACTCAAAATACCGATTGGCAGACATTGAGTACAAAGTTGTTGATTTATACAGGCTGAAACACAATGAATATCCCATTTTTCGGGACCACTGGGTTGATTGACCGAGACGCGCGCTGGTCCACGCGCCGATTAGTCGTGAGGCGCGCGGGTTCTTAAGTGTTAAACTTTTCCGCATAGGGAACGATTGGATATTGCGCTTGAAATGACGACTATTTTTCAGAACTTTGCAACCGTTTCTGAGCTTGCTTCTGTATTTCAACATCCTGATTATTATGTGCCTTTGCTTCCTTGGAATAGGACTCATGGTGAAGTACGATGATGTTAGTCAGCTAGTATACTTAGCTACCGTTCTTTTCTAACATGTATAGCGGGGCAGTTCTGTTTCTATTTTCCCATTTTGCGATCAATTCTCTACTCAGTACCAGAACTCCGTTCTAAACATTGTTCTTCAGATAGTTTGGGGCACATTGAGTATAGTTAGGCACGAATGAGATTGAATAGTCCGACCAATAGATTTTTTGGCTCATTGTCAGAATAGTTTGAGCAGCCTTCGTTTCTGAAACACGGAGTAAGAGGAGAGCTTGTCCCCTTTGAGTTTTAGCCGAGAAATAGCCCACCAGGCTCCGCAACGGCTCCTGGTAAGCTATTTCCCGGCTATTTCGCGACTATTTCTCGTCTTTCCACGAAACGGGAAGGAAGTAGCCGAGATATAACCGCGAAATAACGAGAAATAACCAAAAGTGCTAAAGACGCGACCGTCGCCAGCTCGCCGGGCCACCATCCACGGCCGCCAGCGGTTGGGCGGGGCCTCCAGAGGCTAAAAAGATGTTAAAGTAAGTCAGACTTGGGTATTTGAACCGACGGAAGTGTTGGCATCTGAATCATGACTCTGGAATGCGTCGTATACCTATCTCAGCTCTTCGAGTGAAGGAGTAGCACTTCTTATGAATCACTCCGCGATTATTCACTTTCAGAGAGTTGGCGTCTTCAAATGGCACTCATTTCCGGAAACATTGGAGTTTAAAAACATAACCGTTATCACAAATTCCGCTGTCTGCAATGACCTCGCCAGGTGAGTTGCTAATAGAATCAAAGGCAGCATATACGCTCACAAACATGATTCAGATAACAGCATAAATGGGTCCGCGCGGCCCCTACCATGTTATCAACGAAGTTTGAAGCACTGAAAGCTATCCAGTGTGACATTATTTTAGCAATCGCGTCTCGACAGCCTGCAGAACCCCACCACTAAGAATAACAGATTGAGGTGTGGAAAGAATGAGGAGTGCGAAAGAATTCCATATTTTAGAGTGATAGCACTAGCAAATGAGAGTATACGAGAGACACAGCTCGATTTAGATTATAACATGTTCGCGGGGAGCGGTCATTGCTCACCCGTGCGTTCTGCGTCGCGGTCGGTGAGCTTTGCGCGCGGCGGGAAGGGCGGCCGCGCGACATCCTAGCATTCAAGTGAACTCAAGTAAAGTAGCATGTTTTGAGGCATTATTTGAGTTGCTGTGTTCGTTTTATGCAGCTAACGAGACCTGTTTCGCCGTATATTGTGCAGATGACTCTCCCACACGATGGCGGCTTTTCCGCGTTCGCCGCGCGCGCGACACTCACCGGGCCGTGACGCGTACGCACGCAGGTGAGCAATGCCATGGAGCCCTTGTTCGCGTACCGATTATTTCCAATCTACTTTCAAGAATGCCGCTCTACTCTGGCTGGGATCTGGATTGGAGCACTTCATCGATAAACAGACATGTTATATTCAGGTAAATCAAGTTGTTTCTCTCGTAGACTTTCATTTGATAGTGCTATCACTCTGAAGTATGAAATGTGTAGTGTCGGAGTACGCGAGGAAGGCAAGTATTTATTGACAAAGCAGGAATAGAAAAATGAACATCGCTCATGAGAAATGACACTTATATAGGGTGCCTAGGCCGCCGGTTATTGACATGTATGTACTATCGTGACCTTATCAGTATCTCTCGATCATATCACTGAATGCTTCGCTTCCAACACCTCACTCCTTAAATTGACATTGGTGATGTAGGTCTTCTTCGCGGGATCTATATCAAGTCTTGTGGGCGCACGTCTCGTCCTAGTTGGTCGTTCGGCAATAGTTGGCAAGATGGGCGTCGGCGCGGAACGTTGGTCCTCCGCAATCGCCGTAGACTCGGTTGTAGACCCGTTGTGGTGGTCGGTAATAGAGTCTTCACCGCTGGATAGGTGTGTATCGTGACATGGCAAGAGAGGCAGGTAAAAAAACTGATTCATGAGCGTCGATGTAGCAGTAGGACACGTTCTGAGACGTAATTAGTTGGCGTGGCGTCTCCAGCATTGGCCTCATCTTGAACATCGTAGATACATTGTCCATGACGAAGTAGTACACGTACCAGAGACTATTTGGGATGTCTGGATCGATGATCACGGACCCATACTAGGTCGCCTCTTTCGAATAGCTTCGGGCTAGCTCCGTGGTGCTTGTTGAACTGGGCCTCCATTTCCTGATTTCGTTGGCACGACGCAGTCGTGGTGGCTGGCTTCAGTAGTGATATAGTAATTCGAAGACGTCTCCCCAGAAAAGCTTCAGCGGGTAATCGCCCTCCTGGTAGCACTGAACATGGTGTCCGGCGGTAGTGCAGTAGAAATATTTGAATCGCATCCTGTGTCGTTCCGTCCCTCCTAAGTTTGTGGAGGGCTCGGCTGAACGTATCAACAAATCTCTTCGCTTGACCGTTGGATCGCGGATGAAATGGGGGTGAGCGGAGATGTTTGATTCCATTCCTTGTGCAGAAATCGCTGAAATCCTTGAAAGTGAACTGCGTTAAATTGTCCGTTACGAGTGTTTGCGGGTAACCGAACTGAGCAAACAGACGTTGAAATTCCTTGATCGTCGCTATTGATGTTGTAGGCGACATTTCGATGATTTCCGGCCACTTCGAGAACGCGCCGAGAATTACCAAGAACATTCGTCCATCAACAGGTTCAGCGAAGTCGGCGTGTTTAGGAATCCATGGTTTCTGTTCAACTGGCCACGAGCAGAGTGTGTTTTTGATCGGGTTTTTAGCAGATTCCTGACAAGCAGTACAAGATCTGACCTTTTCCTCGATATCCTTGTCTATGTTCGTCTAGTAACAGCAAATTCTAGCAAGTATCTTCATCTTCGACATTCCAGGATGACTGTTGTGTAAGTCTTGAAGGACGGCGGCTTGTAGAGAATTCGGTTTGACGATGCGATCTCCAAACATAACGCATCCTCGCAGGGTTGTAAGATTCTTGCGGGCACTGTTGAAAAGAAGTAGGCGGTCTCTTGGCTTATTTGGCCAGTGTCCAGTTTGGACGCACTGTAGTACATCTTTCAGTAAGGGGCCCTTGAGGGTTTCTTTGGCGACAACATCCGCAGTCACAGGTAGCTTAGTAGTCGCATCTGCGAACAAATTCACGGCGTCGACGTTGATTTCCGAGATGACGACGTCTTCCAGCGGTGCAGATCGGTCAGCGATGAGGCGGGAGAGAGCGTCGGCTTGTCCAAAATCGTTCGTGGCTCTGTGCTCAATCGTGAAATTGTAGTTGTGCAATAGCAGAGACCAGCGTTGTGGTCGATAAGCCGTGTAGACGGGGATTCCTTTTCTGCTCTCATATATAGCAAGAACTCTGAGAGTTTCAGCCGAGAAATAGCCGCGTGATAGCCGCCAAATGCCTGCTGGCCGCGTAATAGTCGGGAAATAGCCACCAAATAACGCTGGCCGCGATATACCCCCGTAATAGCCGCTAAATAACGCTGGCTGCGAAATAGCCGCCAAATAGTTCTCGCCGCATAATAACCGTGAAATAGCCGCCAAATGTGTGGTCTGCTTGAATCCAGTTCAGTTTAGCTTAGTTAAGCTTAGTTGATTTATGCGCGGTCTATGCGATGGCGAACTCCCTAATGCTGCTGAGCCGTGCCCTACTCCGGAATACTACAGATAGAATCGAGTTTCTTGATCACCCATTATTACAGCATCCCCTTACATGGGCGTATTCTTGTAGGCAGACCGGGCAAAGATCAACCATTGCAGAAAGGTGCTTTATAGCCACATACGACGTAATGAGTCAGCCGAGATAACTCTCCGATACATAATTTGATGGTTTTTCAAGCATCATGGATCTATTCACAATGGGATGCTCATAAGCTCGGATGATAGCAGGATATCGGCGTATTTTATAGTATGCACGCCTCATATTTCTCTTATTCTCTCCTCTGACTACCAGAATGTTTCTTCTCAGTGGAACATGGAGTTATCTGTCGAATTCGGCATGCATGTAGTGAAGATTCAAGCCATTGTCCATATCGACGGTTTCACATGCAGTTTCCAGACAAGGTACGGACCCTACGATTACTTCCGGTGCAAAACTAGTTAAGGGGGGCCACTCGAAGAAATGAAATGATTCATGCATAAAACGAAAGTTTCTGCTGATATCAGAGGCCTGGTAGTAGATAAGTAGATGTTTTCATGGAAACTCTCATGGAAAGTTCCCACGGACTACTTCGATTTCTTAAAGTGGTATCATTCGTTTTAATTGAACCCTGAGTCCCCCCCCCCAACTAGTTTTGTCCCTCACTCCCTACATTTTATCATATTCACATCTATTTCCATCTGATTGAAACCGTAGGCTATCGAATGAGATCTGCAGGCCATGAACATCGACGAAACGTGAAAATGAGAAAATCCACAGCCTGGTCTTTTCCGTTTCCAATTTCCGTTTCCTGCGTTTTGATCATTTTTATTCCGTTTGCAAAAATTGTATAAAAAAACTCGCATAGCCCTAGCCTTGATGGGTATAAGCCCTGTGTTGCGGTTCAACAAACAGAACGCAAAGAGACCTCATTATTGTCTTTGGACCTCTTCTTACGGAACACGTGACAAAAGTTATGATTGACGGTAACTGTGAATGTAACTGTGAATGAAAGTAAGACAGGCAATAGAAGTTCGCCGCCTCATTTCCAGATTGGTGGCTGCGTAGAGAGCACCAGTTGCCAGAAAGTAGCTGAGGAATAAGCGTGGAATAGCCCACCACGCTCCGCGGCGGCTCCTGGTGGGCTATTTCTCGAATATTTCGCGGCTTTTTCGCGGACAACGTGGCCACAGCCGAGCATTGGTCGCGAAATAGCCAGGGAAAAACAGAAAAATAGCCGCGAAATAGCCGAGAAATAGCCCACCAGGAGCCGCTGCGGAGCGTGGTGGGCTATTTCGCGACTATATCTCGGCCAAAACTCTCAGAGAAGTGGCTTGTAGTCCGTCAGTAATTTGAAATGACGTCCGTGGAGGAAGCGGTGGAACTTTGCACAGCAAACACGAGAGCCAGGCCCTCCATCTCCACTTGTCCATAATTCCTTGCGGCACTTGTGAGGGCACGACAGGCATGGTAGATAGGTTTATCCACTTCATCGGAGAAACGATGAAATATAACTGCTCCGATCCCATAATCTGATGCATCGGCCGTGACGACAAATTATTTGGAGGGGTCGTAATGTGTAAAGATGTCGTAAATACGATGTCAGAACCTCTTATTCGCGATCAGAGGCTCGTTGACATTCGGATGACCATTTGAACGGCACGTCCTTCTTGAGCAGGTTATCCAGTGGTGCACGTAACTGGCGCGTCTCCTTAACGAAGGCTCCGTAGCAATTAAGTAAACCCAGAAAAGTTCGCACCTGACCGATTTCCCTGGGTTGTGGCATCTGCTTGATAGCCTCGATTTTCTCGGGGTCTGGGTGGCGTCCATTTGCATCGATAATATTGCCCAGATATCGGATCTGAACCATCAGGAAGTTGCACTTCTCGATACTAACGCGGAAGCCGTAGTTTTGGATCCTTTTAAATAGGGTTACCAGATTGACGTTGTGTTCCTCGATATTGCGGCCAGTTATAATGACGTCGTCGAGGTAGGCTGCGCAACCGTCCAGTCCAGCAATCATGGAATTGATAAATTGCTGGAAGATTCCAGGTGCAGATTTCACTCCGAGGGGCAAACGATTGTAGCGAAATAGTCCTCTGTGGGTATTAATCGTCAGTAGCTCCTTTGAAGCGTCGTCGACTTCTGTACTCGTAAGTATGCGTCAGCGAAGTCGATCTGCGTAAATGCCGTTCCACCATTGAGTTTAGTGAAAACATTTTCCGGAGTGGGTAGCGGGTGCTGGTGCAACATCAGCGCGTCGTTGAGGCCAATTGAGTAATCGGCACATAAGCGAAGATTTCCATTCTTCTTCTTCACCACGACGATCGGTGCAGCCCACCTTGAGTAGGTCACAGGAGACAACACGTCTTCATTCAGTAGTCGGTCGATCTTCTTGCCCAGAGCGGCGACGTTGTCGTACGGTACAGGGCGTTTCTTTTTGAAAGTAAGTTGGGCATTGGTTCTCTGCATCCGTTGCTTTGGTAGTTGTGCAGCGTCCGAGACCAGATTTGAAGACGTCAGCGTACCTCGCCTTCAATTTAGCAAATTTAGCAACGATGGCATCTCGGGCAACAGAGGCGTGATCTTAAACGATCGTACTGTGAATCTGATACTTTCTCACCATGTTGTAGAGGACTGGCAATTGTTTGATCCACGGCATCCCGAAGACGTTGCATTCATCTTGGGTTACGAAACAAGTTCCACGTCCAAGGAAGTTTCCTCCAGATGAATTGTTGACAACGATGTCAGCTTCGAAGCAACCACAAATTTTCGGAGGCGTTCCATTTGCGGTATAGCCGGTGAGGTCAGTTTCATGGAGGGAAGGCTTCCCGAGTTGTTCCCAATTCTTATCAGAGATGATAGTGATTTCTGCGCCGTTATCAAGTAGTAGTTGAGTATGATGGCCATTGATTGTGACTTCCAGGGGTCGTATTCGCCAACAACCCGCCGAGGGAAGTCGAAGCGAAGCGGAGGGGATGATACCGCGCGCGGCAGAGGAGCAGATCAACCCATCTCACACCATGTAAGATGGAAATGCAAACTGTGTTACGTATCGATATCACTGCGAAATGATAAAGATCCCATCGCGAAGCGGCCATTCTTCAGCTATGCGATTCGGAAAATTCCGGCGGTTGCGAGGGGAGCCAAGGGAGGCGAGAGGTGGCTGTGGAGCGCGCACTTTGTACTGAAGTTTCACCTCATCTACCCTTTGACTCCCCGGCGGGTTGATGGCGAATAAGACCCCAGGTAAGGGTGGTCATCCCTTTTGAGAGGGGCAATGATGTTTTTGATCTGACGTTTACGGCGATAGTGGTTGGTCGGTCCACGTAATGGCATTGATTCCTCATCGTCTGATCGTCGAAACGCATTGTAGTTGTGATTCTTTTGTTGTCTGTGCTGCTTCGACGGCTGCTGATTGTACTTCCTTCGCTTGAAGTTCCGGCAGCGAACGATATTGATCGACGGATCGCCTTCGAGTAGTCTGGCGTCTTCTTTTTACGATTTGATAAGCTGGCATTCGGCTGTAAGGTATTTGAGTGTTACCTTCTCGGATTGATCCAGATTTCGCAGTAGCCTTGTGCGGTATTCCGCGAAGTCATGTCCTTGGAATCCAGTAACAAAGAATAAGCATTGTAGACCATCGAATTTTATTGTATCGAGTTTGGCATCCATACATTTCGTCTTCACCATAGCTTCATAACTATTAAACTCCTAACCTTGGTATCGGGCTTCGATACATTCGACGAGAAGGGGTCTTTGCAGAACCGAATTGACGTTCAAGTAGCTCGGTGACTTCTTTCCAGGTAAGTTCCGACGGCTGCTTGGGCGAAATCGCAGTGGTCAGCATTCGGTGGCAGTCTTCATCGAGGCGGGACACGAGTAGGCCTGTCTTGTCCTCGTCAAGGTCGTTGCATTCGTTGTCGAATAGGTCCTGGTACCGCTTGAGCCATATATCGAACGTGCGACCACGATCGGGATCATAGAAGAATTTTCCATACGTCGGCACAGTGAGTCGAACACTACATGCTTGTCCTTGATCACCAATTGGGCTGCAGGGGCTTGCGTGGTGCCAATGGTCATATTCTCCATCAACTGTTGCAGTGCCACTCCTTGTTGACCCATTCGTTGGGCCTGGATGTCGAGCTGTTTTTAAACAGCTTGAAGAAGGGCGGGAAGGGTATCCATCGCGGTAGTCGAACTCCTGATCGCTAGTGCAGTGTCGGAGTAGGCGAGGAAGGCAAGTCTTTATTGACAAAGCAGGAATAGAAGAATGAACATCACTCATGAAAAATGACACTTATATAGGCAGCCGAGGCCGCCTGTTATTGACATGTAGTACCGTGACCTTATCAGAATCTCTCGATCATATCACTGAATGCTTCGCTTCCAACAAAATGTTTTCGCATGCTCCACTCATCAATGTGTTATTCGTAGGGATGGGGCTCACAGTGCTTCAAAATTCGTTGATAACGTAATGCTGCGGATACATTAATGCTGTTATCTCAACCATGTTTGTAGGCGTGTATGCTGCCTTTAAAGGATGCAACTCCCGACAATCAGCTCGGATGGGTGCAATCTTGGAGGTGACGGTGATCTTCGTTAACTGTATTGCTCTACATCCTCTATAAAACGTCGTGATTTTCATCGTTCAAGGCGCGAGCGGCGCGCGCGACGCCTCGGTCTCCCTCTGCCCTACGCTCTCTCACTGTCTCTAACCTCCGCTTCGCACCAGCACGCGTAGGAACCATGTGAATTTTGCCTTTTCATAGCCTGTATATGTATGTCACCCGAATATCCTTCGAGGAACTGTTAATAAGCATTTTTTTATGTTTTACAAAAAAAAACATCTCTGACACGTGTTGATGGCGATGCTGTCCAAATGTGAAAAAATCGAACCTGCGATTTTTCGGTTTCTATTTCATCCGCAACCTAGACGTTGGAAGAGTTCACAGTTCAAGGCAGCGGAAATAACGGTGGTGCTAAGAACGTACTGCGCTTCTCTGGGCCAGATTCCGGTTCGCGATCGCGTCTCGACACGCTTTGCCGCCGCGCGCTTTCGAGTCGGGAGTGTTTCCAGCGCTGCAGCCGCCGATCCGTTGACTCCAGGTGGGTTCTAGGAACTGGAAACAACAAAATTGGAGAAAACTGTAAAAAAACCATATCGAGTCGGCTTTGGCGCTGGAAACTCGATTGACTCGAGCGCGTGCTGCCGCAAGACGTGTCAAGACGCAATTGCGGACCGGAGTTTGGCCCACAGAAGCACAGTAAAGGCTAACCAAACAGTGCTCGACACGATGGGGTCGCGTCGCGACTTTGCTTTGGGGCGCGGTTTTTTACCGGCCCTCGTCCACAGCACTCGTAGAACTCATATTATGGACACTCAGAAGGTTTTATGAAGTACCTCCGTTTCTGTGTAAGGAAGTTTCTCGCCGTAATCACAGCAATTTGATGGCTCGCTCGACTTTAGCGTCAATTTAACTACCATGTCAAGAAATTAGAGTGCTTCAGCGGTATCGACAACAACACAGAGTTAAATGAATTTACATCATTCCGTATGCGTCAACCCTCTCAATGTCGTTGATGATGGGCATCTGAAAGGGTGGAGAGACTTTTCTGTCTTAGAGCAGAGTCAGTCGCGGTTCTGTTATTACAGGTGAGAGGGCCATCAGAATTCAGGCTGAAAATTGATGGCATGGGTTGAGGAGAAAGAGAATGTTGGCTTAAAAACGATAATAGGAAGAGGGAATTGTGAACATTTCTGTAGAATTTCGCCAGGTTGGGATGAGGACTGTAGCCTTGCTGAGATCCTTAAAATTTACCACTTGACTCTGGTCTAGAGGTAGCTCTACCAGTCGTCTTACGAACTGATCATTCTCCTATATTGTGACATCACCTTGAGATGGCTTTACATCCATCACTGCGTAAAAAAGCTGTGTGAATCATCTCCAACCTCACCAACGATTACCAGTTCTTAAAGTTGTCGAGCGATATTGTCGATTTTCCTTTCGCTCAGGATGATTTCAGCTGTTCACTCAAATTTTCTAATCCAAAATCGAACTGCTATATCCCATGGCTTCATCTCCTTCCAGAAAGCTCTTTAAGATCTCGCGAGCAGCTTCCCGTAATCGGAGAGTGCACTAGACGAAAATCCCGAGCGGAGCCTATTGTCAAAAGCCATAAAATGCTTTGCAACTTTCACTTGAGAGTTCGAGTCGGTCTGTCTGATATAGAAATGCAACTGATATCATCATTTCATGCCCTTGTGGCAACCGGTACCGCTCGGTATTTGGAGTTCACTTAAAGGCACTGTTCGCGATAAAAATCGCTTTTCTGTTTCTTTGCCTTGCCTCTTGAAACCGGTCCCATTCTGATTCTAATTATGCTTCTGGAAAAGTACAAGACCTTCTGGGAATGGAGTTATGGTCCCTCAAAAATTGAGCTAGGGAAAATGGTGGACGAGTTGTCCGAAGCTCGTGACTTCCGTCATTTGCAGCCAATGTATGCGAGCTGACCTGAGTAAAGAGAGAAGTTCAGAATCAGAAGAACGGGGCTTTTGATTGGAAACCATAGCTCAACTCACGATTTCAAGTGTTCCTTTGTTCACGTCGAGGGGCGGGAAGAGGCGGGGCTTGCCCACAATGGCGGGGTTTGCCCACTTTTCTAAGCCGTTTTGCGGCTCCTGGGTAGCTTTTCGTCCCGTTTTTTCGACGCTGTTCTGCTTCTGAGAGCCACGAGAAGCGTTTGTCATAGAAAAATTCGAGGATGAAGTTCATCGCGAACGGTGCCTTTAAATGAAAATAGGAATAGTTTTGCCAAAAGAGGGTATCTAAGACTCGAGCAGCTCTGACACTCAACTTCGTCGTTCTCGCGTCCCTCTTGGCGACATCGTACACATTGCTGGCTTACAGATGCGTTTACCACGCCCTAGTCAAATCAATATTCGCCATTTGAATGTGGGCGTCTCCAGTTCAAATATGGGCTACATACCTTCCTGCTAAAAGGGGGCTATTTGAAATTCGGGTTAGTGAGGAGTGCTTGGAGTGCTTATCTTTCGAATCTATCATTATATGAGAACATAAATACTTTTAGAAACAAGCAATGCATTGAACTCCTTCCCTCCAGCAGTCCGTAGAAGGCCCAACAGTATTTTGGACGAGCAGCAAAGACATGTGCTCGTCGGGAGAAAACGCACCCAAAGCGGCGACGCGACCGCGTCGTGTTCGGCTGGCCTTTACGTTCTTATGCGGTGGTCCCGTTGCGTAATTTCACTAAACATGCAGCAGCGATGGGAAGCTCGATTCCAAGTTTGCGATCAGTCGATAATCAACATACGTTCTTTCCGTGCTAGGGTTTTTTTCTGTTTTCCTCATTTTTTGTGTTATTTTTGCGTGTATCTATGGTAAATATGCCAGGTGTATTAGAATTGTGGGCGTGAAAATAAGATATTCAGAAAGTTGGAGCTCGCCACCCGCTAACCAAAAGTCTGGCGGCGCGTAGCACCTCGAGCTGCCCGCGAGCGGAATGGTAGCGAGTGGCGAGCGCTGGCATGCTAGCGCTCGCCACCCGCTTACCACATTACGGTGGCGCGTTCGCAACTCCACGTCGGCGCTCTCGCCTAGCGACGGTCGCCGACGCAAAGATGGCAGGTGGCGAGCTCTTGAAAGTGGCTTCCGCTTGAATTTCATGGAACACTTGAATTTTCGTTTCGGTTATCCGCTCTTATAGCCCTCATGGGGGCCTTGGTATAGCGCTTGACCACTCCCATTTTTCCGTGCCACCGCGCAATTTAAACACCAACCCATGGTTTTTCTGAAATTCCAAAATCAAAAAAGTCGTTTCGGCAAGAAAAAATGGGCGTGGCTAAGTGCGGTATCATAATGCCCCCCTCTGTGGCAATGGCACCAATTATTCTCTCTTAATAACAGTACAAATCATTAAAAAAAACTCGGAGGGTCCAGGACTGTCAAAAATCATTTATTATTGTCAGTTCCAAATAAATCGCAATATTCTTAGAACTCCAAATGTTTCTATCGATTGTATCATAACGAATGGACGTAAAAATTCGCATTAAGATAGATCAAAATTTTCTAAAGCTCGACGAAAACTACGGCGCTAAAATAGAAAAACCATCAATGAAAAATTCAGTTCATTCAGGGAATCATGACACCTGAGGCCGGATTCATCATTGCGTTAACTCTGGGCTTAAGGATTTGGGTTGGGTTCAGCGCCAGAATTGACGCGTTTCTGCATGCGCTAAGTCCAAAGTCGACAAACCCACGGTTAGAGGCAGTGGTCACAATCAAATATGCTTGTCGTCTTTTTCTCTCTGAAGCCTTTTCTGGGTCTCGAGTAGTAGGACCCGAAAGAAAAAGTCGCGAAAAAAAAACTGTTCTGGGCCAATTTGAAGCTTGAACTTCCTCGTAAATTGATGGTGGACGAGCCCACTCCACATCATCAGCATCGATGACCTCTTATATCGGGAACATCAGCTGGCTTGAGATTGAATTTCAATCAATGAACTTCGGATTTATGTATACATCTAGTCAAAAAACATTGAGTGGAGTGCTTTCTTTCATTGCTCAACTGCTTTTATTAGGTAAATTTGCATTTATTTCTCCCTCTGAATGTCGATGATTTTTGACTGCTCGGCATGGGACTGCCATCTTTTTCGTCGTCGCTGTGCACTTGGGCACGAACTAGCATCTTTGGGCCTTAAAAACTCTAATTCTAGCCCGTTTATCACGGCGCTACCTAAATAGTTTTTCAGCTGTTTTTGATCTAGGCTGATTTTTGTAGTTTTTTTCGATAACGTTTTTCATCGTGATCACTGCCTTTAACGCAATGATGAATCCGGCTTTTGGGGACCGTCATGAGTGTTACTTAGTATAAGCAGCATAAGGAGCAGGGACATAGAAGTTTTAATAATGTCATAAAAAGTTTTACCTCCATACGCTTGCATTCCCAACTGGTTGACGGTGGCTGGAACGCGAACCAAGGATCGTTGAACAAAGCGAAACTTAGACATCTGGAAATATCTTTTCGGAGAGCTGCAGAGAAGGAAAACGGAACGAAAACAACACGGAGGACCTTTTTTATTCCAAAAATGCGAATGTTCTAAATTTGTTTTCACTGTTCCTGAGGAAAAGAAAGTTTCAATTCAAGTTGCATAGGTAAGCTATTAATTGAGCATCGGGTAGAAACCATGACCATGCAAAGTTTGAGCTTCATGATATTGCAAAGAAAAAATCCAAACAACAAACAGAAAGATGATGACAAGAGACGTGAGGGGAAAATTGAGGAAACTGTTGCAAAATACTTTAAAGCACGAGAACGATTCAGCGGGCGACTCGCTAGCAAACAGCTCGCGACCCGCTATACCACCTCTCCTGGCGCGTGCGACCCGCTATCCCGATAGCGGGTGGCGAGCGAACACGAGGGGGTAGCGGGTGGCGAGCTCCTTAAAGTAAAATGTGAGCGGGTGGCAAGCGAGGCCCGAAATGCGCACGGGTGGCGAGCACTGAGTTCCTGAGTAATAGCGTTTTCGGACGTTTCCGGTGCTTTTTTCTCCAAATTTAAAGTGCGTTGTCGATTATGGTGTAATGTCCGCAAACGCTTAGAGCACCCCAGTCGACGACAAAATTTTGTTCTTCCTCTATATCCTACAGAAGAAAAAACTGGATATCTTCGAAGACACAATGATCCCCCCCACACACACAATATCAACACACTTTTTTTACAAATTTTACGAATCACATACTACACATAAATACAACCAAGAATAACACGAAAAAATCAGAGAAACGGAAAAACCATAGTCCAGAAGAAATTGTCAGCTGCTCGTATTGATTTATGACAAACTTGAAATCGAGCCAGCCATGGCTACACTATGCTCAGTGAAAATACGCAACTGCACCACCACCTTTTTCCATTGTCGTGGACTGTACATGAAAGGAAGGCCTCTCTATACGACTGCTGAACGGGAGATCGAAGCCGCACCTCGTAGTAGGCAAACTTTCCAAGTTCCCGAAAAAAAAATTGTTTTCAAAAACTAGTAGATTTAAGAGACATCAGAAAATTGTCAAACCTTTCTTTGGACGGAATGATGGCAAATCCATGGTCTTTTTTAAAGGCAGTGTTCGCGATGAAAATCCTTTTTCTCTTTTTTCGTTCATCTTGAAAACGGTCCTATGCTGATTCCAATGACGCCTCTGGAATCGTGCAAGACTTTATGGGAACGGATTTATTGTCCCTCATAAATGAGCTAGAGAATCATGGTGGACGAGCTGTCCGGGTGTGGAATTTCAGTCTTCTGCAGCCGATGTATGCGAGCTGACCTGAGTAGAGTTTTTTCATCTCTTCTTTTTTGCATCACCTTACCATTTCCTCCTAATTTACTGAACTGGTGGTCGTGCCAGATGACTGCAGCTAGGAACGTATTTGCCTTAATTTACACTTATCATCCATTTGCGCTCGAAAATGTATTAAGACATCTCGCCCAGATACGTAACTGTGGTCGGAGGACCTATATGCATCCAAGAAAGCCGCGTGGGTAGAACCGCTTTTACAACAATCTTGACAGCAGGATACGGTTTAGAATGAATTCCTTTTTTAGAACAAGAGAAACTGATGGTAACAGTCTTCTGGCACTATAGTAATTCTTTCTTACTGTCCCTCTCTACCATTACCGGCTCCAAACTTTAACTAGGATCGTCCTCCGAAAATTTGATAATGAAGCAATGATCTTGCGCCCGCTGTTGAATCTTTGCGCAGAGTTTTTCATAACATTTGTGTTTTTCGCGAGTTTCTATACATTGTTTTCGCTGCTGTTGAGCACGTCGTCAACGACGTATAATAAATAAATAAATAAATAAATAAATAAATAAATAAATAAATAAATAAATAAATAAATAAATAAATAAATAAATAAATAAATAAATAAATAAATAAATAAATAAATAAGTAAATAAATAAAGAGAAAAGTTGAGAATGAAGGGAACAACGGGGTCAATAATAGGAGACCATCGCTCATCTTACGATTTCAAGTTTTCATTTTTTTTCACGTCTGAGGGCGGGAAGAGGCGGGACTTGCCCACAATGGCGGGGTTTTCCCACATTTCTAAGCCGTTTTGCGGCTCCTGGGTAGTTTTCCGTCCCGTTTTTTCGACGCTGTTCTGCTTCTGAGAGCCACGAGAAACGTTTGTCATGGAAAATTTGAGGATGAAGTTTATCGCGATTAGTGCCTTTAAGGAGCAGCTGTGTTAGGCACAGCGCTGGGATTGGTTGGTCAGTAGTGTGCTACCCCCAATACTCTGGTCGGTCGAGAGAGCGGTTCCTCCGATTTTTTTCTGAAAAATTGAAACCAAAATTTTCCTCGTTCCTCTACTTTTTGGCACAGTTTGTGTATTCGCTGAAAATCCATCCTAACTTTAACCCGCACCTAGCTTGCGGTCCCATCGGGCCCCATGTTGGGACGGTCCTAGGGTGGGTTTGACCCTGGCTTCTACAACATGTAAGGCGTCCACAGAAGTCTTTAGATTTTCTTTTTGGGATCATTGAAGAGCAAAATTTAGAGATCGTGAAATATTTCATAGCGATTTTAATCTTGAGAATATGTTTGAGTTCATTGATTGAAGTCTTAAGTTATCGCAGGAGATCTGCAATCATAGAGCAAGACGAAACGTAGAATCGGTACACCGTATAATCTTCGAGTTCTGTTCCGTTTCCATTCCCAAATGTCCGTTTACGGCTCTCTCTTAAGTTTTCTTTCTCCAG
This sequence comes from Aplectana chamaeleonis, assembly GCA_029168955.1. Taxonomy (NCBI): domain Eukaryota; kingdom Metazoa; phylum Nematoda; class Chromadorea; order Rhabditida; family Cosmocercidae; genus Aplectana; species Aplectana chamaeleonis. Next base: position 467,867 of record JAPDOI010000352.1, read on the forward strand.
TTTTCGTCTCCGAAAACCTTGGGGAAGATTTCCGCAGAGAACCGCTCAATAGGTCCGAATCATTCCATTGAGAATTTATTTCGAGAAATATCCTGATATAGATTGTTTTCTCGCAAGATCAGGCAGCGATTCAGAAGATCTTCTAGTGACAAATAAGGGCTAAGCACTTGAAAGTGGTGTAGCATATTTTAAGGAAACAGTCCTATTTTGAAATATCACTACGAATTAATACATCAATTCCACCTTTAATAACTACTCGCCTGAAATTTAAGCTTGTATATGTGTAACTGTAACTTGGGGTTTGTCTTGCGCTCAAAGTGGCAACTTCGGGCTATTTTGGGGCTCTTCCTGGCCCGTTTTGATGCGTTCTTTTGAAGTCAACGTTACAGTGTGTCCCTCAACTACCCATTCTTAGTGGAAACTAAAACACTCTTTTTTTCGTGAGCACTGCCTTTGATCAGAATTTACTGCTACGAATAAGTTGATTTTTTCGGTAATTTTGAATCCTTTTTCTTGAAAATGAAGCAATATATTTCATTCAAACTGATGTACCGTTAGCGACAAAATGTCCTTAACCTCTGAACAGCAGGCTTCCGGGCTCTGTTTTGAAAACTTCTCTTTATCTTGACCAGGTAAAATCATACTAAATTTTGACTTCTCCGTAAGAAGCAAGGTGCTGCTAGGCCAGGTGGTAAACAATTTCGTAATACAAAAGCTAGTCCAAAAGAGCTATGCCGAGCCAGTTCAGGGGTGGGGTAGCAAATTCTATCAAACAGTCTTAAAAGTTTCCTTGTCATTTTTCGCAACGAATCGCCTGGCGTTGGCGTGCTGAAGGATCATCTTTTGATGCCCTTCCGCAGATTGGGGCGTTCTGCCTTTAATTTTAGGCTCAATCGCATCAATTCTTGCCCTGATTGCGCTCTCTAATGATGGTTTCTATAGGCGGCACCGGCTAGTTTTGTTGAATTGAGTTTTTTTGTTAAAAAATTTATAAATACTAAAAAAAAGTTCCTTCAGGCGTTCTCACTGATAAGGCATGTATCCATATGCTTAGCATAAGTTCTCATATATCTTCTATTTACTCTCTTCTTTCAATTCGGACAAGAAGCAGTATTCTGCGCCAAATGTTTTTTTTTCTGACCCCAAGTTTGGTGGTGGTTGGAGTAAAAGTTATGGAAGTTTTCCCCACTGCAGTGTGGTGACAGAAATATTTTTCCAAAGATTTTTGTTGGAGTTTTAACATGCTACTGTAGCTGACATTCTACGCAAGTCAACAAGCTAGGTACCCCATGCTTTGAAAAATCTCTCAAAGCCTATTTGTAGACATAATAATAAGACGTCCTTCTCAGGAACCAACATCTATGGAAATCATCATAGCACATATAACTTATCAGTTGATAGCTCCTGCTTTTAGATGTTATTCAGGGTCCTGATCTCGTCCAAACTCGGAGTAGTTCCACTAGCTTTCGCTATGCAAGTCTGTCTGATGGTTGCTGAACCTCACCGAAGTGGTCCAGGAGGCTCGTCAAGCATGGTTCATTTGGCTTCTCAGCGAGAAAAGTCTGGAAAGTATGTCAATCTTCAACGGCTCTCACAATTTTCTGTAGTTAACCGAATTCCGGGAGGCTCAGCACATTGCATCAAAGATTTTTATCACTACTCTTATTGAAAACTATCGCAAGACTATATCCCTACATATTATAAGCGGCGTGGTGTGTCTGTCCGACTGTCTGGCACGTCCGACCGACGTCTGGGGTTACAGGAAGAGCGCGCACTTAATTGCGATCGTGGAGTGACCACCCTAGCCGGTGCATATTGAGTCCTTTGAACAGAAATCGTTGTTGATCGTGGTGGGACCACCCTAGCTGTTTCGTACATATTTAGTCCTTTGAGTTACCTTCGTTATAAAAGGAAGTGGGGCCCTCACTAGCTGTTAAAGTGACGCCTAGAACGTGCATGGAGCTCAGGGACCATCACGATGTACTTTGTGAAAGTGGGCGGGGCTTCGGGTTGACCGAAAGGTTTGCGTTATTGGGAGAGGAACGTGGCCGCGCTCTGACCTGTTTTAACGAAAGCGAACAAGAGTCCGGCAAATCCTCATCCTTATGCTCATCTTAGTACATAATAGTGGGCGTGGTGGTGTGCCTAATCAGCAAAGCTGTTGCATATGGAGCTTTTTGCTCATCTAAGTAGGTCGTATTGGTGAGAATTGAGTGAAGTATCCTGGACTTAATAACTCCACCTCCATGTCACAGAGCGGTGCACAGTCCTATCTCCATCCTCGCAGAGTATGTTTCGCCATGATCTGTGTCTGAGCAACTATCTGTACGTATACACGCATGCACGGGTGAATAAATGGCATTTAAAAACTTTTTCAGAATTTTTCGTGATAAAGTAGAGCACGATAATGTTCTGCCGAATTTGAGAACGTCGTAAAATGAGTAGAGGTTCAGAAGGAGCTCACACAGTGCCGTGGAAAGTAGGCAAGCTGTCTATGATCAGCGCGCACAGTGTCTTGAAAGGTGAATAGGGTGCATAAAGTGAGCGCAGTGTCGTTGGTAGGGAGAAGGGGTGCAGGAGGAGCGCGTTTAGCGTCGTGGAAGTAGATAGGGGTTCAGGGCGTGCTCACAGAAGTCTTGGGAAACGATTAGGAGACTACGAGAAGCGCGTACAGAGGATTTGATTGTGAATTTAGGTTGAGCAGGAACGCGCACGCATTCAGGAAAAGCGCACAGTGTCGTGAAAAGTGATTCGAGCTTGAAGAAAAAAGTTATGGCTCAGGAGGTACCCACCCAGGGCCATGGAAGGTTAGTCGGATCTCAGGTGGTGCGCGCTGTGTCGCTGGAGGGAGTAGGGTTAAAGGAGGAGCGCGCACAAAGAATTTGATGGTGAATAGATTTAGGGAGCCCCCATACGAGTTGAAGTAAAGCGCACGCACTGTCGTGAGGTGACTACAAGTAGGAGAGGAGCGCGCACGAAAAGCCTAGAAAGTAAGTAGTGGCCTTGGAGAAACACCTATAGCGTTATGGAGAGTGGGTGGGTTTTAGGACCAGCGCTGGCAGTCGTCGGAAGTGGAAAGAGGTTGGAGAGAAGCGGGCGAGACATAGTCAAAGATGGGTAGTGGTATAGGAAGGGCGCGCAACGTGTAATAGATGCGGAGTAGGGATTTAGGAGAAGCGCGTGCTATGTTATGGAAAAAGAGGTTTAGAATTTGAGCGCCCACAGTGTAGTGATTGGGGGGGGGCGTACAGTAGGAGCTTGCACAGTGTCACAGTGTTTTGGAGAGCGAATGGTGGTTAATGAAAAGCCCGCACGATGTGCTGTATTGTGAACAGAGGTTAAGAAGAGCGCGCAGTGTCTTGGGAAGCAAGTAGGGTTTGAAGAGGACCGCATTACGTCTAGCACAGTGATTACGCAATGAAGGCGGTGCGCACATCATTGTGGGAGATGTAAAAGGGTTCTTAAGGAGCGCGCACAACGTCCGAGAAAAATACCAGACTTTCTAGGGATGTGCGCACATCATTGTCGAAGAGGTATACAGTTTAAGGGGAGCGTGCTTAACGTGTGGAAGTGATTAGGTTAGGGGGTGTACGCACACCATTAAGAAACGTTAACAGAGGTATAAGAGGAGCGCGCACAAGGTCGATAAAGGTGATTAGGGTTTGTAGTGGTGTGCGCACACCATCAAGGAAGGAGTATATGGGTTCAGGAGGAGTGCACAAGAAGTCGGTGAAAAGGACAAGAGTTTGAAGGGACATTTGCATACCATTATTGAAGAGGTTCAAATGTTTAAAGGAGAGCGCGCACAACGTTGAGAAGTGATTAGGATTAGGAGTCTCTTGCACACTATCGTGAACGGTATACAGGGTTTGAAAGGAGCTCACACAAAGTCGAATAAAGTCTTTGGGGTTTAAAGGGGTGTGCGCACATCATTAGAAAAGGAATTCAGGGATTTAGAAGGAGCCCGCACAACATCCGGAAGAGTGTTTTGAGTTGAAAGAAAGATAACATCCTATTTTTCGGAGTGTATAGGGGTTAAGGAAGAGCGAATCGTTTATGGAAATTACTTGAGTACGAAGAGGTGTGCGTACACTACTCCGGAAGGTGTATGATGAATAAGGAGGAGCGAGAACAACGTTCGGGTTAGCGATTGGGTCATTGGAGAGCGTGCAGATTCCTTCGTTTAAAGTTGTATAGGGGTTGAAAAGGAGAGCTCACAACGTCGGGAAATGCGTTTCTCTTTGGAGGTTGGCGCAAACTCGGTGCACCTACGTTGTAGCATATGGCACCGAGTTTGCGCCAACCTTCAATAGTAAACGCAGTCTCATTAGAATTCATGCCGACGTTGCATTATTTTATTAATGACGTCCTTATGCAGAAAACACTCTACTGCTTAGTCACAGTCGTTATATATTATTCGATGGGAAAGCCATTTTAGCGAACTCAGCCAAAAAAGTTCTACCAGATTTCCCGGGAATTAAAAATTTTTACCTCTCCTTTCTGGCGGAGTTCCTCTCGAAAATATAAGTAATTTTCTAGTAATCTACCGGAATTCCCTTGTAATCTGCCATACTTCTCTCGTAATCTTCGAGAAATGTCTCGAATTCTGCTGAAAAACTCTCCCGTAAATCACCAGGATTTTCCTGTATTACGAGTGAATTTTCGATTGTAATCTGCAGGAGATCTCCCTTAATTCGCCAGAAATTCGCAAAATTACGACACAGAAATTTGGGAGTTTCTGAATAATTTTCGCTCCATTAAAATGCTCATCGCGGTGTTTTTCCGTCCAAACTTCGCAGAGGGTTTACTCAGAGCTATTGACTCAAATTTCAGGCCGTCTTTCGCTTTTAGGAGGTCAACTGGTTACTACAGGGGTAAGTCCGTAATTGCGAAACACGCGCGAGAAACGAAGATTGCGTATAAGGTTCGTGATTCGGCATGTTGATCGAATCCACACTGCGGGTGTGGCTAAGGAGCAGTTCGGCTGGCACACGCGTAGCATGCGACAGAGAAACGCTGCTCGCGTCGTCGTCCTTGGGGCGCGTTCATCGAGCGCCTACCAGTTTTTTAGCGAGCCCAGGTTAACGCGCCCCAAGGTGACGACGCGCGCTGCGTTTTCCTGTCGCGCGCGGCGCATGTGCCAGCCGAACTGCTTCTTAGCCACCCCGCTGTAAAGATTCGATCAACATGCCTCGTGATTCGATCCCTAGATATAGTAATAAATATATTAGATATATTAATATGCGGATCGAATCACGAGCCTTGGGCGCGGTTTTCGTTTCTCGCGCGTGTTTCGCAATTACGGAACTACCCCTGTATAACCATTATACCTTCAAAAAGCGAAAGACTGCCCGAGATTCATGTGAATCGCCTCGAGATGCATGTCGGTGTGCCGACCGCGTCGCGAGCCGATGTGCTGCTACGATAACGCTGGACTACCTTGCAGCACGTGCCCCTGCGATAGAATTTTGCAACACGTGCTCCTCCGGTAAAGTTTTGCAGCACGTGCTGCTGTATGGAGCACGTGTCCCTGCAATACACCCTTTCAATGGGTGTGGTCACTCGAGTTGGATACATATTCAACACGCATTAAATGCGGCGATTTTTTTAGCACGTAGCAATGTACTCCATTTCGCTCATTTCGGACTATGCTAAAATGGCTTCCCTTGTTAACTAGAAAAGGTGATATCGGCTAACTACGCTTATTTTTTTAAATCTACATTTTTTCTCCTAATTACATTTACATCTCCTCGTGTATGTATTGACAACATGGATGGGAATCAGGGTAAATAAACACACCGAATGATCAGAGATTCCTGTCAAACACTTAAAATCGACGCAAATGACACACATAAAAGGATGAAAAAAAAACCGAATTTTGCCAACAAAGGCGGTTGCTGAAAGCTCCCATAAACCACGGAATCCTACGGGACCACTACGGGGAACTTTATTAGAGAACGAATCATAGATCTGACATAATCAGAAAATGAGGAGAATTACTATAGGAGTCTACAGCATAATTAAAAAAAAACCGATTGCGAGTCCTACATAATCAAAAATGAGAACTCGGACAGCACAATCTTTGTGATAATCGATTGATAGATGCTGCCACCGCCCCTCTTCGCGAATGTTCTGTAGAACAGCCCATCGATCTGCGCAGCCGTAGACATCCCGAATCGACGTCCTGTGGACAACAACTCGGTCAGGGTCGATTTGTGGCACTTGGCGGGATTGCTGGCCGATAGGCTGTTTAACAGCCCGTCGCCCCCTGCTCAACAGCACACCGGGACGGCCCCGCGTAGAGCTGCCTGTTTGCCAGCGGTGACTCGTTGTGGGCGGATCGACGTCCTGTAGACAACGGCGGACGTCTCAGACGTTGCGCAGTATTCATTCAAATGACACTCTAGATTATAGATTTATATGAAGCTCCCGTCTTTATTTCCACTGTATGGGTTGTTGGGATAATCACATTCTTACGTTTTTCAAATATAATTCTACACCGTGAGATTTTCTAGGAAACTCTGATTTGCAAACCGTATCTAAGTGTTCGACACACGAAATGAAATATGGTTTGAGCCTCCTGGGGAACACTACTCTATTGTTATTAAGAAGTTTTATGGGTTATACTTGTCAGGTACATTCGGCTATGCGGTGCCTACAACTAGATAACAACATAAGGCGGCGAACTTGTTTTAGAGTTGTTCTTACAGTAAGATCAGTTGCTGTTGACCAGTTGGTGAGCCTCAAGTTGTTATCTACATAGGAACAGCTATACCGCGGTTCGTTACGACGAAAAGCACAAAGCTGTTCTCAAAGTCGAAATCAGGTGAACGAAAATGTTCTGAGTTGTAGCATGGACACTGACCATTCTCTACTAATGAAGAGAACGACGTGTTTTCTGTACCAAAAAAAATCTATGCTTAAGGACTGGAAGTTGTACATCGGTGGACTCATTCCCTGGACTCTACGACTTGCCTCGTCTTGGCTGCACAGTTGATGGAGCAGGTGCGCGCCACAACCCTACACCAACCTTCGATTTCGGTGTTATTCGAGTTACTCAAAAATTACCTATCTGAAACTCATCCTCTAACGTTTTCGGCATGCTGTGAGACCCTTCACACTCAGAATGAGACATTTTCACCGAGTAGATCCACTTCCGTACATAGTGAGAAACAAACTACTTTATCTGATGGCTTCCGTCATATGCGGCCAGTACGCATTACACGTTTACATTTTCCGAAACTGTTTTTGAATAGTCGACTTTTCGAATAATTTACAAGTCGATTTTTTCGAATATCCGGTTTTTTGAATAATTCGGCAATCTACAAATTCAGAATATTCGGTTTTCCGAATATTTCGGAATTCCGGCTTTTTCAAAATTCGGTTTTCCGAATAATTAGAAAATTGGCAAATTTCGAATATCCGATTTTTTCGAAAGATTCGGAAATCGGCCCTATCCGAATAAATGATTTTGCGGAGAAATAGTCGATTTTCCAATCGACTGTCAAATAAACGGGCGGAAATATCGAGTTCATTGAGGCAGAGGCAGCTAATCAGAAATTTTGACAAAATTTTCTCGTTTGGAATCCCGAACCGCATTTCCGCGAATATTTGTACATATTGAGACGAAGTCCAATTTCCGAAATCTTAGAATTTTGTTCCGCTCACATCTGGGACGTATCCTCACCGCGCTATTTGCTCGTGGATCAATGGAATCCTCTGGAAATCCTGATCATTCGAAAAAAGTGAACTATAAAGATCATCCGACTGTTTATGTGGATTTTCGAATATTCGGTTCACCGAATAATTGGGAAATTGGCCTTTTTCGAATACTCGGTTTTTCGAATAATTATTTTTCGGTCTTTTGCGAATGCAAGGCTTCCCAAATTTTGTCTGGGATTTCAATTTTTAAACTATTCGACTTTTCCAATGATTCGGAGTTTTTTTCAATCGAATAATTTTTCGAATCATTCGATTAGGTGAAAGTATATTATGCATCTTCTCCGAGGTCTGGCGTCGTAGTAGTTAGCCGCGTTCTTTTGTTACGCTTTCAGTAAAAATTTGGAAATAATTCATTTATCTGTCACTCATCCACTTCCTGCAAAGTTAAACATCGCGCCGGAATCGTCTTTCGATGCGGAGTGACTTCGAATCCTCTCTAACCACAACCGTCCGAAACCCACGCCGTTTTTTTCCTTGAACCCGCAACAGGATTAGGTTATATTGTGTTGATTCAAGAGCTATTGCTTTGAGAGAATACTTTCTCAGCCCAATAGAACTTAACAAGTATTGAAGCAGTAGTAGAGCGCATTTTCCCCTTCATATTATTTTTATTCGCCTACTATAGAGCTCGATAACTTCAGCAAATCTTACATTTGATTTTGATGTGCCTCTTGAGTACTTAATATTTTTTCCATTCCAAGTTTTCTCCTATGCAATGACTTTAAAGCAACAAAACTCATACTAGAACTCTACGAAAAAATTCCGGATGTGGACGTAGCTGTGTACCTTAACGTGGTTATCAACGACTTTGACAATTTATTTCTTTATTGCTGGTTTTTGTCTTGTTGTGAGTCCATCCTCGCGTTGTTGTAAGAAAATTAACCACAGCACTGAAACAGCTCAATATTCTATCGTGCCGCTGATTTTGCCCATGTAAAATTACGCATTTTTTGGTAGGAATCTTTCGGAGAGTTTCTTTCACCCTACAGATGAGAACTGTGATGTAAGACTGGTGACCCTACGGGAATCCATGTGTGGCAGCCAATCACGCTTGTTCAACCTTCTTTAATAATGCGGGGGGAGGGTCTTCGACTCATTCACAGAGACGAGAATTTGCGCTTCTTCCTTTGTTCATAACAGAAATCTAATTTTCAGCTTCTAATTTTGCCCATGGAGAGGAAGACATTCCCATTTCTTCGAAAACCTTCTTTGAATACCCTTTACTGAGATCGAAGCGGGCTTTCCCATTTGCTCAAGGAAAGAGAGTCAAGGCCTTCGGCTCCCATAGAAAATTTGGTGTGGAGCAGTTGGCGTTTTCACGGAGGTGAAAGCGAGCTTCTCCCTCTGTCCACCAAAGAGGACACCTTCGCCGGAGATGATATGCTAAGCCTTCGATCCCCTCTTACGATCTGCCACTGTTTACGGCCAGTTGATGCAGAGAACACTGCACATGTTGAAACACTTTTGAGTTTTAGGCGTTTTGCTGAAGCGAGGTTGCTCAGCAGTTAGTGTTACGTGGTTCACGTGTTTCTCAGAAAGCATATAATTGGAATGGTTTTTTTCACTCAGCATTTCCCTCTTGCATATCGTGTGATCCTTTCACGGTTGCTAATTATTATTGTAATTTTGTCTTTTTTTCACCACGTCTCAAATGTCGTAATAAATCTGATCTAATCTAATCCTACAGAGAAAAGACAGCTTCTCCTTTTGCTCACAGGGAGGAAGACCTTCGGACTCCATAGAAAATGCGGGAGGGGGTCTCGGCTTCCTGATGAAGACCGAAGTGGCCTGGGCTTAACTCTTACTTAATGGAGAGCAAGGCCTTCGGCGTTCTACAAAAAACAAGGAGAAGGCATTTGGCTTCTTCACGGAGGCGGAACAGAGCGTCTCCCTCTGTTCATGAGGAGGGAGTCTCTGGCCCTTTCACAGAGACCAGAGCGGACTTTTCCCTGTGTTTGTGGTAAGGAAGGACTCTGGCCTCCTACGAAGAAGTATGGAGAGGGTCTTCAGTCCCTACGCAAAGGCGGAAGCGGGTCTCTCCTTCTCTTCATGATAAGGGTCAAAAATGGAAAAAAGAAAAAAGTGAGCTTTGGCGGCTCGGATCCCTCGCACGCAAAGAAATACGAACGTCCTTCTCTTGTTGTGGAGGCTTTCGGCCACAGAAAACGCGCTTGGAGGTCTTTGGCTCCCTCGCGGAGGCCAGAGCAAGCTGCTTCATCTGAAAGGATATTCTCGGTCTTCTACGATAATGCCGAGGGCCAAAAGGTGTTGGGTGGAACCCTCTCACGGAGAGCAGAGCAAGCTTTTCCATTGTGTCTATGGGAAGGAAGATTTTCGGTTCCTTCAAAAGGCGGTGCGGGAAACCTTTGACCCTCTCAGACAGAGAAAGGCCAGGGGAAGCCATTTGCCTCCTCCGGAAACGCGGAAAGGCGCTCGGCTCTCAACGAGGAGCAAAGCGTGCTTCACTTTAATAAATAGAGAGGAAGGTCTTCATCCTCCGTCGAAAACGCGAGAGGGGGGGGGGACTTGGACCCTCTTGTATAGAAAAAAAGTAGCTCCTTCTTCGGTTTATGGAGAGGAAAGCCATTGCCCTCTTTAAAAAATGCGACGGGGGGGGGGAAGGGGCTCCGACCTTCAGCCCCTTCACGCAGAGCAGGGCGAACTTCTTTCCTCGTTCACGAGAGAAAGACATCCGCTGCTGTGGCGACACCTCAGAAAAATTCAGACAAGCGCATTGAACGCATGGCCTCAAGAAGTCTGGAGAAACTGACTCGTCACCAGGCCGCACCAGAGAAAACCACGCAAAAAGTTGCCAAAGAGCAGCTCTACAGCATCCATACGAGCTGCAGAAAAAGCATAGTCTGAGCTATGCACAGCCGGAGGCGAGGGAAGAGACATGCAAGACACGGCCTCAGCTGTCTAAAAAAGAACAGGGCACTTGAGAAGGGACACGGGCTCTCTACATACCGAGGGAGGAGTTGTTTGCCTCTTGCGGCGCTAATTCCACCCGGGAGCGAATAGCTTGAATTGAGTAGCGTCACGTGTCGTACTGCAAAAACGGGGCAGCTCCTCCCTCTGCGTGTGAAGAGTGCCTACCCCCCTTGCGAATGCTACCCGCAGCAGAAGGACTGTTCGTTGAAGAGCAGAAGAAGAGGTCCACAAAGGTAGAAATACCGCCAGGAACTCTTGGGTTTGTGTGTGCCACCATTTCGAACACATCTCGTATTTTCATGAAAAAAGTGAGAAAATGGTGCTGGCACCTGCTTGGACCCTATTCTCAACGAGAATATGTTGCCATGGTCGAATGAACATCATAAGGAAGGACGGTGTACATTCCAACAAAATGGCGTACTAGCTTATAAGTCTAAGAAGGTGCAGCCGCTGCCTAGTGAGAAACTACCGGATTCTAATTGCAGAGACTGGATGGTGAGCGATCACTCCATAGCCCAACGCTATGGATCGCTGGTGGGAGCTCCGGAGAAGGCTTGTACTAAACAGCAGATCAGTATCATTGCTTTCAAGCCCTCATTGAGGAAAGCCTGGAATGAGGTTTCTTGAACAGTTCCTCGGGCTATCGTGGGTATTTAACCACATTGTATTCGAGCAATCACCGGAGCAAAGGCCGGCACACTCAGTGACTTCTTAGTGATTTCAAATTTTTTAAGTAGTAGATAGTTAGGATAGTAAAGCTCTCTCCTGTGATAATTCATACGCTCCAAACCATGTACGGTTGTTTGATACGCACCCTGTATGGTTCACGCTGTAGCGCTCAAGACGATATCTTGGGCAAGACTCCCGCTCTTCGTTCCGATCCCGACGCTGTATAGAGGCAGAACCGCGGCTCAGTCCAGGTCAAACCGGGCTGGACCGAATCTCGCCTCGATGACTACCGCATTCGGTGCCTCGTATCCTAGCAATCGTAACGCGCACCCATGCGTAAAAGAGTCAACCGCGCGCCGTAGTTGACCTTGGGCTGATGAGATTTTTTTATTTTGTCACTTTTTCCTCATTTTTTCAATCTTCTTGTTATTTTGAGGGTTCTTGTTCTTCCTCTTGCTCTCAATCGTTTGCTCTTCTTGTTATTACAACCTTTCATCTCCTTATTCTTAGTCTAGTCATGCTTTGGGAGGTTCACTATCAACATTTATTATTTTGGGATGTTCTGAACCATATTGAAAAAGACTCTACACGTGAACTTGAGTTAGGCCTTTTATCGCAAAAATCGGCTTATCTGGGAATAAACCTGACTATCTTTCACTGTAACGAAACAGACTCTGGAAAACTTCGCACGAACAGTTTCAACCGCTTAATTGACTGCAAAAAGTCGTAGAATCACAATCAACAAAAACCTTCAATTTCACGAGGCTTCGGAAAATGAACCGCAGTGTACTTAAAGGCAGTGGTAACGATGAAAAACCTTATCGAAAAAACCACAAAAATCAGCTTAGATATAAAACAGCTCAAAAACTATGAAGGATGCGCGGTGAAAAACGGGCTAGAATTAGGGTTTATAGGACCCAAAGAAGCCAGTTCGTGCACACGTGCACAGTGCCGATCAAAGAGATCGCAGTCTCATGCCGAGGAGGCAAAAATCATCGATTATCAGAAGAAGAAATAAATGTAAATTTACCTAATAAAACAGTTGAACAATGAAAGCAAGCACTTCAGTCAATGTTTTTGACTAGATGCTTACATAAATTCGGAGGTTAATAGATTGAAATTCGATTTCAAGCTAGCTGATGTTTTTGATATTAGAGATCATCGATGCCGATGATGTGGAGTGGGCTCGTCCACCATCAGAAGACAAGAAAGTTCAGGCTTCAAATTTGGCCCAGAGCAGCGTTTTTTCCGCGATTTTTTCTTATAGGTTCTACTACTCTATACCCAGAAAAGGGTTTAGAGAGGAAAAGAAGACAAGCATGTTTTATCGCGACCACTGCCTTTAAATTACGGCACGATTACCACATTTAATTTCTAAGGGAGGGATCAAGAAGAATGCATATGAAGAAAATTCAAGGTCAGATACCGAAGATGTGAAGTACAAGGACTGCCATCGCGAGCTATATAATATTGTAGGCACGGGCATAACTCGCCTGCATTTGCATGCAGTTTTTCGGTGGTTTTTTCGTTAGTTTTTCATACTACTAGCTTCAAGCCAATGATTTATGACCTAAAATCAATACCTTTTTCGAGAGTGTCTGCTGCCTTCAATACTGAGAGGCAGAGTTCGTGATAAAGGGTTTTTGGGTTTTATCATGAAGGTATACTTCTGACCACAACTGGAGTGAAAATATGTGAAATTTACGGAACAAAAAAAAGTACAAGCAAGTCAAAACGATCTAATTCGGCTGGCCACCCATTGCCAAATAGCGTTATTCTCTATTAGTTTCAACTAAATTTTGAGCGAAACACGGGATAGATTTGAAATGAATAAATGTGCGCTCAGTCCAATCAGCTATCCGGAAACTTGTTTTCTCTCGCCTCGCAATAATTTATTTGGAAGTGGGTATCACCGATGAAGAAAAAACTCGTCGTTCGCGAGCTGTTTTTTGTTACGTCAATTTAGGCTAACGTCATATGCAAACACACAGTGAAAAATAATATGAGCGCAACGCTATGCGAACACGAATCGCTATACGAATAGGTGTAAAGGGGTCTATAGAGTTGAAGTCGCGGCGTTGCTCACAGCTACGAGTTGCGCTTGGTGCTGCAATATTGATTACTGTCGAGGGCGGGGCGACTGACGCGGTGTGAAGGGCGACGAGGGGCACCGCAGAAGGGGTCTGCATAGTTGAAGTCGCGGCCTTGCTCGCAGCGCCTTACAGATAATGGGTTATGTAATATCGATTACATTCGGCGACGAGGGCGACCGACGCGGCGTGAAGGGCGACGATGGGGCATTGCAGAGTGCTTTGACTGCGCGACGACTCTGCGTCACTGCCAGCGATTGGCAACCAAAGCGGCGAAAATGATGTTGGGGAACATTTTTGCGCGCGTGAAGGCCGACGCTCGGCGACCAGTCGCCGGACGGTGCAACTTTGCAGACCCCTAGAGTGTTTCGAGGGTTCAGTGTCACTACCAGCGAGCGGCAACCAACGCCGCGACGATAAGGCCCTAGTTATACACCGGCGGGACGCTGCGGAAATAGCAAGACAACTATCACTTATATGCGCCCTAACTGCGCTCAGGCATGCCAAAAGGAACAGTAGTCGCAGAAAAACGCGCCGGAAGGCCGCACAGAGCAGTTATACACGCCGCGGCACCGTATACTGCATCCTTACGGGACCTGCCCTGTTGGAAATTTGCCAATTTCCACCAGCTGATTATTTTTCAGATTTAAAATTGTTAAAACCTTACCAAAACGACAACGAGCACTGTAATGACGAGAGGAATTGATTATTAGTGCTATTCTGCAAATGAAAAGTATCAGAAGCGAAAAAACCGATAAAATACCATTAAAAACGCCTGGAAATTTTTTGTCCGCAGTATTGCGTCAAAGACCCCGAAGACGCAACATTGCAGACGAATCCCAGATTCACGCAGCAAGCGGCGGCAATGTCATCGCGAGACGTTTTATTCCGCTGGTGTATAACTAGGGCCTAATGTTTGAAAACATTTTTGTCGCCTATTCAAGGCTGATGCTCTACGAACCTTCGAAGAACGCCGCAACTTCGCAGATCCCTTCATGAAAGACGATGAATTCTGAGATCTGAAGCGAAAAGGAGTATTTTTGCACGGTATACTACTGCTCCAACAACATAGCGACGAGTTTGCGTTGTGAACATTTGAGTGTAAGCGGCGTTATCTCGGACTTCTTGAGTTTCAAGTATATCTAGAGTGCACGATTTAAAAAGAATTTAGATAGTAAGGAGGTTGGAAAACCCGCCCTGTTGAGTCGTTAGACCTTGTTTGGGCGTTTCTCCGATACCCACTCCCACCCCAGCTTTTACTTACTTTGACATCAGAGGTGACCAGACAATTTACATTTTCATCATAAAAACAGTTCCTGTCACGAAATCTACGTTAGAGCATTTATGTGTTCCGACAGCATGACATTTTAATCGAAGCAATGCATACCGTGGGCATTCCTATGTGTCACATTTGTACCGACCGGGTACTAATGCCGTAAAGTGTGTTCGAATGGGAGTGTCCGCCTGAACGGTCGTCGAGCGTGTCGAGTAGCCGTCGGTGAGGCATTTTGGAGACATGTGAAACGATCAGCAAGAATAATAGGCGATTATTTAGTAATATTCCAGTGAGCTCAGCTGCTTGCAGCCGTGGGAAGGCTGATCGAAAAACGCCTTTGCGACGGCCGCCTGACAAGCCCACGAACCGTGTCGGCGGAGAGCCTCATTCGGAAAGACCACCTACTGCGTCTTAATGCGTACTGACCGCGTGACGGTGCTACCGTCCCTGTCACAATTCGTACTAACCGCTTGGCATTGCGTACCAACCGTATGGCAATGCGGAGCGACCGCTTGGCAGTGCGTATTGACAGCGCCAATCTGAGCGCCGACAGCGTGCTAATTTCGTTGCAAACGCCGCCCATTTCGCGGCCTATACGCCCCTTTGTCTGACATGGTGTCTCCGAAATCGCTCAAAGGCAAGGAGTTATGGCTCCTGAAATGTACCTGTACTTTGAGGGCAACGTTTGACAGACAAGTTGTGTCAGGCCTGTATTTCTTTCCAATCGTCGTCGCTGCGCGAGAGAAACAGCATGAGGAGACAGGCCGGCGAAGGAATGGGAATAAAAGACGGGCGCCAAAATCCATGCATCGATCAAGCCACTGCTGTGTTCAAAAATCAAAAAAAATGGGGCGTGATCCGAAGTGGTGACTGAAGGGGTCGCGGTGGTCACATTTGTATATCTCGCTCATTTGGAACAATTGAGATCTCGCATTTGTAGCGAATTTTAAAAGAGAAGACAACTGCACCATCACTTCAGAATCACGGAATTGATGTCTGAGAGTGTACTGCTTTTTTGGGCCGAGCCGCAAAAATGTATTGAGTTGGCCTAGACTCAATTTTGGCTAATTTACGTCCGAATCAATGTTTTCGCACATTCCAAGAGTAGTTCATCAAATTTCTAGCTGCAGTTGATTTAGGACGCTCATATGTGCTTGTCTCTTTCAACGCGTTGATATTCCAACTTTGCTGTCTTAGGTGGGGATTTCTAAAAAGGTGCAAGAAACAAGCAAGAAACAAGGAATCGGTTAAAATTTTACTGGTCTATCGCTGTATAAATTTGCCAACTTCTGTAACCTATGATCAAGTAGCGATAGCCCATTCAAAGGCATCGTACTCGCTGGTAACCGCTCACCGTTTTTTTTTTGATCCGACTGATTTTCTACGCCTACCTAAGAACCTAGGGGGAGTTTGTTCTTTTAAAGACGCCTTATCGTAAAGGTAAATGAGTCCGAATATCTCGAATTCCGTCAAAAGAGGCCGGCCCTCCGTCAGTCATATGGCACAATTTGCTGTCAGCCTTCATATAAGTAAATGATCAATGATTGATACAGTAAAACTGAGGGGAAGTTGATGGAATATGCTATACGATTACGTGACGACTCGCTTCTACACATATCGATTACCCTTCACTTCTTCACAAATCACTTGAAAGGAAGATAAACTTCATTCGATCCTGAGTTCGTTGGTCAAAACAGCGATCTCTAGCAATCGGCTCTTCCTTTCTCAAAAGTCGATTGGGATATTTTCGGTCTGAAAAGAGGGTTTCCAGTGGTTTTTTGAAATGTAGCTGATATATAGGGATCTAGGGCTCTCATTATATTTGGAAAACTCGAAAACGAAATTCATCGTGAACGATGCCTTCAAGAAAAATTCAGCAACGTTCAGATCACGAGGTCGTGCTCCCCGGTGAGGTTGCATTGATGGGCATTCTTTTTGATCTATTCAAAGAAAGTGACGAAAAGGAGAAGCTAATATCGGAGTTAGAGGTACCGCATTGCATACTATCTTATCTCGACACCTAGAGGCATAGGTTCGTGGGGAGTGGGGACAAGGGAGATGCAGGCTCTTTAAGGATGCATCTCGACAGAAAAAATAGGCGGCAATTTTTTCCCAGTTTTGAGAATCGAATGTTATTTCGAAAGATCTTTTCCATTGTATTGTATTTTTTTTGCCTTGGTTCCAAATTGTTTCCCTCTTTTTCTCTAATTTTTTTCTCAGGTGAAAAAATCGATTGGAGCACGAATAATGGTCATATACTCAATTTCTCGAGGTAGCCTGCTACACTTAGTTGAGCAAAATCAGACCAAGCTATATTCCAGTTCACTGTTTTGCAACATATTGGGACTTCTAGCGAAATTCTTCGAATTTTGTTTTTTTTTGTCCCCAACAACTTTTCACTTTTCGGGAAGGTCAGCAGTGGGTGAAGTTCGTTTTGAGAGCCAACGTAGTGTTCTGTATCTTACAATGTTTTAGATATGAAGCTCTAGATGAAGCTCCCCATCTTGCATTAAAATTGAATTGTCATCCAATTGCGAAACCCATTTTTAGCTCTTCGCCATCGAATTTTTATCGCAACGTTTTTGTTTAAAGATGGACCACGTCTGATTAGGGCTGTTTCCGAAATAAACACAGAATTCTGCATCGAATAGTTTTACCAGGTTGAAAAAGTAATCCTCTATCCTTCAGCTAAATGTAAAATATGAAATACGAATAGTTACCAGGTTTTTTCGCTGATACTACACGAAACCCAAATGCTGATCTACAGAATGTCCATCCGTTTAACAAGGGAAGTATACAAAGCGTGTGTCGGATCTGCGAAAACGACTAGTATCGTTAGTATCTCTTCTGGCTCAATAGTAAAAGTGCGCAGTATCCCGCCCCGAGCTGCAGGTTCAAAAAAGTTATGAGCATTTTTCGAGCCTTGCGAAAAGGTAAGGAAGGATACCCATCAGGCATTTTTTCTGAGAATTTCAAAGAATTTTCTCGGATTTTGCTGAAAACTTGTATGTAGGGGTAACCTAGGGTGCTGAAAGCGAATCTGGGGTCTGTTTGTCGAAATTCTGAGGTTTACTGTAGGTTACGGTGGGAAATATGTCATTTAGGAGGCAAAACCTACCTTAAATGTTCGAAAAGCGGCAAATAAACATCAAATTCATATTCTCCACCCCGTTTAACCCCCGTGTTCAAATTTTGAGTAAAATCCGAGATTTTGACAAATTTACCGTATACCCACCGTAATCTGCAAAAAATCGATAAACGGTTTCCAGATTTGTGTTTAGCACTCCAAATAACCCCCAGAGAATGATTCTGAGAAACATCTATCGTAGGAATTCGGAAATCTCAAAAGTGGTTCTCTCTGGAAATTTTCCCCGGTTGGGAAGCTTCGAGCGAATTAGGCCGAAAACTTTGGAAAATCGACCAACAAACCTTAGATTCGTGATCAGCGCCCCCGAAACCCTTCTCAGAGAATTTCAAGTCAAATCTGGAACATTTTTCTGAAGCGCTTTCAAAGCTCTTTAATTGGTATAAATAACCGCCCAACCGAAAATCCGTAAGTTCAAAACGCTATCAGTCTGCGCAAAGTTCGGAAAATGGACTTCCCCCCAAACTTAGCTCAGGGGGGTAGTTTTGGGCGGTGAACACAATAATGAGATCTGCTTCCGGATTTTTCAAAGACTAATGCGCGTTTTGAAAGGTGCCAAAATCAAAAAAATCGTCCGTTTTGGGCTTATAACTTCTCTGAACCTGTGGCTCGGGACGGGGTACTGCGCAGTTTTACTATATATGCTCAATAGATACTAGCCATATCATTCGTTTCCGCAGATCCGACATACGCTCTGCATACTTCCCTTGTGAGTCTGTCCTCCCATGCGGTCGGCATGCGTATCGAATGGCCATCGCGAAGAAAATTCCGGTCGGATAAATACATGAGCGGAATTTCAGACGATTCGTGAAAAATAATTCAGTCAGCTGCTTGCAGCCGTGGGAAGGCTCGTCCAAAAAATGTCTCTGCGACGGCCGCTTGACCCGCACGCCGAACTCGTGGGCGGACAGTCTCATTTGGAGAGGTTTTCGCTATCTCCATGGAGCGCTTCCGCCCGTGTGGCGAAAACGAGAGAAGCGCACAACCAGCATAGGTACAGTTGACCGCAATGTTAATAGGACATGGTGCGGTTGCGGACTTGCACTAAAACTACGGTAGAATCTGGCACTTTGCCAGATTTCGTCATCGATCAGCGCCACAGCTGATATTCTCGTGAGCAGAGAGACGACGCTTGGCGCCGATCGATGACGAAATCTGGCAAAGTGCCAGATTTTACCGTAATTTAGTGCGAGTCCGCAACCGCACCATGTCCTATTAACATTGCGGTCAACTGTAACTATCCAGCTAGGCTCCGCCCACCGAGCTCTCTCCTGGAGCAAGTCAAGTTGGGAACCCAGTACACTATGGCACGCAGAACATCCCGGGGATATTCAAAAATCCTTCAGCTTGCTCCTGTTCGGAACTTTCACAAAAGTATGAGCGAAACATCGATAATTTACAAATTATACTCGGCTGAAGTATCGATAAAATTTTTTTTCAACCTGAGCACGCTTCTCGTCGCAGAACTCCATGGAGATTCCGGATACGACCTTTTCAAACATCTGTCTTTGGAGATTAAAACGCTCCACACGTAAAACTTGTATTTCAAAAATCTAATCAAATAGGTGAACAGAAAAAAATTTTGCAATCTGAAAACACTACTGAAAGCAATTTTTCCGGAATCAACTTTTTCGTTTCGATGGTGTTTCGTTAAACTGCCCGGCATTTCTAAATACATTTGTTTCACTAGTTCTCTTCCATGGCTTTGCCCGAATAGTTCCATTTTTCTACGGCTGAGGTTTCAAATTTGAACCGGTACGGATGTGAAGGTTGATGGAGTACATGTCCAGTGAACGAAGCTATGCCTTCGTGCTTATGAAGCTCAAATTACGTTTGATAGTTGCCTACTCAACAAGTCATTCGGTGAAGAATTAATGTCGCCCTATTTTGCAGTCAATTGTTTGCAGTACTTCTATAATTCCTCCACACCTGTGTCAT
Source organism: Aplectana chamaeleonis (assembly GCA_029168955.1). Lineage (NCBI taxonomy): Eukaryota > Metazoa > Nematoda > Chromadorea > Rhabditida > Cosmocercidae > Aplectana > Aplectana chamaeleonis. The sequence continues at coordinate 487,638 of JAPDOI010000352.1, forward strand.
ATTCTCTTCATTCTGCAATCAAGGAGTTTGCATTCGATCTGCTGATGAAAGCAGGCTTGTAAGTATCAATGATTTCTACAAACGAAATTATTTTGGCTGAGCTCTTCCTCGTTTCTTGCAGTACCATTACTTCTATAGCACTAACCCTTTAACACCGAAAAAAAGTGGAGGAGCCTTTTCTTCCCTTCCTGCTCTTTGGTACTTAATTAATGTAACCGTGGTGCTCGATGAGAAAGTGTGTATACGTCAGTGGAAGAAGTATTGAAATTTTTTAATCATCTTGAAGGGAAATCATTATTACCTTAGTCCGAGTGGAGCAAAAGGATATGAGCACGGTGTTTTTGCAATTGGTAGTGAAAATCGTAAGTTTCCACTCCCCAAATCACGAGTATGCTACGTAGGTTATCGCGATAGTTAAGGTGTGTCCGAATGAGAATGGCCGACCATGCGGCCGTCGTACGTGGCAGGCGGCTGTCGCGTTCGCCGCTCTCGTACGAGCATGCGAAATGAAAGCGAGCCTTCCCCACAGCCATTCACTAAGAGCGAGGCCGGTAGCGGCTGTCAGCAAGCAGTCAATCAGCTCCGCAGCCGAGAGGGCAGCCAGCCGTTCGAACACTCGTTTGAGAGCGGCTCAATAGACGGCCGCCTGCCACGCACGACGGCCGCATGGTCGGCCACTCTCATTCGGGCACACTTTATGTCATACTTCGTGAAACCCTCAGAATGTTTCGGAGGCAAGTTTAATGTGTTCCTTCACATCGCGTGCGTGTGCGGAGCGAGATGAGGGACAGCGAGAAAGTGCGGAAAGAGGGAGACGCAGATACTGACGCACGCGCACGCGGTCGACAGCAGTAAATTTGGTCCCGAATGAGAGGGTACTCATACCAAAAATAGCTCGAATACGAACATTTGTGGCCAATTTGTTCGCGATGTTATAAATATCTACAAAAGTAAGCTAAGTTGTCGGAAATATTGACGTTGGAAGGTCTACGCGTTCATTTGCTGTAGATGCTTGCTATATTACCAAAAGATCATTGAGCGGTTTCCTTACCGTGCGTACGCTTTCACACGGCGTTGCGATAAGACCTAGAAAGGAACTACCCACCCTTAATTTTAACTATGTAGGTAGCTCGCGCTAAATGAAGCCACACGTGTGTATTCCACAAAAAAAGGCAGACTGAGAAGACCTGATTTTTTTCTACCCAGTGAGCCCCGATTCGCGAGAGCGTAACGGCCAGTTCTATACAAATTTCTCCAGAGCGTGCAACCGCACAGTGATCGTACCATTACTTTCTGCCATCACTAGCGAGAACACCTAGGCCACGGATAGCAGCAGATGGAGCATACTGAAGGCAACTTCTGAAGTGATGGAGCATGGTAGGAGACGAGAAAGTAGATTCTATACTATTGACGGTATGTAGTTTAGCGAGGTCAGCGAGATTGAGGACTTTGTTTTCGCATCAAGGACGATCTTGGTTTCGATGATCTCTGCCTCCGGGTCGCGCCCATGGAGCACAGGATGATGCACAGCGCGCTTAGAGCACTTCCAGCGGAAGCCGCGCTCAGCTACCATGCGCGAAATCATTCGATCGATAGTCATCCTGCCTTCGTTTTCCCGTACGAAGTTTTTCCAGACAAGCAGCATCGCGGCTTCTCCCATTTAGAAATTGACGATAATGTGTGACGGACGGCGAAAGAGGAAAAGGGATGCCGGGTGTTTACCCAGGTTAATCGAGAACCGGAGCAAAATACGAGGGTAGGACGCCTATGGGAGTTTTTGAAAGCGTAGGTTTTTTCCTCCCCCATAAATATAAAAATGCTCTCACTATATGCAGATCTTTTTCCAGAGCTATAACCAGAACGTCAAGCTTCCTGGTTTGCAAGGCCGTTTGCAGAGATGTGCAACGAATGCAGCAATGGGACTTAGACCTGCTCCGATCCACAAATGTTGCAGATACCTACATAGGTGAGAAATGTTGAAGGACTTCATAGGCTGTTAAAGAGCGGAACTCCCGCGGCGGGTGCGGAGCGGAGGTTAGGGACAGCGAGAGTTTGGAGAGCAGACAGAGGCAGCAGCATCACGCGCTCCGCACGCGCCATGAGCGATCAAAATTTTGATTTTTAAGAGAGAATACTGACCGCTAATTTGTCGGAATAGGTTCCGGCCACTCGACTTCGACCAACCATTTTTCTAATTTTGGTCTACTATCCAGGGGTGGTACATTCTTTAAAAGCACAACTATTTTCCTCTTCAACGCTTTTTGACACTTTGAAGAATTCCTGGTAGTTCTTGAATCACATGCTAGTGTTCAGTGGAAATCCCTAGAACTGGAATAGCTGAGTGCTTCTATTTACAATACCCAACCTTAGACTTCGAAAATCAGCGGAAAAAAATGCTTTATCGGGTTTTTTCCCTTTCTATAACTTCACTAGTTTTGTGTTTGGTGCAACGTTTTGTGTTTTGTGTTTTGTGCATCATTGGAGTCACCTTAGCGAGCTCTTCGAAATGACGCTAAAAATTTTTGCTAACCTCAATTTTAGACAAATTTGACATGTTTTAACACGTGACGTCATCCTACTATCTCGATATGCACGAGCCTGCTTATCATGTCTGTACAGGTTTCAACAGCAACAACAAGAAGCAATGAAACCGTGTTCGAGGAAGAGAAACTCCACAAAAGCACAACTCTGCGCGTTTCGCGGGGAGTTGTAAAGGCAAGTTCTTCGATCGATAGCAAAATGTTCTTCACTTTCGAATGAAAAGCTAACAAGGGAAGTGTTCAGAGTGGTAAACGCATCTGCGAAAACGATCAGTATCGTTAGTATCTCTTCTGGCTCAATAGTAAAAATGCGCAGTATCCCGTCCCGAGCTGCAGGTTCGAACAAGTTATGAGCATTTTTTAAGCCTCGCGAAAAGGCGCCCATCAGGCATTTTTTTGCCGAGTTTCAGATAAAGTTTCTTCGGATTTAGCCCAAAACTTGTATGTAGAGGTAATCCAGGGTGGTGAACACGAATTTGGAGTCCTTTGTCGAAGTCCCGAGGTTTAATGTAGGTTACGATAGGTAACAGGTCATTTAGGGGGCAAAAGCCACCTTAGTATTTTGAAAATCGACAAACGGACGTTAAATTCGTATTCTCCACCTCGAATAACCCCCGTATACAATTTTTAATCTACTGTAATTTGCTGAAAATCGATAAACGGACTCCAGATTCGTGTTTAGCGCTCCAAATAACCCCCAGATGAACAATTTGAGCAATATCTACCGTAGCCCTCCAAAAATCTCGAAACTGGCGTTTTTCCCTCGAAATTTTCCACGGCTGGGAAGCTTTGAACGAACTTAGCCGAAAACATTGGAAAATCGACTAATAAACTACAGATTCGTAATCAGCGCCCCAAAAACCCCCTGGGAGAATTTCAAGTCAAATCTGGAACATTTTTCTAAAACGCTTCCAGAGCCCTCTAATCGGTATGAATATTCGCCAAACCGAAAATCCGTAAAAGTCCAAAATGCTGTCAGTATTGAAAATGCGCCTGCACCCAAATTTTGCTCAGGGGGTAGTTTTGGGCGCTGAACACATTTATGTCCGTTTGCGAATTTTCGAAAGATTAGTGCTTTTTTTGGAGGGTACAAAAAGCACAAAAACGATTTTTTTAAGCTTGTAACTTCTTGGAATCTGCAGCTCGGGGCTGGATACTGCGCAGCTTTACTATTGAGCCACTAGAGATACTAACGATACTAGTCGTTTTGGCAGATGCGTTTACCACTCTGAACACTTCCCTTGTAAAAGAACATGCTAAAATCTCAATGTCGAGCACAATCTTGGGATACTTTTAGATATCACATCGGCTTTATGAATTTTCAAGACAAAGAGAAGATTCTCTTCCGAAGAAAGGTTCAACTTCTCTCCCTAAGCTGATCTAACTTTCGGGTATTCTCCGTTTTTCAACGAAATTTTTATCCGCAGTTCTCTGAAAGAAATCGCCTGAAGTTCACCAAAAATTCCTCGTGATTTTGATTTTTGCGGTCCGCGAAAATAGCGTGGTCGTCTTGTGGTGATAAACAGTGATAAGATTGGGCGGATCAGAGGGAAGGACCAAGCAGCGCTATAGGTTACCGAAGTGGCGCCGACCGATGGCAGTGCCTAGCCCATCCCTCCGATCCGCCCACCCTCCTTATTGTTTGGCGCTACAAGACAATCTACCGCCAGAATACCGCAAAATTTACCGCGAATTTACTTCGAGTAACACGGAAAAATAAAAGTAAATTTTGCAAAAAAATTGCGAGTTTTAGAGAAGCCGCGAGCTCAAAGCGATATTACCTTGATTTCACATTCTTCGTTGCAATGAGAGCGCCTTAGCACACCAGCGGAGACGGCTCAGTTGACAACGTTGCAAACTACAATGCGGCTGGCAAGAATTGATAACTTGTAGCTTGCATGTAGTGGCAAAAAACATGGTTCATTTGCGGCAGAGTTTCGGCACGGCCTAATTTTTGCTTATTCCAGTGGAAAGCTTAACAGAATCTTAACAAAATCCAGGCAATGTCTTTATCCTACCGAAAGTCTGCCGGGAATCTGTCGTTTCGGCTTCGAGGGGGCAGGTTCCCAACAGGCTTTCGGCAGAGTCCAGGTGATTCCTTCGAGAGTTACAAGCAATCGCTCTTGCAGCAGCAATTCGAAAATAATTTTGCAATCTATTCTGGAGTCAGTTTACTCGGATATATCGCTTGGAGGTGTGTATACAAGTCTGTTGGTATCTGCTCGTTGGTGCCCCTGCTTCTACTGAACACATCAGACGTTTGAGTGTACACAGGGAACGTTCGAGCGATATAGCGTGCACAACTATATCGCGAAAGTACCCCATTCATTGCATAAAGATGTCGCCGTCCGGCACACTAAGGCCTCTGGTCCATAACACCTTAGGATTAATACCTAAGGAGTTCATGGAGTCTTTGGCCACAAGACACAATTTCGCCACCCTGAACTTTTGATCGCTGTCCACCGATATCCAAAAAACTGCGCTACCCAGACTTCTGAGCTATTTCCATGCACCGTTAGCTGCTTTGCAGGGAACCCGCCTCAAGGATAGACCCGTCATCAACGTCGGAGAGTACACCATCTACTGCGGTAACGCTGACGATAGGAGAGTGGGAGGCTGTGCAATAGCTGTAAGGAAGGATTTCAATGGTATGGTCAAGGAGTTTGGCTCAACGTCGTGCCGGAATGCATTCGTACGATTGCGGGATCACAATCTGTGGATAGTGAGTGCTCATGCGCCCACTGCAACCGCCGAAGACAATTCGAAGGATGCGTTTTATGAGGAACTCAATACGTTGCTGGCCAGGATACCTTGTCAACATGCTGTAGTCGTGGGATTGACGCAAACGAGAAGATGGGACTCAATCTGGAATCCGAAGTACTCGGTAAATGGTTCTACCCAGTAGAGCAAACATCGGACAATGGCTACCGCCTGGTCAACTTTAAGAGAGCAGTGGTCTTATTATTGCATTGACATTCGAGAGGAATCATCGCCGACATCAGCTTACGTGGCAAGGACAAACCCAGCTATCTCCAGAAGAGCAGCGGAAGCGGAAGATGACAACTTTGAAACTACAGCTCGACTATGTTCTGACGAGGAATACTCCTGTATCGGACATTCGAAGATCTAGAGCTGTGTGGGATGTCGCATACGATTCGGATCACCGTCCTGTTCTGTTGAACTTCACTGCGAGGTTTCATAAGAGGAAGCGAGGGGATCAGCCTCTCCAGAGGACTGACATGACAAGTCTCAGAGACGAAGAGTGCAGAAGGAATTTTCGGCAACGCGTTTCTATTCACATCGGAGTGCGGACTAAGAAGAAACCTTGCGACGCGGATTCTTTTGTCAAGTGCATCCAGGACGCTTCGAAAGAGGCACTCCCGGTTGTACAGCCTAGGAAGAAGTTCGCCTACGTCTCAGAAGAAACAACATCTACGTACAACAGAGTATGTGCTCTCCGAACTGCAGGAATTTTCGTGGAGGAGAAGCGCCAGAGGAGGGAGTTGCGTCGGCAGCTTCAAAGTGACCGCGAAGGAGAGTGGAGGTGTAGAGCTAAGGAGTTTGAGATGGCTTGGGAGAAGAAGAATCCGAGGAAAGCCTACACGTTGCTGCGACAGTATAGCGAGAAGATTAAAAAATGTTCTCCTGTCTTGAACAATACCAATGGAGTTGCAGTTGATGATGCGACGCTGCCAATATGGAAGGATAACTTCAGTTACTTCAGTTCACTACTGAATCGTCCAGCGCTATCAGTACCTGAGATCCCGCATGTTCAGAGAGCACATTACGATGTCAGTGAGGAACCGCCGACTGAGTCTGAAGTTTTGGATTGTGTCCGGAAAATGAAGAATGGAAAGGCAGGTGGAGATGACAACATCACTGCTAAAATGCTGAAAGCTCTTCCTCCGTCTGGGATTCGTGAAATGACCAACAACATCCGTGCCATATGGATGAGCGAAAGGATACCCGATTCGTGGAGACATGCGATCATCGTACCTCTTCACAAGAAGCTATCTGTCACGGATCCTAAGAACTACAGAGGAATCTCTCAACTTTGTGTCATGTACAAGGTTTTAGAGCGTATCATTCTCGAGCGACTTATCAAACATCGTGTAGGAACGACCAGAGATGAGCAAGCCGGTTTTCGACCAGGAAGATCGGCCATCGACCAAATGTTCGTCGTGAGAAGAGTAACTGAATCGTGGCAGCGGTATTCGAAGCCATTATAGCTCGCTTTTTTGAACTTTAAAGCCGCGTTCGACTCTCCTCATCGTGATCGATTGCTCAATGCTCTGCGAGCAGATAGAGTCCCGGAAAAGTATGTTCGGTTAATCGAGGACATGAACAGAAGAACAACAGCAGCAGCTCGTCCACCTGTCGGATTTACGTCAGCTTTCGAGGTGAAAACAGGAGCCGTAGCAGGACCTTTTCTTTTCAACTTCGCCGTTGATGACATCATGCGTAGAGTAGCAGAACAGTTTTCTGCGGATGTGATCCTAACACAATCAGGACGCTCTCTTGTCGACCTGGAGTACGCCGACGACATTTTGTTATTCGCTGAAAACAACGCAAAACTGCAAAGGATTGTGAACCTCGTTTCGAAGTATGCCGCAGCCTATGGACTCCATCTTCGTCCCGACAAATGCAAGCAGATGTGGGTTCCCAGAGGCCTTCAACGGGAGTTTGTTTGGACGGACAACGTATCTAACTGGTGGATGATTTCTGTTATTTGGGCTCTTTGCTGAAGAACGATCGTAGTTATGCAGCGGATATTCGACAACGATGTGCAAAAGCTACGTCCGCATTCAATTCTCTAAGCAAGTATTTGTGGTCCACCCCCATTGCGAAGGAAGTCAAGTTGCGCGTCTACCTATCCGCTATTCGCCCTATCATAATGCACGGATCGGAGACGTGGGCAGCACCGAAGACGCAGATGGAAAGGTTGGATTGCACGGAGAGAAAGCTTTTAGGGGTTCGTTCGGATATTTATGGCCGTGTGTATGCCATAACGAAGATCTTTACATGAAATCGACGCAGTACATCAACGCTTGACAAGAGGGAGGTGCCATCATCTCGCCATCTCAAGCAGCAATGGAAAGTTGACTTCGACTGCTCGGACATATACTAAGAAGAACGCCGGATGGTCTCGTACAACACGCTTTAAAAACGCTTCCAAATCCGGTCTGAAAACGGCCACATGGGCGTAGGCGAAAGTTCTGGACGAATGTGGTTAAAGAGGATTTGAAGCCACTAGGCATCGAAAGACAGTTCAGGCGCGATGTTTCGTTTCGCAGGAAATGGAATAGGGACAGCTGGATGGAAAAAAATTGTGTCTGAAGACCGTGAAAAATGGACACGGCTGACTACTAGGACGGCACACCTCGGTGAAGATGCGTAATGACCGCGTCAGGTGAAAGCCAACCGATTAAGTCAAAGTAAGTCAATATCGCGTGCGTATGCTGCGTCTCATTCTACCCCCCCCCCAGCCTTTCTCTGTCTCTGCCCTCGCTTCTTTCACGTACGCGAAGTAGCACAGCAGATTTCGTTGAGGGGATGAGATCGTCGGTTGGGTGACATGCAGCGCTTGAAATCGTGGTGAGACCTAGAGGGTAAAACAGCTCATGTTTGACACGACTGTAAATCTGCGACATATACGGGCATATCGAAAGTTAAAGGCAATGTCAGCGATAAAAGTGGTCGTCGAATTTCACCAAAAATTGAGACTAACGGAGTCCATTCCAAGAGTAATGTCGCGAAAACGGCTGAAAACGAGCAGAAAATAGTCAAGTACGGCCTTAAAGATAGAAAATTCTGCGTCCGCCCGTCCCCTTCATGATTACTTAACGAGGAGGTGGGCGAGGCGAGACCACAACATTCGATCTTTAAAGTTTGTCGCTGTAGACTTCTAGTTAACTCGTTTTTTTTCTGCGGTAGTTTCCTGGAATAGTCGCTAAACAATTCGCGATATTTCCGCGGACCACGGTATTCGGTATTTTCGCGTAAATTTTTGGTGAATTCCAGGCGATTTCTTTCAGAGTTGAAAAGCGGAGAATACCTGAAAGGTAGATCAGCTTCGGGAGAAAAGTTGAACTTTTCTTCGGGAGCCAATATAATCTTTGTCTTGGAAATTCAAGAAGCCGATGTGATATCGAAAATATCTCAAGATTGTGCTCGACATTGAGATTTTAGCATGTTCGCTCAGCTTTTCATTCGAAAGTGAAGAACATTTTGCTATCGATCGAAGAACTTGCCTTTACAACTCCCCGCGAAACGCGCAGAGTTGTGCTCTTGTGGAGTTTCTCTTCCTCGAACACGGTTTCATTGCTTCTTGTTGTTGCTGTTGAAACCTGTACAGACACGATAAGCAGGCTCGTGCATATCGAGATAGTAGGATGACGTCACAAGGTGTTAAAACATGTCAGATTTGTGTAAAATTGAGGTTAGCAAAAATTTTTAGCGTCATTTCGAAGAGCTCGCTAAGGTGACTCCAATGATGCACAAAACACAAAACACAAAACGTTGCACCAAACACAAAACTAGTGAAGTTATAGAAAGGGAAAAAACCCGATAAAGCATTTTTTTCCGCTGATTTTCGAAGTTTAAGGTTGGGTATTGTAAATAGAAGCACTCAGCTATTCCAGTTCTAGGGATTTCCACTGAACACTAGCATGTGATTCAAGAACTACCAGGAATTCTTCAAAGTGTCAAAAAGCGTTGAAGAGGAAAATAGTTGTGCTTTTAAAGAATGTACCACCCCTGGATAGTAGACCAAAATTAGAAAAATGGTCGAAGTCGAGTGGCCGGAACCTATTCCGACAAATTAGTGGTCAGTATCCTCTCTTAAAAATCAAAATTCTCATCGCTCATGGCGCATGCGGAGCGCGTGATGCTGCTGCCTCTGTCTGCTCTCCAAACTCTCGCTGTCCCTAACCTCCGCTCCGCACCCGCCGCGGGAGTTCCGCTCTTTAACAGCCTATGAAGTCCTTCAACATTTCTCCCCTATGTAGGTATCTGCAACATTTGTGGATCGGAGCAGGTCTAAGTCCCATTGCTGCATTCGTTGCACATCTCTGCAAACGGCCTTGCAAACCAGGAAGCTTGACGTTCTGGTTATAGCTCTGGAAAAAGATCTGCATATAGTGAGAGCATTTTTATATTTATGGGGGAGGAAAAAACCTACGCTTTCAAAAAATCCCATAGGCGTCCTACCCTCGTATTTTGCTCCGGTTCTCGATTAACCTGGGTAAACACCCGGCATCCCTTTTCCTCTTTCGCCGTCCGTCACACATTATCGTAAAATTTTAAATGGGAGAAGCCGCGATGCTGCTTGTCTGGAAAAACTTCGTACGGGAAAACGAAGGCAGGATGACTATCGATCGAATGATTTCGCGCATGGTAGCTGAGCGCGGCTTCCGCTGGAAGTGCTTTAAGCGCGCTGTGCATCATCCTGTGCTCCATGGGCGCGACCCGGAGGCAGAGATCATCGAAACCAAGATCGTCCTTGATGCGAAAACAAAGTTCTCAATCTCGCTGACCTCGCTAAACTACATACCGTCAATAGTATAGAATCGACTATTCCGTCTCCTAACATGCCTCATCACTTCAAAAGTTGCCTTCAGTGTGCTCCATCTGCTCCTATCCGTGGCCTAGGTGTTCTCGCTAGTGATGGCAGAAAGTAATGGTACGATCACTGTGCGGTTGCACACTCCGGAGAAATTTATATAGAACTGGCCGTTACGCTCTCGCGAATCGGGGTGCGTTTGAAAACACCCCGTCCACAATGAGTGCATCGAGGCAGTTAAATTGGACGAGCTGATCTAATATACAACTGAAGTAAGTTGTGGGTGGTCTAAGCACTAAGATTTTTATTTTACAAATGCTACCAATCGCAGCGACACAGAATAGTTCGTGCATTTCTTGCCAATAGCTCGGCATCCTTACGTGCATCTCCTTAACCCCCCTTTCATACTTCGAAAACTGCGAAAAGAATCGCAGACGAGTTTTATCGCTGGCGAAAAAAAAAACGCGAATTTAAGCTGCGATTTTTGACGCGGATTGCAGCGATGAAAGTCGTTCACAGCTGTTTTTTTCGAATTCCTCAAAATTTTTCAGCGACTTCTTTCGCAGCTTGAAGATTTGCGGGAAGAATTGTTGGGATGATTCTTGTCGCAATAGCGTCATCCTAGGGAAGTTAGCAGCATATTTTTGTTAAGCTCGCATAGAGTATTGTGTATAAAAGTGCGCAGGACAACAGTGGGAGTGTGCAGAACTTTCGGGGGAGTGTGCAGGACGTCATAGAAAGTGTGCAGTGCATCGGTAAGAGTGTGCAGAACTAGGGGGGAGTGTGCAGAACGTCATGGAAGGTGTGCAGGACTTTGGTGGGAGTGTGCAGGACGTGATAGGAAGCGTGCAGGACCCCAATGGGAGTGTGCAGGACGTCAGATAAAGTGTGCAGGACCCCTATGGGAGCGTGCAGGACGTGATAGGAAGTAGGCAGGACATCAGTAGGAGTGTGCAGGACTCAATAGAAAGTGCGCAGACACTTCAGTGGGAGTGCGCAGATGGGCAGAACCTGCACGCCTTTCTGCTGCGTGCTGTCCGGTGCTGCGCAGCGGCATCAAACTTCTGCACACTCTCCGAGCTGTCCTGTACGAGTATTGGGATAACAGCATCATATTTTTGGATTCTCGGACTGGGCATTGCATTTGCCCATCTACACTGGGCACAGATGGCACTCGTACTTTGCGATTCTTATTTTGCAATGGCGCAAACTTGGTGCACGTATATTATAACACATCAGTTTGATCCGTGCCAGTATCAGTGCAATAAGTACAGACTGTAGATGGACAAATGCAATGCCCGGTCCGAGAATCTAGGGAAACTGATATTCTGATCCCAATACTCGTGCAGGACAGCTCGGAGAGTGTGCACAAGTCTGCTTCCGCTGCAATTTACTGGACAGCGTGCAGCTTGTTATTTAGGTTCCTTTTGCTGTTCATCTGCACACTCCCACTGAAGTCCTGCACATTTTATATCACGTCCTGCCTACTCCCACTGGTGTCCTGGACACTTTCTATCACGTCCTGCACACTCCTACTAAAGTCCTGCACACTCCCACTGAAGTCCTGCACACTTTCTATCACGTCCTGCCCACTCCTACTAAAGTCCTGCACACTTTCTATGACGTCCTGCGCAACCCCCCCCCAAAATTTTGCACACTCCTACTGAAGTCCTGCACACTTTCTATGACGTCCAGCGCACTCCCCCTGGAGTCCTGCACACTCCCACTGAAATCCTGTACACTTTCTATCACGTCCTGCACACTTTCTATCACGTCCTACCCACTCCTACTAAAGTCCTGCACACTTTCTATGACGTCCAGCGCACTTCCCCTAGAGTCCTGCACACTCCCACTGAAGTCCTGCCCACTTTCTATCACGTCCTGCACACTCCCACTCGAGTCCTGCACACTTTCTATGACGTCCTGCTCACTCCCCCTAAAGTCCTGCACACTCCCACTGAAGTCCTGTAGACTTTCTATCACGTCCTGCACACTTTCTATCACGTCCTGCCCACTCCTACTAAAGTCCTGCACACTTTCTATCACGTCCTGCGCACTCCCCCTAAAGTCCTGCACACTCACACTGACGTCCTGCACACTTTCTATCACGTCCTGCACACTCCCACTCAAGTCCTGCACACTTTCTATGACGTCCTGCTCACTCCCCCTAAAGTCCTGCACACTCCCACTGAAGTCCTGTACACTTTCTATCACGTCCTGCACACTTTCTACCACGTCCTGTACACTCACACTAAAGTCCAGCGCACCTTCTCCTGCACAATTACCCCGAAGTCCTGCTCACTCCTTGCAACACTATCCACTCCGAACGGTGGCCAGAAATCTACTTCTGAAGTCTTGCCTGCATTGTACGGAGCATTCCCAAACAGGAGAAGGCGCAATTTCTGAGTGCAAACCCCTCTCAGAAAGTTGACGAAATCCATCCCCCTCAATACTACAAAGATCCCTCTACATCTTCACTCGTGATGTCAGATGGTCCTCGCACGATTAGCCTGTTTCTAATGAAATCCGTGATATCAGCGACAAAAATCGCGGATTCCAGCGATCTTTTTCGCGGATTTCTGCGATTTTTTTCGTCGCTTTCGAAGTATGAAAGGGGGGGGGGTAAAGCAGTGGAGCTCAATTCGCGGCAGCTCTTCTTTGCTGCCGTGGAACTTCGCAGACTCATCCAATTACTTTAAAGGTGCTGACTCGAAGAAAATCAACTGAGCATGCAGGCATGCTGACCCACGATGGACAAATGCGTATTGGGTCGGGTTCTCCTAATCTTCTTGACTAGCGGTGAGGTCGCGCTGAGAGCCAGTGGTGTGGCCAACCGCTCATTGGGTAGAAAAAATTCAGGTCTTCTCAGTCTGCCTTTTTTTTGTGGAATACACAAGTGTGGCTTCATTTAGCGCGAACTACCTACATAGTTAGTATCAAGGGTGGGTAGTTCCTTTCTAGGTCTCATCGCAACGCAGTGTGAAAGCGTACGCACGGTAAGGATACCGCTCAATGATCTTCTGGTGATATAGCAAGCATCTACAGCAAATGAACGCGTAGACCTTCCAACGTCAATATTTCCGACAACTTAGCTTACTTTTGTAGATATTTATAACATCGCGAACAAATTGGCCGCTAATGTTCGTATTTGAGCTATTTTTGGTATGAGTACCCTCTCATTCGGAACGAAATTTACTGCTGTCGACCGCGTGCGCGTGCGCCAGTATGCTGCTTCTCCCTCTTTCCGCACTTTCTCGCTGTCTCTCATCTCGCTCCTCACACGCACGCGATGTGAAGCAACACATTGAACTTGCCTCCGAAACATTCTAAGGGTTTCACGAAGTATGACATAAAGTGTGCCCGAATGAGAGTGGCCGACCATGCGGCCGTCGAGCGTGGCAGGCGGCCGTCTATTGAGCCGCTCTCAAACGAGTGTTCGAACGGCTGCCCTCTCGGCTGCGGAGCTGATTGACTGCTTGCTGACAGCCGCTACCGGCCTCGCTCTTAGTGAATGGCTGTGGGGAAGGCTCGCTTTCATTTCGCATGCTCGTCCGAGAGCGGCGAACGCGACAGCCGCCTGCCACGTACGACGGCTGCATGGTCGGCCATTCTCATTCGGACACACCTTAAATATCGCGATAACCTACGTAGCATACTCGTGATTTGGGGCGATTTTCACTACCAATTGCAAAAAACACCGTGCTCATATCCTTTTGCTCCACTCGGACTAAGGAAATAATGATTTCCCTTGTAAGGGATTTCAAGTACAAGATGATTAAGAAATTTTAATACTTCTTTCACTGACATATACACACTTTTTCAATGAATACCACGATTACATTAATTATGTACCTACGCCAGCGAGGGTTTGAATCAAGATCATTTTCTATTTTTAGCAAAATGCGTTTTATAGTTTGTGCAAATGTCTCAGAAGCTTAGCTGTTTTCAGCAAGCGGTTTTCTGTCCCGAAGGAATCGTATCGCGCATTGAGAGAAGGCGAAATGATGAAGAAAGAGCATCACCCTGCTTGGTTCAAAGAAATCATAAAGCTAAAAGATGGCCATGATTTCGAGCCAGTAAGTTCCTTTGACTTTTTTCATTATGTTTTATAGAATGTGCTAGCGTTTACGAAAAGGCGGATTTTGTATGGAAAATATCATATCTGAACGATTGCAAGTTCTATCCTTCTGCAGATCAAGTCGATGAAATTGATGGAATCGCTTCTCGACAAAGGAAAAGTTTCTAATTCAAATGTTCCTTCCAGTTCAAACATATGTCGAAACCATAGATGACCGACACAGGGTTCCGTCTTCCCAGATCTCAGAGCCGTTTCAAGAAATCAGCGTCAACAATTTACGTTTTTTGCAATGACACCAGAGCGAGTGCGCTGCTATTTAACGTTGGCAAGTCCACTCAGACAACTGGGGGCTCCAATTTGACAACGATAAACTTTCGATTCGACTACAAAACGCTGTGGAAGAGGATGATAAGGCCCCCAACTTTTCGAGCGTCACGTGGCCTAATCGCCGTCGAAGTGAGAAGCACGTGCCGCAACACAGGCGTTCCACTCGACCACGACACGCTTTCGATTCAACCACGACGCAGTTTGGAGGACGAACAAGCCACGTTGCTCTTGATTGAACACGTTGATCGACTTCTCCGCCATTGATCAGGCGCCTACCAGTCGCTCAGCGCGTATACATATAAAGGGTCCCATCTCATGGAAAGCGCAGTCGGCTTTTTCGAGCCGCTTCTCGAAGGTGACTGCGAGTTCTTCCCTGGAAGATTCTTGACCGCTGAAGGGTTTACCCCATGGTCCTGTCGACCGTTGAGAGGATGATGTTCTTGTCGCGTACTGCGGTGGGGCTGACCCCTTGCTGTGGGTTGTTACATGGACCGTATCCTTGTTGGGGGGACCCGCTACTATCGAAATGGTGGGACACCGCCCCTGGCGCAACGTGCTTCTATTATAGCACGGCGTGCTTCTACGTGGGAAACGGGTTGCGGCAAAGGTTTTGCCTCTCAACGTCACGTGCTTCTATAATAGGACGTCGTGTTGCCGCGTGGGAAACGGGGTGCGGCAAGAGTTTTACTCCTCTGCGCCACATATTCCTTATGAAAAGACCACGTGCTCCTCACAGCAGCACATGCTGCTGCTAAAGTTCCTTTAAACTCGACGAGGAGTCCGATTAGAAAGCCTATCGTGGCCGAATCGAACCTATCCTGTATCTGAGCAAGAAGGAATGGACTAATCTCACTTATTGTGCTTTTCTTTTAGTCGCGTCCATCACAGCCCTTTATCAGAGCGCCGGCTATGCACCACAGAGCACAGCCTGTCACGCTCATTCCGAACCAGACGAAGTGAATAGCACAGCTGCTGGCTAAGTCTAAATCTCATTATCGCTGCTGCGCTTTGCCACAATCGACTCCTAACCAATTAGGTCGTCTTGCAAGGAGCGATAAAGGTGCGATCACAGCACCGGCAAAATTGGAGGTGTACCATAGTGATCGTTCCGAACAAGAAATCCGCTCGGTTTGCTACTGGACCCAAAATTGGTTGGCAACGGGAGGCATCAAATTCCAAATGAGTGTTCCGGGCAGCTCTTACCATTGATTAGTGGAATATTGCAGCACGCACTACATTTGGGGATAAGTCGAACAGCCACGATAATAATCTTCAGTTGCCATGGTGGAAGAAGACGGGGAGAAATGGTGAAGGGCGAAGGGGGTATATTGAATTATCGCCATGTTTTCTACCGGATATTGATAGATGGAAGTGTGTAGTATAGAGCCTTTGCGCAGTCCAACAGCAACCCTTCACTCCGTTCCATCGTTTTCTCGCCTCTTTCGGGTTACACCCTAGCATCTGATTGTTCGAAATTACATTCAATGAAGAAAAGTCTGAGCTTTGTGGACCAAGTCGATTACTTCACAACTTAAAATTTCAAATCTTCAAGAAGTCTTTAATTTTAAAGGCGGTGTCCATGATAAAAATCGTTTTCGAATTTTCAGCAGAAAAAGAAGGCTTAGAGTCTGACTGTTTCATCAGTAAAGAAATAATCATGAAAAACGCCGCGAAACATCCAAAATCAACTCTTTTTCTTGAAAGCCACATTTCAACGGTGGATGAGTTGCGCGGGCATAGGCCTGTAATAGACAGCTTGCGCTAAAGCGCCCCAATGCTAAAACTCAGTCACGTTCGCGCTCCAACGCTAATGCAGAAGCGGACCAAACTGTTCTTCGGAAAACTCAACCGCGAGCGGAAGGGCTAGCGCGAGCGGACTTCGGAGCCGTATGGAGCCCTTTCGAGCTCGTTTTAGTTCGTTCTTTCGACCCCAGTGGTCCAATAAAATTCTGAACTTTCGATTTTCGGTCAAAAACCGAGGACGAAATTTACCGTGGACACTGCCTTTAAAGGCAGTGTTCACGATAATTTTCACTTCCGATATCTCCACGCCTTTCGAAAGGTCTGGTGCCCTATATAGCATTGGGATACTTAAAAAGGGCACGAAAGACGCGTTTTCGAGCAGAAATAGGCCCTCTTCTTGTTTCCGTTGATTTTTGAGCGTGGAGGAATTGACCGCTAGAAGGATGAAACCTATCAAAGCAATGAAGCGATCAGCTCACTTATCAGCCCATCCTTGACTTGATCATTTCTGCAATCTGGGGCCGGATGCATCAACGCGAAATTCGGGGTTAGGGCAGGTGAGGGGCACGCAGGGCAGCGAAATCGGCATGCTAAGCTACCGGAGCAGGGGCACGGGCAGCTAGGGGCAGTGCCTCTTACTGCCCCAGCTACGAGGCTGGGGCAGCGGCTGCCCCAGCAGGGGCAGTGATGCTAGAACATTATGAAAACAAGGATTAGAGTATGCACTGATCAACATTTCCAAGTCCTATTGTCACTTTTTCGTCATTATTTTATATATACCTTCACGTAAACATTTGTCTGCTGGAAATTTTTCTTTTTAGCATTTTAATGCCGTTCTTGATGGGAAGCTCCATGATACCGTTTTCCTTCTCTTCCTCCATAAGCTTTCCCTATTCCTTGCGCTGCGCGCCAGTATACTACAATTCTAGAACTCCTTTCAGCTTTTAAAAAAGCTAAATTCCACAGGTTTTTTTGAAAGCTGTTTTTTAAAAGAAGTGAAATTCGAGACCCTTAAGAAGCACACATTACTTTTGAATTAAATTCGCACTGCCTGTTAGATTTCATTGTGCTTTCGTCTAAATTCGTTCGATAGATCCTTTGAATTTTGAAAGGGAAGTGTGGTGAATTCGATTCTCAGTGTGGCCGTTCAAGAAACATTTAAAACAACTTTTTGTCCTCCAATCCTTCATTAAAACTAATGTTTTCTTGAATTCACTAGAAAAAATATCAAAACTCTCGCTTTTGTATAGCCTAGCTCACTCATTTTGACCCGGTCGAAGTACACTACCGCTCGTAGGATTTAGTCAAAAAGCGAGCGAGGTCAAGTTCTTGCGTCCTTTTCGTCTTTTCTGTATGATTCGCTTGGAAGGCAGTTTTGAGCGAAACAAGGGAGATAATGGCGATCCAGGCATTGAGGGCTATCTAATGATAAAGCCATTGTCGGTTTTTTTAGAACCATGGAAGTTTCGCAATCAACCAGCTCTCTTTATTCGGTAGATACAGGGAAGCGCAGACAGAAACGGTAGCGCCCCATAAGCCACTCTGAGAGAATTTGCCGCCTCAGTGCCGGGAAAGTACCGCGACCCCAGAATATGCCGCGATATTACCGCAGCGGCCCCGTGATCAGACGATTTTGTTGCCGTGTCTTGAGCCTCGACGTCGCCGCGATAGTACCGCAGCAGCTCCGCGTTAGAACTGCGCCGGCTCCGTGAGGATCCAGCAGCGAACCCGCGTGGAGTATGATCTACTGTCCTATGTGGTGAAACGAAATTGTCGCCGGTTCAATTACTTAAGTTTGAGGTGCATTTCGTATTTCCTTGGAAGCAAAAACGGATCATGATAGTAATGCTTTTCGCTTTCGTTTCGAAGATGTTTTGAGGCAAATCTGGGACTTTCACCGAAGTACCGTATAGATACCATAACCTATCGAAAATCAATAAACGGAAAAGTACCCCAAACTACCCTTACGAGAAAGTTTCAAGGCAGATTGATTGTTATAAGGAAATACTCAACCAACAATTACGTGGGAAACGCTATCAGTCTGTCTGTCCACACTTTAAAAAATGCGCTTCCCATAAACTTTGCTCAAAGGTCTTCAGAACACGAGTATGACGTCCCTTCCCAGATTTTTTGAAGATTATTGCGCATCTGGAAGGTACAATAGGTTTGAAATTCCGCTGAAATTGTCCATAACTTTTTTCAAAGCTAGCGTAGACAGCTGTGATGAGCATATTCAAATTCTATGTTTAAAAAGAAAAATATCATTCATTTGGAACATCCACGCTGAACAAAAGTAATTTCTCTGTGAGCTCAATAAATGTATGATCTGCCATCAAAGGTTTGTATACTTCTTCATATTCCTCTGTTCTGTGCTCTTCTTCTTACGCTCTCACAGCGAAGAACATCTTGCAATCCCTTACCTCCAAGAGTAGAAAACAAAAAAAAACTGTCAGCAGAGCAAAATGGCTAATTATCTTATCTCAGAATTTTGATGTTTTTGAATATTTGATGCCTTATTATGGCATGGTATATAATCACAAGTTATCACAAGGTAGCTGAGTTGAACGCAAAACTCAGATGTCAGGCAGGACTCGAACCTGCAGTGCACGCTTTCCGGGCGAGAGGGTTACCATTACACCACCGACACCCGATTGCATCACTCAGCTATTCACACATGAATGTGTGGGCACAACAGCAATCACCCGATGACGGGTATGATCTAGTAGCACAAATCGGCATTAAATCCAGTTAAGCTGAGGCCTTTTGAAGACAGAATTTTGATGTTTTTGAATATTTGATGCCTTGTGATAACTTGTGATTATATACCATGCCATAATAAGGCATCAAATATTCAAAAACATCAAAATTCTGTCTTCAAAAGGCCTCAGCTTAACTGGATTTAATGCCGATTTGTGCTTACTGTTAGATCATACCTGTCATCGGGTGATTGCTGTTGTGCCCACACAGTTCATGTGTGAATAGCTGAGTGATGCAGAACGGGGTGTCGGTGGTGTAATGGTAACACTCTCGCCCGGAAAGCGTGCAATGCAGGTTCGAGTCCTGCCTGACATCTGAGTTTTGCGTTCAACTCAGCTACCTTGTGATATCTTATCTCAATCTAACAATAATTACAGAAAAAGAAGAGCAAAATGGCACTCAGAGCCAGAATACTACTCGTAGTTTTCAATATACGAAACAAAAATTTTCGAACGTTAATACTTAAAAGCAGTAAACATCATTTGCAGTTTCACACACGTTGTTCTAAACCTTCAAGCCCCAAGAACGAGCGGACTCAAAATTATCTAAAACCCGTACGGAAACTGTCAACGAAATCACAGCATATTTATAACGTATTAGCACGCTACACTATAAAAGGAGAGATTGCAAAATGTTCAAACGCTCTCAAAACAAAAAGAAAAAAGAAAACAGAAAGCACCAAGCAAACGGGACGGAAATATTCAGCTGTGCTCGACTTATCGATCGCAGGTTTCGGTCGTGAATTGGCACGCGTGTGTACGTGGTTTGCGTACACTACGCTACGGCTAGCTGCCCTGACGCCATCGGAGCGCTTCTGCATACGGGGCAGGGGGCACAGACCCTCGGTGCACCTGCCTCTGCCCTTGCCATTGCCCCCACGTGTGCGTTGATGCATCCGGCCCTGAGTCTTCATTTGTTCATTCCGAGGGAGGCGGATCTGGGGCACCAGGCCTGTCTGGGGCACCAAAACGCTTGTTTGCAACCGTTATTTTGCCGCTCCTGGCTCGTTTTTTACCGTTCTTTCAATACTGTGAGCCTAGGATCCTTCTCGCCTATCATTTCACTGTGTAAAGTCAATGAGGATGATCATCGTTAACGCTGCCTTTAAGAAGCTTGGTTTTCATATGATTCGGGGGTGCCCACTTCCTAATAGATCACTTTATCGAGACTGACGTCTACCCCTCTCAGAAAACACGTTTGAACTGCAAACTTGAGTTTACTCACGACTGTTCATTATAAGTTCGTGAAGTCAATTACTAAGCATTCAGATTCAAATGATAGCGAAAGTTCCATTCCCTTGTTAGATAAGTTGTCTCGACACACAATGATTCTTGCAGGTGTCAAAGTACTTCGCGGACATTTTTGAAAAAGCATGCAACGGTTCGTGGCCTAGAAACTTTGTGTTTTTCTTATTTTCTGTTTCTTCTCACGATTTTTAATAAGTGTTCGCTTTAGTTGAATTATCGCTTGCTATTTTAAAGCTCGATAATAGTATATAGTTTTATCACCCTTAAAAGCGGAGTGGCCCCTAAGATGTTGCTTAAATTTTAAGAACGAAAGCTCTTGATGGTGGGACAGTTGTTATGAGAGGAGCGGCATACTATTTACTCACATGGAAGCATTACAATTCAAGTCTGAGGGTGTAATGTGGGCTTAACGTTCTTGGATGATCTCCTGCAGTGCACCTTGTTCGTTGACGTTCTGTTAGCTAGTTCATGCATTATGAGGAACATGATGAAGAGCAAAATCATATCAACAGACCTTCCGAACAGAGCCACTATTCTCACAGGCGGTAACTTCAGTTTGCTTTTAGGATCTTTCAAAGTCAATATAAATGTATATTGATTACTTCCTTCGTTCTGTTCATCATTTGTGATTGACTAATAGATTATTATTATAAAAAAACAGAGCATACCGATAAGCACTCGAAAAACAATTTTCAGTGAATTCATCCCTCATAATGAAATGGTGGGATGAAGTGCAACGTGGAAAAGGATCTGATCTTTACGGAGGTACTGATATCTGCAGTGCCGCTGACTTCAGGAAGAGAATAAAATGCGCACAAAACTATTCCAGGGAAATTGGTGAGCAAATACTTTCAAGTTTTTTTTTATAATATGACTATGCTACCCTGCATGGAGAGCGAGTTTGAAAATGAACGGAATTCGCTCAAAGGCGGAGTCCAGGCAGAAATTCTATTTGAAGATCCTTGGCTAAACCGGAGCGTATGCTACAGGAAGTGCGATTTACGAAGGGGGAAAGGGTCCTTTCCAAGATATTCCAGATATTTCAAGAAATTTCCGGTTAACAAGGTGCGTCAATCGTTCACGTTTTGGACATCGTCCGCGCACCGTTCGAAACTACCGTGTATGTAAATATCGGCATTCTAGCAATGGCTCATGCTGCAAATACCGTAATCCCTGTTATTAGGGCTGTTCTCTCCAAATGTAGTGACTAATAGCCACAAACGTCCAGACGGTGTTCAGCTAGGCCAGCCCAATCTATCTGGCTCGAACTTCTGTAGTTTCAAAAATTGACCCTCCTTTGTCTTTAACCTAGTCGCCATTACAATTCCGTTGCCAAAGAATTACAATTCACAAACTTAGTCCTTGCTTTTTTTTACTCTGTCGGGAAGAACTTTTTCTCTCCCATTTATATGTTTAATCTTGGAGCTCTTTTAATTTCACAGTGTTTTAAAGCATCCCAAGGAGCGCATGTAATCATGCCCATCATCATGCATTCTCCTACCAAATCCACTTTGTTATTGCAATTTCAAATTGTGTAATGCCTTCAACAAACAACCATTTCAAGGGCTCATTAACACGAATGCTACACCCATTGTACCAGTGCGAAAACTAAGTCAGTCACTTCACCTCAGATTCACAAGAGAAGCTCCGCACAAAAATGGATCCCATTCTTAATCACGCAAATACCATCTATAAAGCGTTGTAATTCACATCATTCGAGAAGCAAGCGGAGCGCGCAACGCCTTGGCCTCCGTCCGCATTACGCTCGCTCACTGTCTCTAACCTCAGCTCAGCACCAGCACGCGTAGGAACCAAGTGAACTTCGCCGTTTTATAGCCTGTACATATCTCAGGAGGAATTATCTGGACGAAATGGGTATTGTAAAGGTAGCCTGAAAAATGTCTCTTATCAAAAAAAAGTCCCAAAAAATACAAAAAAAAAATCAAAAAAAAATACAACAAACCAGGCTTACCCTGAAGCGGTCGATGCGCAGTTGTGTGAAAGATGGTTAGAACAACAACTTTGTGCAGAGCGTGAGGAGCGTGGCCGCTGCATGCGGGCGATCGTTGGAGCGTGGTAGAGCGCAAAATACACAGC
Source organism: Aplectana chamaeleonis (assembly GCA_029168955.1). Classification (NCBI taxonomy): domain Eukaryota; kingdom Metazoa; phylum Nematoda; class Chromadorea; order Rhabditida; family Cosmocercidae; genus Aplectana; species Aplectana chamaeleonis. The sequence goes on from JAPDOI010000352.1 coordinate 509,988, forward strand.
TGACGCAAAGGACGCAGCAAATATTCATCTCATTTCACCTGAGTCGGGGCTGAGAATATACGCTCACTTCGAAATCTTTTAGTGCTCTCCTTCAGTGAAGAATATTTCAAGACGTCGTTTTTCTCTTTTTTTGGTCGGGGGTTGAAGTTATTCGGGGGAGCGTATTTTAGCGTGGAATAGCTGATAGCGACCTACGCGAAAAAAATCAAAAATTAGGTTACGGTTTTCACCGCATACGATGTCTTAAACAACTTATTGAGCAACTCAGGATGGTTCACAACGCTTGAATAAAACTATAAGCTATTCAAAACATTCTTGGGCGAATGTGTGGAGCCGTTGAGACCCAACATAGGAAGAAATGAGAAGTCAGGGGCCATAGGCCCACTGTTTTGAGCTCGCTCAGCTTTGAATGGGCTCGCGGTCGGGACGCCCAAACAAGAGTACATAGTACTTGTCGCGAGAGACTCTTAATTCAATCGAATAAAATCCTTATACTCAAAGCAGTTATGTCCCTGTGTGCGTATGCATGTGTGTGTGTCCCGCGGATCTTTGAAATGGCCGATCAGAACTGTTATGTGATGATACCAATATCAAGATGGGCAAGACATATTTGGATCACTAAAAAATCAGCTTGCATCTCCGATTCTGCGCCTCGAGGCAACCGAGTTTGTCCGGGGGGGGACAGTTTTAGCCGTGAGAAACAAAAACCTCTCTCAGGCCACTGGCGCTGGAAGGGTTGCGCTTTGACAAAGGCAACAGGTCTTCAATAGTAATTGCGGTAAACCAAACAAAACTGATAAGATTTGCCGAGTGCGCAGGACATTATGAAAAAAGTGCAGGACCTTAGGAGGAGTGTTCAGGAAGTCATAGCAAGTTTGCAGGGCCCCAGTGGGATCAGCAAAGCGTCATAAACAGTGCAGGTCCTCAGAGGGAGTGTGCAGGGATCAGTGGGAGTATGCAGGACATTATATAAAGTGTGAAGGATATCAAAGGAAGTGCGCAGGACGTCATGGAAAGTGTAATACAACCCAGAGGGTGTGTGCAGGGCATCAGTGGAAGCGTGCAGGGCGTCACAGAAAAGGTGCGGGGCATCAGTGGGAATATGGAGGACTATGAATTATGTGTGCAGGACCCCAGGGGGAGTGTGCAGGACGTCATAGGAAGTGTGAGGCATCAGTGGGAGCGTGCGAATCGTCATAGAAAAGGTGCGAGGCATAAATGGTAGTATGCAGGACCCCAGAGGAAGTGTGCAGTACCCCAGGAGAGTGCAGGACGTCAAAGAAAGTGTGCAGGGCATAAGTGGGAGTCTGAAGAATATACAATAAAGTGTGCGATGCATCAGTGGGAATATGGAGGACTATGGATTATGTGTGCAGGACCCCAGGGGAAGTGTGCAGGACGTCAAAGGAAGTGTGAGGAATCAGTGGGAGCGTGCGAAACGTCATAGAAAAGGTGCGGGGCAACAATGGAAGTATGCAGGACCCAAGAGGGAGTGTGCAGTACCCCAGAAGGAGTGTGCAGGACGTCAAAGAAAGTGTGCAAGGCATCAGTGGGAGTATGAAGGACATTAGATAAAGTTTGAAGGATACCAAAGGGAGTGCGCAGGACGTCATAGAAAAGGTGCGGGGCATCAATGGGACTATGCAGGACATTAGATAGAGTGTGCAGGACCCCAGAGGGAGTGTGCAGTACCCCAGAAGGAGTGTGAGGACGTCAAAGAAGCACGAGGCAACTGTGGGAGAGTGCAGGACGTCAAAGAAAGTGTGCAGGGCATCAGTGGGAGTATGAAGGGTATAAAATAAAGTGTGCAGGGCGTCAGTGGGAGTATGCAGAACGTTAGAGGAAGTGTGCAGGTCCTCAGAGGGAGTGTGCAGGACGTCAATTAAGGTGTGTTGGGAAGCATCAGTGGAAGTGTGCAGGATGTCACAGAAAGTTTGCATGTCTTTAGGGGGAGTCGGCAGCGCATCATAGTGAGTGTGCACAATCTCTTGGGAGTGCGCAGACTGTCACATAATTGTGCAGGACATCAGAGGGAGGGCACAGGATTGTCCAGGGCGTCACAGAAAGCGTGTATGGCACCAGGGGGAGAGTACAGGACGTTAGAGAAAGTGCTTTACCCCTGAGGGAGTGAGCGGGATGTTTTTGAAAGTGTGCAGGACCACAGTGAGAGTCTGCAGAACGTCATAGAAAGCGTAAACGACTGCGGTGAGAGGGCGCAGGACGTCATGGGGAGTGTGCAGTACTGCAGTGAGAGTGCACAGGACGAGATTATAACCACTGTTTCGATGCCAGGTCATAACCCTTTAAAGGCGGCATCTACTATGATCCTCGTCGGTGATTTTCCACAGTGAAATGACGAGCGAGAAAGTTCCTAGGCTCCCAGTGCCAAAAGAACGGTAGAAAACGAGTCAGGGGTGGCAAAATAACGGCTGCAAACAAGCGTTCTAGAGATCCAAAACGGCCCCGTGCTCCAGTTCCACCCTCTCGACATGAACAAATGAAGACTCTGGTTACAGGATTGATCAATTCAAAGAAGTGCTCATACGTGAGCTTATCGCTTGGCTGCACGGCTGGGCATCATCTTTCGTAGCGGTCAATTCCTCCACGCTCAAAAATCAGAGTAAACAAGGGAGGACCTACTTTGGGTAGAAACACGGTTTTCGCGTCTTTTTAATCACGGCTTTCCCGTCTTTTTAGAGTATGCCTTGCTATGTAGGGCACCAGACCTTCCGTAAACCATGGAGATATTGCAAGTGAAATCTATCGTGAACACTGCCTTCAATAGCGGAGCGAAACGGCTAGTAAACATGCATCTTAAGGAGCGTTCGACAAGTTTCGAGTGAGGCTCAGAATCCCAGAGACATTTTCTTTCCAATCTACGAAAAGATGCAGCACATCAACTATCGCCCCCTCCGCTCACTGTGTGCCACTCATCACAACCGCTCAGTCATTTTGATCTTCTTAACTTTCCTTAATCAGTTTTGTATGTACATATGAAGCCTCGCTCGTTCGGATGAGTCCGGCCGGAGCAAGCAGCGGAGCGGTCAGTCATGGAAATATGTAACGGTGATAGGGAGATTATGACATGATAGGCCCGATGAACCTTACTTCGAACGGCTCAAATTGAGAAAGCTGGGCTATATGTTGAAAGTCTGAACTTATCTGTATCTGCTTCACAATAACACGAACATTCACCTACATATTTCATCTATAACGAAAAAGGGCATGATGCTGGTCTATCAGGGAAGCATAACCTAGAATGCGAGTGTGGATCACCTCATCATTACAGAGATGGTTATGCGAGAATAGACGCTGGGGGCTTTTACAAATGGGAAAGAAGGGAATTAGTTTGGGGCATATGGAGGGTTGTAAACTTGATACCGGCAACAACCTGCAATCTACCGCTCGCTTCTTATGTTTTGCGATTTCAGCCACAATTTTCAAACCTCTCGCCCAATGTCTGGCAGCGTGCTCTGCTTGGAAGGGTACATCAACTTTCGGGTAGACTAAAGGCAGTAAAAACTGCTCCAAGAGACTAGCTAACCTCATGAAATTGGCGCACGGAGAAGTTTTCTTGGTCTTGCTAGTCATAATGAGACCATAGCTGCGACGAAGCGAAGCCGGCGAATAAAATGTAGCACCTGCAGGCTTAACGTTCCTAGTCTGATGAAGGCAGAGGGTGTTAATACTAAAGGCAGCGTACGCGCAGAAAACCGTGCTCAAGTTTTTCACTGTTTTGCACACGTTGGTTGTGATATATCGCTATCGCAAAAAAGCCACCCGAAACACTAAAATTTCGGAGAGAAACCCGTTTAGAGATTTCGGAGCATTAGGCTCTATTTTTTCACGTCTGTCCGGTATGTCTTCTGTAATACACAAATGTCGGAAATGTAGGACGTCTGGAAGGGTTTAGCCTCTGTAACTTTTTAGGTTGATTATGTCTTTTAGCCTTTTTATTGTCAAGAATTCTCCAAAATAAGAAGCTTGCAATACACACCTGTGAACGCGAGGATTTCTCGAATTAAAGACTATGGAATTTAGGATTTTCCCGGTCTGTCGGAGCCTGTTATGGCGCTTCTGCTCCTTGTGCTTGGTGATCGACCGGAAAAACGCCTTTCCAAGCCACGGAGCGGTTTTCTATAGGCAGTATGAATACGCAGCAGTGAGGTTTCAAGCTTTGCCAACTTTCCCGCTTGGTTCAAACATTAGACTGAAGAAGAAAAAATCAAGTGCGGTTTTTTGCGCGGACGCTGCCTTTAAATGTGGGTAACTCAAGCCACCATAAGCTCGTTCTACTACGCAGGACAGTGCATCGTACTCGACGCGTATTCGCTGCATCATACAACTTCCAGTGCAAGAACAGCTCCTCAGGCAATCGCCGCATTCAATGCGTGTCGAATATGCATTCAACTCGAAGACAATGTGGTTCCGAGCACAGTCAGGGAACGTGCTGCTAGGGGAGCACGTGCTCCTATTGTGTTTCAAATTACAGCACGCGCCCCAACAAATAAGCCGTCCAATGCGTGCATGATACACATTCAACTCGATGACAAAACGATTATCCAACAAGGAAGTATACGACGCGCTCTTGAGACAGGACTAAAAGGCCGGCAGCGTCGCCGGTTCAATTACCCAAGTTTGCGGTACTTGGTCAACCGTTAAAGGGCTCGTCCAATCGCTGACGGCCCCAGATGGTGCTCAGCAAGCAGGCCGCGTCGCACGTCGGTTTGCAAGCCGCGTCGCGTCTGTGTGCTGCTACGATAGCGCTGGACTACCTTGCAGCACGTACTCCTGCGATTGAATTTCGCGGCACATGCTTCTGCTATGAAATTTCGCAGCACGTGCTGCTGTTTGGAGCACGTGCCCCTGTTATGGAGCCTTTCGATTGGTGTGGTCACTCGAGTTGAATGCATATTCGACACGCATTGAATGCGGCGGTTTTCTGAGTCGTTACGTGTGGCCGTGCGCCAAAAACCGAATTTTGATGCAACCTTATTCGATGTCAGTTTTAATTGAAGTTTTTGTGCGCGGTAGGAATGGTTCGCGAGCTTGGTGTTCTAATCGCCAGTTTCAACATGCATTAGTTAAGGGCATTCTGTCCCAATAATCCGCGAAGAGGGTTCAAAGAGGTTTGAACTCCTCCCAGAACGTCTCCGAGTACTCAGAACGTTCTGCACTTCGCTTTGAAATTAAGCACCTGCTGTTGACGATTCTGTTGACAACTCATGCGCTTGAAGACAACGTTTCAGAGCAAATGGAAGGAAGACTTGATGTGGCAACTTCTGTTTACCAAATGAGCGTGGCACTCGACCACTTCTACAATTTGTTCACGTGGGTCATGTCTCAGCATTAGTACGTTTCGAAATGAGAGACCTGCCCCTGAAACTGAATGTGTCTCTTTTCCTCCGGAAAATTTATCGGAACCAGCTCTGAAAGGAATATTTAGAGTTAACCCATAGGGGCGTCGCCATGCGACATTTATCTGGTAGAAGTCGAGAATGGATCACAGATACACACAGTGGGCACGGATTGCACTTATACTTTGCGTTTCTTATTGTGCGCTGACGCAAACTGGGTGTGCATATGTCATAACATACGTGCACCGAGTTTTAAATGCACAATAAGGAGTGCAATGTATCAGCGCGATCCATGACGACTGTATAGTATACGTGTATAACACTTCCCAACAACAATCACACGCTACGATGACACTAACACGCTGACAATTAAACCTTACTCCAACTCATCTGCAGATTAGGCGAGTTGTGTGTGCTCATTGCCACAGATTTGACAACTTTTATCAGGCTAAGTATGTGACCCATACTTGAAACCTACAGAGCGTTTTGAAAGTATAGACGCACCCCACATATAGGTCATTGTTGGGTGTGTAACAAACTTCTCACTGGAGTATGATTATCTATTACATAAATCTCCATGCCGGCAGATTCTAGTGTGGAACATTTCGGCGGTCGGAGTGAAAACTACGTTTATTATTTGGGCATGAAACTGCAAAACATGCTAATATTATCACCGCAAAGGGTTTCTTTCGAACGAGTATTTCTTCCACATGTCATGGTTGAGCATTATTAGAGCAAATTCAGTGTTCTAATGATCTTTATTAGTAAGCAAAGAGCACATGGTAATAGAAGGAACTCATCTGGACATTGAATGACTACGAAAAACTGCTCCAGCATGACCACAGAATATAGTGCTGTGTTTGAACCAGAAACCATTAAGCCGATTGACAGCCCTCCTCACCAACACCTAATGTAATTTTTCAGATGTGAAAGAAACAATTTGATGAGTGTAATCAAAAAAAGGCGCTTAAAAGCAGTGTTCGCGATAAAAAAAAGTGTTTGAAATTCCACTAGGAATGGTTAGTGGAGTGACACTATAAAACGTTAACGTCGAAGGAGCGCATGAAAACGAGCCAGGAAGAGCCCTAAAAGAGCCCCGAAGTTGCCACCTTTAACGCTAGGCAAACCCCGAAAGCGCATTGCCCGCCCACCAACGTGAACGAATGAAAGCTTGAAATCGTGATATGCCAATTATTAGACCCGTTCTTCCCTTCATTCTTGATTTCTCTTTTTACTCAGGTCAGCTCGCATGCATCAGCGGCAAGAGACGGAAGTTACAAGTCTCGGAAAGGTCGTCCACCATGCTTCTCTAGCCCAATTTTTGAGGGACCATAACTCCGTTCCCAGAAGGCCGTGTACGATTTCAGAGACGCCTTAGGAACCACCATGGGACCGTTTTCATGAGGCTCAAAAACAGAAAAACGATTTTTATCGTGGACACTGCCCTTAAGACGCAAAAACACTCCCCCGTAGTGTGGTAACGGGCGGGCAAACGGGAATATGGAGCAACCGGGCGTGGGGAGAATACCGTTGTACCGAGTGAGGGGAGAAAAATGAGGAGAAACCAGAAGTGGGAATAAAAATACCGTGGTGCCTGGTGTGGGAAGGAGAATACCGTGAAGCCGGGTGTGGGAGAAAGGAAGGGAATATCGTGGTGCCGAGCGTGGGTAGGGGATTGCTGTAGTGCCCTATATTGGGAGAAAAATTAAAGTGTGTCCGAATGAGAGTGGCGGCCCATGCGGCCGGCGTGCGCTGCAGGCGGCCGTGCCGCTCTCGGACGAGCATGCGAAACGAGCATTCCCCACAGCCATTGACTACGAACGAGACCGGCACCGGCTGGCAGCAAACAGACTGCGTCGATCAATCAGCTCTGCAGCCGAGGGAGAGGGGGCTGGCAGCCGTTTGGACACTCGTCCCAGAGCGGCACATGCGAAGTTCGCCTGCAACGCACGCCGGCCGTAAGGGCCGCCATTCTCATTCGGACACACTTTAGTCTATCTATCCATCACGTGTGTAATCGATGCACAGCAGTGCTACAACTTTCAGTTAAAAATTGGAATTAGGCAATTCAAAACGAAACGAATTGAAGTCAAAAAAGAGCAGCAGATCGCACTCGACGCATTCCAGAAAGACAGGAAGGCGACAACAAACAACATTCTGTTATTGTTATCTGGGAAATGTTGACTGCTGGCTAAATTTTCTTTGCATACCTCTGAATGATGAAAATGTTTGAAGAAAGACTCTAGCAAATACTTAAGAAAAAAGTCGCTGATTCAAGCAAGCTGGAGCTTCGAGCCCCGTCAGACAGCCGTTGGAACCGTCGAGCCGCTGGGCTTCGTACCTCGGAAGTAGCTGATCAACCGCTCCTGCAAAGGGCACGAGTGCCCCTATTACGGGTTTGGATGGGTTTCCCCTGCTACGAACTTTCGCGCCCTTTCAAGCGGCTTCAGTGCTCGTGCTCTGAGAATCGGTGTCTCCCAGCAACAAGCTTCGGTGCTCCCGCTGGCACATTCCCCACTGTAGAAAAGAGCAAACGCATTAGCCCGTCCCCAAGCCGTGGGGAGATCTCATCAGCAGCCAAAATCATTCTCCAAGTGTCTTGAAAGATACCGTGGGAGGGGGGTAGCTCAAGATCACCTTCGGAATCGGCTTGGAAATGCCGAGCGAGCACTCAGGTAGGTGATGGTCCTTATAAACCCGCTGAGTATGCAAATAATATCGTGCTTAAGTGTATTTAGTCGCGAAAATTGTACGCCGATACACCGGCAACACCTCCGTCACAGTGCCGTCGAACCGGCACATAGCCGGCCGACAGCCAGAGCTGGCGCGATGTGCCGGTGCTTTGGCTGTCGACCGGCAATGCGGAAAAGGGGTGGATTCGCCGAGGCTCCGACCGCCAGGTTGCCTGAGTAGTTGATGGCATGATTTTCTTACATTGTCTCCAGAGATGGAACTGGATATTTTCTTCCCTTTTATGTACGAAATTTCTGCAATGTCGCCACCAATAAGACAGACGGCTTAGCGTTTAAAAATGAGTTTGATGCACTTATGAGTGACATAATATGTTTTATTTGCGGGATGCTCAGTCCCACAAATAAAACATATTATGTCACTATTATTATGTCAACGTCCGTTTTTCAGTAAAGCCCACGTGTCGCACCCGTGAAGGCTACGCTTTGCTCCGAATTCATCGAACATGTACAGTACCGTTATAAAAGTATATTCGCGTAGCATTCCCGCAAATAATCTTTTTATACACATCTTGACTTGCCCCCAGCGAAACTTAATAAAACTTTAGTGTGTTATGGGGAATAAAAACCCTTGATCTACGCATACACAAAATTCTGTTTTGAGCGTGCACTTTATAAATATGGAATTTATTCATCAGTTTGTGGTATTGTAGCAAATAAGGACTATTCCCTCAGAACATGGCTATTACAAATTCAAACCCATAGCAGTTATTCGCCATTCGAAGGTCTTCGGAATAGCTTCGTGAGGAGATAGGCTCTATCAGAATTTTTCTGAAGACCGAAAGTAGAATAAGTTGGAGTTAATTTCTAGACATTTACCCTTATAACATTATTCACCCTAGAACCATTGCAAAATATGTGCTTTATAAGCTTTGACAAAGTACAACTGGAACATAAATTCCGCTCTTTTTCGATATCCTCAAAGAGAGATCCCTAATAGGGGCAATATGGCATGATTTTCTTCCAAACTTATTTCTAAAAAAGTTCGATAGAGATTAATTTTCTACAAGGTTATACATTCCTACGGTTTTGGAATTGTGATAGCCATGTTTCGCAGGATTAGTCCTAATTTGAAATAATACCACAAAGTGATAATTAAGTTGCATATTTAAAAACTGCACGCTCAAAATTCAATTTTGTGTATATGTAAAGCAAGGGTTGTGATGTCTCATAACGTATTGAGGTTTCATCAAGTTTAGCTAAGGGCAAGCCAAGATATTTATAAAAACATTATTCGCGGAAATGCCACGCGAATAGACTTTTGCACGGTACTGTATGTCGAAAGAATTCAAATGTACGGCTCCAAATAAGTCCCAAATATAGCTAGCTGTAAAAAAGTGGTGGCCTTGCAAGCAACACAACAATGAATTGAGTACCGTTTGAAAACCGGCTGTACATAATACATAGCAACAGCTCGTTACTGAAATTTTATAAACGTTTTCAGAAACAGCAGTGGTGAGGAGTGTGGCAAAGTTAAAGAAAAAAAAACTTTCATACCAAGCAGCAAAGGGTGTAGAGGCACTCTCAAAAGGGTGAGCAAGAGTTTCGACATAGCGGATTTCAGTGCTTACGTGTAGGACCTTCTAGCTTCTCTGTGTTGGTTCATATAAAAGAAAAGTGTCGAAACAGCAGAGCCTTTTTCAATTCGCCTTTAATGGCCTAGCCAGTAATAATCACGGTGTGCGAGAACCAGTATCTATCCTTTACCCCCAGGGCATCTAAGACAATCTCGATCGGTGTGGTTTTAAGTATCAGTAAAATGAGGCTGAAATATGCTCTTGTTTAGTTATTCCTCTTCCCCAGACTCTCGATGAACCTTGACATAAGACAATATTTGACCGTTTGTTGAAGCTTGCACGAGGTGGTATGAATAGTTTATTCGAATGACGCTTTGGCGGTGTCGCGCTCAGGCAAAGCTGATGTATGGTCGGAGGTTCAGCGTTAAATAAATACATTTGTCTGTCCGTTCAAACTCTGGATGCCTAGCACGGATCCAGCACGCCATCAGCGCTTTTCGCGAAAGTGCCTGGGTCTCATGCGCCAAAGTCTCCACTCTCACCTCAAAATCTTCGAAAACTTATCGTGTGAGATTCAAGTGCCGTAACATCTCGTGACTTTCCTTTGTCGTCTTTCCTTTCCTTTAATCTCGCATAGAGTAAACACACTGTTTCTCCTACATATTGCTCATTACAGCACAGCATCTGATGACGTACATAGATCACAGCATACCCAGCGCAGTCTCCTCTCTCGCCATTAGACCAAAAGACACAGCGTGAGGAAACGCAGATCTAGAGGTGAGAGTGGAAACTTTAACTCTTGAGAACCAAACAGGAGCGCAAAAACTGGGTCAAGCTCACGTTTTTTCGCGGACAAACGTGGGACAGGAGGGGTCGTTATCTTCCTCAACCCATCTGGAAGGATGTCCGTATCACTGAGAAATGTAATTTTCGGGTGAAATTATTTGCTCCAATGATTACTTGCTATAAATTTTTAGCAGTCTCTAAAATATTGAATACTTTTTCAAATTCAGAAAAGATACGCATATTAAAGAGTTGCATTCTTATACCATTTCAGGTATCAGATATGAGACAGATTCTTATGCCTAGTTTGAAGACACCATTCACGCGAAAAATTATTATTTTTGAATTTTATTCTGCCGTTAATCACGAGAAGGGCACGGTTTTCTGCGTGAAGACTGTATGCAAAGGCGGCAAGTGTCGCAAACAATGTTTTTTTTCTCAGCCTTCATGAACGACTTACTATGAACTTCGGCATGATGAAACAGTTATAGTCTTGCTGTTAAACTGAACCAAGAAGTTGATGCCAAATGTCTTATTGGCTCACGCGCATTTTAGCGGGAACGATGTATTCAGGAACTGATGAAGCAGATCAGAAATGTGATTACTTGGTCGAATGTCGGCTAACCCTGCAGGAATTCAAGGGGCGGTAGTAATCCGGTCTTAAGTTTGAATTATAGACAATGATCATCTTCCACTGATATGGAGTAGACAACCATAATTATGAGGAGCCAGCCATATGTTGAGGAAAAACTATAATGCTGTAAACAATATTTACCACGCCTGTGGGAAGCGAACCAGGCCAACACCAATTGGACAAGAGCAGCGAGACATTGCACTGCGCTACTCAGCTAGCTGTTCTCAAATAGAGCAGGCACATGAGGTAGTGGTGCAACGCATTCAGGAGAGCAAAATCTAGCCATTAGGCTCACTGGTGCATCACATAATGTACTCAAAAGCAAAATACACTCACAGACATGTTTTTTTTTCAATTTTCATCAAATTGTGTAGTAGACTACTCTTCTATAACTCTTGTCAAGTGCGGGATCTCAATTCCCTCTCGTAGGCGAGATATAAGCGACCACCATATGATTTGCTTGCCAGCTTGCCCCTTTATTCTGATTCGTTCAAGAAATAGGTGAGAAACTAGTTCGGGGGGAGTATGATTAAAGGCAGCGTTCACGAAGGAAAATTTGCAGGTTTTTTTTCGGCTAAAACGTAAGCTTTGGGTCCCTCTATGAAGATTAAGAACGGAAGTGCGACGAAAAACGGCCGGTAAATGTGTGAAATTCTCGTGGGCCAGCCAACCCATTGGGCCACTCCGCCCACGTCCTATAACAGTTCCCCTGAATTCGTGGTTAAATTAGCGATGATTTCCGATCAAAAGCCCCGTTCTTCCCTTCGTTCTCGACGTCTCACTTTACTCAGGTCAGTTCGCACACATCGGCGGCAAAATACGGGAGTTACAAGCCTCGGACAACTCGTCCATTTTCTGCTAGGCTTCCATCCTTTTCGCTTTAAAAGTCTTGTTAGGTTAATAGTTTGTTGGGATTCGTTTTCACGAGATGTCTATGAACAGCTCTCCTTACTTCTTGTCGAAGTCTTAAAACTTCAGTTTCGATGGCGAAGACACTAGTTTGGTGCATGATGGCAGTTCGTATGGTTTCTTATGTACGGTGTGTTTCGTACAGTTTGTTATTGATTTGAGGTTTTTCTGCGGAACTCGTTGATTAGAGAGGGAGAATATTTCTTGTATTGCATGATTGCTGAACTGTTGCTAGAATAAATAAATTAGTATTATGGAACTATGCGGGAAATGGTGAAAATGGGTACGGAGGGTAAAGACCAGCACAGTGTCCGGTAATACCTGTTCGGTGTAGGATTGTCGACGGCGCTATTCATGCAGGCATCACTCCGTCGACCGTGAAGTTTGCGACCACGCTGTGTGATCGACTCACCCCGTCCGGGATGCTTCCCGGCATGATCGTCTAATCGTTTCAACGGAAGTCCCAAATGTACTCGAGAGGACATTTAGCGAAGATCGATCTGAAAATGCTGCGCCCTCTCTTTTGTCGCACTGCCTCGTGCGCTATAACCACCACAAAATCAGCGGCAGCCGTCAGTCGCTTAGGTTCGCAACCAGCGACATCTTCAAATTTGAGATAAAGATGCATTTGATTTGGAGCTGGCTCGCTCATTAAGAGTCAAGACTTTACCTAGAGCATCCTTATGTATCAAACAAAGTTTTCAAGCTGTTACACAGATGTCGCTAAGATGAAACTCAAATCAACGATTCAAGTTGCATATTAATCCAGATTATTACCGCCCCAGATAGCCTTTTTTCCCGAAACGTGGTCAAAGTAGAGTAAAAAAAACTAGGAAAATACCGTACCATGCCATGAAACTCGCAAGCGAGATCAACACAACAGAAACGTTGTAGAGGGGAACAGTGAAAGGTGCAGCTACTCATCGAGGTCTCTTGTATCGAAAGGTCTCCAGGGCTTTGAAGAATTCCAGTTTCGCGTCCTAATATATCGACCTGTACTTGATATTTCTAGCCATGGTGGGCGTTAACATAGTGACATTGCAGAACAGTTGCTTATCTTTGCCTTCCATGCGCCCTCTGACACTAACATGGAGCGATCCAATGTGTTCCCAATGTACTGTAACGCACTCACGATACAAAATCACGTTGAGTCTACTTGTACGATTTAATATAGGGCTTGCAGAGACGGATCGCTTCCAAAACCTCACTGTCCGGTGGTATCGCAAATGCTGCACGGCGAGCCGCAATAGTCACGCCTCGTCAATTGACTAGGCTGTATTTACAAGGAGACCATGGACCACATGCAGTGCAACCTAGTTCTCTACCACGAGGACCCGCCAGACAATTAGGGGTTGTGCAAATGCGATGGTAGAGACGGTTTCAGATACGGCGCTCGATAAGGGTAATAGGGGAGATGTCAACGTTTATGGCAGAACTCGCTAGTCCAGCTTTTTCGAAACATTTCCAGAACCGCATTCGCTCAGCCATGATATGGTGCCAGCTGTGCGGCGAGCAATACATTGGGTAGACATTGCGGCTACTTCATAGTAGCATCGCAGATCACATAGACGGCAGAAATATGCTGCGGGCATCAACAGTTCTGCCGCGTCACCGTTTTAAACCCCAACAGAGCAAAAAATATCAAGTAAAGGTCGTAGTTTTCAGGGCGAGTACCTGATGCGCCCGCTAGAAATCTTCAATTGTTCCCATCTACGGTAATTACTTCTACTGTATTGATCTCGCTTGCGAATTTCATGGCAAGGTGCGGTATTTTCTCAGTCTTTCTCTACTCCGACCCAGTTTCGAGAAATATGTTTTCCGGAATTTCAGCAATGCTAAGCAGACTCTCGACCGATTAATCACATTTCTGATTTGCTCACATGGGTTCTGAAGACGGCGGGTCCCCTTGAATCTTGCGTAAGCCATTGAAATCATCTATCAAGCTCTTGGTCCAGTTCAACAACATTGTTACCAACTCTGAGTCGCGAAACGGCAGGGTGTAAGTTTAAGAAAAAATTATTCATCATGTAGGTTCACCAATCGACTGGAGATAATCCAAAAAATCATCCCTAGATGGTTGAAAAAATATCTTTTCGTGAGACCGAAATTCACTACCCCTCTATACATTTAAAAAATCGGTCAAAAAGTCGAAAAAGTGTTGTTCGAGGAAAGATGTTAGGGAATGCCAAATTCCGAAGATGAGCTTATAGAATCGATTCGGGGTCGAAATCTGACCAGTCAAATGTCCGTTGGTCCCGCGATGGTCCAAAAACTCCATCGGACCATCGGGGCCAATAACATTTGGCGAAGATTTTTCGTGCTTTTGAAGTGCTTCTCAGCTTTCCACTTGGCTAAAAAAATTTCAAGTGTGCAGCGCATGGAGCGCTATTCATTAGCTTTGGAATGGTTAGGCTCTAAATATTGATAAAGAATGCCAAAATGAAAGTCTGGAAACAACCGGATGTCAGTTTCAGAATAAAGTATCCGTAATGTAGATACAACCGACCGGAAATGATCCAAAAAAAAGTTTCTAGACAAGTGAAAAACATTCTCCCAATACCGAACTTCAACTACCACCCTCCCATCCCGGTAATTGAAGTTGGGTTCCGAAGATGAGCTCATAAAACCGAGTCCGAGCCGAGTTAGGGCCAGTGGAAGGCGCGCTGACCCCACAGGGTCCAAGAGCTCCACCGGACCATCGGGGCCGATAACGGAGATCACAGTTTTCTTCCAATTTTTGGAGCGCTTTTCAGTTTTCCACACGGCTGAAGTCTCCTAAAGTGCGCAAAGCATATAGCACAATTCTATAGCTTTGAAATGGTGAGGTCCGAAAAATTGAAATAAACACCGAAACCAAAAGAGTCGCGAAACGAACCACTGACAGTCTGAAGTCCTTTTCACAGTTGCCCGAGCAACGTCGGACGACGCCTTATCGAATGTGGAATATCTATCTACTCTATCCTATCCTTCTTATCTATCTTGACTTATCAAATTTGATTAAGTGTCGGTCGACGTCGGCCGGCAAAATGTGAAGCGGTCTTCAGAGTCAGTAACGGCTACCTTTTTCACGCTTCCGAAGTGGTACTTTTCTGGCTGATTATCCTCGGTCAACTGTGCAGGACTCCTCAAAGAGTGGGCAGAAGTCCGTGACCCGGTACCAGTTATCTGTTGTGCAGTAAACCCTGGATAGAGATCGAAACCCGTCTGTTGTCTTAAGTGAAATTGTGCAGGACACATCGGAGAGTGAGCAGCAGTCTGGAATCCGTTGCTAATCATCCGAGTAATCGTGCAGGACACCCCGTAGGGTGAGGTGTCCAGCAGCTCGGTACATGTTCAATTCCGTGCTTAATACTATCTAGTTTAAGAACAACTTGTTGAAAACGAACCGGCAAGCTATAAGATTTTGTCATGACGAGATTTTTTGATTCCCATCCTCAACTTGTTTTGTAGATTCGCATGAGGAATCAAGATCTTAAGAGGTAAAACTGCCCTTAGTCGACACATCGTACACTCACTTCTGACTTCGGAAGGCCTCTTGCTTCCCCCTTCTTGCGACTTTCGCAACTGGTGCTAAATCCTGAGCATTTTTCGGCGTATTTGAAGTTTATTATCAATTCACATATTATATACACTATCCGTCAAACAATCTTTTATGAAGCTCACCTCGAGGCCAGCGGACGAGCTTCCAGAGCTTCATACTGTTTTCGCTTTATGATAAGACTATTCATTGTATTCCATTTACGACTTTCTGTGAATCTTGGCATGGATGGTTATTAGTATGTGTGAGATTTTAGTAGAGCCAATTCCAAGATTTTAGTAGATTTATTCGGTTGACGTTTCGGCTAAATCGCCCTCGTCGGAACCTGGAAGAATCAAGAACAGATGCGACATATCCTTCCAAGCAACCTTTCAATTTACAAGAGAAGGACCCGGAAAAATTACAGGATCTTAACTTAACAAAGCAAAAACACGATCACAGAATGCTCACCTTACTCGCGCCGAGCCAAGTCAGTAGTGGGCACCCTAAGTGGCAGATGCAGTGGGTGGTCAGAAGGCGCGCGTTTTGGAAAAGAAGACGTTGAGGTCAAAATCTACAGAGATCAAGAAACGGGGCGAGATAAGCTGTTATGGCAAGACATTCTTCTTTCCTGTTGATTTTAGGATTTTGGCGGCTATCCAAAACGCTTCGAGAGTCTTGCGTGCCGCAGTTTGTGGCATCCGCGGTAGAATTTTCACAGTAACCTCAAACTCCAGATTCTCATGGCACAGTCTCAGGTGCGTGCCAAACGGCGTGGCAGGGTTAGCTTTTCTTAGGCCTGCAAGGTGTTCTTTCACGCGTGTTTCGGTTTTTTTAAGAATACGCCCGGTTTCTCTAATATATTCGTCTTGCCAAGGACCACACACGATACCATAGACCACCCCTGACGTCATGCAGTCTCCCTCTTGCCCAAATGGACGTACTACGCAATCCGGAGTAGCACAAAATCGATCGTACAACCGATTACGGATAAGCTGGCGTTTCAGGTTAGGAGGCGGGATTTCTACCACACTGACAGCGTCTTCAAGACTGTATTTACGTAGAGCCGCGCGGACCGCTAGGCTAAAAAAATCAGAAACAAAGGGAAGGCAAAACGGAACTTTTGTGCTGTCGTCCGATGTTGGGGCGTCGCGCACTCTTGGTGGCCTGCCGGTAGGAATGCCCCCTGGCTGATATCCATTAGATAACGCAATTTTTCGCGCTAGCTCTAGTGAGCTGGCTTTTTCTTGGCTGTCGGACGAAACCCTGTTTGCTGTGCTGTACAAGTTCTTAATGACTGCCCGCTTTGTTCTGGATGAATGTGCAGTATAGAGTTCGCGCAATCATTTTAGTCTGAAGAATGAACGGGGCTGCGACGGTAGATCACCCCGCGCGAATCGAAACCCCATTCTCCATTGAGGCCGCCAACCCCGCACGGCCAGCCGCCTGGTCCATGCGTCAGACTAAAATGAAAACGGAAACAATACATTGGATCTGACTCATTGACGATAATTTCAAAAAATCGCTCTTTTCTGCTTTGCCCTGAACTGAATGGTTAACGTTCGGATGTATCTGGACTGAAAAGGCAGAATGATCTCAACTTTTAAGTAACTAGGAGATTCTGTGACAAGAAATTCTAAAATATCCGATTTTTTTTCGGATATCTGGATAATTTCAAATAATCCTTTTTTACGAACACTCAAAATGAAATCGACAACAAATTTGTCCTCGCATGAATGTTATCATGAGTTCAGATAGGAAGACAGTCTTTTTGTCAAGCATTAGGTTCACGGTGAAGAGAAAAACAGGTTTTGCCGTTTTCCGAGATGAGTCGGATCCAATGTATAGTGTGCAGACACAGAGTGAACCAGAATATTTTTATTGCTAGCTTTCCGGTACCATTTGGTTCTATAGAAACCGCGCTCCAAATGAACCTCTACATTGAAAAAAGGTAGCCAATTTTCCCGTGGTCCCTCCCGCATGAATTTTATGGTTTGCGATTGCTGGTTGAGTTGATTGAAGCAGGCATCAATTTCTTTTTGCGTTGAACACACGATGAAAACGTCGTCAATATAGCGGCAGTATAGCACAGGTCGACGGTCGACTTTCTATCTTAGACGTGAATGCTATCGCCGATATCGAAGCCAGGCGCTGACCCATGGCTGAACCTCGAACTTGCCTGTAATACTGACCTGACCATCTAAAAATCGCGCAAGAGAGGCACTCCTGAAGCAATGCGATAAATTGTGGTATTGCAAAACCGAACATGTTTAAGGAACCCTGGTGGTCGCTCATGAGTTCAAAAACGGCCTGTATGACATTTTGGTTAGAAACGTCTGTGAATAATGAAGTGACGCAAAAGGTTGCGTGACGTGGTTTCGCCTCAACCTGGTTTTGCGCAGTTTTTCCAGAAACATGTTGGTGTTGGTTAGGTGCGCATGGATATACTGTAGCAGTCGGGTGGGAAGAAGGTCTAGTAGCCAAGAAATCCTGTCTGTTGGGCCACCAGTACTGCTAATTATAGGGCGAACCTTAAAATCTGCTGGCGGCTTAGAAGATAGGGAAGTTGAAGTGATTTTGTGTTTTTAATAAGCAAATGGAGAACCGGGCAGACAGGGAGGTCACATTTGAGACGTGTAATGACCGTTGATGGCAAGTTCGCACAGCGAGTGGTGTCCGTCCAGACCCGATTAATTTTGCGGCATTGTTTCGCGAAATCATGCTGCGTTAAGGGAGAATATAGGGTGGGGTCTTGGAGGTGCCAGCGAGTTATGGCAATGTCAAGTTCCCGAGGAAGCACCACAAGTTTCCTTCCCTTGTCGCTGATTGCAACTTTTATGCCGCCGGAAATGGACAGGTCTTTGATCTCCTTCAAACCACGTTTTTAGTCAGGACTAAAATTGGAAATAGCGCGGCGTTTTGCATTGTTGCTCAAAATGGTGAAGACCGATGTGGCAAAGAGCCGAAACTTGATATCAGTTACCGGATTGGGCTCTTGTTTCTTGAAAAACAGTGAAGAGAAAGGCAGTGTGGGGGAATGAGGGCCTGATTGACTGCTGTTGCTGACCATTTGCGAGCAGTGCCTCTTGTTTTGCCTTTGAACGGAGACTGTCTTGGAGTGTTTGCAGGTTTCCTGCCACCTTGCGTGCCACCCACGTTGTTATTGATTGAGCCGGTGAGAAACTCAGACCGAGATCCAGAACAAACAGCGCGTTTTCAGGAAAGTGTTACATCCCTAATAGCAGTGACACTACTCAGGCAGTAACTCCGGCCGAGGGGGCAGGCAATACCGGCTGACTAAACATTGTACCCGGGCATGCCCCGGTATTCACTGCCCCCTCAGCCGGTAAACGGTGGAGCGCTCAGCCGGCAAGTGTTGGCCCCTCAGCCCGCATTCACTGTCCCCTGAGGCGGTAAATGGCTGCCTCCTCAGCCCGCATTCACTGTCCCCTCAGCCGGTAAATGGCTGCCCCTCAGCCCGCATTCACTGTCCCCTCAGCCGGTATTAGTTGCTTACCACGTGAATGATACCGATCTGCAAGACTAGATGAAGCCCCTAGTAGGCTCTCCCTATTCCCCAGCAAGTTCGAGGCTTGCGTTTTCATTTCTGAAGCGGCAAGCCTTACCTTCTTCAAAAATCCTGAACTGACCCGCTGTCACGTCCCCACGGTCACAACGAACCGTAAGGGGTGAGGGGTCAATGATCCAAATCTGGTGGATGACCATCCGTTCGAATGCCAACACCCGAATCAGCTCGAAGTCCATTTCTCCCGCTCCGTACATGAGCCTGGTTCGCTTTAGTGTCTGCCCGCTCAGCCGGTAAAGCCATGCCCCTCAGCCGGTAATGCTATGTCTGCCCGATCAGCCGGTGGCATGCTCAGCCGTGGATTTACGTCTGCCCGCTCAGCCGGTAAAGCCATGCCTCTCAGCCGGTAAAATGCATGCCCGCCCGCTCAGCCGGTAAGACGCTCCGCCCCCAAAATAAGCCTGCCCGCTCAGCCGGCGAGCCTACTTCTCCGCCCGCTCAGCCGGTGTTATTATCTGAGTAGGTTGAAGGGACGAAGAACCCTCACTATTCACTACTTCGAGGCCCAACTTAGCACCTAAGGGAGCATTCCCATGTGGTCATGAAGTGCGATGGTTTTCAAAATCTAGGAGTGTATCGAACATGTTCTGCAATCTTACTCGAATGCTAGAGCGAATACTATATCACAAATGATCTTTGACTCACCCACAATATTCTTCCAATGGTGCTCTGGCAGAAAACGTCGACAACACAACTCTTTCCCTTGGCATTTCTTCCATTGTGAGAACATTCGATATTGTTTGTTCTTCTTCGCCATTGTAAGAATTCGTAGTTCGATGTCTCGAAACTGCCGGCTGCCCATTGGTAGACCACATATGTCTCGTATACCTTCTTCGTTTTGATGAAATTCGGAACTATACGGTGTTGAATGCAGCGGTCGAGGAAGTGGATGGCTTGCTTTGCTGCGACGAGCTTCTGCCGCAATGAGAGGGCTTCCTTTACAAGTCGGAAGTAGTTGGCTGGCATGGTGCGCGTTATATTCCATGTACGACTTTCTGTGAATCTTGGCATGGATGGTCGTTTTTATGTGTGAGATGTTAGTGGAGCCAAATCCAAGATGTTAGTAGCTTTATTCGGTCGACGTTTTGGTTAAATCGCCTTCGTCGGAACCTGGAAGAATCAAGAACAGATGCGACATATCCTCCCAAGCAACCTTTCGATTTACAAGAAAAAGACCTAAAAAAACTACAAGTTCTTAACTTAACAAAGCAAAAACACGATCACAGAATGCTCACCTTTTGCTCACCTGAGTTTTTTTTTCCCGAAACATATTTGTTCCGCTTAACCCCGTTTTAGAATTTCGGTAACATTGGCGATATGGCCACCTGTTAGATTTTTGCAGGACTGGGCTTCTAATATGTTTGTGATTATGAATCATACTTCAAACGAGGCGATGGCGTACGTGGGATCGCTTGGTGGAAGGTGAGCATATTTAGGAACTGGTTCTCAGCTCCCACTCATACTCCGCGCAACGAGCGTCGTGGCGTGATCGCAAGCTAATACTTTCAGGGTTCTTCAAACTGAGATTGAGAGATCAACACAATAGTTTCAGGTTCGGCGCTCGAAAGATGGCGAGCAATGATATTTTCCTGAATAACCACAGAAGAATCATTTCATCTGCATGTTCTGAGACAGAGCAAGCTCTTCATATTTTGCTGCCCATTATTGTATCAGAAGATGGTGAGGTAAGAAAGTCTTCCCATCAAGGCAGGCTTCTCAGTAATTGTCAAAGTAAGTAGAGAGACTGTTGTGGTCCTCCCCGACTGCCATCTCTAAAGTTATAAGCCATAAAAAAGTAAAATGTCAGGATGAGACTGAATCCCTCGTACTAATTTGGTTGTTTGCTAGCAGAGAAGACCCACAAGCAATTATGGTGCCCCAGGTGAACAACTGGAGCAATTGTGCGGCGTCAGTGTTATGATAAGAGACAAGGAGGGCTTCTTGATCAAATTCACAGCTCACATCTGCGTGGTTTCCCTCTCATAAATGCTGTGAGCCTTACTGCAGGGATCCATGCCGCCATGAGCTGTGAATCCGATCGACAGACCGACACGAGGTGTTGCCCCAGGGTCAGGCGAGCGTTTCTCAACTGGAGAACAGGGGGACGTGAAAATTCTCGATATCTAGAGTTTTTCTTTGGGGGGGACGTAAAAACCATGGGCCAAAACTTGAAAAAATCGGGGGTGTTTCCAGTCGCGTTTCTCTTTCTGTGAGAAAGTCTTGGAACTGGTTCTGACGTGGTTGTCTCACATATTGTAATAGCAGGAAAAAGATCATAGAGAACAATAGTACAGCATCGCAACAGTAAAAGTGAGGAAAGCATCTTTACATAACTATGAAATAGACATATTTTAGGCAGTATTCAAATTTTCAGCACATAAAATGAATTTTTAGACGAGCTGCATCCATTAATCGGACCTATTACCGCCTAAATTCTTCACTTCGAAATTTGGATAACGTACGTCCCCTCATGAAACATCAGATTTTTAAAATTCCGAAAAAAAAGATTAAGATTTTCCATAGAATTCCCCACTAACTGATACCTAAAACCCCTCCCATACCCTTAAAATTACAACTTAAAATTACAAAAAAAAATTGCCTAGAACACGTTTAGCCGTTGTCCAAAACTGTTGTCCAAAACCGGCCTTCGGCCGAAATTAGTCAACGGTGATTTTTTATTTCAAAAAAGCAATTTCAAGATCCTAAAGGTGAAATTTCCATCTTTGGCCTACCTTCTACTCACTACCACAATTTCGCTCGGAAACTCCTCAATTTAGAGCATTTCTGAGCAAGGGGTTTCACTCACCGCTGCTGCGAGCCGTCGAAAAATATCGTGCTCCAACGTCAAACCCCGTCTGATGTGGTGCAATGCCCGCAAAACCACCGCCGGTGATAACCCGTCTCCCATCCTCGTACGCTTCCCTTCTGATTGAACATTACAAGTTCGCAATCAAATTATTTGAACAGATCTGACCCAAATTCCCCCACGAGAATTATTCGAGGTGTTTTTGAGAACTCGAGATGGCTTTATCAATTTTTGAAAGTCTGCATCTAGTTTGCGCAGAGTTTGCTACAGGAGATGAGTTTAAGCGTAGAACGCGACTTCTGATAGAGTCTGAAATTCCGAAATACAATTGGTTCTGAATTTTGTCGTCGAAGCTATTCCGAATGGTGAGCGGTGAGCGCAAAGTAGATGCCCGTTTTATCAATAGATTGCGGTCAATTACAATAATTTCGGCAGAGTCTTACAAGGAGACTACTGAAAGTCAGATATGCCTATCGCAACTGCCTAGACTCACTCTCAGAAAAGTTATGAGCGTTTTTTTTTCACGGCAAGGTAAGGGCCCCCACATGGGATTTTTAGGTTGTTTTCAAACTTTTCCCGGATTTTGCGAAGAACATGTGTGTAAGGGTAATCTGGGGGTGCTTATCACGAATCCGGGGTTCGCTTGCCGAAATTCTAAGGTTTACTGTAGGTTACGGTAGGTAACATGCTATTTATGATACCTACCAGTTAGGAGACCGCGCGTTCCACGGCTAACCCCCGTAGCGGACCGGCGCGCTCTACGGCCAATCACTATAGTGAGTTTTTAAACTGATTTTTTGTTATGATTGCCTATGTTAAAAAGATATATATGGCTCTCAATATCTTCATACCAGTTATGGAAGTTGAATTAGGCACAGATATAAAAGCAATAATTAGAAGGAATCCGTTTTTCTTGAAGTAAAACGAAAAATCCGAGTTTTTGGCGTGGGTGCGCAATGTGGACACGAGGTCCCAGAAGCAGAACAGCAGTGGGTGCGCAGTGTGGCCACGCGGTCCAATAAGTGTTAATAATTTAAAAGTCGACAAACGGACATTGAATTCGTATTCAGTAGCCCAAATAATCTCCGAATAGAAATTTTTAGACAAATCTGAGACTTTGACCAAAGTAATGTACACCCACCGTAATCTACCACATTCTGTGGAAAATCGATAAACGAACTCCAGATTCGTGTTGAGTACTCCAAATAACCCCCACAGGAACAATTTGAGCCACATCTGTCGCAACATTCCGTAAATCGTCAAAAATCCATTTTGCCGTCAAATTCTTCTGCCGGTGGGAAGCCTTGAACGAATGTAAGCGAAAACTTTGGGAAAACGACAAATAAACCTTAGATTCGCGATAGGCACCCCCAATAACTCCCCAGGGCGAATTTCATGTTAGTCTAGAATATTTTTCTTCAACGCTTTCTGTACACCGTAACTGATGCTATAATTGAACGCTGAATCGAAAAAGTCCAAATTGCTGTCGCTCGGTGCAAAGTGCGGAGAATGTGCTTTCACCCAAACTTTGCTCAGAGGGGTCGTTTTGGGCGCTGAACACGTTTATAAGGTCCGTTTCCAGATTTTCGCTGAATTAGTGCGCTTTTTGAAGGGTACTGTGCTTCTCTGGGCCGAATTCCGGTCCGCAGTTGCGTCTCGACACGCTTTGCAGCCGCGCGCATTCGAGTCGGAAGAGTTTCCAGCGCTACAGGCGCCGATCTGTTGACTCTAGGTGGGTTTCAGAAACTGGAAAGTGAACAAAGTTGGGAAAAACTGTATAAAAAAGCCATATCGAGTCGGCTTTGGCGCTGGAAACTCGACTGACTCGAGCGCGTGCGACCGCAAAGCGTGTCGAGACGCAATTGCGGACCGAAATTTGGCCCAGATAAGCACAGTATAATAGGTACGAAAATCAGAGAAAAATCGCCTTTAATTTTTTCAGAGAAACGCCTATAATTTTTTTTTTTTCTTTTTTTTTCATCCTAGGCAGCTGTGAAGGGCATGTTCGAACTCTACGTCGAAACAAGATTTTAGGAAGGTTTACTTTGATCGGAATGGTCAGCTTGGCTAATAGTAGTCTCCTTGTTAGATTAGATTTAAAAATTTCTATTTATCATTTGAGACAAAGTACAAGATTCCAGTCTTCGATTGTTGATTTTCGAAGTTCTAAGATTAGATACGTCAGCTTAAAGACTTTATGCAACCGCATCGTGCAGTAAACATTTGAACATCAAGAAGCGGTACTATTAAGGGAAGTGTTTACAGCGTTAAACGCATCTGTGAAAACGAGTTACATTGGGTACAAAATTGAAATTTCTTTTATTTTTGAGTGGGGGGAGTCATATATTTCTGAGAGTGTCGCCGCCTATATCGGAAAATTAAAGTGGAACATCAAAAAACTGTCGTTCTCCTCGGACATTCGGGGGGCACCAGCCGAGTGCCCGTCGGGGACTCATCCGAGCGTCCCAAACTCGGCAGCAGCCCCCGAGCGCCCTCGGACCAACCCCCCGCTTCTCTTGGCGGCTGATCCGCGGACCTTTTTCGAGTGAAGCGCGGGAATTCAAAACCGTAAAAACGGTTTTCGTCGTACTCCACTATATTTTCACCGTTATTATGCCAATACTAGTACTTTTTCACTAGTACCACACTACTTTGACCATTACTTCTTCATAATACTTAAATTTTATGCTTTCACTACCACTTTATGTGAAACGAGTTGACAACGAATTTATTGAGATGACCGTAAAACACAACAACTCTAAATAAATTGTGGCTAAATGCTACAAAATATTTTTTTTACAAATCTAAAAAAATGAATGCAACAAGTGTCCATGACTTATGAGGGTCGAAAACTAGACTGGTTCTGATCAGAATACGATCATACGATGGTATTCAGATACCTCAAAATCACAAAACAAGCAAAGATTGACACTTCAAAATGCAAGGGATAGAACAACATGTCCTCAACCGAATGAAAATTACGAGACAGGGCAGAAATTTCTGAGTACACAAAAATATGCTTACGATTTAATAGTTGTTGAACTGAGAAAATGATACGATCTGTTCATCCAACGAACTAGAGACACAGAATTATGTGAAGAGCGATCATATCATTGGCTATGCATGGGACAGTGATCGTACAGTCTTCACGGTTGTTGTGTCATCGATGATGCCTGAATGATAGAATTAAGGTAATGTTGTATATAGCGAAGAGGTTACAGCCACCTACAAGGGTGTTTTCGACGATATTCAACAGGGTGTTGAGGTGTCTCTGCCAATCGGACCGTTGAAACCTGTAGA
Source organism: Aplectana chamaeleonis (assembly GCA_029168955.1). Taxonomy (NCBI): domain Eukaryota; kingdom Metazoa; phylum Nematoda; class Chromadorea; order Rhabditida; family Cosmocercidae; genus Aplectana; species Aplectana chamaeleonis. The sequence goes on from JAPDOI010000352.1 coordinate 535,147, forward strand.
AGACCAAAATTTATATGTAGACGGAATCCTAGTCGCGGATTTACTAGGTAGGAGACCATAGTGAGTGGGATTAAGGGGATTTTAAGAATACAATACACATCGAGAGGTTGCAAATTAATCGATAAAGTTCCACAATTCTCAAAAAAAAACTCCAAAATAGTCCCTTAAAGTCATGTAGAGAAAGACAAATGGATGCAAAACTAGTTGGGGGGCCACTCAAGATTTTCCCATAAAAATGAAACGATTCATCCATAAAAATGAAAATTTCTTTGGTTATTAGATATGTGATAACGTTATCACTCATATTTCCTAGAAATTCCATGAAATTAAATCGATTTCTGAAAGCAAAATCATTCATTTCTCGCTTGAATTTTGGGTGCCCCCCAACTAATTTCGCACCGACAAATGAGGTTTCTAGTCCATTCTTCGGAAGGAGAAGAAGGTCTGAGGAAGGCTTTACGAGCCGAAAGGTAGCCTGAGAGAAAGTTTCAAACTTTTGGAGACTATTTGAAATTTTTTGAGAATATCGAATCCGAACTTCAATTATTATTGTGCAGCTTCTTGATGAGTAGGCATATGTTGTGAACAAAAATGAAGCTCAAGAATAGCACAATTATTCATTAAGGATATAGATGTGACCGCCAATAACTTAATGGAAGAAATACACAACACGTCTGCAAAAAATGAAAGCATGAACGACAGGTTTGAAGGACAGCGCTGCAGCTGTTATGAGTGGTCCTACGAGGAAATTGTCGTCACCCCCTCGGCTGAGCCCCTTTCGCCCTCGGCTCGCTCGAAGCGCGACTCCGCCCCAAAATTGGTATCCTCGGATGATCCCCCTCGTCCGAAATCACCTCGGCTGGCACCCCCCAAATGCCCGAGTCGAAGCCGAATTTCGGACCGCATTTGCAGACTACGGCTGTCGCATCACGCAATAGGATGATAATCTTGCTGACACCACTTGGTCCCGACACGACTCACCTTTCTCCCAGCACGATTATCATCGTGTCGCGTGATGCAAATTCCGTACTCCGCGATTGCGGACCGAACTCCGCTCCGAAAACGCAAGTACACTCCGGTTTCTATGTAACAGTGCTCTAGTTGATAACGATCCGAATGGAGTTAGGCGCGGAGTGCGATACGTCACGCTTGTATAAATTATACGGTAAGTATCCAAGACATTCGGGAATGACGCCCTTTCATACGGGACCCACGGAGAAATATCCTCCTGCGACTAATGTGTTTTTATGATTTCAACGACGTAGCCTTTCTTATATGCATACCAGGTTGTTCAATAAGTTTTGTCGTTCGATAAGAAAAACACAATTTTATTTTTCAAAAAACATTTTATTATTGAGTATAATCTCCCTGAAAATTAATACACTTGCTCCAGCGATCCTCCAATCTGTGGGTCTCATTCCTGAATCGAGAATCCAGAAGGTCCGCAGAATACGCTTCAGTAGCCGTTATGACCTCTTCATTTGATGAAAAACGCTTGCCACGCATAAATTTTTTGAAATCCTGAAACAAATGGAAGTCGCTGGGGGCCAAATCTGGTGAATTCGGTGGTTGCTCCTACATTCGAACTTTAATTCATTGTTTTTTAACCATTATAAAAATGCTCTCTTGACACGGTGCATTGTCCTGAGGAAAAGGGTTTTTTCTGCTGCCAATCGGGTCTTTTTGACTAATCTTTCCTTCAACTGGTCCAAAAGGTTGCAATAATATTCAGAATTAGTTGTTTTACCAGTTTGCAAGTAATCCAGAAACAAATTTCCTTCCGCATCCCAAAAAAACTGATGCCATACCCTTCTTGCCTGATTTCCGGACACGAACTCGTTTCGAAGCCGAACAACCAGGTTCACACCACTCTTTAGCCTCTTGTTTTAACTTAGGATCATGGCGATAGACCTAAGTCTCATCCATAGTGATGAATCGTCGCACAAAATCCACTTTATCCTTTTTAAAACGCTCCAAATTTTGCTGAGAAAGTCGCATTCAAATGTGTTTTTGTTCCATTGTTAGCGAATGCGGCACCCATTGTGCACACAGCTTTCTAAAACTCAAAATTTCACTTTAAATATTTCTCACACTGCCTAATGAGATGTGTAGAGCCTCTACTGAATCTCTCTTAGTCAATCGACGATCTTCCAAAACCATATTCTGTATTTTGGCTATGATTTTTGGTGTTGATGCGCTTTTTGGACGTCCTTCACGTGGATCGTCTGCAAGGCTTGTACGCCCACGTTTAAATTCAGCAACCCATCTTTCTACTGTCCTCATTTTAGGTGAACGATCATTATACACTTTTAACATTCGTTCGTGAATTTCTTTTGGTGCTAGACCTTCCAAAATAAGAATTTTATCACAGCACGAAATTCAGTTTTTTCCATTACTGTGACACGGCGACACTAAATGGCTTGTAAACAAAGACTGAATTGACCGATCGAAATGAAACTTCACATACGTTTATATGAAGAGTGTACCAACAATACAAAAAAATTTTGGGCTAGTAGCAACGCCCTCTCATATCGAACGACAAAGCTTATTGAACAACCTGGTAGGTCAAATGAATCTAACGTCTTCGCTATCACAATCAACTTGGCATCTTAACCGAACGTGTATGCTGCTGTGTAACTCATCCACTTTCATTCCAATGCAAAAACAACGGCATTTTTGTCAGTTGTTGAGTCAGTTTTCTATACTACATACCACATCCAAACATTAGATTTATACCAGAAAAATTATATCAATCTTGAGTGTGCGTTGACTTTTAATTCAGCAGAGTTCAGATCAAGGTTGCCTTCACGAGTTCTGGCGGCGGTCCTCCTATATCGAAGTCTCTACCACGAACACTATACACCATACTGCTCAGATACATGGACAGACATTACAATACTACGACTGAACAGGCTATAATACATCCAATTGCTTTCCCATCGACGAGAGACCCTGGACTCTTGCTAAAACAAGGAGTCCCATACTTGGTGAGCTATTGAAAATAGTTTGGCCATGACAGTGGGTTTTAAAAGCCATTCCAGTTTGCTTTCTGACTGAGGGTGATTGCATAGGGACTTTGCTAAAATACAGAGTTATTCATCCCTCTGTCCTATTATCTAGTTTTAATCAGTGCAGCTACCCTACATTCCTATCTCGGCAGAGCATTTTCATACCAATATCAGTGAAACGAAGCAACGGGTGTGTGAAAAATGGAGCGATGAAAATTAGTAATAAAACCCGGAGAACCGCTTCTCTTCTTCTATATTGATGTGAAATTGTTCTGCTGACAAGGGAAGTGTTTGGAGTGGCAAACGCATCTGCCAAAACGACTAGTATCGTTAGTATCTCTAGTGGCTCAATAGTAAAACTGCTCAGTATCCCGCTCCGAGCCGCAGGTTCCAAGAAGTTACAAGCTTAAAAAGCTCATTTTTCGTGCTTTTTTTACCTTCCAAAAAGCGCGTTAGTCTTCGGAGAATCCGGAAACGGACCTCATAAATGTGTTCAGCGCCCAAAACTACCCCCCTGAGCGAAATTTGGGTGCAGGCGCATTTTTCATACTTTGTCCAGACTGACAGCGTTTTGGACGTGTACGGATTTTCCGTTCGGCGTTTATTTATACCGATTAGAGGGCTCTGGAAGCGTTTTAGAAAAATGTTCCAGGTCTGATTCGAAATTCTTTCAGGCGGATTTTGGGGGGCGCTGATTACGAATCTTTAGTTTATTAGTCGACTTCCCGAAGTTTTCGGCTAATTTCGTTCAAAGCTTCCCAACCGTTGAAAATTTCGAAGGCCACTTTCAAGATTTTCGGAGTGCTACGGTAGATATTGTTCAAATTGTTCCTCTGAAGGTTATTTGGAGTGCTGAACACAAATCTAGAGTCCGTTTATCGATTTTTAAGGTGGATTAAAAATTGTATACGGGGGTTGTTTGGGGTGGAGAATACGAATTTAACGTCCGTTAGTCGATTTTCAAAATAATAAGGTGGCTTTTGCCTCCTAAAGGACATGTTACCTACCGTTACTTACAGTAAACCTCGGATCTTCGACAAATGGACTCCAGATTTTCGTTCACCGCCCTAGATTACCTATACATACAAGTTTTGGGCTGAATCCGAGAAAATTTTTTGAATTTCGCAAAAAAATGCCTGATGGGTGCCTTTTCGCGAGGCTTAGAAAATGCTCATAACTTGCTCGAACCTGCAGCTCGGGGCGGGATGCTGTGCATTTTTACTATTGAGCCAGAAGAGATACTAACGATACTGATCGTTTTCGCAGATGCGTTTACCACTCTAAACACTTCCCTTGTGAGATGGGAATGGAGGGTAATTTACAAGAAGCTGCGCCTACATATATATATATATATATATATATATATATATATATATATATATATATATATATATATATATATATATATATATATATATATATATATATATATATATATATATATATATATATATATATATATATATATATATATATATATATATATATATATATATATATATATATATATATATATATATATATATATATATATATATATATATATATATATATATATATATATATATATATATATATATATATATATATATATATATATATATATATGTCTGTGCAAAACGTGCGAAAAATGGCGGACAGGATTAGCAGATGTTCCGCGTTCATTGGTCATCCATGCTTTCGACCCATGCGCCTTACTGTCTGTCATTAGGCTGATCCAGAACCGTGAATGAGGGAAAATCTGTTTCAGAAAAAGTTACACGATGCATTCATGAAAGTCAGGCCAGCCAGTTCAACCATCGACGAGAGCGTGGCTATTGAATATAGAGGTAATGCTGATAAGCTTAATTTGCTTTCGGGTCGTGGCCTAGGTTTCGCACAACCCCTTATCCGTTGGGTGTTCACGCACTTTTGGTTGAGGACTATATGATGATAGGCGGATGACAAGGGACACGTTTGCATCATCACTACAGAGTGCGTCATCACTCTACATCCACCTATTTTTGCGGATACTCTTTCCAAACGTATCTCGGTCTAGCCTTATCCAAACTAGATCAAACTTCGATATGTTAAAGGGTTTCACAAACCTCGCCGTACTTATACTGAAGCTGGAAATTTTGAATAGAAATGTTTTGATTACGAAACTGATTTACAATTCGTTGTGTTAACTTGAATCAAGGTTGTTGTTTTTTTCAGAAGGTGTCTGTAAGAAGCCACCGAGAGTCTTTGAAAAGTGCTGAATATTGAAAACAATATCTAACAGCATATAAAAAATATGAATTCGGATTGAATTCATAGAATTTGGCACCTGGCAGAAGCTTACTTTGAAGTGAATGAAAAGGAGCAAAGGTGTTCTGATGGCAAGCAAGTACTCAGAATTTTTTAAACAAGTTACCTGAGACTTTAACGAAAGTTGCGTGATGGCTTCACGCAACTTACTTCAAGTTCACAAGTAGCTTGAAGCGATTTTACGTGTAATCGAGGAGACGACACTGACGACATCTGAGTTGCGTCTCGAGAGTGCGTCATATACTTCTCTAAGAGAAGGGAACGCCGCGTAGATAGGTTACACGTGCGATAAAATAAGACATTAAAGCTACACGCCAGTACTTTACGTCACGTGTAAGTCAACACGCACAGTGCAACATACTTACTATGTTGAAGGTCACGTGCAACTCAAAGTTGTGAAGATAAGTCGCAGGTGACATGTTTTACGCCCTTAATTCGCATGTTGCTTGCTCGTAAATTTAAAAGTTTTCGACCCTGCGCCAATGCGTCCCAGCTACAAGAGCAAGTTTGGGGAGAGTGTTCATTGTGTCGTAGATTTCGTTAAACAGAATGCAACTTTTCAAAACTTTTTAGAATCAAGATTTGAAACCAATCTGACCTCAAAGCTGTGTTCGAAATCGCTGAGCAAAGGTATAAGCGTTAGGTGGCTTTGGCTACTCAGACAGTAGCACCGACTGAGGGGGCGAGCAATACCGGCTGACTAAACACTGTACCCGAGCGAGCTCCGGTATTCACTGCCCCCTCAGCTGATAAATGGTGGCCCCTCACCCCGCATTAACTGTCCCTCGGGCGGTCAATGGTGGCCCCTCACCCCGCAATAACTGCCCCTCAGCCGCTAAATAGAGATCCGCTCACCCGGTATTAGTTTCTTACCTTGTGAGTGATATCGCAGATGAATCCTGTAGTAGGCCCTCCCTATTCCCCAGCAAGTTCGAAGTTTGCGTTCCATCCCTAAAGCGGCAAACCTTAGCTTGCTTCAAAATTCATGAACTGACCCGTAGTAACGCCCCCACGATCACAGCGAACCGTAGGGGATGAAGGGCCAATGATCTGAATTGTGTGGATGACCATTCGTTCCAATGCCATCCCCCGAATCAGCTCGAAGTCCATTTTGTACGCGCCGTGCATGACCCTGGTTTGCTTTAGCTCTTCAATATTGGGTCAACTATATGCATACTCAGAAAAATCAAAACAAGTTACTTGTAATATAAATGTTAGTTACTTGAATGTCTCAAGTAGCTTATATTTATATTGCATGTAACATACATCTATATTACGTGTAACTTGACTTTATATTGCATGTAAGTTACACTTATGTTACATGTAACTTAAATTTTTGTTTTCACTATGGGTGGTCATCACGTGACGCAGACGACACGCGACGCAGAGCGCGCGTCTCAGACCACACACTAAGCAAAAAAAAATGTTGTGCGGGACCTTCCCTTCTGGTTTGAGGTCAAGTACCCCAAACTTAGGTAATTGCACCAACAGCAACGCCAGTCGTAAGCGTGACCCCGCGAGTGCGTCGTACATCCCCTTGGAAATATCTTCTCGGCCGACTTAAGTTACTTGCGACTTATATTGTGCCATTTAAGTTACATGTAACATATCGGAGGCGCACTGCACGCAGAATCCTCTCAGAAATCGAAAACAAGTTACTTGTAACATATCTGAGCCGATCTAAGTTACTTGCGACTTATCTCAGGCCATTTAAGATACATGCAACATATCGGAGGCGCAGCGCACGCAGTATCATGCCGATATGTTACATGTAACTTAAATGACCGGAGATAAGTCGCAAGTAACTAACATCGGCTCAGATATGTTACAAGTAACTTGTTTTCGGCCTTTTATGTTACAAGTAACTTGTTTTCATTTTTCTGAGTATGCCTGCCCGCTCACCTCGTAAACACACGCCCCTGACCCGGTAGTTCTATGTCTGCCCCATCACCCGTTGATATGCTCCGGCATGGATTTATGTCGGCCCGCTGACCCCGTAAAGCCATGCTCCTCAGCCGGAAATATGCATGCCCGCCCGCTCAACGTTAAGACGTTCCGTCCCCAAAATAAGTCCGCCCGCTCAGCCGGGGAGCCTATGCACTTCTCTGCCCCCCTAAGCAGGTGTTACTGAGAAGATGACCTTATCGTACCGTGCGTCATAACTGAACTGAAAGAAGAAAACGAGAAAAAAAAGAAAACTGAAAGAAGACCCTATATTCTTGTTCAGCGCCCTCATCAACCCATCTGCACGACATTTGACCAAGAGATTTGTCCGACCTCTGGTGTCTAATGGAGGGATGTGGAACATTCCGGCACCGGAAACCAAAAAGATTATCTTTGCCTAAAGGTGGTCCGTGTCCTAAGAGATATTTAAGGCGCTGAACGCGAATAAAGGCAGGGCACGCGATAAAAACGGTTTTTGAGCTCTCTTCATAAGAATGTAGATTTGGTCGTCACAAAAGTGAAAATAAGTGGAAACCCCTGGAATTTTGCTTAAATAAAACTCTTAAAAACAAGGTATAACGGTTAATTACAGGTGTGGGCTGGCCCCGCTAATTAACGAGATTTTCATTCAAGCTTGTTTATCCGCATTTCAAAAGCAGTGTTCACGATAAGAAATAGGTTTCATTTTCCACTAGGAACAGATAGTGGAGGGGCCTGCTGTAACGTTGACGTCGAAAGAACGCATGAAAACGAGCCAGGAAAAGCTTCAAAAGAGCCAGAAGTTGTCTCTTCGAGCGCAAGGCAAACCCCAAAAGCGCAACACACGACCACCCACGTGAAAAAATGAATGCTCGAGATCGTGAGAAGAGCGATGATTTCCAATCATTAGCCCCGTTCTTTCCTCCATTCTCAACGTCTCTCTTTACTCAGATCAGCTTGCACACACCGACTGCAAAAAACGAAAGTTAGAAACCTCGGACCACTCGTCTACAATTCTTCTCTAGCTGAATTTTGAGGGGTCATAACTCCGTTTCCAGGGGGTCTTGACGATTCCAGGGACATCATTGAAATCAGCATGGGACCGTTTTCAAGATAGGCGGAAAAACAGAAAAACCACTTCTGTCGTGAACACTGCCTTTAAGGAGTCCGAATCTTGTTTTAGAGAACAGATTGAGGTGGGTTACGGTGGGATTAACGATTTTAGAGAACAGATTGAGGTGGGTTACGGTGGGATTAACGATAAGTGATTAGTGTAACCCGTAAATAAGCGCCTATAGCTCCGTTAAGAGAAACGTAGCGCAGCTATAAAGATCAAGTTTGCATTTTTTTTTCAAAAATTGATCCTGAAAATTACACTTCGACACTTTCAGTGAGCGACCTCCTCTTGTAAGATCGTTATAATACCCTTTCAGGCTTCCATTCTAAGAAGGCAACAGCCAGATTGAAGAGGATCCCCTTGTCTTGTTCCATACAATTTGGCCGCGATTAATAAATAAACAATAAAACGTTTATCGGTTACTGGGTTATAAAAACGATTCGGTTATCGGATTTGGAAAGATACACCGATATTGGAGAGTTAGAGAGTTCACACTAATTCTCACACCAATTCATGCAGATGAGAAGTTAATATGATACACGATATCAAGGCGAAGGATTAGGACTATTAAAACGGGTTGGGTGGAGTGGGAGCGCATGGTGGCAAAGGGCAGTGGGGGGCCAACACTGCGAGCCGAGTAAGGTAATAAACGGCTCCGTGTACCAACTTCGTAGGCCCGCCAATACCACCAAGACCCACGTGTCTGCAGCTTTTGGTTTCGTAGTAAAGAGTCTCATTGATTAGAAACAAGTCAGAAACGCTTGATGGACGTGACACTATCACGTTTCAAGGTCCAACCCAGAGAAATGAGGTCCATCGACAGAAACAAAAAAAATCTTCTTTCGACTTGCGCGTCCACCACTCGTTATTGGGTACCACTCCTACCTTCGAATGATTCCTTGGCATTGCACGACCCTTCCATGAATCGGATAATTTCAGAAATTCTCTTTGACCTTTTGATGTGTAATATGGGCCACACATTGTACTGTTCACTTTCCTTAGTGGATCGGTTATGTTTTTCAACTCCCAGACGCTAATATTTCTTGTTAAGATGGCAAACTGCGAGCTTCGCACAAGGATAATGGAGCCGAGAGAAGTTTCTTCGGGACAGGACTTTAGTATTCATGTTGACATTTTTTGTTTAAAAGTTGTTTCAGTGATGTTTCTCGAATGTTAGTCAGTTAACCGTCATTCATCTATTTAATGAAGTAATTAGCGCGACTTCTGTTTCACAAAGGCCAAGTATAACCCCCGAGCAAAAAGCTTTGAGCTAATCACTAATTCCCATCTATTTCCCCACTCGAGGCTTCATTGCGCATTCAAAATTTTAGATTTTGAAGCATCTGTCTAGTACTACTTACACAGTTTACCGCAATTTATAAAGGACATGGTGCGGTTGCGGTCACACACTAAAACTACGGTGGAAAAGATGGCTCTTTGCCGGATTTCATTATCGATCGACAGCACAGCTGTTTTACTGGTGAGCTAGGGTTTTTCGTTTTCTTCTATTTTTCCGGCATTATTTTTGTTGCTGACTGTTTAAATATTGCGAATAGGGGCTATAGTTAGTGCGTGAGTGAAATTATCCATTTGTTCGGGCTTCGAAGTTTCTTTTTTTCAAAATTCTGTTTTACAACCGAAAAAACGGCAAGTTCATCTCGTAAACTGAAAGAAGCCCCTACACGTAATATCATAAGAGTTAGAAACAAAAATGAAGCTGAAAGTAGCGTGAATAAAAAAGTAAAACCGTAATTCATCCAGAAAATCCGCTGTGCTGTCGATCGATAATGAAATCTGGCAAAATGCCGGGTTTTCCACTGTAGTTTGAGTGTGTGTCCACTATTGCGCCATCTCCTTTTAATATTGCGGCAAACTGTAATTAGGGTGTAATTCTTTGCAAAGGGCCGGATTGTAATTACAACATCCCTGTTTAGAGGAAGCAAAAATCTTTCTGTTCAGTAATCACAAAGATTTTTGCTTCCTAGCTTTCTGTAAGGGACCGAAGATCTACTACCATTCAAACCAGGTACGTCGTAAAGAAGCACCAAAAAAAGGCTGATAAAGAACACTCCAGACTGCGAAACAGTTCTATCTATATCTTCAAACGAATTCTGATGATGGATTGTCGACAAGTGTGAAGGCTATCTGCCTATCAAATCATGTTCACCTTTTATCCAAGAATCGTATTCAGTATAGCGAGGACCGAATATTCGAGTTCGAATAAATATTCGCAATTTTTGAACGATTTTTTATTCGTACATTCGAATATTCGGACGTTATTCAAGTTCGTCTACTCGCAAAAGATGAATATTCGAACGTTATTCGGATTCGACTGTTCGCAAAAGGTGAATATTCGAAAATTATTCGAATTCGACTATCTGCAAAGGAAGAATTCCTGAAAGTCTAGGTTCCTGGCAAAAGTTAAGATTTGGCATGGTCATAAAAATATACTCAGTTGAAAAGGGAAAATAAAGAAAAATGAAAAAAGGTTCTGAAATATTCCTGAGAACGATTTGGCGTAGAATAATTTGATTTTTGGGAAATGTAGTGAAATAGTTGAAAGTGTGATTTGGCAGTCGAGTTTGAACCAACTATTGATAAGAGTTGTGCAAAACGAGAGATCGCCTTGTCTGTGCTTGTCCGTAGAACATATCAAAGCGAAATCACGCGTGAAATGGGAAGCATCAAAACTTTTTCGGGAGGTGTAATGCGGCGGTCTTCACGTATTAGGTGAAGTAAAATCAACACGCGTGATTTCGCTTTGATATGTTCTACGGATAAGCACAGACAAGGCGATCTCTCGCTTTGCACAACTCTTATCAATAGTTGGTTCAAACTCGACTGCCAAATCACACTTTCAACTATTTCACTACATTTCCCAAAAATCAAATTATTCTACGCCAAATCGTTCTCAGGAATATTTCAAAACTTTTTTTCATTTTTCTTTATTTTCCCTTTTTAACTGAGTATATTTCTATGGCCATGCCAAATCTTTACTTTTGCCAGGAACCTAAACTTTCAGGAATTTCATTTATTTTTCCTAAAGGTTTCCTTTCTAACATGATTTATGCCTGGTGGTGTTAGATGAAAGTAAACCCACCGATGTCCTGCACACTCCTTCTGATGTCCTGCACCCTTTCACTGATGTCCTACACACTTTCTATGAGATGCTGCACACTCCCACTAATGTCCTGCACCCTTCCACTGATGTCATACACACTTTCTCTGAGGTGCTGCACACTCCCACTATAGTCCTGCACGCTCCCAGTCCTGCGCACATTCTGTTACACCTTGCACACTCCCACTGATGTCCTGCACACTTTCTACGGCGTTTTGCGTACACCCAGTTAGGTCACAAGCACGCTCATGCCGATCATTTTTCCGCACGGCTACCGTAACCCACCTTCAAAAATTTTCTGAGTGTCAGCTTGGATATGAGCACATCGTGATAGCCAACAAACGTGTTTGCACAATTTCGACCTCCTCAGCCACTTGCCGGCGGCTTCTAGAGAACGGTGTGTGAATGAATGCATACCGCTCCTCTGCCCTTTTATACCCCGCATGTTATGAGCGTGTGTTATCGTTCGTTATCATGTTTTGCTCAAGAATGGTTACGGTAGCCCTGCGGAAAAAATGATCAGCATGGGCGTGCTTCTATTTGGGTCCCGCCTACTTTCTACGGCGTCCGGCGCACTCTCATTTGGGTCCCGTACACTTTCCACGGCGTTCTGCGCACGCCCATTTGGGTCCCGCACGCTTTCTACGGCGTCCGGCGCACTCCCACTTGGGTCCCTCACGCTTTCTACGGCGTTCTGCGCAAACCCATTTGAGTCCCACAAACTTTCTACGGCGTTCTGCGCACACCCATTTGGGTCCCGCACACTTTCTACGGCGTCCGGCGCACACCCATTTGGGTCCCACACACTTTCTACGACGTTCTGCGCACACCCATTTGGGTCCTGCACACTTTCTACGGCGTCCGGCGCACTCCCACTTAGGTCCCTCACGCTTTCTACGGCGTGTGGCGCACTCTCATTTGGGTCCCGCACACTTTCTACGGCGTCTTGCGCACTTTCACTTTGTCACCGCACACTTTCTACGGCGTCCGGCGCACACCCATTTGGGTCCCGCACACTTTGTACGGCGTCCGGCGCACTCTCATTTGGGTTCCACACATTTTCTACGGCGTTCTGCGCACGCCCATTTCTGTCTCGCACGCTTTCTACGGCGTCCGGCGCACTCCCACTTGGGTCCCGCACGCTTTCTACGGCGTGTGGCGCACTCTCATTTGGGTCCCGCACACTTTCTACGGCGTCCGGCGCACTCCCACTTGAGTCCCGCACACTTCCTAGGGCGTCCGGCGCACTCCCACTTGGGCCCCGCACACTTTCTACGGTGTCCGCCGCTCTCTCATTTGGGTCCCACACCCTTACTACGGCGTTCTGCGCACACCCATTTGGGTCCCGCACACTTTGTACGGCGTTCGGCGCACTCTCATTTGGGTTCCACAAACTTTCTAGGGCGTTCTGCGCACACCCATTTGGGTCCCGCACACTTTCTACGGCGTCCGGCCCACTCTCATTTGGGTCCCACACATTTTCTAGGGCGTTCTGCGCACACCCATTTGGGTCCCGCACACTTTCTGCGGCGTCCGGCCCACTCTCATTTGGGTCCCACACATTTTCTAGGGCGTTCTGCGCACACTCATTTGGGTGTTGCACACTTTCTACGGCATCCGGCGCACTCCCACTTGGGTCCCGCACACTTTCTACGGCGTTCTGCGCAAACCCATTTGAGTCCCACACACTTTCTACGGCGTTCTGCGCACACCCATTTAGGTCCCACACTTTCTACGGCGTCTTTCGCACTCCTGCTGGGGTCCCGCACACTATCTACGGCTTTCTGTGGCGCACTTCTGAGTCACACCGTGCGGCGTTCCAAAAAGTACTTCCGAGATCCTGCCGTATTGATTGAAGCGTTGCCCCGTCAAATCCTGAGCAAAAGCCTATCAGTAACGGTGTTCATTTCATTAGTTCATTTTTACGAATAAGTAAACGTCCGATGGTTTATAATAACATGTTTACGTGTTTTTGTCTTTCTTGTCCCTCAATTTGGAGGTTCCGCAAAAATTGGACATCCAACTACAAATTTTGACAGGAGCTAAGTGCAAACAAATCCAGCTCCTGGCCAAAAATGAGCTCTCTAGCTCAACGATAAGTGATCCAACAAGATCGTGAACGCCAACTGAAAAAAGAAAAGGAGATGAACATTTTTTTCGACCAAAATGACGTGGTTTTGACACTTTTTCTCGAATCTCAGGTTACCATTCCGGACCATTTTTTGAACAGTCATTCACCTTTCTAAAGTGTATCAAATGGAAAAAGAACGGTCTTCCTACGTTCACTGTGGACCCTGATGCTGAGATCAGGGGGTTGCGCGATGGCGAATCAAAGCCAAATCTGGTGAGCGCTTCGCGCTCACCACAATATTCAAATATTATTTGAATTTGACTATTCGGAAATGGTGAATATTCGAACATTAATCGAATTCGACTATTCGCAAATGGTGAATATTCTAACGTGATTCGAATTTGAATACTCGAGCTGGTTCAACAAAAATTATGAAAATTAGCTCTAATATATTAAGAAATCGACACACTTTTCAAAACTGAACCCATTTTCTCCACTACTCCACTGTTTCTTTCTTTCAAATGCGAGAGCTGAATTTTCCTGCCCACACTTCATCTGAGTAGGCTACTAAGGCTATTCTAAAAGGGGAGCCGCATGGAAATCGCACTTGGTCAAGCCCATTTTCCCATGCCGCCGCGCAGCTATAACACGAACCCCGGGTTTTCCTTCCCTTACAAAATCGTTGCGGCGCTGAAAAATAGGGGTGGCCAAGTGGCCGCGATGGCAACCTTTGGGGGTGCTAAACACTGGTTTGACATCGTTTCCGGTGTTAGGCCATTGGTATACCTCCCTGTCGCTGCAGCGACAGGTTTCGACAACTATCACTCATCGTGTCGGGACCAGGACCGGCGCTATGGCAGGGTCGGCCGCGAAATCAGTTTGCGTGCGCTCGTCGCGGAAAGAGGTCGCTGAGGGGTGTTACAGTTATCAGTAACGTAACCCTGGTATACTCCATCGCCGCAGCGACGGGCTGTCGCCGGCTTCCCTGGACTCCACAGATTCATCTATTTTACGCTCTTTTCTGTGATTTTTGGCATAGCATGGACAGTATAGTGACATGAAATGACATTATTGTTTTATACGTTTCGGTTTAGTTGTTCACCTGCAGTTTTTTCATGGACTATATCGCAAGTCGACGTATTTTACCTCCTCCATGACAAGCTAGATTTTTTTGGCTTCCCCATTTCACCATTTCGTCATATGCACTTTGACCGAACTATTCCACACTGTACAATTAGAAATGTCACGAGATTCTAAATAGACTGTGATGGCATGACCATTATCGATTTTTTGTGTATATTGTGCAGATGCGCATGTGCAGAAATTTCAGTACGCAAAAGCGCGTGGAGTTCAAAGCGGCGGCGACGACTCCGTCGCCTTGTCATTGCATATAGCTACGCCCGTTTGTCCGCGCCGCAACGATTTCGCAAGGGGAGGAAACCCGGATTGGTGTTATAATTGCGCGGAAATTGAGCGTGTCCTAGTGGAATGGCAATTGGTAACCCTTCCCCCTACTGGCGATAGCACCGATTTGGCTGAAGCTTTGCCAGAAGGCTTTTTTTGAGCTGTGGATTAGGAATCTCTCATCGTTTTTGCGATTTTCGAAGGATTGATGGGAATTAAGAGTAGGTTCTTTGCCATTCTCTGAAAATTTTTGCACCGCTATGGCATCGTAATAACCCACATGTGGCCGGGCCGGCCACATGTGGCTTATTTCGATGCCACATGTGGCTTATTACGATGCCACATGTGGGTTTTTCTGATGGTTCGCACCACGGTCTCCGTGTGCGGGACCTCCCCCCCTAGTCATAGGGACCATCCCCTCAGCTGCTAAAAATTATTCTTCGGCTTTTTAGTGATCTTTCAAAGGTGACTCGAAGTCACCTTCCAGGATCGGCCTCGAAATGCCGAGTGAGCATTCGGTGAGATGGGGCGCCTTTTATACCCTTCGGTTTGTTTACACTGAGGATGATACTAATACCAGAAAAGAACTCAATTCTCAACAAGTTTTAAACTGTAACGCCGTAGCGATGCTATTTCGCGAAACCGCATGATTTCCTATGCCATAGCGATTTTATTTCGCGAAGGAGCTGCATTCCAATGCCAAAACGATGCTATTTCAATAAGGAGCTGCATTTCAATGCCATAGCGATGCAATTGGCACCTGCTCGTTGGTGCCCCTGCTTCTACTGAACCCAGCAGACGTTTGAGTGTACACAGGGAACGTTCGAGCGATATAGCGTGCACAACTATATCGCGAAAGTATCCCGCACATTGCATAAAGGTGTCGCCGTCCGGCAATAACTATAGGCCTCTGGTCCATAACACCTTAGGATCCGTACCTAGGGAGTCATGGAGTCTTTGGCCACAAGCCACAATTTCGCCACCCTGAACTGTCGATCGCTGTCGAGTGATATCCAAAAAACTGCGCTATCCAGACTTCTGAGCTATTTCCATGCACCGTTTGCTGCTTTGCAGGAAACCCGCCTCAAGGATAGATCCGTCATCAGCGTCGGAGAGTACACCATCTACTGCGGTAACGCTGACGATAGGAGAGTGGGAGGCTGTGCAATAGCTGTAAGGAAGGATTTCAATGGTATGGTCAAGGAGTTCGGCTCAACGTCGTGTCGGAATGCATTCGTACGACTGCGGGATCACAGAGGATTCAATCTGTGGATAGTGAGTGCTCATGCGCCCACTGAAACCGCTGAAGACAATTCGAAGGATGCGTTTTATGAGGAACTCAATACGTTGCTGGCCAGGATACCTTGTCAACATGCTGTTGTCGTGGGGATTGACGCAAATGCGAAGATGGGACTTGATCAGGAATCCGAAGTACTCGGTAAATGGTTCTACCCAGTGGAGCAAACATCGGACAATGGCTACCGCCTTGTCGACTTTTGTGAACGCAGTGGTCTGATTTCTGAAAGTTGGGCTCCGCAGAAAAGGTCAAGGATTTGGCATTGCTCTAAAATGTAGTGAAATTGTTTCATTAGATTTGGCTATCGAACAGATTTTCTAAATGTAGTGAAATAGTTGAATCGATTTGGCTGTTGTTGGTATATGAAGATAACATAATCATTAAATGTAGTGAAATTGTTGCAAACGGATTTGGCAGGAGCTCTATGAATTATCACAGTCAAATCACGCGTCAGAAGGTCCTCTGGCGAGCGAATGAAGACAAAAAGAAAAAATAATAAACCTCAGTCAACAATGCTGAACGAAACGTGGCCTTATGGGCTAGAAATAAGGTTTCCGAATGCTATTCTGCCTCTTCAGTGTAGTTTCCACTAAGGTACCAGATCTTCCCTCACTGATTAGATAAAAATCACGAAAACGAAATGTAACACAATTTATTAGCTACTGACGCTATGTCTTCGTGTCCTCAACGCTTTCACGATTCACATTGTATGGAAACGTTTTTGCTGCTAGACTTATTCTTGTTCTCATTTGGTTCAATATGCGCTCCAAGAAAAACCCCTTCTGACGCGTGATTTGACTGTGATAATTCATAGAGCTCCTGCCAAATCCGTTTGCAACAATTTCACTACATTTAATGATTATGTTATCTTCATATACCAACAACAGCCAAATCGATTCAACTATTTCACTACATTTAGAAAATCTGTTCGATAGCCAAATCTAATGAAACAATTTCACTACATTTTAGAGCAATGCCAAATCCTTGACCTTTTTCTGCAGAGCCCAACTTTCAGAAATTTCACAACTTTTTCAAGGGTTTCCTTCTAAAACATCGTCAATCTCTAAAAAGTCAAGTTGTTGTTTTTTTTTCGAAAACATAGTGGTAGAAATGAAGAAACAACCGCTCCGCTGCTGAAACTGCATGATAATAGTTGCAACGCGGCTTCCTACAAATAGATGCAAGGCATATACTTTTTGAATTTAAAAGTCGAAAAATGAAGAAATCAGCTTCAAAATGACCCAATCGTACAGGTTCTAGGCACTATTCTAGACGGGGGGGGGATCACCCACCATTCAAGACAGAAATGAAATGAACGGCTAATTGGTGAGGCTACCAGTCGAAGTATTTCCGCAGAGCTCTAATAAAAACAATGATTGATAGCGCAGTATCAGCCTCTTTTATCAGAGTTTTTCATCATTTCTATGAGTAAATCTTGGGTGGCCCCACCACGTCTAGGATATACCCAGGGTCAGCCGCTCTAGCCAAAATTCCCCGGTTCATGCTGATGTGGCTCGTCTGCGCCGGCCCATATCTCTGTTTCGGAAAAGGAACGATAGTTAAAGGCAGTGTTCACGATGAATATCGGACTCGAGTTCGACCCAAAAATGGGATTGTTTTGTCGTGAGGTAACTAATAGTGAAGAAACAGCGAAGAAAAACGTCCAGAATAAGTCAAAATAACGGCTTTAATTCAGGGCGTGGACGAGAATCATGGGCCCTGCTGATTTCGTCAAGCGCGCGCTAATCGCGAAATCTGCGCGAATCGGTAATGCTAATTGCGGCAGAGTTGCTTGGCAATTTGCCATCGAAACGCGTGCGGCGCCACAAGCTCGTCCGATCGGGGGCGGACCGGGATAGGTAGGCGCATCGGGAGAGCTTTCAAAGCCGTTTGTATTCATTTCTGGCCAGTTTTCGTTGCCTTCTTAGACCCTATCCTCTACAGCACCTGCCAACTTAGAGTTTCACACCGAGACCTCGAGAACGAGATTTGTCGTGAACACTGCCTTTACGTGCGCCAGAAGAGGGCTACCGTAATCTTAGGAATAATGTTATTCGGCTCTCGTAAACAAATTGATGATACAAAATTGACCAAGGGTAAAGTATAAAGAAGTGAAGAGCGGTGTGTCTTGATTCACACACCGTCCTGCTCCAGAGGTCAGCAGTTGAGGATCTGCATGGACTACAAAGCAGGAAAACATCACCACCTGTAGGGAAGATGAAGCGAATTCTAAGTCAGAACTTAGAAAATTTTAGAGCTAACTCGAGTGAGATTACGGTAGCCCTGTTCTGGCGGACTTAACTATCGTTCTTGTAGATTCGGATGCCTGGCTTGCATACGGTGTCCTGAGCATTAAACTGAGGTCCTGCACACTCCTACTGAGATCCAGCACACATTCCATGAAGTCCTGCTCATCCTTACAGGGGTCTTGCACACGTTTCATGATGTCCTGCACACTCCTACTGATGTTCTGCACACATTCCACGAAGTTCTGCTCATCCTTACAGGGGTCTTGCACACGTTTCATGATGTCCTGCACACTCCTACTAAGATCCTGCACACATTCCTTGATGTCCAGCACACCCCTATTGGGGTCCTGCACACGTTCTATGATGTCCTGCACAATTTTACTAAGGTCCTACACACATTCCATGACGTCCTGCTAATCCCTACTGGGGTCCTGCACACGCTTCATGATGTCCTGCACACTCCTACTGATGTCCTGCACACATTCCATGAAGTCCTGCTCATCCTTACAGGGTGTTGCACACGTTTCATGATGTCCTGCACACTCCTACTAAGGTCCTGCACACACATTCTACGACGTCCTGCACACCCCCTACTGGGGTCCTGCACAGGTCCCATGATGTCCCTGCACACTCCTACTGAGGTTCTGCACACATTCTACGACGTCCTGCACACCCCTACTGGGGTCCTGCACAGGTCCCATGATGTCCTGCAAACTCCTACTGAGTGTTCTGCACACATTCTACGACGTGCTGCACACCCTACTGGGGTCCTGCACAGGTCCCATGATATCCTGCACACTCCTACTGAGGTTCTGGCACACATTCTACGACGTCCTGCACACCCCTACTGGGGTCCTGCACAGGTCCCATGATGTCCTGCACACTCCTACTGAGGTCTCTGCACACATTCTACGACGTCCTGCACACCCTACTGGGGTCCTGCACAGGTCCCATGATGTCCTGCACACTCCTACTGAGGTTCTGCACACATTCTACGACGTCCTGCACACCCCTACTGGGGTCCTGCACAGGTCCCATGATGTCCTGCACACTCCTACTGGAGGTTCTGCACACATTATACGACTTCCTGCACACCCTTCTGGGGTCCTGCACAGGTCCCATGATGTCCTGCACACTCCTACTGAGGTTCTGCACACATTCTACGACGTCCTGCACACCCTTCTGGGGTCATGCACATGTCCCATGATGTCCTGCATACTCCTACTAAGGTCCTGCACACTCCCACTGGAGGTTCTGCACACATTCCTACGACGTCCTGCACACCCCTACTGGGGTCCTGCACAGGTCCCATGATGTCCTGCACACTCCTACCGAGGTTCTGCACACATTCTACGACGTCCTGCACACCCCCTACTGGGGTCCTGCACAGGTCCCATGATGTCCTGCAAACTCCTACCGAGTGTTCTGCACACATTCTACGACGTGCTGCACACCCCTACTGGGGTCCTGCACAGGTCCCATGATGTCCTGCACACTCCTACCGAGGTTCTGCACACATTCTACGACGTCCTGCACACCCCTACTGGGGTCCTGCACAGGTCCCATGATGTCCTGCACACTCCTACCGAGGTCTCTGCACACATTCTACGACGTCCTGCACACTCCTACTGGGGTCCTGCACAGGTCCCATGATGTCCTGCACACCCCTACCTGAGTGTTCTGGGCACATTCTACGACGTCCTGCACACCCCTACTGGGGTCCTGCACAGGTCCCATGATGTCCTGCACACTCCTACTGAGTGTTCTGCACACATTCTACGACTTCCTGCACACCCCCTTCTGGGGTCCTGCACAGGTCCCATGATGTCCTGCACACTCCTACTGAGGTTCTGCACACATTCTACGACGTCCTGCACACCCCTTCTGGGGTCAAGTGCACATGTCCCATGATGTCCTGCATACTCCTACTAAGGTCCTGCACACTCCCACTGAGGTTCTGCACACATTCTACGACGTCCTGCACACCCCCTACTGGGGTCCTTCACAGGTCCCATGATGTCCTGCACACTCCTACTAAGGTCTTGCACACTGTTCCATAATGTCCTGCAGACTCCTACTGAGGTCCTGCACACCCCTACTGGGGTCCTGCACAGGTCCCATGATGTCTCTGCACACTCCTACTAAGGTCCTGCACACTCCTACTGGAGTGTCCTGCTCACATTCTACGACGTCCTGCACACTCCCTACTGGGGTCCTGCGCGGAGTCCCATAATGTCCTGCACACTCCTACTGGAGGTCCTGCACACTCCTACTGGGGTCCTGCACAGGTCCCATGATGTCCTGCACACTCCTACTGGGGTCCTGCACAGGGCCCATGATGTCCCTGCACACTCCTACTAAGGTCCTGCACACTCCTACTGAGGTCCTGCACACATTCTTACGACGACCTGCACACCCCTACTGGAGTCCTGCACAGGCCCATGATGTCCTGCACACTCCTACTGGAGGTCCTGCCCAGGTCCCATAATGTCCTGCACACTCCTACTCAGGTCCTGCACACCCCTACTGGGGTCCTGCACAGGTCCCATGATGTCCTGCACACTCCTACTAAGGTTCTGCACACATTCTACGACGTCCTGCACACTCCTACTGGGGTCCTGCACATGTCCCATGATGTCCTGCATACTCCTACTAAGGTCCTGCACACTCCCACTGAGGTTCTGCACACATTCTACGACGTCCTGCACACCCCTACTGGGGTCCTGCACAGGTCCCATGATGTCCTGCACACTCCTACTAAGGTCTTGCACACGTTCCATAATGTCCTGCAGACTCCTACTGAGGTCCTGCACACCCCTACTGGGGTCCTGCACACATTCCATGAAGTCCTGCTCATCCTTACAGGGTGTCTTGCACACGTTTCATGATGTCGTGCACACTCCTACAAAGGTCTTGCACACATTCTACGACGTCCTGCACACCCCTACTGGGGTCCTGCACAGGTCCCATGATGTCCTGCACACTCCTACTGAGGTTCTGCACACATTCTACGACGTCCTGCACACCCCTACTGGGGTCCTGCACAGGTCCCATGATGTCCTGCAAACTCCTACTGAGGTTCTGCACACATTCTACGACGTGCTGCACACCCCTACTGGGGTCCTGCACAGGTCCCATGATATCCTGCACACTCCTACTGAGGTTCTGCACACATTCTACGACGTCCTGCACACCCCTACTGGGGTCCTGCACAGGTCCCATGATGTCCTGCACACTCCTACTGAGGTTCTGCACACATTCTACGACGTCCTGCACACTCCTACTGGGGTCCTGCACAGGTCCCATGATGTCCTGCACACTCCTACTGAGGTTCTGCACACATTCTACGACGTCCTGCACACCCCTACTGGGGTCCTGCACAGGTCCCATGATGTCCTGCACACTCCTACTGAGGTTCTGCACACATTATACGACTTCCTGCACACCCCTTCTGGGGTCCTGCACAGGTCCCATGATGTCCTGCACACTCCTACTGAGGTTCTGCACACATTCTACGACGTCCTGCACACCCCTTCTGGGGTCATGCACATGTCCCATGATGTCCTGCATACTCCTACTAAGGTCCTGCACACTCCCACTGAGGTTCTGCACACATTCTACGACGTCCTGCACACCCCTACTGGGGTCCTGCACAGGTCCCATGATGTCCTGCACACTCCTACTGAGGTTCTGCACACATTCTACGACGTCCTGCACACCCCTACTGGGGTCCTGCACAGGTCCCATGATGTCCTGCAAACTCCTACCGAGGTTCTGCACACATTCTACGACGTGCTGCACACCCCTACTGGGGTCCTGCACAGGTCCCATGATGTCCTGCACACTCCTACTGAGGTTCTGCACACATTCTACGACGTCCTGCACACCCCTACTGGGGTCCTGCACAGGTCCCATGATGTCCTGCACACTCCTACTGAGGTTCTGCACACATTCTACGACGTCCTGCACACTCCTACTGGGGTCCTGCACAGGTCCCATGATGTCCTGCACACTCCTACTGAGGTTCTGCACACATTCTACGACGTCCTGCACACCCCTACTGGGGTCCTGCACAGGTCCCATGATGTCCTGCACACTCCTACTGAGGTTCTGCACACATTCTACGACTTCCTGCACACCCCTTCTGGGGTCCTGCACAGGTCCCATGATGTCCTGCACACTCCTACTGAGGTTCTGCACACATTCTACGACGTCCTGCACACCCCTTCTGGGGTCATGCACATGTCCCATGATGTCCTGCATACTCCTACTAAGGTCCTGCACACTCCCACCGGAGGTTCTGCACAACATCTCTACGACGTCCTGCACACCCCTACTGGGGTCCTTCCCAGTTCCCATGATGTCCTGCACACCCCTAGTAAGGTCTTGCACACGTTCCATAATGTCCTGCAGACTCCTACTGAGGTCCTGCACACCCCTACTGGGGTCCTGCACAGGTCCCATGATGTCTTGCACACTCCTACTAAGGTCCTGCACACTCCTACTGAGGTCCTGCTGCACACATTCTACGACGTCCTGCACACCCCTACTGGGGTCCTGCACAGGTCCCATGATGTCCTGCACACTCCTACTGAGGTCCTGCACACTCCTACTGAGGTTCTGCACACATTCTACGACGTCCTGCACACTCCTACTGGGGTCCTGCACAGGTTCCATGATGTCCTGCACACTCCTACTGAGGTTCTGCACACATTCTACGACGTCCTGCACACCCCTACTGGGGTCCTGCACAGGTCCCATGATGTCCTGCACACTCCTACTGAGGTTCTGCACACATTCTACGACGTCCTGCACACCCCTTTCTGGGGTCCTGCACAGGTCCCATGATGTCCTGCACACTCCCTACTGGAGTGTTCTGCACACATTCTACGACTTCCTGCACACCCTTCTGGGGTCCTGCACAGGTCCCATGATGTCCTGCACACTCCTACTGAGTGTTCTGCACACATTCTACGACGTCCTGCACACCCCTTCTGGGGGTCATGCACATGTCCCATGATGTCCTGGGCATACCCTACTAAGGTCCTGCACACTCCCACTGAGGTTCTGCACACATCTCTACGACGTCCTGCACACTCCCTACTGGGGTCCTTCACAGGTCCCATGATGTCCTGCACACTCCTACTAGAGGTCTTGCACACGTTCCATAATGTCCTGCAGACTCCTACTGAGGTCCTGCACACCCTACTGGGGTCCTGCACAGGTCCCATGATGTCTTGCACACTCCTACCATGGGGTCCTGCACACCCTACTGGGAGGTCCTCATTCTGCTCACATTCCTACGACGTCCCGCACACCCCTACTGGGGTCCTGCACGTGTCCCATAATGTCCTGCACACTCCTACTGGGAGGTCCTGCACACCCTTACTGGGGTCCTGCACAGGTCCCATGATGTCCTGCACACTCCCTACTGGGGTCCTGCACAGGGCCCATGATGTCCTGCACACCCTACCAAGGTCCTGCACACTCCACCTGGAGTGTCCTGCACACACTCCACGACGACCTGCACACTCTTACTGGAGTCCTGCATACAGGCCCATGATGTCCTGCACACTCCTACTAGGTCCTGCACAGGTACTCATAATGTCCTGCACACTCCTACCAGGTCCTGCACACCCTCAGTCCTGCACAGGTCCATGATGTCCTGCACAACCCTACCAAGGGCCTCCGACGTCCTGCACACCCCCCTGGGGTCATGCACAGGTCCCATGATGTCCCTTCTACCCCTAAGGTCCTGCACACCCCACCGAGGTTCTGCACACATCTTCACGACGTCCTGCACACTCCCTACTGGGGGGGTCCTGCACAGGTCCCATGATGTCCTGCACACTCCTACTGAGGTCTTGCACACGTTCCATAATGTCCTGCAGACTCCTACTGACGTCCTGCACACCCTACTGGGGTCCTGCACAGGTCCCATGATGTCCTGCAAACTCCTACCGAGGTTCTGCACACACATCTCTACGACGTGCTGCACACCCCTACTGGGGTCCTGCACAGGTCCCATGATGTCCTGCACACTCCTCACTGAGGTTCTGCACACATTCTACGACGTCCTGCACACCCCTACTGGGGTCCTGCACAGGTCCCATGATGTCCTGCACACTCCTACTGAGGTTCTGCACACATTCTACGACGTCCTGCACACTCCTACTGGGGTCCTGCACAGGTCCCATGATGGCCTGCACACTCCCACTCAGCTTCTGCACACATTCTACGACGTCCTGCACACCCCTACTGAGGTCCTGCACAGGTCCCATGATGTCCTGCACACTCCTGCTGAGGTTCTGCACACATTCTACGACTTCCTGCACACCCCTTCTGGGGTCCTGCACAGGTCTTATGATGTCCTGCACACTCCTACTGAGGTTCTGCACACATTCTACGACGTCCTGCACACCCCTTCTGGGGTCATGCACATGTCCCATGATGTCCTGCATACTCCTACTAAGGTCCTGCACACTCCCACTGAGGTTCTGCACACATTCTACGACGTCCTGCACACCCCTTACTGGGGTCCTTCACAGGTCCCCATGATGTCCTGCACACTCCTACTAAGGCCTTGCACACGTTCCATAATGTCCTGCAGACTCCTACTGAGGTCCTGCACACCCCTACTGGGGTCCTGCACAGGTCCCATGATGTCTTGCACACTCCTACTAAGGCCCTGCACACTCCTACTGAGGTCCTGCTCACATTCTACGACGTCCTGCACACCCCTACTGGGGTCCTGCGCGGGTCCCATAATGTCCTGCACACTCCTACTGAGGTCCTGCACACCCCTACTGGGGTCCTGCACAGGTCCCATGATGTCCTGCACACTCCTACTGGGGTCCTGCACAGGGCCCATGATGTCCTGCACACTCCTACTAAGGTCCTGCACACTCCTACTGAGGTCCTGCACACATTCTACGACGACCTGCACACCCCTACTGGAGTCCTGCACAGGCCCATGATGTCCTGCACACTCCTACTGAGGTCCTGCACAGGTACCATAATGTCCTGCACACTCCTACTGAGGTCCTGCACACCCCTACTGGGGTCCTGCACAGGTCCTATGATGTCCTGCACACTCCTACTAAGGTTCTGCACACATTCTACGACGTCCTGCACACCCCTTCTGGGGTCATGCACATGTCCCATGATGTCCTGCATACTCCTACTAAGGTCCTGCACACTCCCACTGAGGTTCTGCACACATTCTACGACGTCCTGCACACCCCTACTGGGGTCCTGCACAGGTCGCATGATGTCCTGCACACTCCTACTAAGGTCTTGCACACGTTCCATAATGTCCTGCAGACTCCTACTGAGGTCCTGCACACCCCTACTGGGGTCCTGCACAGGTCCTATGATGTCCTGCACACTCCTACTAAGGTCCTGCACACATTCTACGACGTCCTGCACACCCCTACTGGGGTGCGGCACACGGCCCATGATCTCCTGCCCACTCTTACTAAGGTCTTGCACACGTCCCATGATGTCCTGCCCACTCCTACTACGGTCCTGCACACGCTTCCATGATGTCCTGCACACTCCTACTGATGTCCTGCACACTCTCTACTGGGAGGTCCTGCACACATTCTACGACGACCTGCACACCCCCTTACATGGAGTCCTGCACAGGCCCATGATGTCCTGCACACTCCTACTGAGGTCCTGCACAGGCGCCTACTGATGTCCTGCACACACTTCACTGAGGTCCTGCACATCCCTACTGGGGTCCTGCACAGGTCCCATGATGTCCCTGCACACTCCTACTAAGGTCCTGCACACATTCTACGACGTCCTGCACACCCCTACTGGGGTGCTGCACACGTCCCATGATGTCCTGCCTGCACACTCCTACTAAGGTCTTGCACACGTCCCATGATGTCCTGCCCACTCCTACTACGGTCCTGCACACGTTCCATGATGTCCTGCACACTCCTACTGAGGTCTTTCACACGTTCCATGATGTCCTGCACACATTCTACGAGGTCCTGCACACCCCTACTGGGTCCTGCACAGGTCCCATGATGTCCTGCACAGTCCTTACTGAGGTCCTGCACACATTCTACGATGTCCTGCACACTCCTTACTGAGGTCCTGCACAGGTCCCATGATGTCCTGCACACTCCTACTAAGGTCTTGCACACGTTCCATGATGTCCTGCACACCCTACTGAGGTCTTGCACACGTTCCATGATGTCCTGCACACTCCTACTGAGGTCCTGCACACATTCTACGACGTCCTGCACACCCCTACTGGGGTCCTGCACACGTTCCATGATGTCCTGCACACTCCATACTCCTACTGAGGTTCTGCCCACATTCTACGACGTCCTGCACACCCCTACTGAGGTCTCACATAGTCAACCGACACTTCAGCACATCCTGCGACGCCTTCTTATCGATGGTGCGCTTTGAACGAATACACGCGCCGCGGTCAAGTACATCAACCCGCACAGCGTCCTCTTCCGAGCCGGACGTTCAAAGTACACCACCCACCCTGAGAGCAAGGTGTTTGATATGGAGTCTAAGAAAACAATGACTGATAACGAAACCCACCATTCTCATAAAGTATTCTTTTGAGAGGCCGGTTTCCGAGTTTCAAACGCCCGTTAGGGGCCCAGAAGTCATTATGGTGAGTTCTGACAATTATTTTCGTCATTCCCGTGGCCGATTACCTCTAGTCACAAATTCTCGAGCGATTTGGTCCACGCCTTCCAAAAATGGTTTTCCACGGACGGAGGTGGAGGCGGAGGCTGGGAGGCGGAGGCAGTGGTGGAGAACGTTTTGCGTGATTTTGGAGAGGTCATAACCCTTTAGAAAGCGGGGACCAGTTGGGATGAAAAAGTTGCACACATATGTAATTTCTTGCAGCGCGTCGAATAGTGTACAGCTCATACCTCTGTTGACGGTATGAATAGGTGATCTCATTGTGAGGGCATCCGGCGCGGAAGAGATCAAAGCCAAATCCTGGTGAGCGCTTCGCGCTCACCACAATTTCACTACATTTTAGAGCAATGCCAAATCCTTGACCTTTTTCTGCGGAGCCCAACTTTCAGAAATTTCACAACTTTTTCAAGGGTTTCCTTCTAAAACATCGTCAATCTCTAAAAGTCAAGTTGTTGTTTTTTTCGAAAACATAGTGGTAGAAATGAGGAAACAACCGCTCCGTTGCTAAGACTGCAAGATAATTGTTGCAACGCGGCTTCCTACAAATAGATGCAAGGCATATACTTTTTGAATTTAAAAGTCGAAAATGAAGAAATGAGCTTCAAAATGACCTAATTGTACAGGTTCTAGGCACTATTCTAGACAGGGGCACGCACCATTCAAGACAGAAATGAAATGAACGGCTAATTGGTGAGGCTACAAGTCGAAGTATTTCCGCAGAGTTCTAATAAAAACAATGATTGATAGCGCAGTATCAGCCTCTTTTATCAGAGTTTTTCATCATTTCTATGAGTAAATCTTGGGTGGCCCCACCACGTCTAGGATATACCCAGGGTCAGCCGCTCTAGCCAAACTTCACCGGTTCATGCTGATGTGGCTCGTCTGCGCCGGCCCATATGTCTGTTTCGGAAAAGGAACGATAGTTAAAGGCAGTGTTCACGATGAATATCGGACTCGAGTTCGACCCAAAATGGGATTGTTTTGTCGTGAGGTAACTAATAGTGAAGAAACAGCGAAGAAAAACGGCCGCAGAATAAGTCAAAATAACGGCTGTAATTCAGGGCGTGGACGAGAATCATGGGCCCTGCTTATTTCGTCAAGCGCGCGCTAATCGCGAAATCTGCGCAAATCGCGAAATCTGCGCGAATCGGTAATGCTAATTGCGGCAGAGTTGCTTGGCAATTTGCCATCGAAACGCGTGCGGCGCCACAAGCTCGTCCTATCGGGGGCGGACCGGGACAGGTAGGCGCATCGGGAGAGCTTTCAAAGCCGTTTGTATTCATTTCTGGCCAGTTTTCGTTGCCTTCTTAGACCCTATCCTCTACAGCACCTGCCAACTTAGAGTTTCACACCGAGACCTCGAGAACGAGATTTGTCGAAGACTGGCCTTTAAGTGCGCCAGAAGAGGGCTACCGTAATCTTAGGAATAATGTTATTCGGCTCTCGTAAACAAATTGGATGATACAAAATTGACCAAGGGTAAAGTATAAAGAAGTGAAGAGCGGTGTGTCTTGATTCGATGTTGCACACCGTCCTGCTCTAGAGGTCAGCAGTTGAGGATCTGCATGGACTACAAAGCAGGAAAACATCACCATCTGTAGGGAAGATGAAGCGAATGCGGAGTCAGAACTTAGAAAATTTTAGAGCTAACTCGAGGAGATTACGGTAGCCCTGTTCTGGCGGACTTAACTATCGTTCTTGTAGATTCGGATGCCTGGCTTTGCATACGGTGTCCTTGAGCATTAAACTGAGGTCCTGCACACTCCTACTGAGATCCAGCACACATTCCATGAAGTCCTGCTCATCCCTTACAGGGGTCTTGCACACGTTGCTCATGATGTCCTGCACACTCCTACTGATGTTCTGCACACATTCCACAGTTCTGCTCATCCTTACAGGGGTCTTGCACACGTTTCATGATGTCCTGCACACTCCTACTAAGGTCCTGCACACATTTCTTGATGCCCTGCACACCCCTATTGGGGTCCTGCACACGTTCTATGATGTCCTGCACAATTTTACTAAGGTCCTACACACATTCCATGACGTCCTGCTAATCCCTTACTGGGGTCCTGCACACGCTTCATGATGTCCTGCACAATTTTACTAAGGTCCTGCACACATTCCATGAAGTCCTGCTCATCCTTACAGGGGTGTTGCACACGTTTCATGATGTCCTGCACACTCCTACTAAGGTCCTGCACACATTCTACGACGTCCTGCACACCCCTACTGGGGTCCTGCACAGGTCCCATGATGTCCTGCACACTTCTACTGAGGTTCTGCACACATTCTACGACGTCCTGCACACCCCTACTGGGGTCCTGCACAGGTCCCATAATATCCCTGCACACTCCTACCGAGGTTCTGCACACATTCTACGACGTCCTGCACACCCCTACTGGGGTCCTGCACAGGTCCCATGATGTCCTGCACACTCCTACTGAGGTTCTGCATACATTCTACGACGTCTTGCACACCTCTCACTGGGGTCCTGCACAGGTCCCATGATGTCCCTGCACACTCCTACTGAGGTTCTGCACACATTCTACGACGTCCTGCACACCCTACTGGGGTCCCTGCACAGGTCCCATGATGTCCTGCACACTCGTACTGAGGTCCTGCATACATTCTACGACGTCCTGCACACCCCTACTGGGGGTCCTGCACAGGTCCCATGATGTCCTGCACACTCCTACTGAGTGTTTCTGCACACATTCTGATGACGTCCTGCACACCCCTTCTGGGGTCCTGCACAGGTCCCATGATGTCCTGCACACTCCTACTGAGGTTTCTGCACATGCTACGCCGTTCTGCACACCGCTTCTGCGGTCCTGCACAGGTCCCATGACGTCCTGCACACTCCTACTAAGGTCCTGCACACTCCTACTGAGGTCCTGCACACATTCTACGACGTCCTGCACATCCCTACTGGGGTCCTGCACATGTCCCATGATGTCCTGCATACTCCTACTAAGGTCCTGCACACTCCCACTGAGTGTTCTGCACACATTCTACGACGTCCTGCACACCCCTACTGGGGTCCTGCACAGGTCCCATGATGTCCCTGCACACTCCTACTAGGTTTTGCACACGTTCCATAATGTCCTGCAGACTCCTACTGAGGTCCTGCACACCCCTACTGGGGTCCTGCACAGGTCCCATGATGTCTTGCACACTCCTACTAAGGTCCTGCACACTCCTACTGAGGTCCTGCACACATTCTACGACGACCTGCACCCCTACTGGGGTCTCTGCACGTGGGTCCCATAATGTCCTGCACACTCCTACTGAGGTCCTGCACACCCCCTACTGGGGTCCTGCACAGGTCCCATGATGTCCTGCACACTCTGCTGGGGTCCTGCACAGGGCCCATGATGTCCTGCACACTCCTACTAAGGTCCTGCACACTCCTACTGAGGTCCTGCACACATTCTACGACGACCTGCACACCCCTACTGGAGTCCTGCACAGGCCCATGATGTCCTGCACACTCCTACTGAGGTCCTGCACAGGTACCATAATGTCCTGCACACTCCTACTGAGGTCCTGCACACCCCTACTGGGGTCCTGCACAGGTCCTATGATGTCCTGCACACTCCTACTAAGGTCCTGCACACATTCTACGACGTCCTGCACACCCCTACTGGGTGCTGCACACGTCCCATGATGTCCTGCCCACTCCTACTGGTCTTGCACACGTCCCATGATGTCCTGCCCACCCTACTACGGTCCTGCACACTCCCACTGAGGTTCTGCACACATTCTACGACGTCCTGCACACCCCTACTGGGGTCCTGCACAGGTCCCATGATGTCCTGCACACCCTACTAAGGTTTTGCACACGTTCCATAATGTCCTGCAGACTCCTGCTGAGGTCCTGCACACCCCTACTGGGGTCCTGCACAGGTCCCATGATGTCTTGCACACTCCTACTAAAGTCCTGCACACTCCCATTGAGGTCCTGCACACATTCTACGACTTCCTGCACACCTCTACTGGGGTCCTGCATGGTCCCATAATGTCCTGCACTCTCCTACTGAGGTCCTGCTACCCTACTGGGGTCCTGCACAGGTCCCATGATGTCCTGCACACTCCTACTGGGGTCCTGCACAGGGCCCATGATGTCCTACACCTCCTACTAAGGTCCTGCACACTCCTACTGTGGACCTGCACATATTCTACGACGACCTGCACACTTTACTGGAGTCCTGCACAGGCCCATGATGTCCTGCACACTCCTGCTGAGGTCCTGCACAGGTACCATAATGTCCTGCACACTCCTACTGAGGTCCTGCACACTCCCTACTGGGGTCCTGCACAGGTCCTATGATGTCCTGCACACTCCTACTAAGGTCCTGCACACGTTCTACGACGTCCTGCACACCCCTACTGGGGTGCTGCACACGTCCCCATGATGTCCTGCCCACTCCTACTAAGGTCTTGCACACGTCCCATGATGTCCTGCCCACTCCTACTACGGTCCTGCACACGTTCCATGATGTCCTGCACACTCCTACTGAGGTCTTCCCACACACGTTCCATGATGTCCTGCACACTCCTACTGAGGTCCTGCGCAGGTACAATGATGTCCTGCACACTCACTACTGAGGTCCTGCGCAGGTACAATGATGTCCTGCACACTCCTACTGAGGTCTTGCACAGGTCCCATGATGTCCTGCACACTCCTACTAAGGTCTTGCACACGTTCCATGATGTCCTGCACACTCCTACTGAGGTCTTGCACACGTTCCATGATGTCCTGCTCCACTCCTACTGGAGGTCCTGCACACATTCTACGACGTCCTGCACACCCCTACTGGGGGTCCTGCACACGTTCCATGATGTCCTGCACACTCCTACCAAGGTACTGCACACGTTCGATGATGTCCTGCATACTCCTACTGAGGCTCTGCCCACATTCTACGACGTCCTGCACACCCCTACTGAGGTCTCACATAGTCAACCGACACTTCAGCACATCCTGCGACGCCTTCTTATCGATGGTGCGCTTTTGAACGAACACGCGCCGCGGTCAAGTACATCAACCCGCACAGCGTCCTCTTCCGAGCCGGACGTTCAAAGTACACCACCCTGGAGAGCAAGGTGTTTATATGGAGTCTAAGAAAACAATGACTGATAAACGAAACCCACCATTTTCATAAACTTATCTTGAGAGGCCGGTTTCCGAGTTTCAGAAACGCCCGTTAGGGCCCAGAAGTCATTATGGTGAGTTCTGACAATTATTTTCGTCATTCCCGTGGCCGATTACCTCTAGTCACAAATTTTCGAGCAATTTGGTCCACGCCTTCCAAAAAATGGTTTTCGACGGACGGAGGTGGAGGCGGAGGCGGAGGCGGTGGCGGAGGCGGTGGTGGAGAACGTTTTTGCGTACTTTGAGAGGTCATAACTTTAGAAAGCGGGGACCAGTTGGGATGAAAAGTTGCACACATATGTAATTTCTTGCAGCGCGTCGAATAGTGTACAGCTCATACCTCTGTTGACGGTATGAATAGGTGATCTCATTGTAGGGCATCCGCGCGGGAAGAGATCAAAGCCAAATCCTGGTGAGCGCGTCGCGCTCACCACAAATATTGCATCGACATTCAAGAGGAAACATCGCCGCCATCAGCTTACGAGGCAGGGACGAACCCGGCTATCTCCAGAAGAGCAGCGGAAGCGGAAGATGACAACTTTGAAACTACAGCTTGACTATGTCCTAACGAGGAATATTCCAGTATCGGACATTCGAAGATCTAGAGCTGTGTGGGATGTCGCATTCAATTCGGATCACCGTCCTGTTCTGTTGAACTTCACTGCGAGGATTCATAAGAGGAAGCGAGGGGCTCAGCCTCTCCAGAGGATTGACATGACAAGTCTCAGAGATGAAAGAGTGCAGAAGGAATTTCCGACAACGCGTTTCTATTCACATCGGAGCACGGACTAAGAAGAAACTTTGCGACGCGGATTCTTTTGTCAAGTGCATCCAGGACGCTTTGAAAGAGGCACTCCCGGTTGTACAGCCTAACAAGAAGTTCGCCTACGTCTCAGAAGAAACAACATCTACCTACAACAGAGTATGTGCTCTCCGAACTGCAGGAAACTTCGTGGAGGAGAAGCGTATGAGGAGGCTTCAAAGTGACCGCGAACGAGAGTGGACGTGTAGAGCTAAGGAGTTCGAGAAGGCTTGGGAGGAGAAGAATCCGAAGAAAGCCTACACGTTGCTGCGACAGTGTAGCGGGAAGATGAAGAGATGTTCTCCTGTCTTGAACACTACCAATGGAGTTGCAGTTGGTGATGCGACGCTGCCAATATGGAAGGATTACTTCAGTTCACTACTGAATCGTCCAGCGCCATCAGTACCTGAGCTCCCGCATGTTCAGAGAGCACATTACGATGTCAGTGAGGAACCGCCGACTGAGTCTGAAGTTTTGGATTGTGTCCGGAAAATGAAGAATGCAAAGGCAGGTGGAGATGACAACATCACTGCTGAAATGCTGAAGCTCTTCCTCCGTCTGGGATTCGTGAAATGACCAACACCATCCGTGCCATATGGATGAGCGAAAGGATACCCGATTCGTGGAGACATGCGATCATCGTACCTCTTCACAAGAAGCTATCCGTCACGGATCCTAAGAACTACAGAGGAATCTCTCTACTTCGTGTCATGTACAAGGTTTTAGAACGTATCATTCTCGAGCGACTTATCAAACATCGTGAAGGAACGACCAGAGATGAGTGCCGGTTTTCGACCTGGAAGATCGACCATCGACCAAGTGTTCGTGGTGAGAAGAGTAATTGAATCGTGGCAGCGGTTTTCGAAGCCATTACAGCTTTTGGACTTTGAAGCTGCATTCGACTCTCCTCATCGTGATCGATTGCTCAATGCTCTGCGACCAGATGGAGTCCCGGAAAAGTATGTTCGGTTAATCGAGGACATGAACAAAGGAACAACAGCAGCAGCTCCTACACCTGTCAGATTTACGTCAGTTTTCCAGGTGAAAACAAGAGTAAGGCAAGGAGCCGTTGCAGGACCTTTTTCTTTTCAACTTCGCCGTTGATGACATCATGCGTAGAGTTGCCAGAACAGTTTCCTGCGGATGTGATCCTAACACCATCAGGACGCTCCCTTGTCGACCTGGAGTACGCCGACGACATTGTGTTATTCGCTGAAAAACAACGCAAAACTGCAAAGGATTGTGAACCTCGTTTCAAAGTATGCCGCAGCCTATGGACTTCGTCTTCGTCCCGACAAATGCAAACAGATGTGGGTCTCTCAGGAGGCCTTCAACTGGAGTTTGTGTGGACGGACAATGTATCGAACTGGTGGACGATTTCTGTTATTTTGGGCTGTTTGCTGAAGAACGATGGTAGTTATGCAGCGGATATTCGACAACGATGTGCGAAAGATACGTCTGCATTCAATTCTCTAACCAAGTGTTTGCGGTCTACCACCATCGCGAAGGAAGTCAAGTTGCGCGTCTACCTATCCGCTATTCGCCCTATCATGATGTACGGATCGGAGACGTGGGCAGCACCGAAAACGCAGATGGAAAGGTTGGATTGCACGGAGAGGAAGCTTTTTAGGCGTTTGCTTGATATTTCTGGCCGCGTGTATGCCATAACGAAGACCTTTACAAGGAAATCGACGCAGTACATCAACGCTTGACACGAGGGAGGTGCCAGCATCTCCTAACGCCATCTCAGGCAGCAAATGGAAAGTCGACTTCGACTGCTCGGGCATATACTAAGAAGAACGCCGGATCGTCTCGTACAACACGCGTTAAAAATGCTTCCCAAATCCTGTCTGGAAACGGCCACCTGGGCGTAGGCGACAGTTCTGGACGGATGTGGTTAAAGAGGATTTAAAGTCACTCGGCATCGAAAGACAGTTCAGGCGCGATGTTTCGTTTCGCAGGAAATGGAATAGTGACAGCTGGATGGAATGTGTTCAAATTGTGGCTGAAGACCGTGAAAAAATGGACACGGCTGACTACTAGGACGGCACACCTCGGTGAAGATGCGGAATGACCGCGTCAGGCGAAAGCCAACCGATTAAGTCAAGTAAGTCAAGCGATGCAATATCCATGCAAAAATTCTCAGAGTTCGGTTACTATAACTCACATTAATTTTTCGGAAAGCGGACAACTTGTTTGTGATAAGCATACCAAAGAACCTCTCTAGGCAAAATTTCAGTCATATCGAAGACTTTGACTACATCATTATCCTGTACTTATCCTATACCGCAATCTCTCGGAAAACCGAAAGTGGACCTCTTATTCGTGTTCAGCACCTCGAATAACCCCCTGAGGCTAATTAAGAGCGAAAAAGTTGATTTTGTATCATTCTTTGAGTTGAAGCCCATCTAGATTTAGGGATGAGTTGTGGCTAAACATTTTCATTCGTTGGTATTGATGAAGCTTTAGAAAAAGAATTAAATTTTTTATTGCCGCTCACTACGTAATAGCGTGATATTGCTATGAAAGCTTAGATTATTCATAATTCGAATTTCGAATATTCATTCGTTCGAGATAAAAAATTAACGAATTCATTCGTAATTTGTTCGTTCGAAACAAAGAATGAACGATTTTTTTCCGAAATTCGTTCGTTCGGTCTTTTGTCAAAAAGTCATCACTATAGTATTCACCAACAACACGCCGAGACAAGTCGAAGGGAAGCGGAAGGAAAGATACCGCGCGCGGCAGAGGAACAGGTCAACCCATTTTGCACTATGTAAGATGGAAATGCAAACTGTGTTACTTGTCGATATCACTGCAAAAAAAGATAACAATTCCATGACGAAGCGAGCATTCCTCAGCGAAGGAATGTGACTAATACCGGTGGTCGCGAGTGAAGCCAATGGAGGCGAGAGGTGGCCATGGAGCGCATGTTTTCTACTGAACTTTTAACTCATATTCGTTCCGACCCCTCTGATATGTTTGGCGCGATACTACTGTGCATTTGATATCTGGCGGATTATCAATCGACACGCACAAAATACATGCTGAAATCGCCTGCCCTCACCCATTGTCTGATTGTGAGTACTATCTGAGATCGCAACTATTGTCGTTCTTGGAGCTCAATTCCGGTCCGCGATTGCGGACTGCAGCTGCAGCATCACTCAGCACGATGATAATTGTGCAGGGATAAAAGTTAGTTGGTCAAGACCAAGTGGTTCCCGTGATGAAGCAGCCGCTGCCCGCAAATGCGAACCGGATTTTGGCTCCGAAAACAACAGTACATCGTGCTATCACATGCCCAAAGCGAAGGCCCAAACTAAATGAAAACCACATCTCTTACACCATAAAGCCTCTACCCGTGAGTACTTGTAATCTTCACGCCTGGAGCTATGACTCAAACAGCTTTCATTTTCATCTTACGTCTGCTGAGGACAGGTTCTCCTAATTGCGAGCGTCAATGTCGGGACACACCAGTGGTAGTTCATTCTCCTTCATGACCTTTTTGAAAACTTAAATGCGTAAAGGGTGAGGTTTTAGAAAGCCTTGCGAAGACGGTTACCAGCGTTCCCACCAAATCAGGGCGGAAAAGTGCTCCAGCGGTGAGTTCTGTTGTCCTCGAGTCCACTCGAGCCTCTGGTATACTGCTGTTCTCAAATGCTCAGAAAGTAAGTCATCGTCGCCAGCGGTTATTTCAGGCCCCCGCCACCCACTGTCCTACTCAGACAAACCATCGAGCGGAGCGGGACCGGCTCCTCCCAATTATGACGTCAACGCCCGGACAGCGACTGAGGTGCGAACTGGCACCGCGGTCCCTGTCCGGGGGAATATCAGACACGCCTGGTGACCCAGATCCGCCCCCTCGGAATGAACAAATGAAGATTCAGATTACAGGATTGATCGAGTCAAGGAAGTGCTGATACGTGAGCTGATCGCTTGACTGCACTGATAGGCATCATCCTTCATAGCGGTCAATTCCTCCACGCTCAAAAATCAACGTAAACAAGGGAGGAACTATTCTGGCTTGAAGGCACTGTTCGCGATAGAAATCGCTTTCCTGTTTCTTTGCCTATCTTGAAACCGGTCCCATTCTGATTCCAATGACGCTTCTGGAATCGTACAAGACCTTCTGGGAATGGAGGTATGGTCCCTCAAAAATTGAGCTAGGGAAAATGGTGGACGAGTTGTCCGAGGCTTGTAACTTACGTCTTTTGCAGCCAATGTGTGCGAGCTGACCTGAGTAAAGAGATAAGTTGAGAATGAAGGGAAGAACGGGGCTTTTGATCGGAAACAGGGATGTGCGGCAAACGATTTTGAGATTTCGGCAAACGGCAATCGGCAAGAAAATCCTAAAAACGGCCGGCAAACGGCAAACGGCAATCGGCAAACGGCAAAAAATCTCATCCCTTAGATTGGCCCAAAGTTATTCACATGTGCCGCTCTACTTTTTTTCCCCTTTTTTTCCCAATACTTATGTACAATCGAGTGATTCTAATTCAAGGGAGTAGTTTCATTTCAAGACATCAGATGAACAAAAACAAGACATCATAGAGGGACCTCATAGAAATCAAAGAAATCGCCGCTGCCGCTTTGGCTCCTACAGGCACCGAAGCGGCACTATCACGGAGTCGCAGCGGCAATGTCGTAGCGGCTCCGCACTAGTGCCGTTGCGGCTCCGCGGTAGTGCTTCTGCGGCTTCACAGTAGTGCCGCTGCGGCTCCGCGGTTGTGCAGCTACGGCTCCGCGGTGGGGTCGCTGCGGCTTCGCGATCGGTAGCCGCGCTCTGACAGAACTAGAACCGACTGCGAGTAACTCATGAAATGGGTCATAATACAGCTGTGTGGTGACCTCGCGTTAAGTCTCGCGCAAAACTGCAGCATAACGCGAGCTGACAGAGAAAATGGAAATAGATTATGAATGAAGAAAAAGATGGATAGCTTCAGAAAAAGTTCTCCGGAGAGCTTTTTTCCGAAAACTATCCATCTTTCTCATTCACACACTAGTTCCATTTTCTCCTGTCAACTCGCGTTAAAGGCACAGGACACCCAGCCCCTTTGAAGTGGACGAGTTGTCTCAGGCCTGTATTTCTCTTGATTCGCGGTCGCGCCACGAGAGCAAAACAGGATGAGGAGATAGATCGGAAAGAGAGTGAAGAGCGACGACTCGGTTGAAATTCATTCATCCATCTAGCCTCTGATGAGATCAAAATTCAGGAACGGGGCCGGGCCTGTGATGGTGGCTAGAGGGTGGAGGGGGTCGGGCCCGTGGTGGTCGCTTATATCTCGCTTATTTGGAGGAATTGAGATCTCGCATTTG
This sequence comes from Aplectana chamaeleonis, assembly GCA_029168955.1. Lineage (NCBI taxonomy): Eukaryota > Metazoa > Nematoda > Chromadorea > Rhabditida > Cosmocercidae > Aplectana > Aplectana chamaeleonis. Next base: position 573,578 of record JAPDOI010000352.1, read on the forward strand.
GAGGGGTCTTCTACACAATTACACGAAAATCTCAAAATTCATATCTTAGGGTGTAACGTGCTTCTAAGTTGAAGTTTTCCGAGAACTCAGTGCGAGCCGAAAAACCTTCAAAATATATCTTCACAAATTTTTTTCTAAATTAATATTTTTTTTTCCAGAAAACACAGAATGAACCATTTTTTGGGGAATTGGTTCACTTTATGCGTATCTAGTGTCTCATAACGTGGCATGCGAGTGCGTAGTTTCAGCAATGTCCAGTCCCTTTCCTTGACATCTTCAAATAAAAAGCTCGCGTTTAGCTGTAGTTAACCGCGAACCTACCGCGAGCTTACCGCGAGTTAACTCGCGTTTTTAACTAGATTCACTACCATCCCAGATATCTCAAAGCCCCGGATAACGGTTGAGCGAAGAACGGATAATCGGATTGCCCCTAGTGCCCACATAGCCGCGAGCATAGGCGGCGTTTCCTTATAATGTGTTTTGCCGAGTTTTGCCGGAAAAATAACAAAAATCCCGGCAAACGACAAACGGCAAAAAAGTCCCAAAAATGGCCGGCAAACGACAAACGGCAAACGGCAATTTCCGCACATCCCTGATCGGAAACCATCGCTCAACTCACGATTTCGAGTGCTCCTTTGTTCACGTCGAGGGGCGGAAAGGGGCGGGACTTGCCCACAGCGGCGGGGTTTTCCCACTTTTCTAAGTTGTTTTGCGGCTCTTGAGTAGCTTTTCTTCCCGTTTTTTTTCGATGCTGTTCTGCTTCTGAGAGCCGCGAGAAGCGTTTGTCATGAAAAATTCGAGGATGAAGTTTATCGCGAACAGTGCCTTTAAAGACGCGTCTTTCGTGTCCTTTTTAAGCATTCCGTAAATCGCGGAGATATCGGAAGTGAAATTTGACGTGAACACCAGCCTTTAAGCGCAAGCGATCAGCGAGCCACAATTCTTATCAATACCACTAAACAAGTTTAAGCGGTCAGACTTGTATATAAGGCTTCTCACTCCATACTTGTATTTAAGGCTCGGTTTCTGGAGCTGGTCACATGGAGCGGCTAAAGGTAACACTCTTGAAGCCACTCCATTTTTTTCTGAACAGCGATCAAAGCTCCCAAGGGGAGAAGGGGTGGAAAGGGGGCGGTCCGGAGTTTGGGGTAGGATGGAGGGGTCGAGGACTGGAAGGCAAAGGTAGGGGCACGGGTGAAATCATCACTTTCAGTCAAGGTCAGGCTGCCGTTGTTCAGCGGAATTTCAAGTTTGGAGTTTTTTTTTGGGGAGGGGACGTTGAAAGTTCGGGCCAGAAATTTTAAAAAAATTGGGGGTGTTTTCATTCGCGTTTCTTTTTCTGTGAGGGAAACAGGTCCTGAAGCGAAGGGTTCGGAAGCGGTTGTCTCACATATTGTGATACCAAAAAAAGATCAAAGAAAACAATAGTGCAGCACCACAACAGTACATGTTAGGAAAATATCTATACATAACGGTGTAATTGCCGTATTTATGACAGTAGCCAAATTTTCAGAACATAAGACAAACTTTTATACGAGTTGCATTCAGTTGCAGAGGTCGCGATCAGATATGCTTGTCTTCTTTTCCTCTCTGAACCCTTTTCAGGGTTCCGAGTAGTAGGATTTATAAGGAAAAATCGCGAAAAAACCGCTGTTTAAAGCCAAATTTGAAGCCTGAGCTTTCTTGTTTTTTGATGGTGGACGAGCCCACTCCACAATATCGGCATCGATGATCTCTAGTATAAAAAACATCAGCTGGCCTGAAATTTAATTTCAATCAATGAACATTGATTCATCTAGTCAAAAACATTGACTGAAGCGCTTGCTTTCATTTTTCAACTGTTTTTACTAGGTAAATTTACATTTCTTTCTTCCTCTGAATGTCGATGATTTTCGACTGCCCTGCATGAGACTGTGACTTTTGTGGGCGGCGCTGTGCACGTGTGCACGAACTGGCATCTTTAGGCCCTAGAAACGTCAATTCTGGAACGTTTTTCACCGCGCTACCCTCATAGTTTTTCAGCTGTTTTCCATCTAAGCTGATTTTTGTAGTTTTTTCAGTAACGTTTTTCACCGTAACTACTGCCTTCCATTGGGCATATTACCGCTTTAGTTCTTCACATCAAAAATTGGACAACGTATGTCCCCCCATATTTTTTTCAATTCTGAAAAAAAGATCCAGAATCTTCATGAAATTCCCTACAAACTGATACCTAACACCCATCCAATAACCTCAAAATGACCAAGAAAATTGCTGAGAACGCGCCTTCTCTTTGCCCAATACCGCGCCTCTGACCGAAATTGAACACCGTAGGTTTTTCTTTTGAAAAGGCAACCCCGAGTTCCCAGAGGAAATATTGCCATCTCAAGCCTAACCTCTAGAAACTGCGGTGAGATCGTCCTGAAACTTCGCAACTTAGGGAGTTTTAGAGCGATACTTCGAATCGCAACGCCGGGAGCCGTCGAAAAATACCGCGCTCCAAAGCCGAGCCAAGCTTTGTGCGCAGAGGAAACCGCAAAACCACCGCAAGTGATACTCCCTCACCCACCCTTTTACCACCTCTTCTGGTTGAACAATACTAGTAGAGAATTGAGCATTTCTGAACCTGTAAAGGTTTACGCACCCACACAAGGGTTCCACCCGCCCGAAGGTCTCGATACAAACCTTGTCCGTCAAAATGTAGACTTCTTCCGGAATCTTCTATTTGATAATGCCATCAGTCACTGTTCTTACAGAAACGCCATCGAAAAGCGTCGGTTTTTGATAGAGTATCATTCGTTCTTCCCTCGTATCCTGAGTGGCCCCTACAACTATGTTTGCACCGAGGTGTCGTGAAGCCTTGTGACTAGAAAGCTGTCATCGAGAGCCCAGAACCTCCTTGTATAATGCACGGCACAAGCCAGAATTCTGCCCGACCCAGCGTTGCAGTTGGGAGAACCTAACCTCAGCAGCCGGAAAATGGGAATAAAAGTTATTCGAGTCACAGCTCAACTCGGGACTTCTCTCTCAAGTTAAAAACTAACAATTACAAATATCCGACTGCTTACGTTACTCGAGCTTTTGAATAGGTAAGGTTAGGGTCGTTTCAAGCTGAAAGATCAGATTCCATTTATCATGATCGTCTGGACCGTTTATAACGAGGGTTTTTGACGTGAAAATATGCAAGTTCCAATGAAGTTTTGGAACTGAATTTGTGGTTTAGTGACACTATTGGATGGAACTCGTTAAGAGTACTTCGAAAACCACTTCAAATTCCAAAACGGACTATTTTGAAGAAAGCTTAGGCAGTGCAGCACTTCGTGCGCATTTGACACGGAATAGGGGCTCTCTACACACCAAGGAAGGAGTTGTTCCGCCTCGCGCGGCTCTAGTTCCACTCGAGGTGACGTTTCGAACTGCAGAAACGGGACAACTCTTCCCTCCGTGTGCGGAGAGGTTCTATCCCATTAATAACATCGCGATCTCAAACTTAAGAAGTGGGAAAAATCAGGGTATACTGACAATAGAATCTTTAAAATATTTAATACTACCCCATCCAGATCTTATCCAGTCTTCTTAAATAGCGCATTTACGAACACACAAAACTGTCTAAAAAATGAGAAAAATAGACAATTTTCTGAAAAAGCACTTTGAGTCGTCAGTCTGTGCATCATCCGCGTTCTCGCATGAGCTACGTTCTCGTTATTTTCTCGTCTTTAACAGTGACGGCCTTCCAGCATTTTTTTGCCATAGCACTAGCTGGTGTTATAAGTCTTGATTTGACCCTTTGTTCAAAAAATATACCCTCCCCACGTCGCATCACCTGCGTCGTCGCCTGTCTTCGAACGGCTAAAGTCGCGACACATCATATATGGTTTCTGTTTTCGATTTAGTCTGACGCATGGACCAGGCGGCTGGCCGTGCGGGGTTGGCGGCCTCACTGGAAAATGGGGTTTCAATTTGAGAGGGGTGATCTACCGTCGCAGCCCCGTCCATTCATCAGACTAGAATTATTACACTAACTCTACAATTGTGCAGTCGGGACGACCGCCCAGTGAAGACGTTGGAGTCAAAACGAAGCCCTTCTGTCCATGAAGCCTGAAGTCTCATTCATAGCTGGTCGCTTCGACTTGAAGTCGAAGCGACCAAAAAACTGCCACGATTTCAAATCGCTGGACGAAGCGGTTTCAAATCGCTCCGTCCACTGATTTCGAGTCGCTCGGGCGGTCGCAGTTTTGCGTAAAAAATATGGACAATTGCGGACAACGCCGCAGGAATTTAAAAAAACATTTTTTTTCGGTTTTTGCTCTGATTTCTCCTGATTTTTTTGTGACTTCGGTGCCTTAATCTTCTTAATAAATTAGTCTTACATATTATTCCAACAAAACGTGGTTTAAAAACACGACGGGATGGAATTTGCATGAACAGCAACAGCAAATACTTCAAGTAACGTTAGTAGTTGCCAAAAGCTCTGCATGCAATGTGATTTCTCGGTAGCCTTATTGAACTTTCTGATCTCTATAATCGTAAATGTGTTGAAAATACTCGTTTTTTCCCTTTCACATGCCGTCTTTTATGTGAATGAGCTAAGACGTCCGCAATTTGGCGCCGAATACGCCACGTCCTGACGAAAGATTACGGCCTAGTCGCTTCGACTAGACGAATCGCTTCCATTATGGAAGCGACGCGACTAGTCGAAGCGACCTAACAAAATCGAGCAGGTAGCTTCGACTAGCTATGAAATAGCCCAGTCGCTCGGCGATCGCTACTGAAACTGCAAACTTTTCCAAACCGTCGCGATTCAGTTGCTATGAATCTGTTGCTAGATCTGTTGCGATGAATGAGGCTTGAGAGTTCGCTTCGTTGTGCACAACTTATTCATGCCATTTTTGGAGTTACAGTCACAGTACACCCTCAGGTATGAATTTTGAGATTTTCGTGTAATTGTGTAGAAGACCCCTCCTGTATAACAAGTGCCAAATGCGAGATCTCAATTCCTCCGAATAAAAGTTAAAGTTCTCGGCGTATATCAATCCTCTGGGGATGCGCCACACATTCGACTTCCATTAAGAACCGTAGAGGCTTTTGAATGTATGTAAGGCCAATACAATGACTTGTGGGGGCCAGCTGATATTCAAGTCAAAGTTTTTGTCCTCCCAGACAAGTCTGGTACAACATTGCCGACCCCGGAGGGATAGAGGGCTTGGTTGACCTTGGGCGAGGATCGATCATTCGATCGTGTGCGTTACAGCAACGCCTCTTGCCACTGCCCCACACTCGCCCCTCCTCCAAATAAGCGAGATATAGTGACCACCACGGGCCCGACACCTTCCAGCCACCACCACAAGCCCGGCCCGCATCCTGATTTTCAATCTCAGTAGCGGCTAGATGGATGGATGAATTTCAACAAATCGTAGTTCTTCGGTTCACTTCTGGACTGTCTCCTTATCCTGGATCGCTCTCGCGCAACGATTGCGAATGAAGTGAAATACAGGCCTAAGACAACTCATCCACCGATTTTTCACCCTCAAAATACAAGTATTTTGAAGGAGCCATATCTCTGTTAGTAGGGGGTTTCGGACGATTTCAGAAATATCGTTGTGATCAAAGTGAGACCCTCTCCAAGATAAGGATAAAACCTAAAAAATAAATTTCTGGATGTCCTGTACGTTTAAGTTGTGTATAGTTGTTTCTAAGTAGTCCGTGTGGCGAGTCGGTAGCCCAAGTGTTATTTGTTGGTGATTTCTGCTCTGTTGGAACATCGATTCATACTTGTCCGTTCTCGAGATAGATTGTTGATTACTTGTCCGTCGCCCCCCTTGCTCGCACATTACTTGTCTATGAAGTAAACCGCAGAAAACAACTCAAGTTTGAACCAAATTAGCGAATTAATAGTTGTGCGTGTCTGGATATATTGTCTTAGAGGCACTGTTCACGATGGACTTCATCGTTGAGTTTTCTGCGACAATCAACGGTGCTAGCCCTCAGAAGCAGAACAGTGTTGAAAAAACGGATCCGAAAGCTTGCCCAGAGGCAAAAAAAACGGTTTTGAAGGCTATCCCAGTGGGCAAGGCCGGCCTTAAACTGCGATCATCGGCAGCGTTGTTTATAATTGCGAGTTAGTTGTCGAAATATTCCTGAAATCTGCTTCAGGTGAAAATCTTTTGTAAGGTTAAGCTGGGTCAGTCTAGTGGATTTCGGTGCCCGCATCCGGGTTAGCTGATTATGTTAAGAGTGAGGTGAGATGATTAGGAATAAGAGAGAGAAGGAGTGAATGAAAGGTTCATTAACAAACAAAATAAAAGGGAGCAAGGCGAAGAGAGAGGAATTCTTTTGTGACAGTTCTGCCGCCCTTATATATGGTCGGCTGCGGGGTTTATCTAATTGCATGGGGCAGATGATTGTAGAGCGCATACTGTACCATCAACATTGGGGTCCTTAGAAACAAGCGTTCCCACTACGTGTGTTGTGAAACTGAAGTTGAGGCTGGTTTCCTCTTCCCCTCACAGGAACGAGTCTGTACGTTCTGCTACCGGTGATCTGCGACGGCCTTGAAATTAGAGCTTCTCTCCTGCCGCGTTTTGAACGATACTGCGTTCTTGCGCGGTATCGACCTCCTCGATTCTGAAAAGTGGATGAGCGTCGACGAAGCGTGTGTGCGACGACTTCGGCATATCCATCTCCGAATATGCTGCCATTCTCTTGAATGGTGCGAGATTCAGGAAAGCAGCGTGCTAAGCCAGGGATGTCATCCAAAATTGCTTGAAGGCATTCTGCGTGAACAATTTCTCCTTGTTCAAATGACGCGGCTCGAAATCCGGCTCCAATAACTTCCTGCTGCTATCTGAGCGGGAGGAGGTATCGTATGTGGTCCTTCAAAGACGGCCGCTGCATCAGTGTTTCTTCACATAAATCGCGAAGCATATCCACCATTTTTTTTCCAATCCGTGTCGTTCCATGGTCCTGCTAAGGCAATCAGTTCCATGCCTTTGGCCACCTGCTGCATGAGAGACGTCCAGGCCCCACGCCACCTACTAGTTCCTGCGAATTCCGCTGGACTGAACAAGATGATTGCCGAGTAATCCTCAGTGAAACGATTCGGTTGCAGGTTTTCTGGTTTTTTCATGACGAGCGCAAACTGTGTTTCAGTCGATTTTGAGAATTTGTTCAAATTCAGTTGTTAGAACCATGAGATTTTTCCTCGGTTTCATTTCCTTCCATGCGGTTTGGGTACAGAGGGGCGCATCCGCATAGTTTCTCGCGCCGTCCGCGATTACAGCCATATTGAGGGCGTCGCACGCAAACGAGTATTAGGACTGACCGCGCGCAAGTTTTTCACCTTAGGAGCGACCGCGTGCAGGAACCGTTCCGACCGCGCTAAAAAAACTTTTAGGAACGAACGCGCGCAGCGTTGTTGCGCGCGATCCGACCACGTTTGCGCAATTCGCAGCCGCCATCACAAAACGTTGGGACCGCTCGCAACTCCGCAAAGCGTGCAGGAACCGCCACGAATCAAGACCGACCGCGCGCAAACAAATTCAGACATGAGGAAAAATGAATGGTGTGTAAGGGGCAGATAACGCATTTAACTCCACGCGTAAATTCTCCTTTTTTGCTGCGGTGTTCGTCCTTTTTTAGTGTTTTTGTTTATTTCTCTCTCTTTCCATTCCGTGGTTCTGTGTTCCCGTTGTTTCTTCTGGGTGTACAACTGTTTTTATTATTGATTGAGTTGTTTTCTCTAGGTTACTAACAAGAGTTATTATAACAGGTATTCAAAACGGCTAGAGTGTTGACGGTCGGTTGCTGAAGGCGTGTGCAGATTGTTGTGGAAGGTTTGTAGGGATGTTGGATGAATATCTTTTGGAAAGTGTACGATGCTTCAAAGGCGTGAACGGAACGGGGTGGGAAGTGGGCGGGGCTTCAGAAGGAATGCGTTCCTGCCTCAGCTACCGATGATAGCGTCATGTGGACGCAGTGCTGGCGGTAGAAACTCAGAGCTAGTCCGAGTCCGGTGGGCGTGACAATCTCGTAGCTTTTTTCAATGAGTCTTGCAATTCCCCAATGTTCAGGGATATGGGATTGGGTCACAATAGGCAACAAACGACATAATTCGTATGCAGATGAACATGTTGGCGAGCCAAACGGTACGCTAGGTATCACTTCGTCAAATGAGACATCGACGAAGCACTCAGAAGTTTCAAACCATGTTACTCGCGAATTATCTCGGGGTTCGTATGTTACTTGCGACTTATTTTTGGCCTAGTATGTTACTTGCGACTAATTTTCGCTGTAGTAAATTACTTGCGACGTATTTTTGGATTGGTAAATTACTTGCGACTAATGTTGGGCTCGGTATGTTACTGGCCAAAGTTAGGTATGTTACTTGTGACTTACTCCGGGGCAAGTATATTACTTGTGACTAATTTTTGACCAAGTAAATTACTTGCGACTTATTTAGGGTGTGTATATTACTCGCGAATAATCTTGGGGTTCGTATATTACTTGCAAGTCCACGCCACCCCCCCTTATCGCCCTATTTATCGCCAACAGCCATTTTAACGGTTTATTTTTCAAGGCGCTTTTTGCTAATTTTCTTTGTCTCACAATATTCCTTCTATTTTGCTATTTTTTGAACAAATCGCTAGAACACGTTGTCACGTACAAGCTCTGCTTTGCCGATGGAGTGGTACACGAGTAGTGGCCAACAAATAACTTACTTACTGTCGACATTTGTTTTTCGTACAAATCGCCAGAACATGATGTAGGCTCCGCTTTTCTCGATAGGGTAGGACAAGGGTACTGGCCAACGAGTTACTTAGTTATTGTTTACCATATCGATCGACATTATTGATTTTTCGCACAAATCGCCAGAATATGATGTATGATGCGCTTTTTCCCATGGGGTGGGACAAGGGTACCGGCCAACGAGTTACTTACTTATTGTTCACCATATCGATCGACATTATTGATTTTTCGCACAAATCGCCAAAACATGTTGTAGGCTGCGCTTTTTCCCATGGGGTGGGATAAGGGTACTGGCCAACGAGCCTTTTTTTATCGTTTACCATACCGTTCGATATTATTGATTTTTCGCACAAATCGCCAGAATATGATGTATGCTGCGCTTTTTCCCATGGGGTGGGACAAGGGTACTGGCCAACGAGTTACTTACTTGTTGTTTACCATATCGATCGACATTATTGATTTCTCGCACAAATCGCCAAAACATGTTGTAGGCTGCCCTTTTGCCGATAGGGCGGTACACCGTTAGTGGCCAATGAGTTACCTACTTAATGTTTACCATATCGATCGACATTATTGATTTTTCGCACAAATCGCGAAAACATGTTGTAGGCTGCGCTTTTTCCCATGACATTATTGATTTTTCGCACAAATCGCCAAAACATGTTGTAGGCTGCGCTTTTTCCCATGGGGTGGGACAAGGGTACTGGCCAACGAGTCACTTACTTATTGTCTACCATATCGATCGACATTATTGATTTTTCGCGCAAATCGCCAGATGATGATGTAGGCTGCGCTTTTTTCCCATTGGTTGGGACAAGGGTACTGGCCAATGAGTTACTTACTTATTGTTTACTGTATCTTAAAAATTCTGACGTGCACCCCGTTGTCTGGCCGGGAAACACCCGTCTGACTCTGATAGGGATTGAACCCGCGTACAAAGCGATTAGCAGCACCCTTGCTGTAGCTACTGCTAATAGCAGAGGCTGCTGCTGATTAGCAGCATTTTCCGCAGATTGTCGTCGAATTCAACCATTTGTTTATCCTGGCACACGTAAGTTCGGCAACCGCTCTCTTAGTGTCTGATGACAGTCCCCTCCATTGATTTGTTTGAAGGCAGTGGTCGCACTCCAATATGCTCGTCTTCTTTTCCTCTCTAAACCCTTTTCTGGGTATAGAGTAGTAGAATCTATGAGAAAAAATCGCGAAAAAAACGCTGTTTTGGGCCGAATTCGAGGCCTGAACTTTCTTGTCTTGTGATGGTAGACCAGTCCACCTCACATCATCGGCATCGATGATCTCTAATATCAAGAACATCAGCTGGCTTGAACTTGAATTTCAATCAATGAACTTCGGATTTATGTACACATCTAGTCAAAAACATTGGTTGAAGTGCTTGCTCTCATTGTTGAACTGTTTTATTAGGTAAATTTGCATTTATTTCTTCATCTGAGTGTCGATGATTTTTCACTGCTTGGCATGAGACTGTGATCTTTCTGTGCACGTGTGCACGAACTGAAAGTTTAGGGTCTTAGTAACTCTAATTCTAGCCCGTTTTCCACCGCGCTACCTTCATAGTTTTTGAGCTGTTTCATATCTAAGCTAATTTTTGTAGTTTTTTCGATAAGGTTTTTCATCGTGACCACTGCCTTTAACATGAGTGAGCATTGCAGCATCCTCTTCTACGACGGCGGCGGTATATAAGGCGGCCAATCTCACTGACAAGGGAGGGTTGCACATACAGTGCGTTCGGAAATGATAGGGACACCTCTAAAAAATGAGATTTTCAAAAAATTTCTGGGAATGGTGATGAATACTGTTCATCAATGAATTCAGCGTGATAAAAAACCTCTGTTCGCAACTTCCTTGAAACCGTGCCTGATTTCATAAGATTTTTTTTTTACATTTAGAAAATTTCACCGTTCGGAAATGATAGGGACACCTTGCAAAAAATGGAATTTTTCACTTCGAATAAAATTTCCCGTTACAAGTTCACTATATAAACGCAACACAAGGACACCCAACATCTTTATTCCAATCATGGGCCGTGGTACATCGCTTACTGTTTCCGAACAAGCCCAAATACGTGCCCTCAACGCTGCCGGGCTGAGCCAACGTCTAATTCCCTCCCAGCTCGGACGTTGCCCCAACTGCATCAGCCAGTTCCTACGAGATCCTACTCCTACGGCTTGGCGAAGAGTCCTGGACGCCCAAGAAAGGTCAGCGGTAGGGATGCACGGAGGATCAGCCGACTCTGCTCAAACAGTAGTCTGTCTCTCAACCAAATGAGGGCTCAGTTGCCGCTCAATGTGTCGAAGACTACTGTTTGGAGCGTCGTAAACGCAGACGAGAACATCGTCCGCCAAGTGATGAAGAAGGCTCCATCACTCTCAGAAGCCCACAATGTAGCTCGACTCCGGTTTGCAAGGAACAACATGGCAACAGACTGGTCAGAGGTATGGGATTCTCTAAAAACCCGATAAAATTTAAAAAAAAGGCGACATGTTCCAGGTAATTTTCTCCGGCGAAAAGAAGTTTAACCTTGAAGGACCTGACGGTGCTCGATGCTACAGGAGAGATCTTCGCAAGAATCCGATGGTATTTAGTCGAAGAAATTTCGGAGGCGGTTCGCTGATGTGTTGGGGAGCATTCTGCAGCGAAGGTGTTTTGGAAATCGCCTTCACTTCGTGTCGGATGGATTCGATGGAGTATCAAGAAACATTGCGTGCGCATCTCCTGCCGTTCTTCACTGGAAACAGGCGTCAACGCTTCATTTTCTAGCAAGATAACGCTGCAGTCCATGTCTCCAGATTCACAAAGGCGTGGCTTCAACAAAACCGAGTTCGCGTGATGGAATGGCCCTCGTGTAGTCCTGACTGCAACCCGATAGAGAATATCTGGGGCATAATTGTGCGCCAGATTTACGCGAGTAACAAGCAGTATGGGACCGTATACGAGCTAAAGGCCGCTGTACTCGAAGCCTGGAGAAATTTGGATAAAAATGTGATATCCAATTTGATCACTTCTATGCCGAACAGAATTTTTGAATTGGTTTCCAACTCTGGAGGTGCGATATCATATTAGATTTCATGTATGTGTTGATCCTTGTTTGATAATTTTTGTTTTTTGATAGTGTCCCTATCATTTTCGAACGACGAATAATGTGATAATTTAAAATAAAATATTACATTATTATGCTATTGTTATAGAAACAAGTGAACATAGGTTATTTACCTTGCTGAATTCATTTATGAGCATTACCGAACGCCGCACGCAATTTAAACTTGAAGACTGTGGTTTTCAGGGGTGTCCCTATCATTTCCGAACGCACTGTATAAGATGGAATTTTGAGATGCCACTTAAATGTGTTCTAGGGGGAGGACAGTGCTCCAGTGTTCCATACTCAGAATCGGCTAAATGCCTCAGAGATTCGCAGGCGATTCCCAAAAACGCGCATTTCCATAGCTTTGCCAATAGAAAAGGGGTACACGAATGACAATTTTTAGGGCGTTCAAAAATTATCGCGGATTGAGCTCAAAACTTGTTTCTGGGGATCGTTTAAGGTGCTGATTACGAATCTGGGGCCCATTCGTCGTTACTCGAGAAACCCTGGGAGAATTTCAAGTCAAATCGGAAACATTTCCCCTAAACGCTTCCAGAGCCCTGTAATCGGTATAAATAATCGCCCAACCGAAAATCGGTCCAAAAAAAGTCCAAAACGCTTGCAGTCTGGACAAAGTATGGAAAATAAGCCTTCACCCGTACTTTGCTCCGGGGGGGGGTAGTTTTGGGCGCTGAACACGATGAGGTGGTCCGTTCACGGATTTTTCGGAGAATAATGCGCTTTTTTGGAAGTACAAAAGGCACAAAAAACTACCTTTTTAAGCTTGTAACTTCTTGGAACTCGCAGCTCGGGGTGGGATACTGCGCAGTTTTACTATTTAGCCGCAAGAGATACAAACGATACTGGTCGTTATGACAGATCCGACCTAAGCTTTGTATACATCCCTTGTGAGAGACCAACTATTGATTATCTCCTGCACTCGCAGAGCAATCGTCAAACACGCCGACGCCCCAAACCCTGCCCAGCCCCAACCTATCCGCCGCGTACGTGCATGCCGCCCCATATCCGGGTTCAGAGCCCTAAATAACCTCCAGTTGTTAGTTTTTAGTCGAATCCCAAAATTTTTTTCTGAACACCCCGAAAATTTCCTGATGGGTACTTTTACCTTTTCTTGAAGCAATTAAAATGCCGTTTTTGAAATCTTTGCAGCCACTCAGCCAATTTCAAGCACGGGCCATCTATATACTCTCACAGACCTACGGCAACGTCAACATGATTTTCCAAATCGCCACCGGAAGGTGACAAGCCTGTGAGAGGCAGTTGGCCGCTTGAGGCCGGTCTGAGAAGATGACCATGTGTCACTTTGTGAACGCCAATTTCGGACGCTGAGGGAATCGTCCCGAGGGCCTATCGCGGGTAAAGTCTCCTCGTTGTGGACCACCACAAAAATTATGGCCCTGCAGCGGGATAAGGATTATACCTAACACCGCTAAAAAGAGTGCTACCCCAAATTCTTGCTCCGTTTGCAGAACAGGCTGTTGATGAGGAGGGATTGAACCTTAGCATGCGTTGGCGGCAGTTGCTGCTGTCAGCAGCGGCTGCTGCCAGCGTTATCCAACGTTCGCCTTGAGATGCAACCCCACTTGTGCCGACGTAAAACCCCATGACTGTCTGAGGCTGATAGATCATGGTGGATCAACCTACGCAGTACCGACGTCTAAATTTAACGCAAACTTTCCTCGAATTCCTTCGGGAAAACTTCGGGCCGTCTGGTCCATCAAGGCTGAACTTCCCCTTAACAGCGAAGATCACATATAGACAAATTTTCAGAGTCGCTGCCCACATTAGCCTTCAGAAATGCGTAGGTTGATCTTCTATGAACTGTCAGAGCATTCGCCCGTGAGGGGCTGAGAAGAGTGCCATAATCTAGTTATCAATACGGCAGCCCATCATCAGACTGCGCCGCGCCCTGATGGCACGCTGCTCAGCCCCTCAGGCAGCGTCCACTCCTTGAGACAGCGTACGATTACGAAAAATCTATGTTCATCGTGGGCAAACGATTCGCCAGTAGCACACGCGCGCTCCCTCTCGCGCTCAGGCCCCTGGCTGCTACACCGGCTGCAATAAGAAACAGCGAGTTTAAAGCTCACTGTTCTATCCCTAAATCAGGAGGCATTATACCGGTTGTTAAACTAATGTCCCTGTTCGCCATAATCTCACTACGGTAATGGCAAGCCATGGGACATGATCAGCCATTGCGCAGATTCGCGCGAATGAACACCCGGCCAAACGTCGGCAATCGACTTAAAGGTGGTCGCGCCCCAATATGCTCGTCTTCTTTTCCTCTCTAAACCCTTCTCTGGGTATAGAGTAGTAGAATCTATAAGAAAAAATCGCGAAAAAAAACGCTGTTCTGGGCCCAATTCGAAGCCTGAGCTTTCTTGTCTTTTGATGATGGACGAGTCCACCCCACATCTTTCGATGATCTCTAATATCGAGAACATCAGCTGGCTTAAAATTGAATTTCAATCAATGAATTTTCGGATTTATGTACACATCTAGTCAAAAGCATTGGTTGAAGTGCTTGCTTTCATTGTTTAACTGTTTTATTAGGTAAATTAGCATTTATTTCTTCCTCTGAGTGTCGATGATCTTTGAATGCTTGACATGAGACTGTGATCTCTCTGTGCACGTGTGCACGAACTGGAAATTTAGGGTCTTAATAACTTTAATTCTAGCCCGTTTTCCACCGCGCTACTTTCTTAGTTTTTGAGCTAGTTTATATCTAAGCTGATTTTTGTAAATTTTTCGATAACGTTTTTCATCGTGACCACTGCATTTAAAGGCAGTGGTCGCGATGAAAAACGTTATCTAAAAAACTCTAAAAATCAGCTTAGATAGAAAACAGCTCAAAAACTAAGAAGGTAGCGCGGTGAAAAACAGGCTAGAGTTAGAGTTTCTAGGGCCCGAAGATGCTAGTTCGTGCACACGTGCACAGCGCCGCAAAAAAAAGATCGCAGCCTCATGCCGAGCAGTCAAAAATCATCGACATTCAGAGGAAGAGATAAATGCAAATTTATGTAATGAAAAGTGTTGACCAATGAAAGCAAGCACTTCAGTCAATGTTTTTTAATAGATGAGTTCGAAGGATAATGTTCATTTATTCAAATTAAATTTCAAGCCATTTCAAGCCAGCTGATGTTCTTGTTATCAGAGATAATAGCTGCCGATGAAGTGGAGTGGGCTCGTCCACCACCAAAAGACAAGAAAGTTCAGGCTTCAAATTTGGCCCGAAACAGCGGTTTTTTCGCGATTTTTTTCTCATTGGTCCTACTACTCTAAACCCAGAAAAGGGTTTAGAGAGGAAAAGAAGACAAGAATATTTTATCGCGACCACTGCCTTTAACACGAAGGGTGATGTGTTTTTTTCGTTCTAATTAGCTGGCACTGGCTTCTCCAGCGTTGAGGGGCCTTAGAGGAGCACAACAGAGGAAATGCGCGCTTTTGCGACTTTTGAACGCTGCCTGAAGGCACAACATGCGTTCGTCACCTATAGGATGTTTTCAAGCGAGTAACAGAGGATGTTAGAGAAACACCTTATTTCTATTTCAGGATAAAATTCAATGCTGCCGATCGAGTGCGTGACCGCGCGTGCGTTGCGCTACCTTCTCCTCCACACCCTAGCTGTCTATCCCTTTCGCTCCGCACAAGCACAAAAAGAAACAACCTAAGTTCGCCTCGGAATCAGAGGAAACCTTCATTTTAAAAATGTTTCTGCTCCGTCGAACCTGCGGTTTCTAGCTAGAAAATGTAAGCGCTCACTTGAGTCTGAGGTGGCTTTTTTTGTTCGGCAAAAACTATGTCTTGTCTAGAGTGGCTAGTTGACAGTTCTCATCTTGGGCTAGAAAAGATCCTTGGGATCTGCGTTATCTCTTGATTTATTCACACCAACAGGCCGTAGCCGAGAAATTGGGTAAGGTCGACTCATGAATGTCAATCATTTCATGACGCTGCACATGATATACAAAAGCGTTTCTTTCAACCGCGCGGCACACGTTACACAAGAACGCCACCCACATTTTACGACACTGCACACGCTGCACATTGCTGCTACTCACTTTTCACTTCGCGGAGCACGCTTCTCGCTATACACGAGGCGCCTTATGTTTCGAAACGCTGCGCGCGCTCCACATAAAGCGCTACTCGAATTTTAACGCAGCTACACGCTATACATTAAGCGCTGATGCATTTCATGACCTCGCGCACGCTAAATATAAAGCCCTACTCGCGTTCCACAAAGCTACACACGCTTCACGTTAAACGCTACTCACATTTCACGACGTGACGCAAGCTCCACACGAAGCTCCTTCCACCGACCCATGAAGTTCTGGTGACGCCATCCTACACGGCGTCATGTGAACACTCTCTGGAGCCCTATATGCTCTCCATGACGTACCGATGACATCATCTGGAGCCCATCACTCTTTTCGCGACATCCTGCCGACTCCCCTTGAAGCCCTGCCCACCTTGCATGACGTTCTGTCGACCACCTCTGGGACTCTACCTACTTTCCTCTACGCACTGCTGACGTCATCTAAAGCCCTGCCCACATTCCACGACGTACTGCTGACGACATCTGAAAGCAAACCCACTTTCTCCGATATCCTCCTGACGTCACCTTGGCGTCCACCTACTTTCCACAGTTTTCTCCCACTAGAGCATTACCCACCCTGCATTGCGTCCTGCGGACACCTTCTGAAGCCCTATACGTTTCTCAATATGACCTGCTGATATCATCTAAAGGCGCACCCATTTTCACTGACGTTCTACATACCCCTTCTGCAATCCTGTGGGATGGATTCAGGCGTAACTCTTCCAAGCCACAAAA
Source organism: Aplectana chamaeleonis (assembly GCA_029168955.1). Lineage (NCBI taxonomy): Eukaryota > Metazoa > Nematoda > Chromadorea > Rhabditida > Cosmocercidae > Aplectana > Aplectana chamaeleonis. Next base: position 590,251 of record JAPDOI010000352.1, read on the forward strand.
GAGTTCTACTACAGATTGCAAAAAACTAGACTGACGGACGGACATCAATCTACGTTTTTGCGTCTTTCTCGCCCCTTCGTCATAAATCTGTTGAATATGGGCTTTAGAGGGTAAAAAAGATATTGCGAGAACCGCCTCATCATGATCTACAAGATGGTGATAAACACTTCTTGATGACTTCAATCATACCTCAATTATAGGTATGTTGTTCCTTCCAGGACACGTTTTGACTCGTCAGAATGAACATGCCGGCCGAGCATCCTGACGAGTCAAGAAGTGTTATGGAAAGTGCAGCATACCTTCAAATAAGGAACAGGTAAAGCTATCAATAGAAGTTTAGCACCCACTGGTGGATCTTGATGAGGCGAATATAGCAACTTCTTTCAAATTCCCGAAAATCAGCTTCAGCCAGAGTTATAAAAAAGGGGCGGAAAACGCGAGAAAACGTTTTTTTTGCTGTTTTGCGAAGTTCGAGGGCCGGTATTGTACATTACTTGCCTGCTCCTGGTATGTTACTTGCTGGCTTTCGGTATATTACTTGCACACTTCAACAGTATATTACTTGCATGCTTCTCGCATGTTACTCGCACGTTTATGGTATATTACTTGCACGCTTCAAATAGTATATTACCTGCATGCTTTTAGTATGTTACTTGCATGCTTGTGGTATATTACTTGCATGGTCGAAATAGTATATTACTCGCATGCTCGAAATGGTATATTACTTGCATATTTATGGTAGGTTACTCACATGTTTGTAGTATATTACTCGCATCATTGTGGTATATTACTAACGAATTTATGGTATATTACTTGAAGCCATCAGGTAACATACTATTATATTACGAGTAACATGGTGTGAAACTTCTGAGCACTCCACTTCGACGCTTTGATACATTAGTTTGCCGGGGCAAAGCCAGTCAGTGTGGTGAACATCTGATGAGGAGGAGAAGGTAGTGCTGAAATCAAATTGTTGAATACTTAAAGGCATAGTCCATACTCGGAATCGTTTCCCTGTTTTTCTGCCTATCTTGAAAACGGTCCCACGCTGATTTCAATGCTGTCTCTGGAATCGTACAAGAGTCCCTGGGAACGGAGTTATGGCACCTCAAAAATTGAGCCACGGAAGCATGGTGGACGAGTTGTCCGGGGCTTGTGACTCCCGTCATTTGCAAGTGATGTGTGCGAGATGACCTGAATAAAGAAAGAGGCTGAGAATAAAGGGAAGAACGGGGCTACTGGTCAAAAACCATCGCTCATCTTGCCGCTGTTGAGCTCGAAAGATCGTAAAAGGGGCGTGCCAAAGTGGCTTCCGGGTGTGGGCGCCCTCCTATATCTCGCTTATTCGGAGGAAGCGACAGCTCGCACTTGGCAGGTGTTATAGGGGGCGGGTTTACTTTGAAATTATGTGGAAATCTCAGATTTCGCCCCTGAGCTTGGACTGTGCCTTTAAGCACTCAACTTCTGAAATTTTATTGACTCTTTGTTCCGACTTTTTAGGTCTACCGCGTTTTCCGCGTGTGGTTTTCCATTTTACTGGCGCGTCGTCTATTTCCTTCGGGATTTTCACTAAGTGATCAAAGGGAATCTCCATTGGGGGCTTGTTCTCACCGATTAGCGTCACTAATGCGAAGTTTTCCAAGGCACTTAGTACGCGAAACGGCCCTTCCCATTGAGTAACCAGCTTGGGGTGGCTAGCTTTTACTTTCTCTGCAGGAATTCTTACGTATACGCGATCTATGCCTTTTTCATCATTTCCCGGTAAATAATCGAACGCTTTAAAATATAATTGCGAGCTACTTCTAGCCTGCTCAAAAACTTGACTTTGTAGCGATCGTAATCTACCGTATAGGGTGACAAGTCTATCCAAGGTATCACGGCAGACAGGTAAGTAGGGCCGTGACCGTATAACAGGAAGTGCGGACTTTCTCCAGTCGCTTAATGCTGAATGGCGTTGTAAGCATACACTACAGTAGGAAGAATCCTAACCCATTCAGTAGGCACTTTTGTCTTTTTCTTGAGCACTTGGATTATGACTTCGTTCGCCCTCTACGTTATGCCGTTCTCCCTAGGGCACTACCCTTTAGTAAATATCTGCTTTATTCCCATACTGAACAAAGCGATTCCACGACAAAATCTTTGAATTCACTGCCGCGATCAGAAAGGAGAGTCTTCGGCCACCTACCGTAGCCGCTGATCCAGTTACTGAATAAGGCTTCGGCGACAGCGTCCACCTTTTTATCAGAAATGGATACGCGCCCAGGTATTTTCTAAAGTGATCCACTATGGTGACAATGTATCGATTCCCTCGACTACTGAGTCCATTTTCCAATAGATCGATTCCGACTATTTTAAACGGTTCTGTAGTGACTATTGGGCGGAGGGGAGAAACATTCCGTTTTTTTGTTGTTCGCTAAGAAGCAAACTTTACATTCCTTCTACCACCTTGCTATATCCTGGTGCATGCCCGGCCGAAACACCAACTTTTTCAGCCGTTTGAAGATTTTGCGAGCATGGAAATGACCACCTAGTTCCGGAATGAACTTCTTCAAATAATTCGCGCCTTCGATTCCAAGGGATTACGGGTAAAAACGAGCTAGCTTTCCTTGATCGATGACGAAGTCATGTGAACTCAGCCTACGGTCAAACCTGGGAAGTCTCACTTTCCCATCCGTATCCTTCTCAATAGCCAGGATTACAGGTTCAAAATCCGAATCCTGTCGTAATTCTTTCAGCTAGTTATGCTCTTGTACCGAGAAAACTACGTTTTCGTGGGGTAGCAAACTTCCAGTTCCATTTTGTATCTCTACAGGTCCGCGAGGTAGCGCACCTGCGACACAATTTGCCGCGCCTTTAACATGTTGTATGCTAAGTTCATATCGCTGTATATCGAGAGCCCAGCGTAAGACACGTGGTGAAACGTTTGTCCGCTGGAACAGTGAAGATAACGCAGCGTGGTCCGTGCGTACGATAATATGGACACCGAAAATGAAATAATGAACCTTTTTCAGGTTAAATATCAGCGCTAGTGCCTCCTTGGTCGGTGACATTGTAGTTTCGCTCGGCGGATGAGAATGGTTTATAAAAGAAGAATAGCATATGTAAAATCCGTCATCGCCTTCCTGAGCCAAAACCGCTATGACACCAAACTTACTTGCGTACTTAAAAGTTATGAAAGGGCGACTACCGTCAGGTGCTTTCTCAAAATTTGGTTGACCCAGTACCGGGATGTTGGCTATCGCTTCCTTCAACTGTTTGAATGCGCAGTCGTCTTCTTCCCTACAAACAAATTTCTTCTTGGGGCTTGTCAGCTCATACAATGGCTTAGCGATTTGCTCGTATTTCAGTATGAATTTCCGGTAATATCCCGACATTCCTGGAAACGTTCTCAGTTGTGAAATGTTTTGAGGCCTAGGGTAGTTTTGGATGTTAAAGACATTGTCTGGGTTCGTTTTTATCCCATCCTCACCCACTACATGACCAAGAAATTCGATACTTGATTCCATTAGCCGACACTTTTGGGGATTCACCCCCAAAATGGCCTTCCGGAATGATTCCAACGTCTGTTCGAGGACAATCAAGTGCCGCTCTTTGGTCGCAATGGCGGTAAGGGTATCGTCTAAATGAACCGAAACTTCCGGCCCTTTTAGATCACCAAGGGCCCTGTCCATAAGACGCTGAAAATCCGATGGCGCATTCGTCAGTGCATAAGGCAAATGTTCGAACTGAAATTGCCCAGCTGATGTTGTGAACGCACTTATCTCTTCCGCCTTCTGTGTTAGAGGTAGACTCTGTTTCATTCCAAGTGAACTCATGTTTTCGGTTATCACAGCGCGGAGCGGTGGCTTTTTCGTCGAAACCTCCTTATCACTAGTTATATTTCACCGAGGTCCACCGCTCCGCTGCTGGGTGATAATCGAAATCAACAGGTCACTAGGGATGTAGCAGAGCTTACCTACCTGCCAATACCCACTGGCTAGGTCGAAAGACGAAAACCATCGCTTTCCTTGCAGGTTTTGCAGAGTAATGTCGATTGGAGGTAGAGGGTAGCAATCTTTCCTTGTTACTACATTAACCTCGCGATATTCTATGCAAAGGCGCGTAGTTCCGTCCTTTTTCGCAACTAAAACTTTCGGGGATGCCCAAGGCGAGTTGCTATCAGGGATGTGCGGCAAACGAGTTTGAAATTCCAAAACGGCAATCGGCAAAAAAATCCCAAAAACGGCCGGAAAGCGCCAATCGGCAAACGGCAAGAAACATCAATGAAGGTCAATGAGGATGGTGCATTAAGAACTCATAAAGCCTGTACTTGTGGCCTTGAAAGCACGGTAGGGGCACACACAGTCTGCATGGAACCTTAAAAGACTTCGCGTCCACTGTTGAAGGTTGGCGCAAACTCGGTGCCATATGCTATAACATAGGTGCACCGAGTTTGTGCCAACCTTCATTGAAACGTCTGGGGAACGCAAAGCCTCTTCAGGATCCATGCCGATGTTATGTAGTAAAACATCGCTCCTCCCATATAGTGCATCAAAACGCTGCGCTGCGACGTAATGTGATGCTTGTGTGGTGATCAAGGCATTATGCTGCTAAGCGAGGCTCCTAAAAGAGCTTCGGGAGCAGCCAGCTTCAAGGTGAAGATAAATCCATGAATGCTAGAAATCCTTTAAACAACATGTAGTCATGCATGCCGAACACGCAACATACTTCGCAGCGGGGCGGTTCTACGACTGGCTGCAATCAAGGGCTCGATTACAGTTCACCGCTGGGCGGCGCTGCAACTTGCAATGGGGTAGTATCAATCGTGCTGTGCAGCAAAATCCTGCCCTCCTATGCATCTAACCGCAGAGTAGAGTTATCACGCATCGGGGGCGAAAAATATTTGCTAGTAGCAAATGGCGGGTAAAGTCTGTCCGAATGAGACTATCCACCCACTCGGTTGGCGTGCGTGTCAAATGGCCATCGCGACGGAATTTTAGGGCGAGCCCCTTCATGAGCGCAAACAACTAACTGGGCTGTTTGCCTAATATTCCCCCTTATCGATTCACAAGTCTGAAAAATAAGTTTGCAACGGCTGTCTAAAGCGCCCGCCGACCGCGTGGGCGGGCAGACTCATTCAGACAGACTGCGAACTGGTCGCACGCTACAGCTCTTACTGATATCGCGGTGATGGGAGGCGGTGGTTGGAGGTGCGGGCGCGGTGGTTGGAGGGGAGTCTGGTGGAGTGGTTTAAAACCACAAGGAGAGTCTATCAATGTTTGCTGGGAAGAAAAGAGCAAGGAAGCTAATGACGCACTGCCCCTTCGCCGTTGGAGAGTCTTAGAAAACCTCGTTAGCGTTGGATGTCATACCCATAACCGCTTTAGAAAGGTTTCAGCCACTCCTAAATGGAAGTTATTATCGATTGCGCAATTTAGATATTGTCAGAGAAGCTCTCGTGAGGGTGAAGAATCGATAATAAAACCTGGTTCCTTAATTGCATCACAGTCTAGGGACGAAATCACGTGTTTTGCACCATACGCCCCAAACTTCGTCGCTCAGCAGGCAACATTGCATGATCTCTGCCAACGCGTAGCTAGATGCCTCAGAGGGCGCGGTCTGTAACGCCGCACCATTCCATGTAGCAAGATTTCACGGGTTTTAGCAACGATAGCTAGAACCCGCATAGTCTTGTGTCGAAGGGGAAAGGTTGCAAATTCTACGCGTATTCTACGTAACAACGAAGGCTAAATCCGCTACATTGATCTCTCTGTCGCTAAACCCTTATACTCTCGCTATAAAATTAAAGCGAGAATCTACGGATTTAGCGACAGCCTGTGTTGAAATGCAATCTTGAACCCGCGCTGGCTATGCGGAACGCCGGGATGCCGTTCGAACAGTGTTGGCCCAGTCAACTCACAGAGTGTTTACTTGACACTCTATGGCTGGTCGTGGAGGGGACCCCGTGTCGCTCCCTGAAAGACCTTGCCAGGGATATTTTTGCCGCTGGGAAGGTGCATGCCGTGGGGAAGAAACGGCGCTGCGGTCGATCGCAGAGAGGATCGTTTTTCTAGTACGGATCGGGACTTATTGGGTCGACCGACCGAGGGCTGTCGCGAGAATTTTTGTAGAATATGCGGATGCTGTAGTGAGAATTCACGTAGATTATGAGGGCGCTAAATGTTCACCAATTGAGGCTAAACATTCCGTAATTTAAGTAAATTCTCGAGTCAAAATTAGACTAGGTGCCTCCGAAACCCTGGGCATCTCCGGTTTCCATGCGAGGCATCTAGCTACACGCTGGCAGAGGTCTTGAACAAACGGTCGACAGTTTCTTTCCTGAAACCCTCTCTTATTTTGTACGTTAAAGAAAGGAAGCCCAACCCAGAGAATTAAAATAGTATCTCTTAGCACCTACAGTAAAATTGCGCAGTATCCCACCCCGAGCGGCTGGTTCCGAAAATTTATAGACGTTTTCGAAGCTTTGCGAGAAGGCAAGGGTTTTTGGAGTGTTTGAAAAAAAAATCGGATTTCTAAAAACTTGCATGTTGGGGTAATCTAGGATGCTGTAGAGAAATCGGGGGTCCGTTTGTCGAACGTCTGTGGTTCATGGTAGGGTAAGGTGCGTACCATGCCATTGAGGGGCCAAAACCTGCCTCAAGGGCAGTGCTCACCACTAAATTCACTTTCAAGATCTCCACGATTTGCGAGAAGTCTGAAGCCCTGCATAGCGAGAGGCGGAAGTGGGGCACGGGGCGGTTCCGGGACTCCAATTCGCTTGTTTTCAGCCGTTATTTTGCCACTGCTGGCTCGTTCTCTACCGTTCTCTCGGCAGAGGGAGTATCCTACTCGCCTATCATTTCGCTGTGGAAAGTCACCAAGGACGATCATCGTGAACGCTGCCTTTATTTTTTTGAAAGTCGACAAACGGACATTGATTTCGTACTCGGCACCTCGAATAACTTCCGCAAACATGTTTTGAGTCAAGATTTCAATCTGAGATCGTCGGAAGCTCTGAAAAGTCGTCAAAGTAACATCAGATTCATGATCTTGCCATAGGTGGCCCCTTGGGGGTATTTTATATCAAATCTGTAACAAAATTCTTGAGTGCTTCTAGAACTCCTCAATAAATTTTTAGTAAACGCTGAACCGAAAATCCGTAGTCCAAAACGCTCGCAGTCTGTGCAAAGTTCGGAAAGTGTGCTTTCACTCTCTCTCAACGTGCTGTTTTGGGCGCTGAATATGATTGTGAGGATTTTTTTTTCGAATTTCCGAAAGATCAGTGACCATTTCGAAAGGTTCAAAATGCTAAAAAAACGACCGGCTTAAAGGCAGTGGTCCGATGAAAAAAGTTGTGGAAAAAACATAAAAACCGGCTCGAGCCGCTAACGGCTAAAAAAGACCATTAAGGTGCGTGGCAAGAAACAAGCTAAAAAATAGAGTTATTAAGATCCTAAAACGTCACGTTCACCGCTCCGCCCAAAAAAATCGCAGTCTAAGTCAAAAATCATTGACGTTCACAGCCAGAAATAAATGTTAACTAAAAAACAGCTGGAAAATACAAAAAAGCCCTTCATTCAATGTTTGATCCGATGAGGACAGGAAAATTCAAACAGGTCAGTCCCAAGACTGCTGTTCATTCACTGAATTTCAATTTCAAACCAGCTGATGTTCTTGATATTAGAGATCATCGATGCCGATGATGCGGTGTGGGCTCGTCCATCATCAAAAGACAGGAAAGTTCAAGCTTCTAATTTGGCTCAAAATAGCGGTTTTTAGCAATTTTTCTCATAGGTCCTACTATTCTTTACCAGGAAAGGGTTTACAGAGGAAAAGAAGGCAGGCATAATTTATCGCGGCCACTGCCTTCAAACTTAGAGCTTCTCGGACCAGCGGCTCTGGACGGGATACTTCATAGTTTCACTATAGATGCCCACCAGATACTAACAAACCAAATCGTTTCCGCAGATGCGGCCTACTCTATATTTACTTCCCTTGTAAGCATTTCATTTCCTCAGCACACACTTCATACTTCATCGGATTTTTTAAGGGATCACGGTCGTCGGCGAGACGATCAAACAAATCTTATGGCTACTCATCAGATAAATGGCTTTCTCGATCAATCGTCTCCCTTGGCCAAGATTCTCAGAATTCTTGGAGATCGTTAGTTTTTCAACCAAACACATTACATTTCGGAGCAAAGTTGACAGAGTGCAACGCAGAGTTGAGTAAGTATCGACCGCTTTGTCTTTTTTCCCATCGTTTTCCAGTTGTCAGCAGTCTCTCTTCAATCTGCTGAACGCCATGTGAGCCTTGTCCCGAGAACGTGAAGCATACAGCTCCTTGTAGTTTAGTCTTCTCACATAATTGACGTGGGAACAAAAATCGAATATTCATTCTGAAGCGATGACTCATTTCAGTTCTTTGCAACCCTTCCTGAGCTTGCTTCTGTATTTCAACATCATGACTATTATGTGTCTTGTTTTTCTCGGTATAGCACTAAGTGTGAAGTACGAAGATGTTAGTTAGTTAATATATTAGACAACCTTTATTACCATCGCGAGGAGTCACACTTGATCAACGCCGATTTTGTCGCTTATTAGTCGCAGTGCCCACACTAGCTCATGCAATCGTGGGGTAGTACATAGGCAACAGTTGCATACCCGGACGAAAATCGGATGCAACCCCTGGTTGTCAGCAGGAGCTAACAGCAGTATATGCTGCCAACGTATGCTGGAGTTCAACCTTCATCATCGACAGCCTGTTCTGCAAAATGAGAAGGAAACCCGACTACCACCCTCTTTAGCGGTGGGTTCGATTCTTGTCACGGTCCGCAGCAAGGAGAGCAACCTCGCCACGGTGAGCATCAAGAACATCATGTTCGCCATGTCCCACAACGAGGAGGCTTCTCCCGCGATGGGCCTCACAAGGGCACCCTAACCAATCCATGCCGCCAAAGTATCATTGAGCAAAGCGGCATTTGATTTCGACCCATAGCAGTCGAGGAGGGGGAGCGTTAGAGTCGATTCTCGCACTGCAGATATAAGTGCGGACATCTCCGAGCTCGCTCACTCGCAGCACCAAGGGCGGACTTCTGTACTTTTCCAGTCCCCTCCCACGCTAGGAGCTGACCAATCAGAATTTTCGCAGCAGGCAAGCCCGCCGTTCTAGACTTGCTGCTGAACCTTCAGAGGGGTGGGATCAGAGGCGGAACAGCCGCCCTTACTGCTAACCCTTGTGACCGAGAAAATGAAGGGAGGATGGCTACTGATTGATCAGTTCTGCGCCCGACTGCTGATCACTGTTCACTACTTGAGAGACACTGGCGATAACAGCAGGAGCTGCTGCCAATTAGCGGGAGCTCCTGTTCTTTGTTGTCGAATACAACCCCTTTGTTCACCCTGGCACGCGTGAGCTTGACAGCCCCCTTTTCCTAGTGTCTGCCGACTTTCTTCTCCATTAATTTGCTTGATACGAATGAACAATGCAGCATCCTCTTGTACAAAGGCGGCGGGTATATAAGGCGGTCAATCTCACTGAGGGGCATTTGGCCGGTCCGGGAAGGCGACCTTGCGTCACTTTCTGGACGTCAATTTTGGACGCTGAGGGGACCTTCCCCATGGCCCATCGCGAGGAAAGCCACGCTGTTGTAGACCGTGGCGAGGTTGCCCTTCTTGCTGCGGGCCGTGACAAAGGTCATACCCAAGACCGCTGAATTCTCTCTGCGTTTGCAGAACAGGTTGTCGATCAAGAGCCTTTGAGGATATGCTGCCGTTAGCAGCAGCTTTCGCTCACAAGAAGGGGTTGAACCCCAGCAGATGTCGGCACCATTTGCAGTTATGAACAGCAGCTCCTGTTGATAACGTATTGTATCCGATGTTTGCCCAGAGATACAACCCTATTATGCCGACATACTACCCCACGGCTGTCTGAGTTAGAATGGGAGACAATCACGATTCCCGCTGTGGACTACAAATCCATTTAGAGTTAGTGAGATTTGTGTATTGCAACTATAATTGTTTATTTTGAGAGGGTTGGCGAGTTCAAATGGCTTGAGTTTCCGAATACGTTGGAGTTTGAAAATTTTGCCATCATGACGAATTCTGCCGTCTGTAATGACTTGGCCAGGTGAGATATGTAATAAGAGAGAAATTCACTTGAAAATCCTCAGCACTACAATACGCCCGAGTGGAACAAATACCCAAGATATCGGGGAAGTCGGCGAACGCTGTACTGTACGACTAACTGGTATTAGAGCCAACGTCTGAACCAAGGCGTTTTTGGGTGGCAAGGTGAATCGATACGTAGTCCACAGTTAAAGACACCATGCACGCTCTCAAAGGTAACATATAAGAAAGTTAATTCAGGCGTCAAAAACGAGAAAACGACTGTTGTAAAGCAAGACATTACCATGAAACGGAGGGGTTTTACGGGCGAAACGGGCGGAATTCTACATTTTCGTGATCAAGTTTGCTCAAACACTGCTATTCTAGCCCATTTTTTTCTTGCTTCAAACGGCACAAACGTTCAGCAACGGTTACCATAGCGTCTCGATCAAACAAAGTTCGTCTCTTCAAGGCATCGTACGCGCTAAAAAGCACTCACCGTTTTTTGAGTTTGAATCATTGGCTGGGCCAGGGCTGGGCACGCGTCCCGGGTAACCTTAGGGGGGTGCATACTAGACGTTGCAGAGAGGGCAAAGGGGGGTGCCTAAGCCGAACACGAAAAAAAAAAGAACGAAGTGCATGTTCTGTCGAATTTCAGGAAAAAAGTAGTACGCACTATTCTTCTGAATTGTCATATCTTCTTCTCCGCTTTTTGAGTCAAACACTTAAAGAATAAAAACATTGATAGAGATGCAGGTTGTGTTCGCAATAATTCATAGTTGCTGTCAAAGTTTGTTTCGATGAAGGAATAAACACTACTCTGTTATCTTGTAGCAAGTAAGGATTGATGTGGTGTCATGTTTCTTTGGTGCAACGTTCATTGATTACGCAGGTGGTTACCGATCCATGGCAAAGATACAAAGACAGCGCCCAGGAAAACTATCATTCAAGTTCAAAAAAAGATTAGCGAACATATGTATAGCCTAGGTCGCTCATTTTGTGCCGGTCGAAGCAAGGCTTATCGGGCTTATCACGTCAAAATCTTCTTATCACTGTTATACTTTGTCATGACCGACCGCTCCGCTGCTTACTCTGCCCGGACTCATCCGAGCAGGCTAGGATTTATTTCGACAAATTAAAAGTACAGATAGCACAGTCAGCATCACAACTAGTCAATAGATTTTTATTCATGAGAATGTGACTTATGAAGAGAGCCAACTATAAAAAATGAAGACTGCAAGTTACTATGAAAGAAGCGAATGACCGTTTCCTCCTCATTGAGAAGTACCCTGTACATAAAAACCCGAGTTTAATCCACCTTGAATGCCGCAATCTCTCATAGACTAGGCTAGCCGTGCGATCTGGTGTTTGTCCGGAGCTACACAACGCGCACTGGAGTGGACGCGCACGCAATATTAATTAAAAAATGTATTCTATTACAGAACGGGGCGGAGAAAATGATTGAAACTGGAGTAAATGGAAGCAGGCAGAACTAGGATTCTTTCAATGTATACAGTATAGAAATTTAATGTAAACAAACTAAGTTGGAGCGGAGTGAATTTTTCGGACGTGATAAGGTTCATTCAAATGAACCTAGTTGATTAAAAACACCCACAAACATGAGAACTAAGAGCATTGCGAGAAAGAGGAGAATCTGGCAAACATTTTAATAGCAATAGGTTTCATATTCAATGTGATTTAAGGACCTTAAAACTCGTCCCGGTTTTGTCCCGGTTTTGTCCCGGTTTTCGGGGTAAAACCGGGACGAGATTTAAGGTCCTTAAATCACATTAAAAACCGGTCTCATTGAGGCTAAAATGTTTGCCAGATTCTCCTCTTTCTAACAATACCCTTTGCTCTCAGTTTAATGCTAGTTTTGATCAACTAGGTTCGTTTGAATGAACCTTGTCACGGCTAAATATTTACACCCGCTCTAACTTTGTTTATTTACATTAAATTTCTAAAATGGGTACATCCAGAATATACAACTTTCATCATCTTCCATTTCCTTTGGTTTCAATCCTTTTCTCCTCCCTGGTCTGTAATAAAATACATTTTTTATTAATATGGAGTGCGCGTCCATTCCCGTGTGCGCTGTGTAGCTGCGTACTGACACCGTATCACACGGCAAGCCGATTTTTTTAAGGGATAGCGGCATTCTAGGAGGGTAAAACCCGGGTTTTCTACTCCCTACGAATCACATGAATCCTAACATTGTTCCACAACACAAAATAGTTCTGATTTCCACATCACAGATTAACTAATCCTTCATAGGTTATTGAAAACATTCGACAGGAAACATTAATTATCGCAATAGTAGTAGTTCTGTTGTTGGCAATTGTTCAATTGTTTTGTATTGAAAAATGTTTCATCTTTTGTAATAACTTACCGTCTTACTAACAAATTTTCCTCATGGGGTTGTTTTGAAGTTCAAAAATTACACTACCCTTTTTGTGGCCATTTTCGGAATTTTCTCTATTCAGTGCTTTTTTTATATTCTTGTTTATCAAAATCAGGAAGTCAAGATCATGGCTGTCCAACTATTCGGAGAACAGCCGATTTCGATTTCCCATAAGGGGGTGCCTAAAAATTACCGAGCTAAGGGGGGTGCATATTCAGAATCGCCATGCCGGGACGTGTGCCCAGCCCTGGGCTGGGCTCGCCTGAGAACGTGGGTAGAGTTTGTCGGGTCATCGACGCATCATTGGGAAGCCATGGGAGATCGAATGCCTCGAATTCCACCAAAAGAGTCCAGCCCTCCGACAGCCATGTGGCCTCAAAGGAGGAAAGAAGGTAGCTTATCAACAAATGATACATCAGCTTCCACTCATTTACGCGATATCGCTTGTTGAAAACCCTCTTTCTTTTTCATTTTATGCCACATGGCTGTCAGACGGCCGGCCTCTTTTGGTTGAATTTTAGGCATTCGATCACTCATATCTTCCCAATAATGCGTCGGTGTCCTGACAAACTCTACCCACGTTCTCAGGGGGCCCAATCAATGATTCAAACTAAAAAAACGGTAAGTGGTTTTCAGCGCGTACGATGCCTTTGAATGATTTGTGGGGGGGGGAGGGTTAACCGATGTGTGTGTGTGGAGAAGTCATTTTTCACGTAATCGTATGATATATTCCATCAACTTTCCCTCATTTGTACTATATGAGTTGTTGATAAGTTACTTATGCGATGGCTGATGGCTATTTGTGGTGGATTACTGTCGGAAAACCGGCCTCTTTCGCCGTAAAATTAGACATTCGACCCCATATGTCTTTTCAATGTTGCGTTGTTGATCCAACACTCCCTAGGTTCTTAAGTGGGCCGAGACGTTCATTCAAACCTGAAGAAAAGGTGAGTGGTTCTCAGCGCGTACGATGCCTTCGAAAGCTCAGTCCAACCTCTAGATTATTTTCTGATTCGCTGCTTAAAGACACAGTCCAACCTAAGGGGTAAAATTTGATAGTGTATCCCGTCCATCGTGAGCAGCAACCCTGCCAAGCGCGAGATTCCAATTCGCTCAAATAAGTGAGAAACTACAGGGAAAATGTCGGCCCCGCCCATAATACCCCAAAAGCCTTACCGCGCACACCGCCCCGGAAAGGGGCCCAAGAGCTCCGGTATTGTACATTTTGCCTTTGAGCATCGCCACACGAACCAATTTTACCGTTCGCAAAGATTTCGGTTCCCTAATCGGGGTGGAACGCATGATTATGCCTTTAGGCCATTGGGGCGGGGCCGACATTTTCCCTGTAGTTTCTCACTTACTTGATCGAATTGATATCTCGCGCTTGGCAGGGTTGCTATACACGGTGGGCAGACTATAATATCAAATTTTACCCCTGAGATTGGACTGTAGCTTTAAAGGCAGCAGACACGCTCTAAAAAGTTTTTGAGATGACTACGCTGCTTTGGTCGTATGGCCCCTAGTAGAACGCTCACGCCGATGGAGGCGTCAATAACCAGTGAAAACTACTAAATTTGAGTCGGAACTTTTTGTCAGCCACGCCCATGAGCTTTCAACCCCGCCCCTCAATATACGAATACGGTCACTTCGGATGGCTTTTGAAGCTTCCAACGAGGTTAGCGTTCTAGTAAAAGCTGTAAGAGTCAATCGGCTACGCTGCTCCAACCGTATTGTCGTTAGTATCAGCTATTTTAACCGCTCGGGCATAACTCGTCCAATTTTACCCCATAACAAAAACAGCCGTTATAACTGTATATGCATGCAGTTTTCGTCGATTTTTTCGGTAGTTTCCCATAATATTAACTTCAAACCTCTGATTTATGACATAAAATCGGTACCATTTTGAGCGTTTCTGCTGTCTTTAATCTGAAATGGTCCCACGGTGATTTTAATCATACCTCTAAAGTCATACAAAACTTTTTGGAAACGGGTTTATAGACCCCCAAATATGCTGAATTTGAGCGGAGAAAGCATGGAGGACAAGTTGTCCGAGGCTTGCAACTTCCGTCATTTGCGAATAATTTATTCTAAATGAAGAGGAATCTGATAATAAAGCGGAGAATGAGGTTATTGATTGAAAGCCATCGCTTATCCGGCCGTTGATAAGCTCGAAACGCTGTCTCAGGAGGCGTGCCAGTGTGGCTTTTTCCTGTGAGAAAGCTAGAGTCGCTTCTTCGTATATCTCGCTCATTTGTGGGAGAGCTGATTTTTCGCACTCGGCAGGTGTTATATAGGGTGGGTCTACTTCATAATTGAAGGCAGTTTTCACGATGAAAATCGCTTTTATTTTTTTTGTTTTTTCATCCATCGTGAAAACGGTTCCATGCTGATTCCAATGAAGTCTCTGGAATCGTACAAGACCTTCTGGGAACAGAGTTATGTCCCTGAAAAATTGAGCTAGGGAAGCATGATGGACGAGTTGTCCGAGGCTTGTAACTCCCGCAATTTACAGCCGATGTATGTGAGCTTACCTGAGTAAAGACAGAAGCTGAGAATGAAGGAAATAACGGGGCTATTGATCGAAAACCATCGCTCATCCCACGATTTTGAGTTTTCGTTTGTTCAAGTCGGAGGACGGGCATTGCGCTTTTGGGATTTGCGTTGCGCTCAGAGCGGCAACTTGAGGCCCTTTTGGATCTTTTCCTGGTTCGTTTTCATACGTTCTTCCGACGTCAGCATAACAGTGTGCCCCTCCACTAACCATTCCTAGTTGAAACTAAAACACACTTTTTCTCGTGAACACTGCCTTTGAAGGCAGTGTTCACGAAGAAAAAATTGCACGTTTTTTTGGTTAAAACATAAGCTTTGGGTCCCTCTAAGAAGGGTAAGAACGGAAGTGAGACGAAAAACGACCGGTAAGTGGGTGAAAATCTCGTGGGCCAGCCAACTCATTGGGCCACTGCGCCCACGTCCTATAACAGTTGCTCTGAATTCGTGGTTAGATGAGCGATGATTTCCGATCAAAAGCCCCGTTTTTCCCTTCATTCTCTACTTCCCTCTTTACTCACAAAAGCTCGCACACGTCGGCTGCAAAAAAACGGGAGTTACAAGCCTCGGACAACTCGTCCACAATGCTTCCCCTTGCTGATTTTCGAGGGGCCATAACTCCGTTTCCAGGGGGTCTTGTACGATTCCAGGGACATCATTAAAATCATCATGGGACCGTTTTCAAGATAGGCGAAAAAACAGAAAAACGACTTTTATCGTGAACACTGCCTTTAAAGGCAATCTTCACGATGATTCTCCTTCCCGAGTTTTCCACTCAAAACAAAGCGTTGGCCACCGAGTGTTACAGAAATTACAAAGAAACCGCGAGAAACGCTCTAAAACGTCATATTTCAGTGACATCAATCTCTGGCCTGGACTAGTTGTCCAGTTGTATGAACATGTTCACGGTGGTTGTCACCGGTGAAAAATTGGGTCAGTCGAAAATGGAAGAATATTCCAGGCGAAATAGTACTAGTTAGGGTCCGAAGAAAAGAACGGAGCAACAGAAAGCAAGTAATTGTAAAGGACTGGCCCATACATGACTTCACTGTCACAACAAACACTTTCTGTGAGAGTAAAGAAGCGGGGTGAGAGTAAAGGATTTCGTGACCTTCTGGTGCATTTTTCTCGATTCCTTCGTCAATTTTGTTCGACCCGGGGGCCAAACAATCGATTTATTTATATTTATCTCAGAATCGAAGATTAACGTGAATGCTGCCTTTAAGTGGGAATTTCAGATTTTGTTATTGAGGTGGGTCTCTGCCTCCAAGCCTACCTCGCTCAGATGAGTCCTGGGTGCAAACGGCGGAGCAGTCGGTCATGGCAAAATATAACAGTGATAAGGAGACTTTCACAAGTTAGTTTCCGCACTCGACGCCTATCTCATTCGCAAGGGAGACTTGCCACCTTGCGGTGGCGATTTGGAAAACCATGTTGTCGCTGTTGTAGGTCTGTCACAGTACATAAATGACCCGTGCTTGAAACCCTCTGAATGGTTGTGGAGATTCCAGAAATGGGATATTCATTTCTTCAAAAAAGGTAGGGGTACCCATCAGGAAATTTTCGGGGCGTACAGAAAAAACATTTTGGATTAGGCTCAAAACTTTCAACTGGGGGTTATTTAGGGAACTGAACACGAATCTGGAGTCTAGTATCCGCCAGAATTAGGGTTACTGTACAATATCGCAGCTATCCAAGGGAAAAAATGAGCGAAATTGGCAAAGTGGGCAACTAAAACGTCTTTCGACCACAACACGCCTCAAAGTGCTCCGTTTTCAATTTCGAAAGGACCAAAATGTTCACCGTGCCACAATCTATCTAACTATATGAGATAAAATTGGGATTCACTTATGAAAACGCTTTTTTAGATGGAGATAGTTATGAAATTGAATAAATGGTATCACAAGATACCGCGCTCATTCGGTCAAAAACAACCGTACGCGATCTCTAGCACGGTCAAAATGGAAATGTATTCCGCCTCAAAAAATAATGTTACTCTTAAATTCCGCAAAATATTTTCCCACGATCGACCTAGATCACGACACGCTCTACATTTCGGCGTTTTCGAATTCGAGAACGGAGCACTTTGAGGCGAGTTGTGGTCGCAAGACGCTTTAGTTGTCCATTTTGCCCATTTTTTCCCTTGGATAGCGGCAGTATTGTAGGTTACGGCAAGCAAAATGCCTTTTCATCGGTGTTATTACCTTAAGGTTTCGAAAATCAAAAAATGGACCTCAAATTCGTGTTCAACGTCTCAAATAGCAACCCACAGTGAAATTTTGAGTCAAATCGGAGACTTTGACCGAGCTACCGTAAACCCAGTGTAAACTGCCGTTATTTATAAGAAATCGATAAGCGGGTTGCAGATTCGTGTTAGGCAGCACGAATAACCCTCATGTAGAAGTTGCAAGGCGATTTGATCGTAGCATTCTCGAAATCGTCAAAAGTCGCGTTTTGCCAGAAAATTTTCCCCGCTTTTGAAGCTTCGGACAAAATCAGATGGAATTTTTGAAATATTGAGAAATTGGACAGAATCGTAATCAGCACACAAAACAACCCCTAGGAAGAAGTTTTAAGCTCATTCCGAGACAGTTTTTTGAACGCTCTAAAACGTGTCATTTGTTTACCCCTTTTCTCTTGGCAAAACTATGAAAATGCCCACTTTTGGAAATCTCCTGTCTTTGAGGCATTTAGCCGATTCTGAGTATGGAATATTGGAGCAGTTTCCTTCCCCTACAATATATTGACACTGCGCCCTGGAACTCCACCTGATGGTAGCAAGCTTCCCTTGTCAGATGGGTCCGGGTAGAGCAAGAAGCGGAGAGAACGGTCATGGCAAAATATAAGTAACAGCTATGAGGAGTTTTCGGCATTATAAGCCCGATGAGCTTTGCTTCGATCTGTCCAAATGAGGCAGAAAGCTAAACGTGATTTACAGTAAAAATTGCGTAAATCGTCAGATTAATGCCGGTTGTAGATGCTGGTTCAGGATATTGATATCTACAAATCTCACCGTTAGCGCACTTGCCTTCGCTATGCACGTCTGCCTCATGGTTGCAGAACCTCATCGTAGTGGTCCCGGAGGCATAGGAAGCGTTGTCACTATGACTTATCCGGAATCCCATTCAGGGGAAAGGCGAGTTTTCTATTTGCAGTTAACACTATTCCTTGTAGCAGTCTATCAACTTTGAGAACCGTGTCCATACCTCTCCCCAAATACCCTGTCCCATGGAATGACGCCAGCAGCCCAAGTGCATCTGCACTGGTCACCCTTTCCAAATAGATTGTGCAAAATCGCGCTTCAAAGTTTGAAGTTACATGGCTGTACTGGTTTTTATTACAGGGTGCTATCTATCACAAGTGAGAATGTACTTTGAAAGCCTGAAAACGAATATTAGACTCACTTCGAAGAGGAATTGACTGTTTTTCCACCATCGAACAGAAAATATATACTGCAGTTGTAAAAACGGTGATGCTCCGTCGCAGCTTTCCGAAATTCTGATATGTACGACATTTGAATCCGGAAATTTATGAGACAACAAAGGAGCGAGCATTCGATCTGCATTTTCCTATGTGAAAGTATGATAACTGCGCAAGTTGAGAGACGGGAAATTATGGCCAGAGGGTCGATCGAAGGGTCGCATGTCTTCGAAGGGTCATTGTGAATGTTTGACCGGCATATCATAGGACAGGGGGTGTGTATACAAGTCTGTTGGTATCTGCTCGTTGGTGCCCCTGCTTCTACTGAACCCAGCAGACGTTTGAGTGTACACAGGAACGTTCGAGCGATATAGCGTGCACAACTATATCGCGAAAGTATCCCGCACATTGCATAAAGGTGTCGCCGTCCGGCACACTAAGGCCTCTAACCATAACACCCAGGATCCGTACCTAGGAGTCATGGAGTCTTTGGCCACAAGCCACAATTTCGCCACCCTGAACTGTCGATCGCCGTCGAGTGATATCCAAAAACTGCGCTATCCAGACTTCTGAGCTATTTCCATGCACCGTTTTGCTGCTTTGCAGGAAACCCGCCTCAGGATAGACCCGTCATCAGCGTCGGAGAGTACACCATCTACTGCGGTAACGCTGACGATAGGAGAGTGGGAGGCTGTGCACAGCTGTAAGGAAGGATTTCAATGGTAATGGTCAAGGAGTTCGGCTCAACGTCGTGTCGGAATGCATTCGTACGACTGCGGGATCACAGAGGATTCAATCTGTGGATAGTGAGTGCTCATGCGCCCACTGAAACCGCCGAAGACAATTCGAAGGATGCGTTTTATGAGGAACTCAATACGTTGCTGGCCAGGATACCTTGTCAACATGCTGTTGTCGTGGGGATTGACGCAAATGCGAAGATGGGACTTGATCAGGAATCCGAAGTACTCGGTAAATGGTTCTACCCAGTGGAGCAAACATCGGACAATGGCTACCGCCTTGTCGACTTTTGTGAACGCAGTGGTCTGATTATTGCATCGACATTCAAGAGGAATCATCGCCGCCATCAGCTTACGTGGCAGGGACCAACCCGGCTATCTCCAGAAGAGCAGCGGAAGCGGAAGATGACAACTTTGAAACTACAGCTTGACTATGTCCTGACGAGGAATATTCCAGTATCGGACATTCGAAGATCTAGAGCTGTGTGGATGTCGCATTCGATTCGGATCACCGTCCTGTTCTGCTTGAACTTCACTGCGAGGATTCATAAGAGGAAGCGAGGGCTCAGCCTCCAGAGGATTGACATGACAAGTCTCAGAGATGAAGAGTGCAGAAGGAATTTCCGACAACGCGTTTCTATTCACATCGGAGTACGGACTAAGAAGAAACTTTGCGACGCGGATTCTTTTGTCAAGTGCATCCAGGACGCTTCGAAAGAGGCACTCCCGGTGGTACAGCCTAAGAAGAAGTTCGCCTACGTCTCAGAAGAAACAACATCTACCTACAACAGTATGTGCTCTCCGAACTGCAGGAAACTTCGTGGAGGAGAAGCGTCTGAGGAGGAAGTTGCGTCGGCAGCTTCAAAGTGACCGCGAACGAGAGGACGTGTAGAGCTAAGGAGTTCGAGAAGGCTTGGGAGGAGAAGAATCCGAGGAAAGCTCACACGTTGCTGCGACAGTATAGCGGGAAGATGAAGAGATGTTCTCCTGTCTTGAACACTACCAATGGAGTTGCAGTTGGTGATGCGACGCTGCTAATATGGAAGGATTACTCAGTTCACTACTGAATCGTCCAGCGCCATCAGTACCTGAGCTCCTGCATGTTCAGAGAGCACATTACGATGTCAGTGAGGAACCGCCGACTGAGTCTGAAGTTTTGGATTGTGTCCGGAAAATGAAGAATGGAAAGGCAGGTGGAGATGACAACATCACTGCTGAAATGCTGAAAGCTCTTCCTCCGTCTGGGATTCGTGAAATGACCAACACCATCCGTGCCATATGGATGAGCGAAAGGATACCCGATTCGTGGAGACATGCGATCATCGTACCTCTTCACAAGAAGCTATCCGTCACGGATCCTAAGAACTACAGAGGAATCTCTCTACTTCGTGTCATGTACAAGGTTTTAGAACGTATCATTCTCGAGCGACTTATCAAACATCGTGAAGGAACGACCAGAGATGAGCAAGCCGGTTTTCGACCTGGAAGATCGACCATCGACCAAGTGTTCGTCGAGAAGAGTAATTGAATCGTGGCAGCGGTTTTCAAGCCATTACAGCTTGCTTTTTGGACTTTGAAGCCGCGTTCGACTCTCCTCATCGTGATCGATTGCTCAATGCTCTGCGAGCAGATGGAGTCCCGGAAAAGTATGTTCGGTTAATCGAGGACATGAACAAAGGAACAACAGCAGCAGTTCGTACACCTGTCGGATTTACGTCAGCTTTCGAGGTGAAAACAGGAGTAAGGCAAGGAGCCGTTGCAGGACCTTTTCTTCAACTTCGCCGTTGATGACATCATGCGTAGAGTTGCAGAACAGTTTCCTGCGGATGTGATCCTAACACCATCAGAACGCCTCACTTGTCGACCTGGAGTACGCCGACGACATTGTGTTATTCGCTGAAAACAACGCAAAACTGCAAAGGATTGTGAACCCTGTTTCGAAGCATGCCGCAGCCTATGGACTTCGTCTTCGTCCCTGACAAATGCAAGCAGATGTGGGTCTCTCAGAGGCCTTCAACTGAAGTTTGTGTGGACGGACAACGTATCGAACTGGTGGACGATTTCTGTTATTTGGGCTGTTTGCTGAAGAACGATGGTAGTTATGCAGCGGATATTCGACAACGATGTGCGAAAGCTACGTCTGCATTCAATTCTCTAATCCAAGTGTTTGTGGTCTACCACCATCGCGAAGGAAGTCAAGTTGCGCGTCTACCTATCCGCTATTCGCCCTATCATGATGTACGGATCGGGGACGTGGGCAGCACTGAAAACGCAGATGGAAAGGTTGGATTGCACGGAGAGGAAGCTTTTAGGCGTTTGCTTGATATTTCTGGCCGCGTGTATGCCATAACGAAGACCTTTACAAGGAAATCGACGCAGTACATCAACGCTTGACACGAGGGAGGTGCCAGCATCTCCTAACGCCATCTCAAGCAGCAATGGAAAGTCGACTTCGACTGCTCGGGCATATACTAAGAAGAACGCCGGATCGTCTCGTACAACACGCTTTAAAAATGCTTCCAAATCCTGTCTGGAAACGGCCACCTGGGCGTAGGCGAAAGTTCTGGACGGATGTGGTTAAAGAGGATTTAAAGTCACTCGGCATCGAAAGACAGTTCAGGCGCGATGTTTCGTTTCGCAGGAAATGGAATAGTGACAGCTGGATGGAATGTGTTCAAATTGTGGCTGAAGACCGTGAAAAATGGACACGGCTGACTACTAGGACGGCACACCTCCGTGAAGATGCGGAATGACCGCGTCAGTCGAAAGCCAAACCGATTAAGTCAAGTAAGTCATCATAGGACAGCTCACGAGCATCCGTTCTATTCGAGTGTCATACAGTGTCAGGGTAATTGTCGGGTATCAGGGTAGTGAGTGGGTCAGGATAATTGTCTTTCATGTATTTCATATAGTATCAACGGTACATTCCTGGTTCAGATGAAGCGAGTCCGAGAACTCATTGCTTAAAGGCGGCATACACGCTCCTAGACGTGATTGAGATAACTACGGAAATAGAGTGGTATGGCCCAGATTACAACGCCTAATCATTTTGAAGTGTCAAAAACGGCCCACAATGCCGCTACATGAGTTAGATGTTGGCCCCGCCCTGTATTTTCACGCCAACCATATTTGCCCTTTTCCTGCAACACAAGGTTGTTGGGTCATATTCACCGTTGGTACTGTTGGTAGATTGCCCAACAAGTGAACCACACACGTCACTGACGGCTAAGATGACCCAGCAACCCTGCGTTGGAGGAAAAGCGCAAATACAGGGGGCGTGAAAATACAGGGCGAGGCTAACTTCTGAATCATGTAGCGGCATTAATGGTCATTTTTGACATTTCAAAATGCGTAGGTATTATGTTGTAAACCATACGGTTCGATTAACATTGTTATCCCAACTACGTTTACGAGCGTGTATGCTGCCTTCAAGCAACAGTACCGCTCATGTTTTTGTGCAAAAACGGCGTTTTGCGGCGTTTTTTTGCTCACAAAGCGCCGCATCGCCATAATTCACTTGAAATTTGACAAAATTAGATTTTCAGGAATCTCCGGTATTTCGTTAGAAAATACGTTTTTCTTTCTAAAATTCACATTGACCACAGGTCAAAACATGACAGATATCATGACCTCATCAGTTCATAGTGAGATATTTTGTAGTGCACTTATGCAATTTTCTATGAACTTCTGGAGTTGAATCTACCATTTTGTAACACTATCGTGTAGCACTCAATGACAGCAATTCAGAAATGACTTGTAATTTGAAATCGGACTACTTCGAAGCTACATATTTATGGCGATGCGGCGCTTTGTGAGCGCGAAAAATGCCGCAAAACGTTTTCTTTACAAAAAAATTGCGCGGCATTGTACTATGATGAAACCGGCTCAGAAGCGGATATGCCTTCTTGCTAGGAAAGAAGACGCTGCTAGCGAGGACGGAATAGGAACCGTAAGGAGCGCCGTTGAAAAACTTCAAACTCACCACGAACAATGCCTATGCATCTGCACTCGCAACTACATATCGGGCAGCTGCATCCGAGACATATCAGGACTCTCCCTACCCCCTCAGTGCGGAAGGGTTTAAGGCACTGTTCACGATAAACTTTGTCCTTGAATTTTTCTTTGAAATACAGTGGTAGCAACTATAAGAAGCAGAACAGTGTTGAAAAAACGGATGCGAAAGCCTTCCCAGAGGCTTAAAACGGTGTTGATGCTAACTCCAGTAGATGCTAACTCCAAGTCCGGCCTCCTTGGGTCTAGTTGATGTCATCAACACCGATACATCCTTATCAGGTTCCGTCCATAGCAGACGACCTAACGCCAAGTGAGTCCCTAGTTATACACCAGCGATTCGCCGCAGCTGGCTTCCGCGGCATGTCTGCTATTGGTCAATTTCGAAATCTGACCAATCGCAGACGTCCCGCAAAAACCAGCGACAGCGAATCGCCGATGTATAACTAGGGCCTGACGCTGGGGGTTTGCGTGATCTTTTACATTCGTTATTGATCTGACACCCCAGCGACCACTGCAGCCGGCCTGTCGCTGACGGTGGAGGCATAGAGGCAGCAGCGGCTGTCACTAATATTATCGATTCCATCGTTAACCACGTGCCGTCCTCTAGCACGTTGCATGAGCCAGCCGTCGAGCGTCATGCGTCGGCGTTACAGCGCTGGCGCACGACGCTTCGGCTTCTCGACGCTTTGCCGCTGGTCGTCTGCTATGGACGGAGCGTCACTGCCACGCTTTGACCTGCGATCATTGCTAGTATTTTTTTATTGAAAGTGAGATTTGATTTGAGAAATAACTGACGAAAACTTCTAGAACTCTTTTTCAGGCTAAAATCTTCACAATCCACAACGTGATTCGATAAAAACCACTGCTGATAATCGCAGGTCAAAGCGTGGCAGTGATGGAGTCGCTGCCAACTGGAATGGACCCAAGTAGGCCGGCCATGGTCACTAGGATAATCATCAAAAACGTTTCTTGCCTCTGGGAATGCGTTTTGACCCGTTTTTTCAGCACAGTTCTCCTTCTGAGGACTACCACAAATGTTTTCCATTGAAGGCCTAAGACAAAGTTTATCGTGAACAGTAGGTAGGCTTTGAAAGTAGGTATGTTTTGGAATGTTTCTTTAAGAATTCTTTTATACTTTGAATCTGAAAACTTATTTGAGGTTCTGATGAGAGAAGATATCTATCTGACAGTATAGTGATTGGTCAGAAAGCTCATTGCTATTGGTTAGAGCTACGGTATTATGGTCGCTAGGGTTAAAGTTTGAACAAAAATAGTAATTTTAGTGTGCCAATCAGTATGCATCTATGTACGGTGTGAAGCTGTACAGAGCCATGTGCACCGTATAACCATTTAAAAACGAAATTTGAATCATTGGAACCAAGTGTCAGCAAGCATTCTGCTGCCGGATAACCCTACTTACCTGAATTTTTATCAAATTTGTCAATGGCAGGCAGGAAACGAGAAAAGAAAGATGCGTACACGAGAAACCGAATGAAAAGAATTTTTGGTGGTGGGGCCAGGAAAGGCCGCAGGGAATATTGAAGGGATTGTCTACACTTCGCTGTTGACCCGGTAATTCTCGCGAAACGCTGAGCCCCCGTACCACTGTGTTGCCACTGAACGGATGCAGAATCCCATTTTCTGAATGAATTGGTCGCTTTGTATCTTGATCTAGAAATGTATGTCAAGCAGGAGAAAAGCTGAAGCGAGTGCTTATGTGGAGACCTCAATGCGATCGTTCGTGGACGACTCACGTGACGACACCTCAACGCTAGGTCAACATGTAGACGAAGCCAGAAATAGCACTGGTTTTCGTTACCTAACGGAAATTCTGTCAGAGTAACTATGACTGGGGAATCTCGCTGCGAAGTTTCCTACGTGCACATTTATAGTCTCGCATAGCCTTTGCAAACGAAAAAGGAATGAATACCATTGTTGCGAATGGGTGGTTTTCCCCCCGTTCGACACAACCCGTCAGTCCCGGGAAATCTAGCCGACAGACTCCCCACCGATGGCATGAGCGACTGTACTAATTACCCCCAGCAAACTGTATACTGAATGAAGGACATAATAACGATGATACCACATGACATGCACTGGCTGCTGATGCCACCAAGTTGAAATTCCCTGGACTTATCAACCCATATTCATACTGAGGTATGAATATTTCAAAATATATACGAGTCTCTCGCATTCAACATAAGATAAATTAGATTACTTTATGATACGATGAATGTGGAGAGATCTCGGAGAGCGGGAAAGGGGGAGTCGAAGAAACGAACACAGTTCACAAGAAAAGGAAGCACCACTGAAATCGCGATTTGATAACATGGGTCCTGGCCAGTAACCTGTCCTCTGCAGGTGCTTTTCGCAAGCCAACTACATCACAGGAAAAACAGTGATGTTTTGAAGGCCAGAGGCTCCGACACGAAGCACAGCATTGGCGAGGAGAAAAGGAGCAGCACTGAGTTGCAAGAAAGAAGTCCACGCTCGATCGCGGCAGGGGCGAAGACTCATGGCTTCAGACTGCGCAGCCCGAACCAGTCCGTCGGGCGGCTCGACCAAGCTTCCGGCTTTCGTTGCGGGACCGACCGCGCCCAGGATTTCTAAGAAGCGAAAGCATCGCGCTTTTGCGGCAACCAATATCTGCGATGAATTTATGTAGGTAGATTCAAAAACGTGACACATTTTCGAAAATGAACCCTCACGACGTGAGTAAGCAAGAATGGATGCGTTTTGGATAGTTGGTAGACACTGCATAGTTAGCTTTTCTCATCTATTTTGTTGGGACTGGAAACTGATTCAAGTCATCGCTTGCGTTTGTATTCAACAACGCTGAAAAAGGTAGTGACTGCAGATGCGCAATGACTTCTTACATTGCTTAGTAGGATGGAAATCTCTGATCAAATGTAATTTTAAAAATATTTGATAATAGAAAATTTTGAAAGCTTTTCGGATTTGTGAAAACATTTTCTTAATTTTAAGGGAATGGAACTGCGTTTCGATAGACTCATTCCCTCAACCGAAGAACTCGAAACATTTCGACTGTACCGTGCCTGGGACAGGTAACGCTTTCTATCTCTACTTCGTTTCCGTGAATATGGCTTTGAGCTATGCATAGAAAACAGCTTTGCGAGGTGATATTAAAGCTTCGCTCTGGCAGGTGGAGCGGAGAGAATGGCTATAGGGGGATACAATCATCGATAAACATAAATGGACATGAGCAACTATCTCGTAATTTTTGGCAACGTCTCGAACTCTCTAAGAAATGTTGCAACTGGAAAGACCTTTTGACTGTGAATCCCGAACGCTTCATCTGGTTAAATTTCTGATATAAGTCTCTCGCGTGATGTTGCAGCTATCAAAGCTGTAAGAATTGACAAAACTCAGAATTCACAGCGGATGAATAATTAGGGTCTCAGCAGTGAATGTTTGAAACTGACTTTTTTGACACATGTGTGGTCCATCTTCCTCAGCGGTCTGTTCGATGTAGACTTTGCTCGCTTCAGAATTTCTTGCAGAGAACCGTTTTACATGGGCTAACCAGACTGAACTATGGTATTCTCAGTACAACTTCGCTCGTGGAATTCAGAAAGCGAGCGGAGTCGGGTTTTCGCGTCTTTTACGCCGTTTTTGTATAACTCGCTTCAAAGTCAACCTTGAGCGAAACTAGGATTATATTCGTGATTGTGGCGTTGAGGGTTACCCAATGGTTTAGCATTGGTGGTGATTACGTTGAGAACGACAGAAGTTTGAACAGTCAGGTTAGTAACTGCAGTACCGTGGCGGGTGAGGCGCTACCGTCTCTGCCTGTGTTTAACCGTGCTTACCGTACATAAAGACAACTGGTTGACGACAAAACTTCTATGGTTTTCAACGAAACCCCTGAAATGGCTATACCATTGTATATCCTTCAACGCCTGCTTCACGCATATCTCCCTAGTCCCGCTCAAAGTTGACTTTCAAGCGAGTCAGACGAGACGAAAAAGACGCGAAAAGCCGACCTTGCTCGCTTTCTTACCAAAATTCTACGAGCGGTTGTGTACCACTACTCCTTGAAGACAAAAACAGCCAGAATGTCTGTTTTGAGATGCGGAGTCTCCAAAGGCACGTGCTGGATGTCATAGCATCGACCCGTTATTGATCTCTGGAACCTTACTTTTTTCTTCAGCACGTA
This sequence comes from Aplectana chamaeleonis, assembly GCA_029168955.1. Lineage (NCBI taxonomy): Eukaryota > Metazoa > Nematoda > Chromadorea > Rhabditida > Cosmocercidae > Aplectana > Aplectana chamaeleonis. Next base: position 617,632 of record JAPDOI010000352.1, read on the forward strand.
TCTTTGGAGACTCCGCATCCCAAAACAGACACTGTGTGAACGCAGTGGTCTGATTATTGCAACGACATTCAAGAGGAATCATCGCCGCCATCAGCTTACGTGGCAGGGACCAACCCAGCTATCTCTGGAAGAGCAGCGGAAGCGGAAGATAACATTTTTGAAAATACAGCTCGACTGTGTTCTGACGAGGAATAGTCCAGTATCGGACATTCGTAGATCTAGAGCTGCGTAGGATGTCGCATTCGATTCGGATCACCGTTCAGTTCTGTTGAACTTCACTGCAAGGATTCGTTATTCATAAGAGAAAGCGAGGGGCTGAGCCTCTCCCGAGCATTGATATGACAAGTCTCAGAGTTGAAAAAAGCAGTAGGAAACTCCGACAACGCGTTTCTATTCATATTGGAGTACGGACTAATTGTAAGAAGAAACTTTGCGACGCGGGCTCTTTCGTCAAGTGCATCCAGGGCGCTTCGAAGGAGGAACTCCCGGTTGTACAGCCCAAAGAAGAAGATCGCCTATGTCTCAGACGGATTAACATCTATCTGCAACAGAGTATGTGATCTCCGAACTGCAAGAAGCTTTGGGGAGGAGAAGCGTTTGAGGAGCGTTTATTTATTTATTTATTTATTTTGTAGACGCAGGATAACCAACGTGAAACAACAAAGCAAATATTAAAACAGACAGAAAAAGAATTAACTCAAGAAAAATAGTAACAAAGAGTACGCATAAAAAATGAACAAAAACGGTGGTAGGGAAAGAGCAGGAAAGCATCAGGTAACCTCAGAATCAACCAGTTGTGCGGCTAGACGTTTGAATGATGGCAAAGGCATTTGCTCAAGATCTTCGCTGTAAACTTTATTCAAGGCGGATAAAACCCGGATGGAAAAGAGGTTTTTCCTAATCTGTGTTCTAGTTAATGGGATCTTGATTTTGACTCTGCTACCCCTAGTCCTAGACGGTATTTTAGTGAAAAAATGTCCGCACCTCAACCCAATTCTTCCTGATAAAATCTTGAAAGCAGCGATGAGATCGTTCTTTTTTCTTCTACTAGCCAAGCTTGGCAATGCAAATAATCGGCGCCGTTCAAGACCATTTGGAATGAACTGATATCCAGTGCCCGAGCAGCGCATTACCAGCTTACGTGTGAAATTATTTTGGGTACTCTCCAATAAGTTGATATCTTTTTTCAAATATGGAGAAAAAACAGTGGTGCCATTTTCAAGTAGGGGACGAACGTACGTTTTATATGCTCTAAGAAGAGTTTTAGGATTTCTAGATTTTACGGCTTTGAAAAGATTGTAGGTTCTATACAGGGCCTTAGAGCAAATTGACTTGTAATGATTTGCAAAACTCAACTTGTTTGTGATAAGATAACCCAGATCTCTAATTTCAGTGACGGACTCAAGCTGAATATCGCCAATATTATAAGCAGTACCTTCAGACCTGTTACCAATGTGCATAATTTTGGTTTTATTAGCAGAGAGGGGTAAACCCCACCGTATGGACCACTGATTGACTATGTTTACAGCAGCTTGGAGTTTAATTCTATCGTCATTACAAGTGATTACATTATAGATTTTTACATCATCGGCAAACATAGTACATGGAACCCCTATTTCCGAGATAAGTGCAGGAAGTTCAGCCGTATAGAGGATGAAAAGAATCGGTGATAACACGCCCCTTGAGGGACGCCACTTGTAATACTACGAATAGAAGACAAATCATTGCCAAGCCGAACCTGGTAGGTACGGTCTGTGAGAAAAGCTGTGATCCATCTTAGCACTTCAGGTGAAAATCCAACTGCTTCCAGTTTAGAAAGTAATTTCGCGATAGGAACTCTATCGAAAGCTTTCTCGAAATCAAAATATATAACATCGACTTGCTTCTTTTCATCGACGGCTTTGGTCCAGTCATTTAAAGAAGACAGCAGCGCTGTCTCAGCAGATTTTCCGCTGCAAAAGCCGTGTTGATTTTCGGGTATGATTTTGTGCTGGTTAAGATGTGCCAAAAGTCGAGATTTAAGAATTTTTTCGAATGTTCTAGCGAAAATGGAAGTTATACTTATAGGTCGGTAGTTTTTTGTACAAGAGAGAGGAGGCTTTTTGGGCACTGGAACGATAAAGGAGTGTCTCCACCTAGACGGGACTTCACCTAACATGTAAGACAAATTGAAAAGGATCTCTAGTGGAAACACTATATAGCTTGCAATCTTCTTGATAAAAGATAATGGTACAAAATCAGGAGTGACAGAGGAAGAATCATGCCACTTAGACAGGATTTCGAAAATTTCATCTCTAGAAAACCAAACATTCTGCTCCATGATAGGGGCACTACGCACCATACGTTCAGAGTAGCCAACGCTTTCCACAAATGACTTGCTAAATTCCTCTGCAAAGACAGAAACCTTGTCTCTATCAGTGACGGCAAGGGTTGAGTTTTCAGCCACAAGTGAGGGTATTCCATGTTTCGTATTTTTTAGTCGCTTTTTGACGTAACTGTAGAATTTGGAGGGATCCTGTGACTCCAACAATTTACCCTCAATATAAGTGTTATATTTCAAAAGAGCCTTTTCAAATTTTTGATTCGAGGAGGTATACAATGCCCACGAACTTTGGGAACCATTTGCAGCAGCGCTACTCCAGAGCCTATTGCGTCTCAACAACAACCTTTCTAAATAAGCCGGAAGTTTAACATTTTTGATGTCAGAACCACGAAAAGGGACGTACAAATCGATTACATGGTGCAAAATGAATACGAACATTTCATATTTGTCGTTGAGGGAAGCAGCTCCACCGAAAGACCCAATCCAGTCAATATCCTGCAGATGGTTTTCAATCGCCGAATAGTCAGCCGCTCTAAAGTCCCTTTGGATTCGCATAGAAGGACGCAAGACATCAGTATCTATTCGAAAATCAATTGTTGCGTGATCACTGGTGCCAATCGGTGCACCCACACTAACTTGACTAATCAGGCTGTCCTGATTACAAAGGACCAGGTCTAAATAGGAAGTACCCCTTGAAGGAAAGTTAACAAGTTGGTTAAGACCATGCGAAGAAAACAAATCTAGAAATTCTCTTGAGGAGGTACATACATTTCGATCCAAACTTCATGCTACATCAGGCAAATTGAAGTCTCCCAGGACTACACAAGGACCATCGTGAATGCAAAAATCACTGATGACTTTACGAAGAAGAATTGAGTCATTTGAGCTGCAGCTAGGAGTACGGTAAAGCAAAATGAATCGAATAGTACCTTGTGAGAGAAAAGCATCAAAATGGAAATTTCATAGGCATCTGGCACAGACTCTTGAAATGTTTCATTGACAGCGATTGATTTTCTTAGTAGTGCAAATACGCCACCGCCTTTTTTACGAGAGCGATCACATCTTATAACAGAATATTGCGAGTAAACAAGACCAAGTAGAGAAGCAGAATCGTGCATAGATCCCAACCAAGATTCAGTAAGAAAAACCATGTCATAGTTTTCATGCAAAATAACTGAAACAAGGTGATTATGATTTTTTACGATTGAGCGGACGTTTGACATCATACATTTGACTCCATCGCCGTTAGACCGAGGATAATTCAGAGGCTTCCCGCAACCGGCTGCGTGGTGGTAACGCTTTTGGTTGCGCTCAAGGCGATCGCAAACGAGATTGGACGTGTAGAGCTAAGGAGTTTGAGTAGGCTTGGGAGGAGAAGACCCTGAGGAAATTCTACACGCTGTTACGACTGTATCGCGCCAAGATCAAGAGATGTTCTCCTGTCCTCAACACTACCAATGAGATGCAGTTGTTCATGCGACGCTGCCAATATGGGAGGATTACTTCCGTTCACTACTGAATCGTCCAGTGCCGTCAGTACCAGAGCTCCCGCATGTTCAGAGAGCACATTACAATGTCAGTGAGGAACCACCGACTGAAGATGAAGTTCTGAATTGTGTCCGGAAATGAAAAATTGAGAGGCAGGTGGAGGTGACAGCATCACTGCTGAAATGCTGAAAGCTCTCCCTCCGTCTGGGATTTGTGAAATGACCAACCCTATCCGTACCATATGGATGAGCGAAAAGATATCCAATTCGTGGAGACATGCGATCATCCCACCTATTGCAAGAAGTTATCCGTCACGGAGACCGAGAACTATAGGGGGATTTCTCTACTGCGTGTCATGTACAAGGTTTTGGAACTTATCATTATTGAGCGACTCATCAAACATCATGAGGAAACTACAAAAGCAAGCCGGATTTTGGCCTGGAATATCGACCATCGACCAAGTGTTCGTCGTGAGAAGAGCAACTGAGTCGTGACAGGGGTATTTGAAGCCATTACAGCTTGCTTTTTGAGCTTTGAAGCCGCATTCTACTCTCTTCATCGTGATCGACTGCTCAACGTTCTGCCAGCCGATGGAGTCTCAAAAAGTATGTTCGACTAATCGAGGACATGAACAAAGGAACTACAGCAGCAGTTCGTACGCCTGTCGGCTTCACGTCAGCATTTGAGCGACCTGGAGTACGCCGACGACATTGTGTTAATCGCTGAAAACAACGCAAAACTGCAAAGGATTGTGAACCTCGTTTCGAATTGAACCGCAGCTTACGGACTTCATCTTCGTCCCGACAAATGCGAGCAGATGTGGGTTTCTCAGAGGCCTTCAACGGAAGTTTGTGTGGACGGACAACGTATCGAACTCGTCTATGGTTTCTGTTATTCGGGATGTTTGCTGAAGAACGACGGTAGTTATGCAGCGGATATTCCGTCTGCATTCATTTCTCTAACCAAGTGTTTGTGGTCTACCCCAATCGAAGGAAATTAATTTGCGCGCCTACTTATTCGCTATCAGCCCCATCATGATGTACGGATCGGAGACGTGGGCAGCACCGAAGACGCAGGTGGAAAGGTTGGATTGCACGGATAGCAAGCTGTTTAGACGTTCGCTCGAATATTTCTGGCCGCGGATATGCCTTAGCGAAGATTTCTACAACGAAATCGACGCCTTACATCAACGTTTGACAGAGGGAGGAGCCAACATCTCCCAGCACCATCTCAAACGGCAACGAAAGGCCGTCTTCGTCTGTTCGGGTTCATTTTAGGAAGACCGCCAGATCGTCTGGTTCAACACGCTCTGAAGACGATTTCATGTCCTGTCTGGAAGCCGCCGCTTGGAAGTAGGCAAAAGTTTTGAACAGATGTGGTCAAGGAGGATTTAAAATCACTCGGCATAGAAAGACAATTCAGGCGCGATGTTTCACTTCGCAGGAAGTAGAATAGCGACCAATGGATGGATTGTGTTTAAATTGTGGCTGAGGACCGTGACAAATGGACACGGCTGACTACTATTACGGTGAAGATGCAAAATGACCGCGTCAGGCGAAGGCCAACCGATCTAGTCAAGTAAGTCAAGTCACTGTAATTCTAGAAGACCACTTCGAGATAATGCGCTCAGATTGGCACGCGCGTCTCACACTCGCTTCTAACCTTATAATACTGAATTTGACACTGCAACTTCAATTGACACTTTGTTCAGAACACATTGTCGAGCCACCTAATGAAACCAAATTATTGTTAAGTATTTACGAAAGCATAATTGAAGAAGAAAAAGGGAGGCTGTTCTCGGGGTTGGAGGTACATAGAGCTTTAATGACTTTTAAATAGCTTAGATGCTTGATCTCGAACACTTGCTAGTGGTCAATTACGTAGTCGAATTCAAGTATTTTGTTTCAGTATTTCTTCAATCTCGCTACACCTGTTTCATATTCACTGCATACCGCGATCAAATCGTTCGCATTCGATTTGTTGATGAAAGTATCCTTGTAAGTTTGCACCGCTCTTATCACCGATTATAATTATCTAACACTAGGTGCCACGTTGCTGCTTCTCAGATGGAAGGGCAAGTTTGAAATTTTGCTGTCTAAACCCTGAGATAGTAGGTTTGGAATGTGCTGCTCCAACCCTCTTGCAGCGAACTTGAGGATCTCTGCCCTAGACATAATTTTTCATACAACAAATTACCGTATTTCCTGTAATTGAACATCCGGGTGTACTATTTTTTAGATTCCGCCAAAAGGGGGTTCAATTAGAGAGAGGGGCCTAAATAGAAGGGGAGGTTCTAATTGTCAACCGAGAAATCATGCGTCATTATGGGCAAACAAAGTTTATAATAATGAATTACTCGGCGAACTCCAAGAGATTATCATCAATAAAGTCATTGTTTGAAGGCAGTGTTCACGATAGATTTCACTTCCGATGTCTCCACGGCTTACAGAAGGTCTGGTGCACCATTTAGCAAGGCATGCTTGAAGCGCGCGCGAAAGACGCGTTTTTAGCCGAAATAGGCCCTCCCTTGTTTACGTTGATTTTTGAGCGTGGAGGAATTGACCACTAGAAGGATGATACCTATCAGTGCAATGAAGCTATCAGCTCACTTTTCAGCACTTCCTTGACTTGATCATTCCTCTAATCTGAGTCTTCATTTCTTCATTCCGAGGGAGCGGATCTGGGGCACCAGGCGTGTCTGGGGCACAAAAACGCTTGTTTGTAGCCGTTATTTCGCCACTCCTGGCTCGTTTTCTACCGTTCTTTCGACACTGAAAGCCTAGGATCCTTCTCGCCTATCTATTCACTGTGGAAAGTCAAGGAGTGTGATCAACGGGAATGCTGCCTTTATGTCCTCCGCAGGATCAGTCTCCTTGAAAATGTCGACAGGGTTTCGGGTGTCGTCATCTCGAGCAGCGCGTACCGATTCACGTCCGGTAGGAATGAGTCCGTCAGCTTTTAAACAGTAAATGACGACGTCTTCGGAGCCATATGCGGCATTTGTAATCCTGCAGGCCTGGAAGGAGCGAGGGACGACCTAGGTTGAAACTAGCTCCCATGCAGTTGCAACCCAATTCAGAGAAAACACAGGCATCGGGGAGCTTTTCGATTGCCGCCCTTGGTGAACTCCTTCTCGCCGTTGAGCACACATGCTCTCTGACCTCGGCAAAGGGGCCCTCTCCACCTTTTACGCGAAGTGTATAGGTAGATGAAGGACTGGCAAACAAATAAGCATCAATAAAAGGTATGAGGCAGAAAGTGAATCCCAGTCAAAAATCTCCAATATCTTTTCAGCTGAAGGGGGGGTCTAATACAGGGGTGTGGTGTGTTCTATTTTTAAACCTCAACCGAAAGGGGGTTCAATTAGAGGGATGGGTTCAAATGGGGCGGGGGGTGTTCAATAACAGGAAATACGGTACATTTCACATCATGCCGCATTAGTAAAATTTAGGATTTAGTCAGAGGGCGCGCAAAGTCGGGTTTTCTCGTCTTTTCTCTATAACTCGCTTCGAAGTAAATTCTTATTGAATCCGAAAAAGAATTTGGATTGCTGGTGACAAGGGATAGCCATTGTGCTAGGATATCATCTGAAATCAAAAAAATTGAAAGTGCCATTTCCACTCCCAATGGGGTACTGTGGCTGAACTGCACTGGTTCTTCTTCTCCTGACCTCTTTCCATGCGCGCCATATCTTCTACACCAGTTGCTTCTCACGATTCTCGGCACAAGAGCTACAACCCCTCATTTCCGCTGGTCCCTCAATCTCCGTCGAATTTGTCCCCTTCATTCTCAGGGCATGACAGAGTGGTTGTGTTCGTGGGTCTATGTGCGTGTGCTCATTCTGGCATACTGCGCGGGTGAGTGTAAGTGAGTGGGTGACGCGGGTGAGTGTAAGTGAGTACTGTGGCTCAACTGCGCTGGTTCTTCTTCTCCTGACCTCTTTCCATGCGCGCCATATCTTCTACACCGGTTGCTTCTCACGATTCTCGGCACAAGAGCTACAACCCCTCATTTCCGCTGGTCCCTCATTCCCCGTCGAATTCGTCCCCTTCATTCTCAGGGTATGACGGAGTGGCTGTGTTCGTGGGTCTATGTGCGTGTGCTCATTCGGGCATACTGCGCGGGTGAGTGTAAGTGAGTGGGTGACGCGGGTGAGTGTAAGTGAGTACTGTGGCTCAACTGCGCTGGTTCCTCTTCTCCTGACCTCTTTCCATGCGCGCCCTATCTTCTACACCAGTTGATTCTCACGATTCTCAGCACAAGAGCTACAACCCCTCATTTCCGCTGGTCCCTCAATCTCCGTCGAATTTGTCCCCTTCATTCTCAGGGCATGACAGAGTGGTTGTGTTCGTGGGTCTATGTGCGTGTGCTCATTCGGGCATACTGCGCGGGTGAGTGTAAGTGAGTGGGTGACGCGGGTGAGTGTAAGCGAGTACTGTGGCTGAACTGCGCTGGTTCCTCTTCTCCTAACCTCTTTCCATGCGCGCCCTATCTTCTACACCAGTTGCTTCTCACGATTCTCAGCACAAGAGCTACAACCCCTCATTTCCGCTGGTCCCTCATTCTCCGTCGAATTCGTCCCCTTCATTCTCAGGGCATGACGGAGTGGTTGTGTTCGTGGGTCTATGTGCGTGTGCTCATTCGGGCATACTGCGCGGGTGAGTGTGAGTGAGTGGGTGACGCGGGTGAGTGTAAGTGAGTACTGTGGCTGAACTGCGCTGGTTCCTCTTCTCCTGACCTCTTTCCATGCGCGCCCTATCTTCTACACCAGTTGCTTCTCACGATTCTCGGCACAAGAGCTACAACCCCTCATTTCCGCTGGTCCCTCATTCTCCGTCGAATTCGTCCCCTTCATTCTCAGGGCATGACGGAGTGGTTGTGTTCGTGGGTCTATGTGTGTGTGCTCATTCGGGCATACTGCGCGGGTGAGTGTAAGTGAGTGGGTGAGAATGGTTCTGCTCATGCGCGCTTGTTGCGTGCGTGTGTTTCAGTGTGTGAGCGAGTGTGACTGTGCTCATCCGTACGTGTTGCGTGCCTGCCTGCAAGTGCTCATTTGTGCGTACTACGTCCGTGCGTGTGAGATCGTGGGTAAGTGCGACTGCGCTTATGCGTGCGTACTCTGTGCGTGCGTGTGAATGAGTAAGTGAGTGAGTATGAATCTGCTGGTGCGTGCGCGCGCGTTAATTTGCGCGGGTGAGAAGGACGCTGCTCACGCTTGCGTGTGAGAGTGTGGGTTAGTGTGGCTTGTCCTCTCGCAAGGTTAACGTGATGGCGAGTTCAACATCATCATGGGAATGTGAAAACCAGGCGGAACAAGCGGCTTCTCCCACTACGGAGGTTGACTTTGCGTAGCCCGTCTGCATTATTTCCCATTTTTTAGCCATTTCGCACCTGCATAAAGAGTTCTACGCGTTTGAGCGTAAAATTTGACTGCTACTAAAATGGGCCCTTCGCCTTACGTGATGTCGAGATTGTGGTATGTCTGCTATGCACCACTCCTCAGTTTCTGACGATAGCGCTTTCCAGCGAAGCGCTGCGACTTTCTCATCAACTTTATTCTTGGTCCAAACATGCTTGCTTTTCCTCAGTCTTATTTTGTTTGCGTTACTTTCCGTAGCAGTGGATGGCTGCAATTTTGTTGCGACATATTGGCAACATGTTAGGCCCCTCTCAAAGTTAGTGTATCGGACGTAGCCAGCCCGGTCGATGCACACAGCTGTATCTCGCCGTCACCCGCCCGGTCGATACGTATGATAAAAATGGTGGGATGAGGTTGAGATAATCACCCGGTGTTAGCGATGTGGTTGATATCCATGCAATACGTGGATGACGGGGGCGAGAAAAACGCCGGGTCGGCGGGACGATAATGAAACCTTGCGTATTACTGGGAAACTATCCGCGCTACGACCTCCGTTTCTTCGGTTCACTCTCATAGACTATTTCTGTGAACAGTTAATCCTGTTGACCACGTAACCATTGTCATCATTTCCAGTGGGCTCTAGTCGGCCACACCGGGTGATTTTCTCAGCCTCATCCCACCATTTTTCGTACTTATCGACCGGGCGGGTGTTGGAAGGTGACGGCGGTATACAGCAGGCCACGGCGGGTTACATCGTGTTACAATTGCATTGGGCACCAAATCTGACAGAAGCCTCATGAGCATTTTTGGAGCTTTTCGTCTCACCCACGGCTACAAGACATTCTTCCCGACCTCTACGCTCCCCATTGGCTCTTGGGCAAGGATTCGATTTGTCACTGATATCTAGAGACAATTCAAAAATTGGTCTGGTACTCCGTAGAATCCTTTGAATAATCTCGGAAATCAAATCTTGTCAAAAGTCACAAGCCGAAATCTCCTTTAGTATTGTTTGTTAGCTGACTGCCGTTTTGCGAATCTCCACTGCTTCCATGTTTTGCGCAAGCATGTCCTCACAAGGTCTTTTTCGCGTGAGAAAAAACGGAGTGGAATCTGAACTTCTAGAAACGCTCCGAGATCGCATTTTCCATACAAAAAAGGTTGAAATAATTGCCTTCTCAGAGAGTTTTTACATTTTGATACTTCTGGCCACACTCCGGTAAACTCTAGCAATATTCCGCTCCTCTTTCAGTAGCTCTTCTATACAGAGCGTTCAGCTAGGTGACCGTTCCACGAGACTTGGCGTTGTGGGAGCTCATGTTCTCCACTCACTGCACCTCCTGTCCTTATTGGAATGAAGAGAACTGCCGTTGCAGCATACCGCAAGAAAAACGTGAAAAGTCTACGAGTAATCGTCTATAGCCTCTTGCCCCTCGAAAGGTTATTTTCATGCTGAATGCTGCAAAAGCGTTCGTACGCAAATGCGGTCAGCAATTTCGTTCTGATAAGGACTGTACCACCCTTCAATCTGTCAGAATCAGCGCGTGCCTTGATCCAATAATTTTTTTTTCCACCGGAATTGTTCTCAACAGTTCTTAAACATACTCAGAGAAGTCATTAGCTCATTTTATTTCAGCAAGCGATTTTCTGTTCCAAAAGAGTCGTATCGTGCACTGAGAGAAGGCGAGTTGATGAAGCAAGAGCATCATCCTGAATGGTTTAGAGAAGTCCTAAAGCTAAGAAACAAAAAGCAACTTGAAAACGTAATGTTTCTTTCTACTTCGTCGTGATTCGAAAACGGCCCACAAATCAAATATACTATAAAATGATTAATTAGACCTAATATAAGACGGACTTGGAACCATGAAGGCATCATACGCGCAGAAAAACAAACAATCTTTTGAAAGCTCCTAGAAGCCTTTTTTCCGTTTTCAACACATTCCTGCCTTCAGGGTAACTTTTCGTATTACAGTTCAACCCCCGTGTCTAATTATCGTTCCTATCGCGAACTCTCAGTTCGCTCAACTAAGAAAGGTGACTCAGTATTCTAACAGCAGTAAATTCATAACTTCGAAAGCTGAGATTTCGGCTTGTGCTCTTCTATGGATTGCTCAGGTTTAAACAAAGTTCACTGAAAATAGGTGTGTTTTTTTGGGAAAGAACACAGTGGTCGAAATGCCGGTATTGTATTATCTCATTCAAAACTATGAAGTATGGCGAAAGTATACTTTCCAGCCGACGAAGACGCTTTCGAATATCCTACCGAATAATTCTGTCGGATAATTATCCGAGATCCGATCCCATATGATAATGGCAATTTCGTAGTGACCCTTAATGCGGTTAGATGGAACAAACATTTTATCTGGAGTGTCCGATATACGAAAAACTGAAAATCGCTGGATCAGGCTTGAAAACTGGACAATCTGGTAAAAACACGGATGGAAACGCATGATCGATCGGATAAGAACTGATAATCTTGAATGAAAACTGGATAAAGTTTGGATGAGAACCGGAAAAGCCGGAAAACACCGGCTACAATCGGGTTGACTTCAATTCGATCAACGATCGCCGCCCTTTTGAAAATCTTGACTTTCTGCCCCTCGTTTTCTCTTCGTCCGATTTGGAAAAGCAATCACCTTCGACGTGCACAACGCAAGTGAAGATGGCGCGCGCCTGTGATCTATACCCACGTCATAGTCGTCCAAAAGCCAGCATGAGCCGTTTGCAATTTAATAAATTCCAATGAACAAGTGGAATTCTTTTGGCCATGTGACCGCCGCAACATTCTCGGCAGGCCGAAGCTGGCTACAGCGGAGAACTAGAGTATAAACCTTATCAAGCAATGTATTACACGCCTATCAACAGGGACTGCCACAGAAGGCTCAGGCGTGCTCAAGCCAGCCACGACGAGTGAATCTTTGCATCCAATTTGCACGATGTAGCGCAGTCAGATTCCTTAATGGTTCGCTATCTAACTCTGGAAATCGATGTTCCTCTAGGACTTCATACTTTTTCCTTCTCTGAACAATTCAGACACTGAGGAAATGGAATACGCATCGCTACGCTCAGAGCTGCCGCGTGCGGCGCCTTTTACCAGATTTGTGTTGATAATGTCCTGCGATGGTGCTGCGCCACGTGATCGATATCGCTGAATTACATCTCGCTGTCGGCATGGTGAACGAATCCACACCGCGGGTGTGGCTATGGAGCAGTTTGGCTTGCACACGCGACGGGAAAACGCTGCGTGCGTCGTCGTCCATGGGGCGCGTTAACCGAGCGCCAACTACAATACCCACGCTAAGTTCTCTAAAAACCGGGAGCATTTGCCAAACTTGGCAAAAAAACGTCCGATGCGTGTAACTTTTTTGACTTTTTTGGATTCTAGAAACGCTATCATATTCACAGCTCTAATTACTACATAATAATGTACATTATGAACCGAAGTTCCCTGAAATCGCTTTGTTTTCGAGTGAAATTGTTTTTGCTGTCGTCTCACAAAAGGACCGCAAAAACAATAAAAAAAATGCGGCAAAACTTTAAGTAGTAATTGTACTATTAATAGAAGAGCAATCTCTATGTTTTTTCGTGATATAGATGAAAGTGGGGCCGTCTTGAGATCTGTGCAAATTGAATTTTCGAAATACTTCATTAAACATGCTCGGGGGCTTCCTGAAAAGTCGGACTTCTGATGCGAAAGCCCAAGACCGACAAATGGAGGATTTCGAAAATTCAATCTGCACAGATAACGAGATAGCCCCAATTTCATCTATTTCACAAAAACAGAGATTTCTCCTCTATTACTCGTACAATTACTACTCGAAGATTCGCCGCACTTGGTCGCGCGTGACGCTTTTGTCGAACGACCGCAAAAACAATTTTACTCGGAAACAAAGCGATTTTAGGGAATTCGGTCTGCAATGCACATTATTAGGTAAGGATTTGAGCTGTGAATTTGATAGCGTTTTCACAATTCACAAACGTAATCTTTCAAAAAAGTTACATGCACTGAACGCTTTTTTGCCAGGTTTGGCAAATGCTCCCCGTTTTTACAAGCCTTAGCGCGGGTATTGTGGCTTTTTTTCTCAGAGAGCCCAGGTTAACGCGCCCCAAGGACGAAGACGCGCGAAACGTTTTTTCCGTTGCGCGTGACGCATGTGCCAGCCAAACTGTTCCTTAGCCACACCCGCGGTGTGGATTCGATCAAAATGCCCTCGCCTTCTCTGAAGTTCCACTGGAATTCGAAAAGCTAGGGGCCTATGGCTACAGCAACGTCGAAGAAAAGGCTAACATGTGCCCCGGACAGCCGTATATGGCCCTCAACTTCAATGGTGAGCGCAATCCCCGCCCACTGCCATCGACGATCACTGATTGGAGCAAACATTTGAAAAATCGGCTTCAATAAAACATACGATAATTAGATGATCAAAGTTTTTTTGGTTGGACGAATTCACGAATTTGAATTATGTTTTTTCCTCGAAGTTCAAAGGGGTACTACAAGGTGGTGTTCTTTCGCCTATATAAACTCATTAATATCTTCTCTGCTGAGCTGGGTAACTTATTGCAAGGGAACGGGGTTGTTTGTAAACAGTATGTTGACGACTTGAAGGTGTACAGATAAACATCTTGTTCTCTTGACACTGGACTCTTGCAGGCAGAAGTCAAAGGTTTACATGATTGGTCAGTAACATGGAAAATGCTAATTTCTCTAGAAAAAAACGTTTTGTATGCGTATTCGCTCTTCCGCGCTGCCAGTTACCTACAGCATAGCTGTACAGGAAATCAAAAGAGTCAGCCAAATCATGGATCTTGGTTTCCTGTTCGGCGAGAAGCTAGAATTCTTCTCTCACTACAAAGAAGTGTATACAAGAGGGCTTACCACAGCACTTATCAAGAGTTCAAAGCACTGACTACGAAAGACAGTGGCGTTCTTCTAATACGTTCGAAATTTACGTTCGCCCTCTTGTAGAGATCCTTACCGTCGTCTTCTCACCTTACGAGAAAAAGCATATAATTTTTCGGGAAAAATTGAGAATAATTTCACTGGAATGGTATTATTACGACTGGGCAAGTTTTTATACTCAAAAAGTCCAAATTCACGACACTGCGTATCATAAAGATAGGACACCCTGAGTTTGTGGGTCTCGTCTTTGCAGTACAATATAGATCTTTTTCGTCAATACTACTGTGATCAGAATGTAAAATAGCCCCCGTAAACCTCTTCTGGAAGAGATCGAATGTTTGCGCACTTTTCTAGAATAAATTTATGTTTTAAATCGCGTATCAAAAAGATAGAAACCCCTGGATTAAGTCGGATTTCTCGTTCGACAAAAATGTGTGATCACAAATCCTATGGGCGATAGGCCTTACTCGCACCTTTACTGCCACAAGTGCTTGATTTCGTATTTTTTCGATCAAATTGATCGGCCTTTGCAAGTCGATTTGGCTCCATTTCTCGGCTATTGCCTGTTGGAGCGCAGAAATTGGGAGAAATCGGCTCAGACCCGACGAACTAAAATATCCCAGAGATTCTCCATTTTGTTGGAATCAGGACTGTACACTATCCACTCTGGACAAGATCGTTATTGCCGAGCAAAGAAGCCGGCCTCAGACCTTTTCACGTGAACTTCCTGGTTGTCCGGCTAAAAACTGAAACTTTGTCGCCTGAAAACGTGGGGGGAAATGAATGTAGGTGTTACTCTGATATCTTCTGGTACCCACTGGAGATCATCCGACTGCTGGCGAACGCGAGCTGTAGACGTCCTTGACGGGCGAATGCTCTGGCAGATTATGGGAGATCTACGTTCGGAGCTCTGAAGGCTAAATTAGGCAGCACCTACCCTCGAATTGCCTTAGTAGCGCTTCCGAACATCAGTACTATTGAGAAAAGACTTCTTCCCGTTTGTATGCGTAAGAAACCATCGCCTATACACAAATAGTCGAAGTAGCTGCCCACTTTAGCCATCGGAACTGTGAAGGTAGATCTCTCATTTTCTGTCAGAGCATCTGTCCGTCAAGGACATCTACAGCTTGCGTTCGCCAGCAGTCGGATGATTTGCAGTGAGTACCAGAAAATATCAGAGTAACACCTACTTATATTTCCCCACGTTTTCGGGCGACAAAGTTTTAGTTTTTAGCCGGACAACAAGAAAGTTCACGTGAGCAGGTCTGAGGCCGGCTTCTTTGCTCGGCAATAACTATATTGTCCAAAGTGGATAGTGTACAGTCCTTATTCCAACAAAATGGAGAATCTCTGGGATATTTTGGTTCGTCGCGTCTGAGCCAATGGCCGGCGATTTCTCCCGATTTTTGCGCTCCAACAGGCAATAACTTAGAAACGAAGCAAGATCGACTTGCAAAGGCCGATCAATTTGGTCGAAAGTATACGAAATTGAGTATTTGTGGCAGTAAAGGTGCGAGGAAGGCCTATCGCCCATAAGATTTGTGATCACACATTAATATCAAACGAGAAATCCTGTTTAATTCTGGGGTGTCCTATCATTTTGATACGCGATTTAAAACAAAACTTATTCTAAAAAAGTGCGCATTCGATTTAACCCAAAAGAGGTATATGGGGGTTATTTCACATTTTGATCAAAGTATTATTGACAAGAAAGATCTTTATTGCTCAGCAAACACGAGACCGTCAAATTCAGATGGTGTCCTATCTTTATGATACGCAGTGTACTTTAGTTTAGCAAGTTTCGATTTCCGGTATAAACTTCCGGTTCCCATTCTGAACACTGCCTCTCACAGCAAAATGAAAGACGGCAAAAGAAGCATTTTTTTTGAAAACCTGCTTATTTCGGGGGCGGGTGGACAACCAGCTGTAACTTGTTCCGGTGCGCTTTTTCTTCGAATTTCACTTATTTTCGCTCTTGTTATACGCAGATCTATCTCCTCAGGAGGATAGCACAACACGTGTCGGCAGCATCCGGCAGCAAAATGACAAGGAAAAATCTGTTCTTCCCCTATTTTTAGAGATTCTGGTGAGAGAGTTCAAGTTATAGAAACCGTAAGCATAACGAGAATGCAATAGAGATATGAAAAATTGTGTTAGCCAGAGTTGGCTGATATCATCTTGTTAAAAATTCGTGGAGTGAATGACCCCGCATTTTTATATAGATAATGAAACATTTCCTTTTTTTTGGCAAAAGAATTTCCCAAACAAAATGATCTTGCAGGTGACCCAGTACTTTGCAAAAGCTATCGGAGACGCATGCAACGGTTCGTGATTCAGCATCTTGTTTTTCTGTGATCGATGATTTCCTCACCTCTCAATGCAGAGGTTCAAATGAGTTTCAGTCCTGCCTTGAAGACCAACATGGAAATCCGTTCCGATAATATTTTGACTTGATATTTTTTCGACTTCAGGTTCATAATCAAGCTCCTGCATATGACACAATTAAAAAATGCAGATCTATCAAAAATTCGTCAATTTTTGTCTTCCGATTTTTCAAAATTGTTAGTCGAGCATCTCAGATGGTCGCGTGGTGGTAATGGAGCACAATAAACTTTCACCTCAACAAGGATAGTGAGGGCAGCACGAGGAGAAGAGCTGCTGCTCGAGCAGCACGTGCCGTCTTTGTGCCGCTCTTAGCAGCACGTGCCGCCCTCGTCCTCCATTTGTCGCCTCAGCTGCTGCTCTTTTCTGTGGCAATCGTAGTGTGATAACATTGCTCGAAGTGGTCCATTTGGACAGCTACAAGCATATTTACAATCAGCATGGAGAGCTCTTTGTTACAAACTTGCACATACAAGCATCTGGATAGCTACATGTCGATTCACCTTTTCTCTTTTTCCCCAAACAAGGTGTATATAATTTAAACAATCCCAGCGGAGCCGCAGCGGCGATTTCTTCAATTTCCATGAGGTCCCTCTATGTCTTGTTTTTCTTCATCTGATGTCTTGAAATGGAACTACTCCCTTGAATTAGAATTATTAGAATGCTGATTAAGAGTATTGAAAAAAAACGAAAATAAAGGAGAGCGGCACATGTTTATAACTTTTGGGCCAATCTAAGGGATGAGGTTTTCTGCCGTTTGCCGGCCGATTTGGGATTTTCTTGCCGATTGCCGTTTGCCGAAATCTCAAGATCGTTTGCCGCACATCTCTGCTTGCGATGTGGTTACGATGGAACTTTATTCTGAGAAGATGAGGAGAAGAAGAGAGAAGTTGGGAGCTGTAAATGTCAGTATTTCAGAAAGTATATTGTGATGAGCAGACCACTCGAACTAAAGGTCAATTATTACGTCATCGCGGTGACCTATATGAAGGGTATGGGGCGTAGAATAGATGATAACAAGGTGACGACGTCACCAGTGCACCAAAATCCCTGCTATGGAAGGTGGACCGAAGCACGATCCACGGAGTAGTTACGAAATCATCGAGGCTGTAATCCCGGCTTTGAGTGGTGGAGCGATGTCATTCCAGAAACGAACGAGCCACGTTTCGGGTTGACCCCGCCCCTTTTTTCGTTTCGAGCTGGAGCGATTCAACGGTCCAACCTCGTTCTGACGGCGCTCGAATCGAACTGGTGCCTGAGTTCCGCAGGAGGGGTTGCGGGACGTCGGCTACTGGTACCGCGGGAAGTGTGCTGTGTGTATCTGAATGGTGCGTATCACTCAATATCGGATGACTCGTTCATCGGAAAATACGTGCATTGTGAACAAAAAATTTATCGTTCAGCAGCGATAAGAGAGAATTACTGGAACGAGATATATGGAAGTCGAACTAAAGTAGACGGAAAAGGAACTAACATCTGTGCAAAGGAGGACTTCAAGAACAATATAGGATGCGCACTAAGTCATTCAAAGAAAATTGGTGAGAAACCGTCTTCTAATTCTTTTGACGTGTCATTCCACATCCAACTACCACCCTGAGGAAGTGCCGAAGTGCGGGTCAAAAATGCAAGCGCGATTTTCTTAGCAATCTAACTTACGACTGGATTTGTAGAGACCACCAATTTAGAATTCCACTTCCTCCATGTTTGAGGACGATATCATAGTTTTGTGGATTCATAGTAAGTAAAAGTCATTTTTCAAATTCTTCCCATTCCTACCCGTAATTCTTCTATCAGAGGTCCACATCTATCTAAAGTGCACCTCTAACAGACGCACAACTGAAATGAAGGTCTGAGATCTGGAAGTACACGCTTTAATTGGAGTAAATCTCAAAGCACTATCTTTTTTGGGTTGCTTCTCTGGTATTGGTACGAGATCTGCGCGTCATGGCTGTACGAGAAGTACGGTATTGTGGAAGAGCTTTAGCCGTTAGATCAAAGAGAAAGTATGCTTATGCAACCGCTCTAAACGCTCTTGTGACAAACAAATTCTTTGTTCAAAGCCATATTCAAGAGCCGTGCCCTTCTTCAACATGCACGCGTAAACGAAAATGGTGCCGCGCTGATGAACTGGTAAATACAGAGCACGCTCTGAAAACCGCTACTGAGTTTTTTGATAACTTCAAAGGCATACAAACCACAAAAACAGTCAAATTTTGAAAAGAACTCGTTCGAAATTCGAGAACACACAGCTCCTTTTATTACGCCTACCTTGGTGTGTCATCTGTAGTACACAAACCTCGGGACCTCGAAGGTCTGAAATGGATTAGCATCTTGAAGGCCGTGTGCTCGTAAATCACCAGTTGAGAGATTATCTGCTAGATCGATTGCTTGGCCCCCGAGTAGAGCCGCAGTGACGAAAAATCGAGAAAAGCGCACCAGAAGTACATACACGAATTGTACCTACTCTCACTCCGCTCCCGAACTCTCAGAGGAGCCGCTTGTTGTTACAATGAAATACTTTATGGACCAGTCTCTGGAAATCCTCTTTTCTCTGTTGCTTCGTTCTCTACTCCGGACACTAATTAGGGTTGACTAATGCTGTTTTGCATAAATTATTCTTCGCATTTCGATTAACCCCATTTTTGACCGGTGACAACCATTGAGAACATGTTTATACAACCGGACAACTAATTCAGGCCAGAGAATAATATTGCAAAAATAAAGCGTTTTAGTGCGTTTTTTGCCGCTTCATCTTGTTTTTGGTAACACTTGGTGGCTAACGCATTGTTTTAAGTGAGAATTTCGAGAACGAAAATTGTCGCAAACACTGCCTTTAAACTCCTTGGGTTGATAAACTATTTGTGCCTTTCTATTGAAGAAGACTCTCTGAGAATGAGCTTCCTGTGCACACGGTTGAATGCGAGAATCTCTCAAATTAAAGATTCATAATTTTTGAATAGCCCGAAATCGTTGTGGCGCTTCTGTTACTCGTGCTCAATGTGCGACCGGGAAAACGCCTCTTTAGACCAAAGAGGGGGCTTACTATCATCAATACGCAACATTGGAATCTCAAGCGTTGCCGAATAAGTCTAACATCCATTTCCCCCCTACTCGCAGTTTTGTGCATCACTATCACAAAGAGTGGTGCGGTTTTGAGAATGATATCTGCATTTTCACACTTCAGTTTCTCGAAAAACAACCGCTTCGCATCTAAGATTGTGATAATACGAGTGCGAGTAGCTTGGAAGTGAAGGTTACATCTAGTCTTGGATTACGGGGGAAAAGCAAAAACTGGTCTTCTGCGCAGACCCTGCCTTTAAAGACAGCATACAGTGCGGTGCAGAACTAAACAGCCACTCTAATTTTTGCATGCATGAGATCAGATATTGGAATTGTAAATCTGTGAACAGAGGTGTCGAGAACCCTAGGATCTAAGATTTAAGGAAATTTGGTTCATCTAGCATCAAATAAACGAACCTTTTCGGAGAACAGCCCTCTCTCAAGTGGTGCAAAACTATAGAGCCATTAAACTTTTTCAATGTGTAGATTAATTCTCATTTCAACTTGGCGGAGACATTTTGCGAAGTTATGCCAAGGGGCACAAGGCTCTCTGTTGCCGAGCAGGCCCGAGTGGACGCCCTACACAAGGCAGGCATTTCCAACCGGCAAATCGCTGATCAACGGGAGAGATCGCGCAAGTGCAGCGTCAGATTTTCGAAGCATCCTGTTGCTTATTGAAAGAAAAATGAAGCTGGCCGACCTCGGAAGCTGTCCAGGCGTGATGAGATGCAAATTGCACGTGTTGCTGCATCGAACAGTATGCAGTCCCTCAGCGACATCCGGGGACGTTTGGATCTCCCTGTTTCTAGATGGATCTCTCCAGCGCTGTGCACACATTTTCCGTGAAGTAGTCAAGCCGGCTCCGCGTCTGACTTCTCGCAAGGCTGCAGTCCACCCGTAGGAAAATGACTACCAAATGGAACGGTGAAAGTCACTGAAGCCTCTGGCCTGGTGAATCGAGAGTCAGTGTTTTTATATCTCAGACTGTCTTTTTTCCGGCGAGAGGAAGTGAAATCTTGATGGATCAGATGGTCGTACGCACTACTGGCGGGATTTGCGAAAGAAAAAAAGACTTTTCTCGAGGCGACTTTTCTCATATAACGGTTTGTTCTATATTGGCCCAGAAGCGGACGAGTTGTACTGCATTGGCTGAAACAGCGGGGCTAGCGACAAATTCGTTGGGATAACGACGCTAATGTGCTCGTACGGCCCTTTCTGGAACGCTTACGACGTAAAAGCGTAAAAAATGAGCCAAAATGACCCTAATCGGGCATTGAACATTTGTATTGAGGGGCGGAGCCCGTATCGGTGGGCGGAGAAAGGTTGATTTTATGACTCAATACGGCTTAAATACGGCTATTTAAACTCGTTTCCAACACTTCCAACTTCGTGAGGGCTCTTCTAGGGCCCGTACGACCCCACTATTGTAGTTATCTCAACAACTTTCGCGAGCGTGTATGCTGCCTTTAAGTCCAATGGCGAACCTGAGGGGTATTCTCGTGCGCAAATTTTACAGACACGAAGCAACATTTCCTTCAATTTCTGAACTAAAGACTGTCGATGCATGAGCTTCTATAGACCAAACAGCTATTTTTTAATCTAGTCAGCAGCATGCCAAATAGGATTTTGATGTTTGCGTCAACAAAGGAGGTGCGATTGAGTATGGGTTCCGTTTCATATGATGTAGATTTTGCATCGAATTATTGTTTCCGCCCGTAGCTCTATAGTTTTGCATCACTTGAAAGTGGCTTTTTCCCGGAAAAGACGTATTATTCTTTATAGGAAGAGCCAAGTTTTCTGGAGTCATGTCTACTTGTGTTTTCGACCCTTCTGAATTCATTGCTTGTGTTTTTTTTCACGAAGCTTGAAACCCGATTTCCTGGATGCAAAAATTCGGGACGCTCTATAGTTTTGCACCGCTTTGTATACGCTCGCAAAAATTGTTAATGTACCTACGTTAGCATGGTCGTTCGGCCCGTAGTACACGCTTACAACGCTTAAGATATTGCAAGCGTCAAAAACGAGTTCAAGCGACGGTACTTGAGCCGCGTAGAGTGACAAAATCATCTTTTCTACGCCCGCTCATACGGGCTCCGCTTGATACAAACTTTCAATGCTCAATAACGGTGATTTTGACTTCCCGTTCTACGTGCGAAGCGTCGAGCCAGATGAGACCCGAAAACATGCCGTCTCCTTAACACTGTTTTGTGTTCATTTTTGAAGCTTTTTTTCCTGTTTTCTGTCAAACGGAATTTTCTGTTTCCTGTATCCAAAAAAATGCGGCACATTCCTGGTTGGGACGCAACCTCATTACGCACAGCGAAGACTTGAATTGAAATTGTAAAGTGACAGTTAGGTGAGAAGTTCAACACGTGTCGTGAGGTTGCGTCCTTACTCAATGGGGACGGCATGTTTTTCGGGTCACCTCTTACTCGACGTTTCATAAGTAGAACGAGGAGCGGCTTCCTCGCCCTTCTTAAAAGCTTACATGCACGTCGTCCCCGATGTGTTTTGAATTTGGGAAGTATTTCAATTTGCAAGCACAAGGTGCTCCGAAACACGACTGGATGGGCGAGCAAAATTATTGGCGTGCTGGTCGCGAATTGCGTTCGTCTCACCACTTCTGCAATTTGTTGTAGGTTGCAGCAAATGGTTAGGAGTGTACCGTGCGTAGCCAACCAAAAGTATTGAAAGTTTGAAAAATGAACGGAAATTAGGAAACTTGGTTTATTTATCGAGGACGATGTTAGTTTCGATGATCACTGTCCCCATGCTGCGTCCATGATGCACACCGCGTTAGGAGCGCTTTCATTTACTAATGCATGTGTACTGATGGGGTGTACGAAACGTACATACGTCTCCTTATGGAGTATAGTACTTTGGTCTTCACTTCATACAAAAAAGAGATACGTCGATGCGCTGAAAAGAAGTTCAGAAAACTTCTATGTCTAGTTTTTTCAAAGACAGTGTTCACGATAAAAAAAAAACGTTTTTCTATTTTACCACCTATCTTGAGAACGGTGGAGTTATGGTTACTCAAAAATTGAGCAAGGGAAGCATGGTGGACGAGTTTTCCGAGGCTTGTGAGTTCAGCCGTTTGCAGCCGATGTACAGTTCACCTCCGCACTGCCGTTCAGTCCGCAAAGTGCACCCTGATTGCGAAATCTTGATGCGGCGCGGTTGCGAACATCCTCAGACAAGGATGTGGGATCACCCGGGCGCTTTTGGCCTTTGGTGCCCGGGTGATCCCACCGCCCGGGTGATCCCACATCCCTGTCTGAGGATACTCGCAACCGCGCCGCAGCACGATTTCGCAATCAAGCGCACTTTGCGGACTGAACGGCAGTGCGGAAGTGAAGAATATGCTAGGTGACCTGAATAAAAAGAGAAGTTGAGAAAGAAGGGTAGAACGAGGCTATTGATGGGAAACCATCGCTCATCTCACGATCCCGGGTTTCCATTTGTTCACATCGTCGGGGGCGGAACTGGGGCACGGGACAGTTCTGGAACCACAAAGAAACTACGGAACTTTCGATTCTCGGTCAAAATTCGGAGCCTGCTTACATAGTGAAAACATTACCTTCAAAGCGCCCTGCCCCAATGCGTATGTCCCTTATGAGTTTTCCTATTTCGTTCGTTAGTTGTATCACTTGTTTCTTAAATATGGATTTCAGAACAAACGTTCCAGCAAGACAACTTGGATGTGGGAAGTTCCATCTTCCAAATCAGCTTTGCTCTCGATCACTTCTTTAATTTGTTTACGTGAGTTATATAATTACTATCATGGGAAAAATGAAGAAGTAAAGCGCCAACTGATCGATTTTTTATACATCAAAGGCATCGATAAAGCATGTACATAGTTGTTGCCAATGTTGCAGAATAGGCTCAGACTTCCGTTCTTTTCTTTCTTTTCATTCAAGACTTCTAATCGAGGTTGCGAGGGGACCTTCTTCAAGATTTTGGGGCACGAGTAAGGAAGAAAAAAGACTTGAAAACACCTGAAAAGGAAATTCAGAAACGAGAAAAAGACTAAAAAAATTAAGGGTTATGTCCATAATACATTTCCTCGCTGGTGATTTTTACTCTGCGAGTGATCGCCTTTGATGATGGGGGATGTACGGAATTTTTTTTGGAAACAGAGAACAGAAAAAATCTCAAGAAATGGGCAGGACACAGAAAACACTGAGAAATCAAAAAGACTATTTAGCGTACACTATACCAGTTTTTTCCGGAGCAATAAACTTTTTGCTTGCGTTGCGCACTTTCAAAAACCCAACAAATGCCCAGAATAGTAAGTATGGACCCCCAAGAAGTGCCATATGTAAGTGAAAGGAGTACTTGCGTAGATACAGTCTAGTTTACGTAATTTGACCCTGATTCAGGGTTCAAGTATGAATACTTTCTGTGCGCGTCACGCCTGCAACGGCTTGCAATGACTATGAATGCTTCAGCGATGACACTGTGGTTGAAAATAGTTATTTATTATGTATTAAAAGAACTTTGCAATCGAAATTCAAGTTTAAGTGTGCGTTAGTTGTGATCTATATTGACCCATACAATACTGAAGATTCTTAGAATTCCGTTAAAATTATGCTGAGATGCGTAAGAAAGGAAAACTCCGAAAAACGTACATTTGAAATGTTTTTGCTCACAATTGTATGAACCGTCATCGGAAGTTTAATTTGCCTAGTTTGACGAATGATCTCCGTTTTTCACAACCAGTTGCGAGTACTGTACAAGCTGCATTCCGACACCAGGGGGGCGGTAAGCTGTTTGCAACTGTGGCGAACATCTTACGCGTAGCTTCTAGTAGATAGTTTACGCGCACCTCATCACATGTATTCCACGCGCAACGGACATCTAACCAGTAACATATTTTAATGGTTCATCAGAGCTGGCCTCAAACTGTTGAAAAACTTCAAAGGGAGTGAGAGTCTTGCCGCGTTGATAGTGAAATGTTGGCGCTACTTAGATTACCTTAAAGGCAGTGTTCACAATAATCTTCGATTTTGAGATTAATCGTTAAATCGATTATTTGGCCCCCGGGTAGAACTGAAACGAGGAAAAATCGAGAAAAACGCACCAGAAGGGCACGAATTCCTCTACTCTCATCCCGCCTCTTTACTCTCACAGGGACTGATCGTCGTGACAATGAAATCTTTTCTGGACCCGTCGTTAGCAGTTCTCCACTCTCTGTTGCTTCCTACTTTCCTTCGGACCCTAACTAATGCTGTTTTGCCTAAAATATTCCCCCATTTTCGATTAATCCCATTTTTTACCGGTGACAACCACCGTGAACATGTTAATCCAATCGAACAACTAGTCCAGGCCAGAGAATGTCGCTGAAGTAAGACGCCTTAGTGTGGTTTCTCGTCGTCTCGTCGTAATTTTGGTAACATTTGGTGGCCAATGCATTTTTTAGTGTAAAACTTACTAAAGAAAATCATCGTGAACACTGCCTTTAAGTCGGACGATGAGCGGGACTGATGGTAGCATCCGTTCTCAAAGCTTAATCCATGGGCGGCAGCCTGAATGTCCCGACAATTTGAGCCCACATCCGAGTGAGGACCTATGGTTTCCCCTCAAACGTCGCTTTGCATAAATTTTTTCCTGCACCGTATTGTCACGTGAAATCTTCTATATAGCCACTTTTATTAATTAAAAAAAAACTTGTGTTGTGTGGTTTGTGAATCTGCCAAAGCAGGGTCACGCGACCCGTTGGAGAAAATGCGTTTGCTGTTGCGACCCCTCCATCTGTGACAGAGCTTTGCGAGCCCTTCCTAGCATTGGCTCTGCTAAATTCAAGGTAGACCCGCTCACTTTGCTGAAAATTCGAATGCTCTTCAAAATTGTATGTCTGAATAGAGATAAAATGGTTTTGGTGGCCTCTCCGTGTCATACACATTGCTCTTATGAGCCGTAGCTCAGTGGTTCGGTAAACAACGCATTTTTCTAATTCTCTTTATACCTAAAAACTCCGCTCTTGCTCAGCTGCAGTGCCAATCTATTTTACTGAACCGCTGAGATATGGCCCGTGAGAGCACTGCATACGACACTGGAAGGCTCCTAAAAATAATTTTTTTGCTCATTGTACAACTGCAGTTATGACGAGCATTATGGTCAACCGCGGTTGACAAACAGGTCTGAACAGTTCGTGGTTGTGTACGAAACTTTCTCTGGTGGAGCTGAGCTGAAACCGAAAAAAAAACCAGCCAAAAAAGTCTGGCGGTGCGACGTCCTAATTTTTGAAGTTCGGTGACGACCCTTTACTTCGGAAAATTTCCAACATTGCTTGAACCTGGGCCACGAACAGCTAGGCTGCCCGCGCTAAGTTCTGTAAAAACGGGGAACATCTGGCAAACTTGGCAAAAAAGAGTCCGATGCATGTAACTTTTTGAATGAAGACTTTTTCGAATTTTGAAAACGCTATCATATTCATAGATCAATCTGCTACCTAATTGTGTGACTTGAAGGCTGAAGTTCCCTGAAATCGCTTTGTTTTTGAAGGAAATAGTTTTTGCAAACGTTTTGCCGAAACGTCGCGCGCGGAAAAGTGCGGTGCAACTTTGAGCAGTAATAGTAAAAGCAATTGAAGAGCAATCTGTATGTTTTCTTCAATTAGGCGTAGGTGAGAGAATCTCAAGGTTTGTGTTGGTTGAATTTTCGAAATCCTTCATATAAGAGTCCAGGGTTTGCGCAACAAGAACTCCGATTTCTCAGGCAGTTCTCAAGCGTGTTTAATGAAGGATTCCCAAAATGCAACCACCATAAACCTTGAGACTCTTTCACCTGTTTAATGAAGGATCCCCAAAATTCAACCATCATAAACCTGAGACTCTTTCACCCACACCTAATTTATGGAAAAGGCATACAGATTGCTCTCCCATTACTTGTACAGTTACTGTTCAAAGTTTCGCCGCACTTCGCCGCGCGCAACGTTTTTGAAAAATTTTCATTGCAAAAACTATTTCCTTCAAAAACAAAGCGCTTTAGGGAACTTCGGCCTACAAGTCACACAATTAGGTAGCAATTTGATCTGTGAATATGATAGCGTTTTCAGAATTCAAAAAAGTTCTCGTTCAAAAAAGTTGCACAGGACGCTTTCTTGCCAAGTTTGCCAGATGCTCTCCGTTTTTGCAAGAATTAGCGCGGGTATTGTATGTAGTTCCGAGTACAGGAGGCCTTGGACAAAGGTAACGGAAAATTGTCCTCGCTAATAAGGCGCAGTAGTAGAGCAATCATGTTTATTGGTTATGTCAGATGTCTACGACAACAGCTTTCCACCAAAAAGTATTCCTCAATGATTTCAGAAACAGTGGTAGTGAGAAGTGCGGCGAAATCAAAAACAGGAGTACATTCAAACCACTTACCAAAAAGTGTGTCGATAGTTCGGAAATGGTAAGCAGAATTTAAACTTGAAAAAAAAACAGTGCCCACGCGTAAGATCTTCGGCCGATATGTATGCATTCCATTTCCAAAGGCCCTGTCCAGGAGTGTGCGGAGAATTTTTCTCGATAAATTTTTTATCGAAACTTTTTACCGAAATTTTTTTCGGTAAATACGGTAAAAACGGTGAGTTCGGGAAAAATTTTTGGATCTCTATTCCTCTACATAATCTGTGCAACTTTAGCATTTCAGAGAACGTTCAAGAAAGTAGGAGCGTAGTTGCACATAGCTAATATAATGAAGCATTCAGTCGCTGAATCCTAACGACTGAATGCCAATATACCACGAGGAGATACATTACCGTTGCTCGCTTCTCTATAATCCTTCGCTTCTTTTTGAGATGGGGTTTGCTATGAGAAGTGTTTAGACTCGCCGGATAGAGGAACACTTCGGTCAACCTTCTTGACAGCAGTATCGGGGAAAATCAGTGAAAAACTGATGAGATGAATATTAAACGCCTCAATTTTGACCTTGAAAGTGAAAGGGCGTCTCCATCAACTATTGATAATTGCAATGCTTTACAGCAGTCGCTAGATAAACTATCGCAGTGGTTCAAAACTCGAGAAATAGGAGTGTCACGCTAGAAAACCGTAGTGCTACATGCGGGTAACCGCTCTGCTTCCCCTCAGCTTAGGAATCGTTTATACTTCCGTCGCGGCGCGGCTCGGCGAGATGCAATACAGTCATATCGATCAAACGGCGCCGCCTGACGGCGCTGCGAGGCGTTTAGAGTTTTTCTGCTCGAAATCTTCCAACAGCGCCGCACGCGGCCGCCGCCTAGGTGCTGCCGCGCCGCCCGAGGAAAGCAGGCGGCGCGGCGGCCGCGTGCGATCCGCATCGACATAGTATGCTTCTTTTGCTGTTATTTCGTACACATTCTCAATTTTGTTCTTCTGATTCATCTCTAAAATTCCTTTCAAGGTCCTGGGCGTTGTTTAGAGTAGGCTCGGTTGTGAAAAGTTCATTTTCTTAGCCTTTGAAATCATTTTTCTAAAGATAAATCGTTTTCGAAGACTCTATCCGCCTTTGGGTGCTGTGTTATGGTACGAAAAATTATATATGTTTTTTTTGCACAAGAAATCACTCATTACAATCGGCCTTGTGTTATGTCAGTACTCCAGGCTGTGTTTAACGTCATTCTGCGACGTCACCGCGTAAATTCGACGCAGCCCGATTATACATCCTGGTGGCGCAATTTTTCAAGCGGCGCGCCGCGCCGCCCCACTTATTGCCGCGTCGCTCCGCGGCGGAAGTATAAACGATCCCTTACGCTCGATGAAACATCGATCAATGAAACAAAATATGTCAAAGACATCGGATTTAGTTACAATAATTTCATCCCTTTCGAAGCTTATATGAATGGTATTACGAATTCTGCTAATTCTCGAGCTAATTTCATCCTGCGGACTTTCTCCACTAACAATAGAGCGACACTGTTCAGGCTTTTCACAACTTCTGTGCGACCATTACTTGAGTACTGTTCACCAGTTTGGTCTGTGTCATCTAGTGCTCTATTGTGGAACCAACCGCCACCATCCGTAGTCAACTCTCTGTCTTCACAGAGCTTTGAGACAAAAATAGATGACATATTGAAATCACAAGGGTGGTCTTGACGCTGGCACAGCGTTTTTTCTTGAATGACAAGATGTTTGCGACATTTATGTAATTCAACCGGTCCTTCTACAGAATCGGGTAACACGTTTTATAACTTTTAATATATTTATTTTGCTGTGTTTGAATAGTTCCCAATGTTTTTCTTTGAGACATATCCAACCGGTCATGCGCCATATAGTTTTTCCTTGCTCTTTTGTTGCCAACCTACGACAGTTATTTTTTCTGAATTCTCTGTTCCCTCAAACTTACAAAGTCTTGTGTCTGTTTTGTGCCTTTTCCCATGCCTTTCCCTCTGCTGTTCGACATGTGGATCTCGTTGGAGTTGGCGGACCTACGAAGTTCGTATCCGGAATCGCATCTTCGCTAACGGTTTGCAGTGTTGGCCACCACTGCTCTTCGCCTCGAGCTCTCCAGTCCCTCCCATGGCCCCAGTCTCATTTCCCGTATGCAAGGATTTACTTTTTTCATCTTACCGGTGATTTACCTGGTTTTGAATTTTCTGCTGTGTTATAGTTACCGATAAAAATCATAATTATAATCATAACACTCTTGTGAGTCCCGTTTCGAAAGTGCGTCGAATACTCCATTTTCTAGAAAATGTTAGTTATAGAATCGAGTGTGTATCATGCACGCAATGAACTCTTCGTTGGGGCAAGTGCTCCAATTTAAACACAATGTGAGCACCTGCTCCCATAGCAGCACGTTCCCTGGCTAGGCTTGGAACCTCCTTGCCTTCATGTTGAACGCGTATCCGACGCGCAATGAATGCGGCGATTGTCAGAGACCTTAAATTATTCGTGCATACAAGTGCAAAAAAATTTTTGGAACACTCTAGTAATTGTCTGCTACACCTACATCGCTACGGAGGATTTGGAAAACTCCAAAAACTTCATTCAAGGAGGTTCTACGCAGACGTGGAGGTTATAATTCGATTTTGCTTTGAGAAAAGGTAAATTTTGTCCATGATGACTGTTCCAAGCAAGAGGAAAACTCTTGTCAGCCATAGCGCCGTTCTTCGATCTCTCGAAAGTGTTTCGTTGTCGTTTTCGGCAGTTTCAATGCATACTTTCTATGATTATGTATATCCTGTACTACGTAGGATTTTGAAAAATTCCTTTATAAGGCCAACACATCAATAATAGAATATTTACAGGAGTGGGCGTCTAATATGTTCGTGATTCTGGATCGTATTAATGATGGCGCTGTAGCATACGTGGGATCGCTTGGTGGAAGGTGTGTGTTTCCGTTTCGATGGCATCTTGTTTACGAAGCGGTTCGCTCTCGATACAAGAATTAATCATTACCTTCGAAATGACAGAAATGGATTGACCGCTGTGTTTGAAGAGATCAATGCGGTTCACCTAATTCTCGAAGGAAGATGGAACTTCTATAAGTGGTAAGCTATGGCAAAAGCGCGAAATCAAACAGGGGACAAGATGCTCGAGAGCAACTTTTAATCCGTAAATGCCTATCAGAAAAAAACATAGAATGCTAGGGTGCTTCTGAGACAAATTGCCACACCACCGCCAGACCTCCGACTTTGATTGTAGCATTAACTGGCGCGATATCTTATCGAATCATCAAGCGTGGAAGGTAAGGAGCGAATAGATACAAACCGTCTCAGACAAAAATTATACAATTCATATTCACCACAAAGACTGAGATTCAGTTCAGTGTCCTTCAAGGGAACAACCTCAAATTGGCACAGAAACACGAAGGAGTTAAGAACGGATTGGAAATGTCAGAACCGGAGGGGTATATTTCCTTGTAAAACCATCCTGAACGGAACCTGGGGCATTTGAGACCGGATTCAACAATTCGGAAGAAAGAAGAGTTGGCGGAGTGGCGTCTCGAACTGCAAAAAAAAACCGTCGAACCTAAATCGAAGTGTAGAGCTCCTACCCCTCAAGCGTCTCTGGCTGCGGAATGAATGGATTATTTTAAAGTGGACTCCTTTGCTGATCATTGAGAGATTCCCGTAGGAATATCAAGCCACCTGCAAAGTCATTGAGCTACGATTCACGGATAAGATTTTGATGGAATGCGGACGGAAAGCGAAAATCGAAGAAGGGAAGCAATCGATTTTTCAATTTGGCAACTTGGGAACGTATCACGTCGGTTCGCGGCATCGGCTAACGGGATCACTCTGAAGGGTGAGACCTGTAAATAAAAAATCAGCAAAATGACAGATGAAGGGCCAGAAACATGGAGAGTCCATCGTTTCAAAAGCCAAGGTTAAATGTGTGATTGAAATATTGACTGGAATACATTGTCCTGTGCTCATCTGGGCCGAATTCAGGTACGCGATTGCGTCTCGGCACGCTTTGCGGCCGCACGCGCTCAAGTTATTCGAGTTTCCAGCGCCAAAGCCGACTCGATATGGCTTTTTTATACAGTTTTCTCCAGTTTTTAGAACTTTTCAAATTATAAAATCCACCTAGAGTCAACAAGTCGGCGGCTGCTGTGCTGGAAACTCTTCCGAGTCGAATGCGCGCGGCCACAAAGCGTGTCGAGACGCGATTGCGGACCGGAATTTGGCCCAGAGAAGCACAGTATCCATTACGAAAGGCTATGAAAACGAGGATTACTTAAGATTCGGTTCACGGAAGATGATGAGCAAGACTGGTATTTTCCTCAATAATCACAGAGAAATCCTTTCACATGTATGCACTGATAGAGAGCGAGCTGTTCATGCTATGTTACCCGTTATTGTATCAGAAGACGGCCAGGTGAGAGAAGAGACGACTTTCCGGGGTAGGAGACGTCCTGAAACAAATACTTCTGTGAGTTGTGGGGGCAGGGTAGATATAGTAACAAGACTGTATGTTGGGTTTTCTCTACGAACCTTCAGTTTTTCGACTTATCTCTTGGCCAGTTACTCACTCACCCTCGAACTCCAGAGAGCCAAAAAAGTTCTGCGCGATCGAGTCAAGTTCAACAGTTTCCGATGAAATACCAGCAAGTGTATCAGGCAAGAGATTGTCGCCTTTGGAGAGTGAATACTGCGGTCATGATGACGAATAAAAAAACGGTTCACCGCTTCGCTTCTTACAATGGCAACGCTTTCTCTACGATGATTCGCAAACGACTTTTAAAAGTTCAAAACACGTGCTTTTCTTTACTTCAGCTAAATAATATGGAGTGAGGTGCTCTCATTACGATATTTCTCTATAAACTCGAAATACTACCACAAGAAGGTGAAATTAATAATTTGTGAATTAAGTGAGAAACTCTCATATGCTACAGGGTTTCATGGGGTAGAAATTCAAAAGAACCTAATTCCTCAAAAGGTGCATGGCGATAAACGAACTTGCAACCAGAACTGTACAGTAATGCTGTTTTGAACATATTCACTTGAAGAAATTCTCAGTGTGAATGCGTGAGATAGAAGCGAGTTGAACTGACAAAAATGATGCCACGTTTTCCCCTTCATTTGAATACGAAAATATAAAGAGTCATTTGAATGCAACCCAAGTAGGGAAACACTGATCAAACCGAGGAGTTGGACACTGAAGAGAAAAATTGCGATTATCGAGTTTCAGGCTATAGCTCTCAAGGAAAGGCTACTTGTCTCAGGTGGCCCTCCCAAAGAGAACATGCATCTACAAGACCACTTTTTGATGCAAAAATCGATTCTACCTTCTATATTTGTGAATCGTTACCCTGAACGAAATTATAAACGTTCTTTACCATAAACATAGTGTCGCACGCGCACTAGGGCCACGTCAATCGGTAAGTTAGAGCTCAGCCAAAGTGGTCAGGCCAGGCCTCCCAAGCATCGGCGGTGCTCACGTCCCCGGGGACGTCTAACCTTGGGGTTTTAACCGTGGGTCTAGAAACCACGGTCCTTCCCCGTCATGTGTCATGGCGTCCAGCTGCCCTGGTGGTCTGACCAGAGTAGCAGACCTAACCCAAGCAGGGGTCTTCACACAGTAACCTCGTGGCAGCCTCAGAATCCTAACCCGGCCTGCATGCCTGCTGTAGCATGGATAATTGAAAGGGGTCAAACTAACCTGAGTTAAAGGCAGCATACAAACTCGCAAACATGGTCGAAATATCAGCATAAATAGGCCTGCACGGCCTCTACCATGTCGTGAACGGCGTTTGAAGCGCTGAAAACCATCCAGGATGACAGTATTTGACCATCCCTGTCACGCACGCCCGTATTTTCACACCCCTTTGAGTAACAGAAAGAAAAGCTGAACTTGAGAAAACATGTGATTATTTAGAGTGATAGCACTATCGAAGGGGAGCGCACGAGAGAAACAGCCCGATTTACTTGAATATTACCTGTCTTAACACCCATAAACTCTCATCCACTTTCGAGAATGCCGCTCTACTCCCGATGGCTTTTGAAAAAGGCGGCTTACATCAGTGCACAAACATGTAATATCCAGGTGTATCTAGCTGTTTCTCTCGTGCACTCCCATTTGATAGTGCTATCACTCTCAATGATCACATGTTTTCTCAAGTTTACCTTTTCACTCTGTTACTCGAAGGGGTGTGAAAATACGGGCGTGCGTGACAGGGATGGTCAAATACTGTCACCCTGGATGGTTTTCAGCGCTTCAAACGTCGATGACGACATGGCAGGGGCCGTGCGGGCCTATTTATGCTGATATCTCGACCATGTTTGCGAGCCTGTATGCTGCCTTTAAGTGGTAATCGCAGTGCACAAAACACAAATAATATAAACTTAACACAAAAAGAGTTAGAGGTATCGTCCATCACTGGATGAGGGATCGCCGCGACGCTGCTTGGCGGGAAAAAATGCGCGATCAATAGCCACTCTCCCTTCGTTTTCCCGCGCGCAATTTTTTCCACCAAGCAGCGTCGCGGCGATCCCTCATCCAGCGATGGACGATATTATCGTAGTCATAAGAGATATCAAAATTCTAAAGTATCTGGGATTCTCCCAAGTCCTTAGGGGGCGCGTTTCAGATATCCAGGGACAAGCGAATACCAGTGCGGATGTCAATACTAGAGTAGCGAATAGTTGGCGACTCGAGAGATAGTTCTGCCTTTCCTTGGCCCTCCTTCAAGGAAGGCTTAGGCGTGGTCTTGTATGGTTACAGTTTTACTCGCATGGACTAGGCGGCTGGTTGTGCGGGTTTGGCAGCCTCACTGGAGATCGGGTTTCGATTTGCGCGGAGTGATCTACCTTCGCAGCCCCGTCCATTTATCAGACTAGAATGATTACGCGAACTCTACCTGACACCTAACTGAAGCTAGGCCAGAGTCCTCAACAGCTGCTGCGGTCATTTCTAGAGGCGTCCAGCTTTCCCGCCGCCAAAGTGCGCAAATGAAGCGGGAACCAAACACGTGAAAGTGGCCCTGGCGCTCGCCACTTAGGTGTGGCCTTAGGCATCTTTCATAGTCCTCACCGCAAGCGCGGCACGCGCGTGACGCGCGGAAGGGCGGTGGATTATTAAGGTTCTTACCGCGCAGCACGCGCGGTAAGAACTTTCATAGTCCACCGCCCCTTCCGTGCGTCACGCGCGTGCCGCGCTTGCGGTGAGGACTATGAAAGATGCCTTCATAGTCCATCAGCACCGCCATAGCGGCGCCTCCCAAACCGCTATGGCGGTTTTACCGTTTCAACCAATGATTGCTTCTTGATTTGAGTCCACTCCAACATAAATAATTCTGGGAATATCCTGCGCCACCGCATACGCAAATGCAAGCCAGGATTTTTTGAACAAGTCCCAGTTCAGGCCCGACTTTTACCCGCACCGCCGTGGCGGTGCCGCTGGAGATTTCATAGTGGCTTTCCGCTCGTCCCGAGCATGCCGCGCGGTGAAAAGTTTCATAGTCCATCGCTCGTCCCGCGCGTCACGCGCGTGCCGCGCTTGCGGTGAGGACTATAAAAGATGCCTTAGAAGCACAAGGTGCGGGGTAGCTGTTCACACCAGGGTAGACAGGAGCCCCAAATGCTGGCGGTACGTGAGCTCCAGTGCTCAAGCCAGCGCTGGGTGAGCATGGCTCATGTCTGCGGAGACGAGCGCGGTCGCTGCATGCGCCGCGCCGGTGGAGGCTGCCGAAGGGGCAGATGTGAGGGGAGGCGGTGCCGCGCACAATACGCCGTTGCGCACGGCGCCGAGTGGCAGCTGGCCGCTACCCATGCCGCCTGGCATGAGTGACGCAGCGACACAGGGGGCTTTCGCGGGTGGAGACAACCGTGCGAGAGGTGATGGTTGTATAGGTTTCTGAAATTCTAGAAGGTAAAGGCGTTTCCCATATCTCTGATTACGAAAATGAGCAATTTATTGATCTAATTTTCTTTTGTGCTTGGAATTCGCTTGAAATCTCAATTGTAGAACATTCCATGACTTTTCGAAAAGGTATATAGGTGACTTTGCAGCTATACTTTCGTATTGAAATTTCCCTAATTTCACTTTTAAAATTACCGCTTTTCATGTCAACGCTTACATGCATTCGAAGATGGACATCCATCAAGCGTTATTTCGGGAACACCGCGAATTTCTGCGTCGAATAGTTTCTTAGGCTAGAAAACATTTTGCTGATCCCACAGCATATTTCGATTCGCGCAACACTAGTTTTTGTTAATAACTTTTGAACCGCTTAGGACGGATGCGTGGCGAAGGTAGTTTTCGTGGCTTCATCAGTCAGCCAGATCTTCAGAGCCCAGCCCTCAATTTAATGTTTACAACGAGGCGGAATTCCTGTCCTCAGCTGCAGAAAGCCGCTTTTGCAGACCGCAACTGTGTAGTGGTCGTAATGTTTGCCAACCGCTAAAGAAGCGTGGGAAATAGCGGAGAAGCGAGGCGTGTGTTTAGACGATATTCGTGCTTCATCCAATCACCAACTTCGCTCTTCCCCCGCTTCTGCTGCCTATTCTGCGGTTGGGTGACATTACGACCAGGGCTGTGCGGAACTGTTCCGTTTCCGTATTTCCAATATTTTTTTTGCTCTTCCGTTCCGCTTCCGTTTCTGGTGTTTCGGACTCGGAATTAAAAGGAAGTAGTGCTACACAATTTATGATAGCCGGCCTAGGCTACGGTGCTTAAAGGCACTGATCACGATAAACTTTATTCTCGAATTTTCCATGACAAACGCTTCTCGTAACTCTCAGAAGCAGAACAGCGTCAAAGAAACGGGACGAAAAGCTCCCCGGGAGCCGCGGGACGGCTTAGAAAAGTGCTTTGGGCAAGTCCGGCCCCTTTCCGCCAATCGACGTGAACAATGGAACACTCGAGATCGTGAGACGAGCGAGGGTTTCTGATCAAAAGCACGGTTTTCCCCTTCATTCTCAAATTCTCCATTTACTCAGGTCAGCTCGCATACATTGGCTGCAGATGACGGAAGTTACAAGCCTCGGACAACTCGTCCACCATTTTCCCTAGCTCAATTTTTGAGGGACCATGACTCCGTTCCCAGAAGGTCATGCACGATTCCAGAGACATTATTGGAATCAGAATGGGACCGTTTTCAAGTCAGGCAAAAATACAGGAAAGGGATTTTTATCGTGAACACTTCCTCTAAAGGCATCATGAGGCGCTGGAAATCACTTTCGAACTCTTGTAATCACTCGAATATCTGCGCCTGCCTGAGATCATTTATAAAGTTTGCGGCCCTAAAGTGCAACCCTCCCCCCTAGCATGAAGTTACGAAATAGGCGTCGCAGGAATCTGTACGTCTTTTGGAAGGTTCTTTTGAGAATAGCTTTTTCTCTGAGAATGAATGATTTTGTGGAGCTTTTATACTAAAAGCTACTTCTTTGTTCGTCTACCACTACAACACCAATAAAATTGGATACACGGTTTTTCGTACACACAGCCTGCCTTACGGAAAGGAGTCTCGGCTGGAACAGGTGGAGTTGGCCACAGCCAGCGGCGCGGCGCGTTTTCTTACGTTACCGTTTCCGTTATAACTTGAAAAAGATTTCCTCACATCCCTGCTCACGATCACCCTCCCTCGCAGCTCCAAGATAATGGTGCTAGGAGGATGCATCGTGCCGAGACCTCGTGGTCCTTGAAGTTACAAGTGACCTTCAACATTGTGAGTACGTCGCACGGTGCAGGTTGACTTACATGTGACATAAAAAACTTTCGTTGTGTTATTTCATCGCACATGCAACTTACCTACGCGGCATGCGTTTCAAAGGGAAGTATACGACGCACTGCTGAGCCAGGACTCAGTTTTATGCACCGTCGTCGGTTCAGTCACCCAAGTTTGAGCTACTTCAACCCGCCTAGCCGCTGGAGGCCCGAACAACCTCTGGCGGCCCCAGGTGGCGCTCGGTGGGTCGGCCGCATTTCGCGTGGATTCAATGGCCACGTAACGTGTCGGTGTGCCAGCCGCGTCGCGTGTATTTATCAGGTTGCGTACAACAACTTTGCAACTTACTCGCAATGCTGTGTAAGTTACGTGTAATATTGAGGCAAGTTACGCGTGACTTTAGAATCGAAAATCACGGCAAGTCACACGTAAAATCATCTCAAGTTAAATGTGAATTCAGAGTAAGTTGCGTGAAGCCATCAGGCAGCTTGCATCAAAGTCTCGGATAACTTGTTCAGAAATTTCTGAGTAGGCCAGCAGAGGTTTCTGTCATGCCAGAATATAACTGTTGATAACTCGGAAAGATTACGGCGAAAATCAAAACAGGAACGGATATGGACAAATACCAGGAATGCAAAAAGGTGTAAAATTTAAATGTGCTCTAGGCAGCAAAATTACATTCTCAGGCGGTTCTCCGTCATGAGCCGCACCGAAGATAAATCGGAACCAGCTGACAGTTCGACTTATCCTCTCAATCTCCGGGCCACTGCTGTTGCTGTTCGGACGAACTGGTGGAGCTCGGATAACAAACGCGCCCGGAAAGCAACAGCAATGGCCCTGACGGCAACAAGAACCGATTTGCAGAACGGGAAAACGAGAATCGCCTGAGTTGTTCCCTTCATCGCCATTGTCAGAAACGCTCGTAATTGGTAAATCGTAAATCGTAATTTGTTATTACGCACAGCCCTGCTCGCAATCCCTGCGTTCCCTCGTCGTTAAGTATTCCATTTCATCTTCTTAACTATCTACTCTCGCTGCATGTGGGAACATCAATCAATTGATTTGAGGAATGGAATGTACAGAACGCTCAAAAAGGCCTACATTTCACGAATGAGCCAGGATCACACTGCCAAACCTTATACAGGGCGATTTCGTTGTAATTAAATGTGTCCCGAGCGCATGAACTCACTCCAGCCGCTTCGGATAGGAAGTTGCAGCTGGTTTAATTTGGTTTGGTCGATTTCTTGGTATTTCGATAGACCCATAGAGAAAACCCCACATACATTTATGCTAACCTATCCATACCCCACAACTCACAGAAAAACTTTCTTTTAAGGCGTCTCCTATCTCGGAAAGTCCTTCCTCGCATTAGAAATGGGATGTCCATTCACATTTATCACGGGCAGTCTACGGAGTGGAGGTGGCTGCAGGGGAAGTTCGCCGCGCGCAATCCGAACCTCGTTGTACAGGTTCAAAACACAATAAGTCTCTACAAAATCTTATGACCGTCTAATTTTTGGGCTATTCCTAGAAGGGTCAGATAACTTATTTGCAGAGCTTTCTATAAACAAACTTGTACAATTTTAGATCAACCTTGCCTTCACGAGTGCCGGTGGTGGTCTTCGCGTGTCAAGGTCCATACCAAGAACACTTTACAGCATACTGCTCAGATACATGAACAGAAGTTACAATACTACGACTGAACAGGCGATGATACATCCGATGGCTTTCCCATCAACAAGAGATTCTGGGCTCTTGCTCAAACAAGGAGTGCCGTATATGGTGAGCTCTGATAATTGGGTCTGTCATAGAAATGAGTCCTAATCAGCCTAACCCCATTTTTATGTTTTTTGACTAACTTTAGAATAATCGGCTGGTTTCCGCACGACGCGGTCATTCCGCATCTTTTTTAAGTGTGTTGTTTTAGCAGCGGCCATGTCAATTTGCCATTATTTTTAGCGACAGTTCGAACACAATCCATCTGTTGGTCGCAATACCATTCATTCTCTGCAATGTGAAGCCCCGCGCCTAGATTGCCTTCATTGTCGACTGATTTTAGATCCTCAATCACCGCTTTCATAAAAAAATTGGTCGATTTAGACCGTTTATGGACAGGACTCGGAGATATCCTCAGAACGTGTTGGACAAAACTGTTCATCGGTGTTTTCAGTAGATGCCTGAATAGTCGGGTTCGACCTTTCTTCGCCGCTTGTCAAGGCGTTGAATGTTGCTGGCACCTCCCTCGTGTCAAGTCTTGATGCAATGCTTCAATTTCTTTCTAGAGATTTTCATTACGGCACATCCGCGGTTTAGATCTTTCAAGCAAACATCTTGACAGCTTTCACTCTGAGCGTTTTATTCTTCGCATCTGCGGCTTCCCTGCTGCCCACGTCCCCGATCCGTACATCTTGATAGGGCGAGCAGCGAATGGGTAGACGCGCAACTTTCTCAGGCGATTATCGGCTCCGAGCCGCCTGACAGTTCGGCTCGTTTTTCCAATCTGCGAGTCGGCTCCTGTTGCTGTCCGGGCCACTGCTGTTGCTGCCGGGGCTATTCCGGTTGGCCCGAACAGCAACAGCAGTAGCCCGGAGATTGGGAGAACGAGATGAACTGTCAGGCGACTCCGATTCCTATTCGGCGCGGTTCGGGGCCAAGAATCGCCTGAGTTACTACTTTCGCTATGAGGATAGACCACAAACAATCGGCAAGAGATATTAATGCAAGCGTAGCTTGTACAAATCGTCTTTGGATACCCGAAAACTGCCGCCGTTCTCCAGCGAACAGCCCAAATAACAGAAATCATCCACCAGTTAGATACGTTGTCCGTCCACACAAACTCCCGTTGAAGGCCTCTGAGAGACCCACACCTGCTGGCTTTTTTAAGGGCGAAGACGAAGTCCATAGGCACCGGCATTCTTCAAAATGATGTTCTTATACCTTTGCAGGTTCGCACTGTTTTCAGTGAATAGCTTAATGTCTTCGGCGTACTCAAAGTCGCCGAGGGAAGTCGTGATGGTGTCAGTATAAAAAAAAAGTTTTGAAAAACTTTTCTGCAACCCTACGCATAATGTCGGCGTCAAAGTTGAACCCTTGAGACCCTGCTTCAGCTCCTTGCCTCACACCTGATTTCATCGTCTACCCTTCATTTGGGCGTCATGCGCTAGACCACGCCTAGGCCTTCCCTGAGGGAGATTCAAGGGAAGACTAAACTACCGCACAAGACGCCGTTATTAGCTGATCTAGTAATCTCACTTGCCCCAATATTCGCTGCTATCTGGAGATCCGTAAATCGTCCCCCCCTAGGTACTCTGGGCTTTCCATCCTTACTAGAATAAAAGAGAATACCTTTATTTTTTTCTTGTATTTTATTATTATTTGTAGACTCTTTACTGCTATGCCAAACGAGGTTTTTAGGTGGAACTTTATTCACGGCCTGGGATGGCATGAATAAATGCGACAGCGAGGGTCAGGGAGCGCTATGCCGCACGCACGCTTTGAATTCAAGTCGTGATGCGTGCACGTGACGTCGCGCCTCCCTACCCTTTCCGCAGCATTCATGCATGCCACTCCTGTGGTTTCGACTTTACGTTTTCTTTAGAAACCTCGTACTCAGGCGATTTTCGGCCCCGAGCTGCGCCAAACAGGAATCGGAGCCGCCTGACAGTTCGGCTCGTTCTCCTAATCTCCGGGCCACTGCTGTTACCGTTCGGGCCAATCGGAGCAGCTCGGAGAGCAACATCAATGGCCCAGAAAGCAACAGCAGTAGCCCGAACAGCAACAGAAGCAGACCCGCAGATTGGGAACACGAGGGGAACTGTCAGGCGGCTCGGGGCCGTTAATCGCCTGAGGAAGTTCACCCTAGTATACATATTAAGAGTAGAGTGGCTTCTTCTAGAGTACTAACACGTGGCAGCGGACGTATTCCGCTCAAAGGGTGGACTTACGAGATCACTGAAGAAGACGTTAAGTCGAAACGTCAGGCCGTAAATAAAAATTCCACCTAAAAGCCCCCTTCGGCGTAGCAGTAACGAGTCTATGGTACGATGCCGCGGTCCGAAGAACAGAGAATATGGCGAGTATTCGTATTTAAGCTTTGTGCACAGCGGTACTGCTTACCAAAGGTAGAGGCTATTTGACCCCTTCTAATGGTTCATGCCACCGCGATTACCTGTGAGGGGGAAAGACATGCCTCTGGTCAGATATTTCTGTTTAAGAGGTACGATGATCGCGTGTCTCCACGAATCATATCAAATTTCTTGCTCATCCATAGGAACGGATAGTGATGGCCATTGCACGGATACGGGATGGAGGAAGATCTACCAGCATTCTAGCAGTGATGTTGCCATCTTCATCAGCATTTCGATTCTTCGATTTCCGTACACAATGCAAAACTTGAGACTCAGGCGGTTGTTCATCACTAACATCGTAAAATGCTCTCTGAACATTCGGCATGCGGAAGCTCAAGTACTGATGGCGCTGGAAGATTAAGTAGCGAACTAAAGTAATCTTTCCATATTATCAGTGTCACGTCACAAACTGCAACTTCATTGGTAGTGCTCGGGGCAGTAGAACACCTCTTCATATTCCCGCTGTACTGTCGCAACAACGCGCAAACTTTTCTCGGGGTTTTTCGATTCCAAGCCTTTTCAAACTTCTAAGCTCCACAAGTTGAATTTTCGATAGCAATCGCTTTAGAGCTGCCGGTGTGCAGTCAAAACCTTAATGGACTTTACGGGGTGATTCTCGAAGTGTACTGGGTGAACTTGACAAAAAATTGTCTTCGCAAAGTCTCTTGTTTGCCCGTTTTCTTTTCTCCTGCATTCTTCATTCTTGGGATTCTTCAATTCAATCCTCTGAAGAGGCTGGATTCTCGCTTCCTCCTATGAAGCCTCGCAGTGAAGATGAATAGAAGAGGACGGTAATTCACATTGATTGCGGCATCTTACACAGCTCTATGTCTTCGAATGTCCGACACTTCAATATTCGTAGTCAGAGAATAGTCGAGATGTAGTGTCAAAGTGATTATAGAAATTCAATCTACATACAGCTCGCAGACACCTACTAGCTCCCAAATGAGACGGAATCAAATCTTTGAAATTTGTAGGCGATCCCTTCGGAATTACAAGGATCGACCCACTCCATCGGCTTTGAGTGGGAAGCTAACAAGTTTAAATTGGCTTTTCCTAGTTTCTGGTTCACGTAAAGGTATTATGAAAGCCCGGTATACATGATCGTGATTTTAACCATCCTTCACGACGTTACGGAAAATATTTTCCAGGATATCTCGGCCCTTGTAGAAGACGCCTTTGTGAGCGTGATTTTGTGAACATGTTCCTAAAATGCAGAGCCTTTGATTACATCTTCGAACCTCACAGCATTTTATTTATCAGAAACTGCACCTATGAATTTCCCAGGAATTAGCCAATTTTCCAGCGTCGGTTCTTCGTTCACTCGTTTTCCATTGTTTTAATCCTCTCATTGTATAACAGGTTATCTAGTTGTTCTTTTACCGTGTTCGAGAGAAGGTTGTTTCAGAAAGACTTGCACGATGCATTTATCAAGGTGAGACACACCATTTCTGTTGGCGACGAAAGCGTGGCTGTTGAATATCAAGGTAATTCTGCGAGACTTTGGTTCTAGTGCCCCAACAGCAACAATAATTTTTCTGTTTGGTGCTGACGCATTCTCAATTGTAGACCGGATGATGATAGGCGCATAAGTGCTAGTATCAGACCCCATAAGGAGAACACTTCGCACTGACGCGTCGTGAGATCCTGTCCAACCGATGTGATGTGTAGAGGAAAGCGCGTTTGAATTAGCACATCTAGCTCATGGCTCACCTATCGCGCGACCAAGCAGCGCCGCAATGATCCACCAGTGTCAGCTTGACGGCTCTCGCCTGCTTCTGCCGCACCGGTCCGACTGCCCTGGCCAGTTCAGTGGCTACACCGGTACCTGATGCCTGATTTATATATTATTTACCTTGTTCTTCGTATAGTGTGTTCGGAACGCATTCGGTATTTTAGGAACGGTAAAAATAAAATACGTTATTCGAAAACGTTCTATGTCATCAAAATCAGAAGAAATTCTGAAGCAAGCTGAAGGTGGCGCATTCATGGAGTGCTTATGTTTCCCTGGATAGCCGCCTTTTTCTCGTAACTAAATCGATTTGTATTCTCGAAAGAGAATGGTAATGAGCCCTGAATTCCCAGGCACTTAAAGACAATGGTCGCGATCAAATATGCTTGTCTTCTTTTCCTCTCTAAACCCTTTTCTGGGTTCAGAGTAGTAGGACCTATGGGAAAAAATAGCGAAAAAACCGCCGTTTCGGGTCAAGATTGTAGCCTGAACATTCTTGTCTTTTGATGGTGGACGAGCCCACTCCACATTATCGGCATCGATGATCTCTGATACTAAACACATCTGCTGGCTTGAAATTGAATTTCAGTCAATAAACATTACTCATCTAGTCAAAAACATTGACTGAGATGCTTGCTTTCATTATCGAAATGTTTTTTTTAGGTAAATTTGCATTTATTTCTTCCTCTGAATGCCGATGATTTTTGACTGCTCGGCATGAGATTGCGATCTTTCTGGGAGGCGCTGTGCACGTGTGCACTAACTGAAATCTTTGGGCCCTAAAAACTCTAATTATCTCAGCTGTTTTCGATCTGAGCTGATTTTTATAGTTTGAACAGTTTTTTTTTTACATTTAAGAAGTTTATGGGGACTTATCCCCTTTATTCTCTACTTTGTGAACTTGCCTTCTCGAAAACCTTGAAAACTAGCACACGGTTTTTGAACACTGCCTTTAAAGGCAGCATACACGCTCGCAAAAGTTGTTGAGATAACTACATTGGTGGGGTCGTACGGGCCCTAGAAGAGCCCTCAAGAAGTTGAAAGAGTTGAAAACGAATTAAAATTACCGTATTTGAGCCGTATTGAGTCTCAAAATCATCCTTTTTCCGCCCACCGATACGGGCTCCGCCCCCCAATACAAATGTTCAATGCTCGATTACGGCCACCCGAAGTTGGCAGGATAGGGGAAATAAGCGATTAAGCGGTCAAAATGAAAGGTGAATGGTAAGGAGAGTAGATTGAATGGAGGTCTTGCACCCTTTTCTGAATGTTCTTGAGATTTTTTCTACATCAGAATGCTCCGAGGTTTTGCGTTTTCCATGAAAAAATACAGAAATAGAAATACAGGGTGCCCACTACTGTAAGTATTGGGGCGCGAATAAAAAAATGCTCTATGAAGATTTCACACAGTCTACTTACAAGGCTTTCCCTAGAGTGAGTCGAAGACATTACTCTTTACGTCCTAAACATGAATCGCTCACAATATGTCTTTAGCTTCAAGAGATGCTTTTTCAAGTGGAAATAAAAATTTGATCTTGTATTGCAAGTCTGAGACGCCGAAATCATTCAGTTTTGTTGAGTTCATCGTCTGGGTTTGTATTTTTCTGAGTCATGAGCTTGTCTTCCATAATCGCCACACACAAAAAAGTTGGCTGGATTGAGGTTCACAGAGCTGGGAGATTGGTGAGTCTTGTCGAG
The DNA here is from genome assembly GCA_029168955.1 of Aplectana chamaeleonis. Classification (NCBI taxonomy): domain Eukaryota; kingdom Metazoa; phylum Nematoda; class Chromadorea; order Rhabditida; family Cosmocercidae; genus Aplectana; species Aplectana chamaeleonis. Next base: position 661,777 of record JAPDOI010000352.1, read on the forward strand.
ATTTATGTGAACCAGCTTAAAGAACTAAATCGATTACTTCGGTCCGTGACTAGGTTTACCGCATGTTGTAGCAACGCGAAACTCCCTAATTTAAATTTCGATACATACTTGTAAATATTTCACACCAATAAATTTTCCATTGATCCCATCCTATGTACCGCTGCTCGGCTTGAAGCTGCGTCCATGAAATTTTGGTTGCGTTTTCACATGACAGGAGCCAATCACAAATAGTGGTTTTCGCTCTCGCGACTGCGCCTATGTGCCCTCTAGGCATAAAAAATCCTACTCTTTAGACGTTATCGCACCTTGGGAATTCACCAACAAGTCAATTTCGCTAGCGAAATCGCATTTGATATCACAGTGAAGAATGCTCTTCTAAAATAGTCAACCATCCATTTTTTCCCAGTCTTGCGAAAATTTTGACTGCCTTGCAAAACTTTGACTCTGGCGGGACCAAACATGTGAATTCTGAATCGCCTAAAAATGAATCTTAAATTACGAGTTTTCAGAAAATCTGTACCATTTCGTTGCCAGGATAGCCCGCTCGTAATGACATCGATATTTCACAACTCCATTTTTCCATGGACCCTACCCTGTATAGCGCTGTTCCGCTAAAAACTGCGTCCATGAACTTTTGGGTGCGTTTTCACATCTGGACAGCCAAATTCTAAATGTGATTTTATGCCCGAAATCGCACCGATGTGCCCTCAGGGCACTAATGAATGTTCGGTCATTAAACAAACACTTGGTGTCATCGTCGCTGGAGAGCTGTTTTTGTCTGCATCCGTGAAAAACGTCTATTTATTACATTAATAGGGTTGAATGACACAATCGATGCATCAATGAAGTCTTGATTTGAAAATTCGTTCACTATAAAAATTACGAAGTGAGCACCTCCCCCCCCTCGGTCGTCGCCACCATTTTTCCCAGAGGGAAGGGGGGAGTGTGCAAATCAGGGATGAGCGGAAATTTTTTCCTGAATTGCGGAAATCGGAAATCGGAAATCGGAAGGACTCTCTAAAATTCGGAAATCGGAATTCGGAAATCGGAACGGCAAAAACCATGGGAAATCGGAATTCGGAAATCGGAAATCGGAAATGGTCAGCGAAATTCTTAACCCTTCCCTGGTGATTGTTCCTGCCAAAACACTTGGGCTTATCCTACTTTATTGATAAGGTGTATGCCCACGCGTACTTGTAGGCTTGTATCGTGACGCTCAGAATCATTGCAGAATCACCTAGTTGGGGTGCTACACACTTTCGCCGGCGCTTGGTGCCCTCCAAGTTGTGTCCAACACAGTCTACCCGGCGCTCGACGCACTCCAAATTGAGTGCAACACAGACAGTTCCTCCGGTGCTCGGCGTACTCCCAGTTAGACCCCGCACACCTTTTCCAGCGGTTTGCGCACTCTAAGTGAAGCCCAGCCCACTGTTTTGACGCTTGACGCACTTCCACTCAGAAAATGCTGGGCAAGTTACCTGAGACTTCAACGCAAGTTGCAAGGTGGCCTCACGCAACTTACTTTGAGTTAACAAGTAACTTGAAGCGATGTTACGTGTAATTGTACGAGATTTTTGATTAATATAACATACGCTTATAATAAATACACAACATTGCGAGTAACTCGTACTGCTGGTACATGTTACTTGACATGTACCAGCGACGTGGCCGGCACACTGACAAGCGACGAGGCCAGCATACCGTCACGCGACGGAGACTGCTCGGCGAGCACGACTGGGCCGGCAGCGGTCTGTCAGGCGGGGCCTCCAGCCGGTGTGCGGGGCCAAGTACCTCAAAACTAGTGTAACTGAATGGACGACGCTGCCTGCAACTGAGTCATGCCTCCAGGGTGCAGCGTATACCTCCCTAGGGAACGGCACGCCGCGTAGATAAGTTACATGTGCGATAACATACATAATACATTTAGGTTACACGCCAGTGCTTTATGTCACGTGTAACTCAACTCGCACCGTGGAGCATATATCCAATGTTTAAGGTCAAATGTAACTTAAAGTTGTAAAGGCAGGTTGCCGAGAGCATTAGCATGTAACTCTGTCAGAAATTACTTACCAGTCAAGTCCCGCACACTCCCCTCGAGAAACTCACAGCGGGCCTTAAATCTCAAATGAAACCGTTCATGAACTCTTTAAGCAAGCTTTTATATAGGGAACTGATCGTGTTATCAGTACACGCCATCACACCATAATAACAACAAACCGATTGGCTTCATTGTTGAAAAAAAAACCACCGAATTTCCGTTCATTCTTACAAACACACACAGACACACACATAGTTAGGCAAACATATGTAGACAGTAGGATGTTATTGAATAACTTTCCTGTAAATGCACTCAACCTTAGCTTTCTGAAAAGTGAAGACGGGCCTCGAATTCGAATTCAGCGCCCCAGATATCCCTAAGAACTTGGCAAGGAAAAGGGTTCAAAAACCTAAAATCCGATATTTCCGATTTTTTCCGCATTTTTAGGCTTTTTTTCGGAAATCGGAAATCGGAAATCGGAAGGCCAAAAACCATCGGAAATCGGAATTCGGAAATCGGAAATCGGAATTCCGCTCATCCCTGGTGCAAATCGCTTGACTTGGGGGGGTCGGACCAAAGTTGGGTTGTATCACACCTCGCTCCGTAGCCTGTGTATACAGTAGCATGACTAATCGTGCGCGCGCACTCTCCTCACTCATACTCCTCCCCTCCGCTCCACTATGGCTCTTCACATTGCTGCAAACACTCAAACTTGAAACCAAGGAAATATCGTCTTGTTGCATACCTTATGCAGTTCCCAGCTGGAAGTTATACGTTGCATATAAATGTCACCCAAATCAAGCTGGCTGTAAATCGCTGCCTTAGCGGATTGTCACTGCTCAAAGGGAAAAACCGGTAATCTGCGCCCTTACCTACCCCCAGCGTGTATGGCTTCTATCTCCGAAGGATTCCTCGGTGTTGCATAACCTTACTGAAGGCAAGTTTAATTCGCAGATACCCACTGACCTTTTCAGGTTGAATTTTGGCTACATATTGTGCGGTTCACGATTGATAGTTCGTCGACCCTGTCATCTGTACTTGCTCTGTCATTATCACACTTACTTTTAAGATAACAAACTGCGAGCTTCTCACAAGGATGCTGGAACTGAAAGAAGTTTTTTTGGGACAGGATTTTAGTGTTTGTGTTAAAGTATTATCTAGTTGAAGTGTTGTCTCGATGATGATCTTCAAACGTTATTCGAATAATAATCATTCATCATTGCAATAAAGCGTTTATCAAAACTACTGTTCCACCAAGGGATGGGTATGATTGCATACTCTCTGATTCGGGTGAAGCAGAACAAGAACTGTCTCCCTCCAAGCCTTCGCTTCACCTTCACATAGCTTCGCTCTCACGTAGGCCTCCAGAAACCCTTTGCCGGAAGTTCGCTTGAAAAAAATGACGTTTCTGAAGTTGGAACATTCAGAATCAACAGACTCCTCATCTAACTGAGTTTTCTAAGATTCCATCCAGAGAATTGCATTATGGTTACGAGGTGGTTGAATGACGCTAAAGAATGGAAAGAAATAATGTTTCGATAGACACAAACATGAAAAAAGGGCTGTAGCCGTCGCAGTCGAAAATTCGAGTCCTGCCATGACCCAAAAGTCTTGCTGCAAATGCAATAATTTCAATGTCGCCAGTCGCGCATGGCGCGACATTCCCGGCTGAGATTGGATGTTTGTACGTTGACAGCAGCTGGAGGGTCAAAGTTGAAATTGTCGCTTTCGAGAATCATATTCTAGTCAGCTTCTTCAGTTGGTACATACAGTGATGATCAGGGCTGTTCGATCTTATGAATGACGGTACAACGCCGAAATGAGTTTCGATCATTTGGGCGTAATGGTTAAGCAGATGTCAAGCGAAAGCCTTATAGATGGTTCTCGATATGTTGATCAAGCAGGCGATTCCTTAGGCGTGGTTGAACTCCAGTCAACAAAGTGTCGCCGGCAATTTGTTACCCAATCGGATTTGGATTTCAGGCGTGATTTCGTTCTCAATAAGTGAATTGTTAGAATCCGTATTAGCTCAACCAAAACTGAAATAGGTACTGAGACACTAAGGCGTCATTCATAGTCCTCACCGCAAGCGCGGCACGCGCGTGACGCGCTTGACGAGCGATGGACTTTGAAACTTTTTACCGCGCGGCACGCGCGAGACGAGCGGGAAGTCACTATGAAATCTTCTGCGGCACCGCCATGACGATGCGGGTGAAAGTCGTACCTTTACTGTGATATGCACAGAAATAACTGACTTGCACTTGCGTATGCGGCAGCGCAGGATGGTCCCAGAATTATTTATGTTGGAGTGGACTCAAATCGAGAAGCAAGTATTGATTGAAATAGTGAACCGCCACGGCGGACTGGGCGACGCCGCCATGGCGGCGCTAGTGGACTATGAAAGTTCTTACCACGCGTGCCGCGCGGAAAAAAAGTTTCATAGTCCACCGCTCATTCCGCGCGTCACGCGCGTTGCAGTGAGGACTATGAGTGACGCCTAACACGGGGTGAGGAGGCGTTGAAGTGGGTTCCCTGGCTCAGCCGCCGGGCTTGTTTTGGAGACGAAGGGTCTTACCGAGTGAGCAGGCTGCCATGAATTTTACCGGGTGAGGGGCATGGCTTAACGGAGTAATCGAGCGGCCATACTTCTACGGCTCAGCATATCACCGGGTGAGCCGGCAGATATAGCATCACCAGGTGAAAGGCATAGTTCAAAGGCACTGTTCGCGATAAAAATCGCTTTTCTGTTTTTTTGCCTATCTTGAAACCGGTCCTATTCTGATTCCAATGATGCTTCTGGAATCGTACAAGACCTTCTGGGAATGGAGCTATGGTCCCTCAAAAATTGAGCAAGGGAAAATGGTGGACGAATTGTCCGAGGCTTGTGACGTCCGTCTTTTGCAGCCAATGTATGCGAGCTGACCTGAGTAAAGAGAGAAGCTGAAAATGAAGAGAAGAACGTGGCTTTTGATCGGAAACTATCGCTCAACTCTTGATTTCGAGTATTCCTTTGTTCACGTGGGGGGGGGCGGGAAGAGGCGGGGCTTGCCCACAGCGGCGGGGTTCGACCACTTTTAAAAGCCGTTTTGCGGCTCCTGGGTAGCTTTTCGTCCCGCTTCTTCGACGCTGTTCTGCTTCTGAGAGCCACGAGAAGCGTTTGTCATGGGAAATTCGAGGACGAAGTTTATCGCGAACAGTGCCTTTAACGAAGCGAGCGGCCTGGCATATTTTCTGGACGGAGGATATTGCCGGGTCAAAGTGGAAGACATAATTTCACCGTGTGATGGGCTTCGGTTTACGCGGTAAACGGCTGGGCCTAAGCATATTATTGTCCCAATGCTGAACAGCTTAAGGAAACAAGTGTCACATATGAAACGGGTAAACACGTGCTCCGAGCTGATTCTGCTGATAGCATTCCATCTGGTGTTCACCCGATCGGAATCATTAATCTCTCATCCCACACGATTCTTTATGACCGCGAGGGCGTGACAGCGGGTCGGTTCATGAATATTGAAACAAGCGTAGGCTCGCCGCTCCAGGGAAGAAGCGGAGGGCCTCGAACTTGCTGGCCGAAAGGGATGGTCGCTAAAGGGTTTATAGGCTACGCAGAGGAAAAATGTAAGTGGGTATCACCCCCACAATAGGCAGTGAATACCGGGTGTTAGGACCACCATTTGCAAGATGAAGGGGCAGTTGTTACGGGGTGAGCGGACCACCATTTGCCGGGTGAGCGGTACTCCATTTACCGGCTGAGGAGGCAGTGAATAATGGAGCTCGCCCGGGTACAATGTTCAGTCAGTCGGCATTGCTAGTCCCCTCAACCGGTGGTACTGTCTGAGTAGTTGTAACTTTCAGATCGGTAACAGGTTCAATCAACCCCCAAACAAATTATCGGAAATGTTTCAATCGTTGTTTTTCCGTGCTCAATTCCGAGCATTGTTGGCTGTGTATGCGTTTTCTGCCATTTCAACGATGGCAATGTGGTACCGGGCTAGATTGCTGCCTCTGTAGTTGTAGTCCAGCCTGAAGCCCCCAAGGCCCCCCGCCCAAGTCTTGTGTACCGTCAGAGCGTGAACGGAGACGACGAGGCGTTGATATTCTCAGAACAGCAAGTTTCCTGAGTTCTGAATATATCAAGTTTAGGCGTATTCGCTAACTCTGAGTTTCCTCCATGATTATTTATTCGATGATCTTTCTGGAGGTAAGTCTCTTGAGTAGGCTTGATTGCAAAAAATTGCTGAGTCGAGGTAAAGCTTAAAGCTGGAGCTGTTGAACGAACTTCGCTCTGCCCTAGATCTAGTACTTTTGAATAAGATTTGGAGGCTTGAGCGGAGACTACGACTCTCTAAGCATGAAGTTTTTAGACCAAACAGAGGAAGGGTGTGCCGTTTCGAGTGTCAAACTCCATGCACAAGAAACTCATTGCTGTCACATTTCTACTTTTGTCGCTGCTCCAAATTATTACGTATACTTCCAGCCAAATTCTTCGAGAATTAGAAAACCGTCAAAGAAATTCTGAAAACTCCTCTATTATCACGACGCTATAGCTGAAGATGTGCTTGGTATCGCTGCGGCGAAGATGACACGTCACACGAGATGAATAAGATCTCACGATCTCTTACTGAAGTGTACTCAGCGGTAGACTCAGGGCACAATTAGTGTTTTGCAAGCAATGACGATAAAGAAAACCTGTCATGATAAAGAAAAACTATAATAACTGGCTCCGAGATTTTGTATACAAAATCAAGGTGCGTGGTGATGCTACGTGGCAATGAATTCTCTGTTTGGGCAACCCGCTTTTTGGCTCCGCCGCCTCACTGCTACTCGATTGCTACTGATGGGAGTAGCTGCTTACTTGAAGGCAGTGGTCGCGCTCAAATACGCTCGTCTTCTTTTCTTCTCTAAACCCTTTTTTCGGTATAGAGTGTTAGAACCTATAGGAAAAAATCGCGAAAAAAACGATGTTCTGGGCCAAAATCGAAGCCTGAACTTTCTCGTCTTTTGATGGTGGACGAGCACACCCCACATCATGGGCACCGATGACCTCTAATATCAAGAACATCAGCTATCTTGAACTTGAATTTCAATCAATGAACTTTAGGATTTATGGACACATAAATCCGAAAACCTTGACTGAAGTGCGTGGTTTCATTGTTCAGCTGTTTTATTAGGTGAATTTCCATTTATTTCTTCCTCTGAGTGTCGATGGTTTTCGACTGCTTGGCATGAGACTGTGATCTTTCTGTGCACGTGTGCACGAACTGGAAATTAAGGGTCTTAATAACTCTAATTCTAGCCCGTTTTTCACCGCGCTACCTCCATAGTTTTTGAGCTGTTTTATATCTAAGCTGATTTTTGTAGTTTTTTCGATAACGTTTTTCATGCCTTTAATGGGGACTGTGGTATGTTGAGGTGCGAGCGGTTAAAGAGTAATTTCATAAGAATCGCGGTCCATACTGGCGGTCGGAGCCAACACTGGTATCAAAACTCTATGTTCACCAAGGAAATTGAGCCGAAGTTTCATAGAGCTGCCTGGTGGGTCCACACCCTGATTCACTTCAGTTCTCTCACTTTTTCGTCAACGTGTTAACCTCTTATTGAGAGGGTCACATCTGCATCCGCGGATGTATTTCATATATAAATGAAATATATAAATAGAAAAAAAGCGATATAACCGTAACCTTGGTTGGCAGTGGAGCGCGCTTACTCGAAAACAACCACAGAAAAATACAACGATGCGACAGTGAATTCGGTCGCAGGTTCAGGCAGTCGTGTAGAGTCTTTCTTCATCAGCAGGTCCCAATTTGTGCCGAATCTCGTGGTGTCCTCGCTACAGTCCTCTTCGAGACTTTGTTGAGGTAGGTGGAGGGGAATAGTGGAACTCGCCATCCATGAATTCGTTCTGCGGTGCTGCTTCGGTTCAAAAAGTTATTCGCAGATGAGCTGTAGATCGACCGTACACGTGAGACGTCGGAATGAAAATAAAATAATAAAATAATTGCTGCTGCGTCCTTTAACCGGTGCAGGGCTGAGGCCTCAAAAGAGAACTACTATAAGTCATACTAACCGCACCAGAGGGAGTGCACTTTTCTAGAACCCTTTTCGGACGTAAAGTCCGAATATACCCGTCGCAGCTGCCTAGACTCGCTCTGAAAGATATGAGCGTTTTTTAAGCTGCGGCACGGTAAGGGTACCTCATGAAATTTCTGGGGTGTTTCTAAATCTTCTTTCCAAATTTAGCTAAAAACTTGTATGTAGGGGTAATCTGTGGTTCTGAACACAAATCTGGGGTTCACTAGTCAAAATATCAAGGTTCACCGGAGGTTACGGTAGGTGCCATAAGGTAACATACCCTTTAATAATTTGAAAATCGACAAATGGACATGGAATTCGTTTTCAGCACCCCAAATATTCCCCACATATAAACATTGAGACAAAACTGAGACCACTTCTGTCGTCACATTTTGGAAATCGTCGAAAGTCGATTTTACCGTCAAATTTTTCTGCTTGTGGGAAGCTTTGAACAAATTTAGTCTCAACAACTTGGGAAAAACCACGAATAAAGCTCAGATTCGTGATCAGCACCTCAAATAACCGCTATGGGGGATTTTAAGTCAAATCTGGAATATTTCTCTTCAACGCTTTCGGAGCCCTATAATTGGCGTATATACTAAACGCTCATCCGAAAATCTATACCAAGTCCAAAGTCCAAAACGACATTAGTGTACGGAAGGTTGGAAAATGTCCTTCCACCCAAACCTTGCCTGGGGGGGTTGTTTCGGGTGCTGAACACGATCATAAGGTTCGTTTCCGGGTTTCGTGAAATTAATGCGCTTCATAGAAGGTTTCATATTTACGAAATTCAGAGAAAAAATGCCAATAACTTTTTTCAGAGTGACTCTAGGCAGCTTCGAAGGGTATATCCGAACTCTGCATCAAAAAATGATTATAGAAAAGTTCACATGGATCCTAATGGCCAGCTTAGCTAGCAGGAGTTTCCTTGTTAGATTGAGGACATGAGTTGTCACACAAATGGTCATTTGGTGCGATGGGAGCAAATAAAAGGTGGTAGACGTGATTCACATCGGTCGTTATAAAACGTGCGCGTATTTTTGCTTTTTACTTCTCCACCATTACTACGGATGAATCCGTGATTATTGCAAGCGGCCGCTGATCAGATGCCAGTGACTCATCCGCTATCAATCACGTTGTTGACCATTGGCTCTCGTCGCAAATCGATCTTGTTCGATCCAACGGATTTCCTGGAGGCGTGGTCACATGATATGACAAGGCGTTCATTGATGCTCTGCTGATAGACGGAGCTAGAGATATTTCAAAGCTCTGGATGAGGGCACCCACTGAAGTGCGTGCTGGAAGTCCGAACATGTGTAAATCGCTTCAGGGGCTATACTGAGTTGAGAGCAAGCGATTTTCGTTAGGCGTGAAGAGATTGAGATTCCAGCTAATAGAGGGCGTGACAGATGTAAATAGTTTTTTCATTTTAGCCGATTTATGACTATAATGAGGTGAAGTGAAACTGTGCTCGACCGATAGATCATGTATGCATGAACAACACCAGTGTGAAGGAGTCAGGATCAATTTCGACATGCTAATTTCTACAGCAAAGTTTGTGAGCTGGGGAATCAAACTGACTGTGGCTTCCTTCATCACTTCCTCATTGACAGGGTGCCGCAGTAGGATCCTAACACTTCGAAAAATGAGAAGTGCTTGACCAAGCTGACGATATCAATCTTCCTAATACCTTTTTATCACAGATACATCAAAACTGTTGGTGTTTAGAGGATTCAGTAGATATTTCAAAAATAAGTTCCTCTTCTCGAAGCAATGTGTAGAGTAACTGAGAGGATCTCCTCTTACCACAAGCTCGGTAGGTAAATGGGCGATGAACTGCTCAATTGTCATAAGAATTATCGGCGTTATTCTGATGACGTCACGGAGGCAAACATGGTTTCTGTTTTAAATTTAGTCTGACGCATAAACCAGGCTGCTGGCCGTACGGGGTTGGCGGCCCCACTGGAGAATGGGGTTTCGATCCGCGCGGGGTGATCTACCGTCACAGCTCCGCTCATTCATCAGACTAAAATTATTACGCGAACTCTCCATGGCTTTTGTTCGTCAAGGTTCCCTTTTTAAAAGTAGGTAACCACAGCTCCGCTACACCGCTAATGATCGATAGAAGAAGTCTCAGATCTGCTTCATCCAGACCGCCATCCCAAAGGTCGCAATATATACTGCAAGTTTTCATAAGATTACGTCGAATTTTGGAAAACTGGCACCGGAATGTGTCGAAATTAATCGATGCAAAACTATATGACATAGCAGAGGATACAGTCAAAACTTCAATTTCACAAGCTCTGTACTAAACCGTTTATTATAATGACTATCAATAACATGAATATAATAGTCAATGAAGTTACCCTGGCGCAGGGCAACGTCGAAGTATCTGTTTGGCATACTGTTCACTAAGTTGTTGAGGACGCCACCTTCAATTACGACCCACTCGGCGATAACGGCTTCCTTCAATTTAGCGACGGACTCTTACTGCGTGCAGTAAGCGTATACCCGTTGCGCAAGTATACCACACAGGTACTCCTTCGAAATAGACGACCCACCTGAAAGAGTTGGATTTCCTTGGTGTTTCATATGTGTTCTATGCATGAATTCTACATATTGTTCTATGCATCTACATGTTTAGAAGCAAAAACATGACAAAGGGTTCCTATAGCTGCATGTGGAAACCCTTTTTACCAGAATGGGTCGTCTATCCCGAAAGAGTACCACCACACAAGTTTTCCATCAAGTTGAGGTCCGGCGAACAGGCGGGCCACTCAAGTAAATCGACATGATTGGCCTAAAAGCAATCTAGCGTAGACCTGCTTACATGAATGGACTCATCGCCCTGCTGGAATACAAGGCGATGGCGTCTCATAGAGGGCAGAAGGTAATTTTTTAGCACGTTCTGGTAATCTGCAGAGTTCGTATTGCAAGGTACGAAGGCAATGTCTAGTTTGCCGTACCAGCTGTATGCTGCCCAACTCATCAAACTTCCTCGTCCAAAGTTCCTCTATGAGAGCGTGAAGGACAATGCAGCTGATTATTTCACCTCTAATTGCTCTTTCTTTGTCTAGGTTTCTTGTATTGAAGTTCCGATTTTCGTTGTAAATTTTTTTGATCCAGAAGAACATATCAAAATTAGTTATAACTGGCCGAGAGACCCGTCATAGGAATACCTGCTTCAGAATGCTCTAAATGCGGATTCAACAATTATTTTTGAATTTTGTGTTTTCTTTGCTTTTTTCTTTCTTCTCATTTTATGAGCAGTTCATTAATCACCTTTGTCGTGACCCTGTGAAAGGCAGCGTCCACGATAAAAACCATGTCTGATTCTTTGGTGGATATCGGCAGCTGCGGGGCCTAGCGGAACCCCAACGTTGAAAAAACTGAGAAAAATGAGCTCGGAACGGTCCCCTACGGCCCCAAAGTTGGACACCCATCAGCTCGTCACCCCCAGATGCACTTTCCACGCCCACCGACGTAAACAAATGAATGCTCGAGATTGTGAGTTGAGCGATGGTTTCCGATCAAAAGCCCCGTTCTTCCCTTCATTCTCAACTTCTCTCTCTACTCAGGTCAGCTCGCATACATCGGCTGCAAAAGACGGAAGTTACAAGCCTCGGACAACTCGTCCACCATGTTTCCTTAGCTCAATATTTGAGGGACCATAACTCCGTTCCCTCAAGGTTTTGTGCGATTTCAGAACTATCATTGGAATCAGCATGGGGCCGTTTTCAAGGTAGGCGGAAAAACAGAAAAACAATTTCTATCGTGAACACTGCCTTTAACTTTCTCACTTCGATTTCTTACATACTCCACTGCTCTTTTGCGTTCTTTTCTCTCGAAATGCTCGTGATATTCACTCTCGATACATGTTTTGTTCTCCGCGTGGAAGGAAAGTTTTTTGAGGATATGGATAACAGGTTGGAGCGCACAGAGTCGTCTAACCCGTCGATTTCACCGTAAACTCGATACAACCGAGCTGTTTCAACTTGTCTGAAGCCATTATTTCACTTCATTGTTTGGTTGTAGTCTCTATAGTGTCTCAGACAATTTAAACATCGATCCAGGTGCTTCAGGTCGCTGACGATGTCAGAGACGCAGACGGCGGCGCGCTGCTTCTTTGGACTCTAGGCTTGCCATCTTGTTTGGGACAGGGTATAAACGAATAATGAGTTCGTTATAAACACAGCCAAAAACAAAATTATCTCTCACTCTTGCTGAGTTATTCAGTTGATTATGCATTTTAGTCGTAATGTTCAATTTTCGAAAATTCAATCAACCTCGGGGCATGGAATTAGGATACTCAGCAGTCGAAAAATTTGCCCTACAGAATAAGTGAACTAATTGTTTTGGGAATTTTTCGAGAAATTTCCCCTGATTAGTATGAGAATTCTGCTAATATTCATCTGAATCCAGTGGAGGACAGTTTCCCGAGTTTATTCACCCATCCGGGAGAATTCAATAACTAATTTGTTTTACAGGTTTTATTAACTACTTTACCAAAATCTAAGTGATCACAAGTGCCAGGCAAAACCAAACCTCTCCAGCCGCTTCGCGGCTGGAGCGATATTATTTGTATAATTACTCAATCGGTCCTTAGTCAAATAACTACTCTCCTTGTCTCTGCGTAGTTGGTGCATCCACCAAGAGCGAAAAATAACAATATTTTCGGCTGCGTTTATTTTGTTTAGTTTATCATTTATTTTGACCTTAACTGCGAACTTCTATTCTTCCAGTGTATTTTTTTTCTGTTTTTGTTCATTTATTTATTCATTTAACACGTTCGAAGGAACGCGTTATTGAGAAAAACGAAACGGTGAAAGGAAATCGAGGACTAATGCATCAACACGAAAAGCAAAAGCTGGAACGTTAAAGGCAGTGTGCACGATAAATTCCACTTCCGATATCTCCACGGTTTACGGAAGGTTTGGTGCCGTATATAGCAAGGCATGCTTAAAAAAGGATACGAAAGACTCGTTTCTGAGCTAAAATAGGCCCTCCCTTGTTTACGTTGATTTTTGAGCGTGGAGGAATTGACCGTTAGAAGGATGATACCTATCAATGCAATGAAGCGATCAGCTCACTTATCAGCTTTTCCTTCACTTGATCATTCCTGTAATCTGAGTCTTCAATTGTTCATTCCGAGGGGCGGATCTGGGGCACCAGGGGTGTCTGGGGCACCAAAAGCTTGTTTGCAGCCGTAATTCTGCCGCTCCTGGCTCATTTTCTACCGTTCTATCGACACTGGGAGCCTGGGATGCTTCTCGCCTATCTTTTCACTGCTGAAAGTCAACGAGGATGATCATCGTAAACGCTGTCTTTGAAAATTTTGTGAACAACTCAACACTGGACACTGGAACAGAAAGAGAAAGGCAGGGACTCCGGCGTGTTTACTAATAATGGTCTGAAATGGGTGCACCTGACAGCAAAAGGGCTACGGGAGATTCGCAATCTTTTGCGTCGTCACAGGCCGGATTCATCACTGAAAAATGGGTTGGCGCAAACTCTGGGTTTGGCAGACCTGGGTTGGAAAAATGGGTTTGGGTTGGATAACCAACCACCTTTGATTCATCAGCGCAAATCTTGGGTTGGTTCCCCTAACCCATTTTCTGCCGGCACGAGAGGCGTCTGCGAATACACTACGTATTTTTGCGACGCCTATCTCCTATTTTCCGTCCAACTCAATTATTTTTTTTGCCAACACCTTGTATCGCACTTTTCGCTATTATCGCGCAGCTAGTGTTGAATGCTCATTCTAGTAGTCACTGTTTTTGCAATGTTCTCCATATTTTCTTGTGGTTTCAATTTTCATGTTCTTCTGCTGATTTATGTGTTTTTTGAAGTCGTCAGACCCCCGAAAAGTTAATCGGACAATGATACTTATTTAATCATTAAACGATAACTTCTTGTGCTGTCTGAAGCCAGTTGTAGCCCATATTTCGAAAGACTTCGTTCAAATATGTTCTGTTGTTCTAAATTCAGGCTGCATATCCAAAAATATTGCGTTGTGTAGCATATTTTTGCGTTTCAGCAATAACCCCTGTAATGCTTCAAAAATGATTTTCTAAAGGGGGCATGAATTAATTTATCAATATCAAGCATTGCATAGATTATTCTGAAGCGTTTTCTTTTTTTTTCGATCGAAGTAACAAGGAATCATGGAGTATGCAATGGGTGAATTAGTGCCCTTTTTCGATTCTGGAAAGTACTGGCGTGTTTAAAGGCACAGTCCAACGTAGGAACCGTTTTTCTATTTCCCTACCTATCTTGAAAACGGTTTCACGCTGATTTCAATGATGTCTCCGGAATCGTAAACGACCTCCCAGAAACGGAGTTATAGCCCCTGGAAAATTGACTCAGGCGATTCTCGGCCCCGAGCAGCACCGAATAGGAATGGGAGCCGCCTGACAGTTCGGCTCGTTATCCCAATCTCCGGGCTACTGCTGTTGCTCTTCTGGCCAACCGGAATAGCCCGGACAGCAACTGTAGTGGCCCAGAAAGCGACACCAGTGGCCCGGACAGCAACAGGAGCCGACTCGCAGATTGGTAAAACGAGCCGAACTGTCAGGCGGCTCGGGGCCGATAATCGCCTGAGGAGCAACGGAAGCCTGGTGGACGAGTTAACCGGGGCTTGTAACTTCCGTCATTTTCAACCGATGTATGCGAGCGGACCTGCATGGATAGAGAGGCTGATAATGAAGGGAAGAACGGGTATATTGATAGAAAATCGCCGCTCATGACGCCACTGTTTAGCTCGAAAGATCGTAAAAGGGGCGTGCCAAAGTGGCTTCTCGGGGTGGGCGCCCCAAGGCGGCTTCCTCCTATATCTCCCTTGTTCGAAGGAATCGAGAGCTCGCACTTGGCAGGTGTTATAAGGGGTGGGTCTACTTCACAACTATTTGGGAATTTCAGATTTCGTCCCTGAGATTGGACTGTGCCTTTAATTAGGTGCACCGTACATAGTAAAGCAAGACGCTATACTTACACACCTGTTATAACACTGCAGCGGTTATATGTATATTCGACGAGTAAAAATAGAACAGAATCAATTTTGCGAAACAGAACGGTTCAAACTGGGGAAAATCTTTCACTTGATGCAGTTTGTATAACATTCATATTCTGACTAAGATTTCTTTCACATCGATCTGATCCGGTTTCCCACAGCTCCCTAAGGACGTAACTCCTTCTTTTCGCCTTTCTGGGAGAAATTGGACAGAAGAACAAGAAAATAGATCTCATACAAAGAGGAGAACGATAGAACTTCAAAGAAAATTAAAACTAGGTTGAGAAATGAACACTATCTAAATCAGGGGGGCACAGAAGAACGACATAGATGCTGGGTTCAGAAAATTTGGGAAATGAAAGAAGAGGAAAACGTGAAAGATGATGACGGAACTATTAGAGGAAAGGATGGACTCGAAACATTATTGGAAGTCTAGAGATTCATTCTGCAGCTAGCGCTTGAGTCGAATATTTTGAAGTTGTTCGTTAAACACGAAAAGATGTAGAGAACGAATGCTGACGATCTCTCCAATCGCGTATATAGGTAGTAAACGCATTCATTATAAGTGATTTTTATAAATCACACACACATTATTTCTGAAAATGGCGCTGGAGCGCGCTATCTGCCTGCCCATTTTGGGTTGGGTTGAGCGAACCCTCGCTCCCGCCTCAGGTTGCGCGAAACCAAACCCAAACCCATTTCTTGATGGGTTATTAAATTGAGGAATCCCAGAAAAATGGGTTACGCTCGCATTGAACCCAACCCGATTCGGCGAACCCAGGGTGTGCGCAATGATGAATCCGGCCTCAGTTCTCTAAATGCATTCCAACAACGCTCCTCTCGGTCGGGCCAGCAAGCTATGGCACATTAATGCTGTGCTTATCTGGGCCAAATTCCGGTCGGCAATCGCTTCTCGACACGCTTTGCGGGCGCACGCGCTGGAGTCAGTCCCGTTTCCAGCGCCAAAGCCGATTCGATATGGTTTTTTTTATACAGTTTTCTCCATTATTGTTTACTTTTCAGTTTCTAAAACCCACCTAGGGTCAATAGATCGGCGGCTGCGGCGCTGGAAACTTCCGGCTCGGATGCGCGATGTGCCGCAAAGCGTGTCGAGACGCAATTGCGGACCGGAATTTGGCCCAGAGAAGCACAGTACATTAACGGAACTTCGGGACATGTGTTTATTGGGTACCCTAATGGGACCGGTAAGTGGCAAAGAAGCTTGTGGAGTGTAAAAACTAATCTGGTACCAGAATTTGAAAGGAAGAACATGTTAGCGCAACCATACCATTATTTAGTTCCATTATAGGAAATACTGGCCGAAATTCTACTGCGTGGTAAATGAATATCTACTCTATAGCACAACAACATTAAAAACCACAAGAGGCTAGACAAATACGAGACTTTCAAGGGGAACATCCACACAAGCAGTATTTGTATCATTATCGAATCATAAGGTACGGATGCCATTGTCTTCGGAAATAGAAACAACCATAGTATCATCCAGAGCAGTTGCTACTCCCATCCTCAGGCTCAACCGGACACCCCGCGGAAGATGACCGATTCATGGCAGAGGCAGCAAACAGGAACGCTGCAAATACTCTCCCATCACGATGTCTTCATGTACTTCTAACCAGTGCAGAGATATCAAATACCGCTGAACTCTCTCGTGAAAGCTGCTCAAACCATCTAGCCGTACGATGAAGAACGAAATTGTGCACTACAGAGTATCTTCTTCTTGAACCTTTGGGTAATGTATGCCAAACCCACCTGACCTACCACTGGTAGGTCTAAAGATGCAAAACTTACTGGCACGGAGGTTCAGCTCCTCTTTGAACACCCGAAATGAGAAAACTGAATCAGATATGACGCGCCTGTACTGAAGGGATTTCAGAACGAAAAGTTTAAGACGATTGCCATAAATGGGCAAATTCGACCTTTCTGAATTTCGAGTGAACCTAAACCAGACTAAGCGCGTAAAAAATCTGTTGTACGCGCTCGATTTTGGCTATATCCTTCTTCAACCTGGGGCTCCACACCTGGGGGCAATAGTTGAGATGCGGCGATACGAACGCCTCATAAAGACGCTTTAGTATTGCTACATCTGAGCATCGAACATTGCGCAGTATCAAAATAAGGGCAGCATAGGTTTTTTTCAACAGATGCCTCAATGTGGTTGGAGAATTTGAAAGTGGAATCAAAAATCACACCTAGATCTCTCGCAGAGCTGCATGTTTTCAGCTTAACACCATCTATTTGAAAATCAGCCTCGGTATGGTCTTTACCGATATGCATTACAGATGATTTGTCATGGTTAAGAGGGATATCTCAGTGCCTTGCCCAGTCGCTCATTTTCTGTATTGCATTCGTTAGAGCTAGACGCATCTCATTGCAACTAACACAGATACAACTGCCATAAATCTTAATGTCATCGGCGAACTACCGAACCCTGATATCAGAGGAAGTTTTAGGAATGGTATGTAGGTAATTCTATGGTGTATATAAGAAATAAAATCGGAGACAAAACTGCTCCTTGTGGAACTTCACTAGTGCAACTATGACTACTAGAAAACCTAACATCGGCGTGGATCGGGAAGAGAATTTTCGATCACTGTTGAAGGGTAGGCGCAAACTCGGCGCACCTATGCTATAGCATATGACACCGAGTTTGCGCCAACCTTCAATAGTGAACGCAAAGTCTCTTCCCGATCCATGCCGACGTTACTTCCATTCTTGACAAACGTACCCCTGCCCTGCAAATGAGAACTTATCCAGTTCAGAAGTTGCCCACGAATTCCCAAAGCCTCAAGTTTTTGAATCAGTCTCGTTGAAACACTCTATCGAAGGCTCTCGATAAATCAATGTAGACTATATCTGGTGCCTTTACCATATTAAGTGTACGGGACCAGTCGTGAAGCAAATCTGCGAGGTTGGTACAGGTGGAGGCTCCAGGGAGAATGCCATGTTGTTCCTGAGGTGTTACACCAAATTTTCCTAACGAGGAAAAAACTTCAGCTTTTATGATTTTCTCCATGACCTTAACCGGTGTACAAGTGAAGCTAATAGGCCAAAAGTTACAAAAACTATTTTTTTCGGCTAATTCCGGAATAGCTGTTACGATGGCCTGCTTCCATGAGTGAGGGACCTCTCCTAAGTGAAGTGAAAGATCAAATTTATGAGCTAGGGGGATGCATAACGAAGAAAAGAATTTTTTGTGAATAATTAGTGAAATACCGTCAAAGTTTTAAGTAAAATATGGCTTGAAGCCACGTAATATTAAGGAAATTTCAGATGGATGGAAGTAAATGTTGGGAAGGGTACGAGTAATGTGAAAAACGTCGTCAAACTGGTGGTCAGTCGGTGTATTATTACATAAGAACACGCTGGAGAAGTAGCATCCCAGAGCTTCCGTCTTAGAAATGTCGCTTAGATGCTTTGTACCAGATTCATCAACTTAGGTCGGCTAAATCTTCTTCGCCTTGTTTTCATTGCTGAGATATTAGAAAAGACTTTTCAATGAGGCTTGTGATGCCAGGCGGCGTTCATAGGCTGCGAAAAAAATTTCAGAGAATCTTAGCAGATAACTTTCGGATTTGGTAAAAAGTGGATTTTGCCAAGACGAAAACGACAAATTGTGTGTTTTATTTCTCCTTTCTCCTTAGATAGGCTCAGATAACCAATGCTGCAAGTCCAATACAAAAGTGAATAGTAGAGTATCAATGAAAACAGACGAAAGGAGAAACCATGCAGAACAGGAAATTCTAAAAAGAAGACTTGAATATTAAGCTTTTGAAAAATCTGGGCCAGCTACTCTTCTGACGCAATATTCGGCTGATTCAACCTCAATTTGTAATTTTAGTTAAATCCAAAAGCACCAAGAAAAGTGGGGAGCACAGAACATCAAACTAGAGAGAGAGAACAAATAGAGGAGAAACAATTAGCTGAGCGGATCGGTCAATGAAAGCATGAATATCTTATCTGACCAGAGAATGTGACTTTCATTATATACGGAACATAACGTAGACTGAAGAAGAAAGAGTGCACGCTAATCCAAAACTGAGTTTAACTCTCGTCACTGCGAGAGCTTATATTTCTCTCAAAAGTTGGGACGGTCAGCGTTTATGAACGACGGGTAAGGAACCCAGGAGAGCGTATCAGGGGTTGTATGCATGATCGTTTCTAATAGGGTTAGGATATGAGTCTTTATCGCCACAGGACTTGAGATCGATGAAAGTTTGGACAAAGGCAGCAGCCTTCACGGATATTAATTGGGCATTCAAACACTTGATATCAACTCATCTAATGTCGGCATAGATCGTGAAGAGACTTCGCGTTCACTTTTGAAGGTTGGCGCAAACTCGGTGCCATATGTTATAACATACAGGCCATAAAACGGCCAATGTCTCACCATCGACTGCGTATCACGCGCAGCGCGACAGCACGCGAGTCGGAAGCGGACGAGTTTTGGCCGCCGCGCGACGTTTCGGCCAGCGCCGCGGGGCGCCAATCAGCTGTTCCGGTGAGTTTTATTTTTATTTTTTTTAGTTTTTCTCGATAATTTGATGATTTGTTTTGTGTTTGTTGATATTTACATGAATGATAGGACTATTAGAACTAATTCTGTGTTTCAGGTATGGCCGGCGGCGCTGAGGAATGCGAAAATCGCCACGAAATTTGGACGGAACGTTTGTTTTTTTTATTTTTTATTTTTACCTTAATTTAACTTATGTTTAATATTCATAGAATTTGATTTACTAATTGTTCTAGGATATAGGTTGTTGTATGGTGCTTAATTTTTTTATTTTAGGTGCTGGCAGCCGAAATCCACCTAGGCCGTCGCGGACCCTCCACCTACCAGGTTGGTTTTGCTTATTTCTTTTTCAAATGTGTTTTTTAGTGTTTTATTTTGTTCTGTGTTTGTATAGAAATATATTTGCTTTGATTTAGGGTAGTTTGTTCTTTTCGAAAATGTTTTTTTTTTCAGGGAAGGAGGGCCGAAATCCACCTCGGCCGTCCCGGACCCTCCACCTACCAGGTTGGTTTTGTTTATTTCTTTTTCAAATGTGTTTTTTAGTGTTTTATTTTGATCTGTATTTGTTTAGAAATATATTTACTTTGATTTAGGGTAGTTTGTTCTTTTCGAGAATGTTTTTTTTTTCAGGGAAGGAGGGCCGAAATCCACCTCGGCCGTCGCGGACCCAACAAACATAAATATTAACAAACACAAAACAAATCATCAAATTATCGAGAAAAACCAAAAAAATAAAAATAAAACTCACCGGAACAGCTGATTGGCGCCGCGCGGCGTCGGCCGAAACGTCGCGCGGCGGCAAAAACTCGTCCGCTTCCGACTCGCGTGCGGTCGCGCTGCGCGTGATACGCAGTCGACGGTGAGACATTGGCCGTTTTATGTAGGTGCACCGTGTTTGCGCCAACCTTCAACAGTGAACGCGGAGTCTCTTCGCGACTAATGCCGATGTTATGGACGTTAGAACGTTCGCTTGTATTCTTATGTCTGTTTTCCGTACACTTGCTATTGCATCTGAACGGTATGCCATGCACATCTTTAAACAGGAGAAGTCCGGCGTTACAAGCCTACCTTGACAGAGGTCCTTGTATACTCCTCCTTCCTTATGTGGAGCCAGTCTATACTTGAAACAGGAAGAGGGGCAATTTGACTGAAAACTTCGTAGCCAAAAAGTATAGTGAGCGAACTCGTCATCGTTCATGAAGTTAAATTAGCTCTCACTTTGAAAAAATCCAGTCATTTCCTTTGCATTTTCGAAGACACATTGTTGGCCCTTTTTTCCACTAGAAGTGGGAGAGTATCGCAACAGCCAAATTAATGGCAGTTTGTTGACAGAAATGGCATAAGACTAACGAATGACTGGGGTGGTCATAGACCAGTGCAGCACCTTGATAAAATCTCGCGATCGTTCGGCGACAAACCCGGGTTCGGTTATCCGCGTTTCCACTATCGGGCATCGCGGGAGCATCAATAAAAGAACGCGACACGCTCTCGGAGTAAGAGTAGCAAAATTTTGGTCATTGCTCCGCTTTAGCCCCGGGCTCGATTCGTTTCGGTTCCGCGATTGAGCATTACGATAGCATCAGTAAACAAAAAGCCCTCTCGAGTTCAAACTGGCAGAAGCTCGCGATTCTCCCACGATTGCCCCGGGCTCAATTCCTCGTGGTTCCGCTATGAAGCAACGCGTGAACATCGATGAGCAAATGAGGAACCCTCTCGGGTAGAGGCTTGCAGAACCGTTCGACCATCAACCGATAGCTTAATGCTCGTATCTTCTAGTACCCTGCCACAAATCGAGGGGATTCTATTTGTGAATGATCACGGAAATTCTCTGATTTCTCAAAGGTTCGCGGTCGTTTATCTGTTATTCCTGACTTGCGGTCTCCCATTCTCTTGACACAAGGGCCAGTAGCAATCCCCCAATGTGGTGACTTTTAAGAGGCAGCCAACCTGAGGTCGGTGACGCCTCCTACGGTTGCTACCTCAGAACGAGAATTATTCTCGAAGAGTAGCGTTGAATGCAAAACTCTCGCTAGTTGACGTATTTGAACCAGCACTGCACCAACCTACCAGTCGGATGCCCAACACAGCGCCTTAGACCACTAGGCTACATGTGGGTGGAACTGTTTCTGTTTTTCTACATACACTCCCTCCACAGTTCTTCGTATTCATTGGAACTTTGCTCGAACTAGCAGTAGTAAATATGGGTTTCGGGAGCGTGCAAATGTGTCTGTCTTTCAGATTTAATAAGTTTTCTACCTTGGATGATGGTATTTCGGAACTTTTCGCGGAAATCATCAAAGCGAGAGAATGTTGGATTCAAAAAACTATTCTGAGAATTTTTTTGTTGGATGACCACTTACCACTGAACCACGATACACAATACTTTGTAGTATGCCAACCTCGTGTTTTTTTTTACAATGTACTGAAAAGTCCAAAGGATTTTTTTACATTATGAACTATTGTTATCCTTGGTCTGCTTACCAGTCAACATAGAAAGAAGTGAACTCGAAGTGAAAGAGGAAAACGAAGTTTAGATAAAAGCCACACTTAGATGAACTATTATACAGCATTTGGTAACTAGTACACGCGGATCACGCAAGTTTCATGCATTTTCTGAAAAACGAAACCGTTTTTCAGCCATCTTTCTTAAATGGCTTTCTAAGCAAATCTGATTTTATTTATGGTGAGCGATTATTGGAAAAAAACTGAAAATGGTTGAATATGGCCACAGCAAATTCTAGAAATTAGAAGTTGAGCTTAGCATAGGACTAAAGCACGTGAAATCTATAAAGGAGACGTATTCATGGCAGCTACGTACAATTTGACGTTAATCTCCCACTAATCTTCGCCAGGAATCATTGAAACATAAATAGAATCTTCGAACGTTTCGCCTGTCAGTCCTATCAGCTGGCCGCGGAGCTGGATGGCCGCCAGCCGGCGGGTGCAATTTTTGCTTGCCCACCTAGACAACGAGATAGGCCACCGTGCTGTGCTGGGTGATAAGTGGACAGCGGACTGGTCGGATCGCAAAAAAAAGTCAGCACCATGGGACGTGCTCGACCGCATGACCGCTGTGTCAACCCAGCTCCTCTTCGCTCCGCGCGATGTTTCTCTTTCCTCTGCGGCGGTGAGTGAAGTCACCACCCGTTTCTTGCAGTCAGCCACCTCACAAAAGAACGCTCACTGCTCCCAGGTGGCTGACTGCAATGGTCATTAACTTGAGCGCCGCCTGTGCATTTCTATGCCGGTCCGTCCTAATTGATAGCCAAGACGTGATTGACCCAGTCACCACGCAGTGACAGCCGGTAGCTGCCACCTTTCGGGGGATCGCTATTGGCCAAGGAGCCGAGGTTCCTTTTCGATCATCATTCCACTGCAAAATGTTTCCGTTAGCGATCATGGTGGACGCTGCCTTGAATACATGACCATTTGGTTGAGGGGCCGGATTCATCAACGATAATACCATGGTTTAAGAGTGACCAAAGTGGCGAGAGAGTGGCATAGATCATTGAGGACAGCAGAAAGTTTAGGGTAAAATATACCCTAAAACCGCGGTTTCATCGTTGATGAATCCGGACCCTTGTTTCCTTCCGTTGTTAGCTACATCATGCTGTCACAGGTTAAAACTAAGGGAAATCACTCAACGTATATCCCAAGTCCTACACACGTCAAGACCTGTTACCACCACGCGTTTAGCTATAGCTCGAACAGCTTTCATTTCCATCTCTCGTCTGTGGAAGTTTGGTGCTTCCAACTGCCAGGGTCAATGTCGGGACATACCAGCGGTACTTAATTCTCCTCATGACATCCTTGTGAGCTGACACTTTGAAAGAGCATAGTTTCAGATAGCGTCGCGAGGACGGTTCCTACCAAATCCGGCAAGCTAAGTGCTCCAACAGTGAGTCCCTTTTTCTCAGATCTACGTGAATGTTTGTAAACTGTGGGTTTTCAACTGTCCTGTTTACTTTTTCCGGTGAACGAGTTTGACATCAAAACGTGTTCGGAAAGAGCATCACAGAAACGTGCAAGAGAGGAACCAGCCCACCGGTTGGAACCTTCCGTGATTTTTACAAGTCTCGTATGCAGGTCATGTGACCAGAATTTCCAAGGTGACGGAGAGTCCTTCCGGTTGACCTGATTCCCTCCCGGGTCAACCTCTTTGAAGGCAGCGTACGCGCTTCTAACATTGTTTAGATAGCAACGTAAACCGAACTGCAAGGCTTGCATTATAACGCTCTCGCATTTGCAAGCGAGCCACAACGACTCTGAGTTAGTATTAACAAAGTCCCAGCCCTAAGAGTGCCCGCCCCACCTGTACTGCGTCTCTCCATTAGCAGAAGCATTTCGAACAACAGACCGCGAGTGAGCACCCCTTAAATTAAACAAAATTCAACAGAGCCCCCTAAAAACCCCGAAACATGATAGAAAATGCTTGTTAAAAAATAGTTGACACGGGTTATCGAGCTTGCGCCATATCTATTTTTTGACCAGCTGCGCTAGTTTTCACTCAGTATTGAATCTTTGCGAGAAAAATTCAACAGATGATCGATGAAGCTTTTTGGAGAGATTTCACCTTAGGCCTCTCATATTATGCAGTAGTGTATTTCTGGCGCGCCAGCCTATGTCACTGGGTCAAGCTGGGCCCAGCTCATGGAATTCAAGCGAAAAGCTATGATGGGTCTCCTGTGCGTAAGATGCTGTCGAGAGAAACCTCAACGGTATGTCGTTTGACTAGACGAAAAATACCGTGCGGTACAAATTGCCACGATAGCCGTAAAATATAGTGTATGGTGCAATTACACAACTCACACCGGGAATCACGCCTGTATTTCCAGTGCAACCGCATTCTCAATAAATAATCACATAGGAACGGTTGTTTGGCGGTGGGAAAGGGATTGTCGGTGCAACCGCGGAAGCAAGAATAAAGATATCAGGTTGAAATCACTTGAAACCTAGATCGGACGGTGCAGCCTTCGGCTGCACCGTCAGGCAAGGGAGGTAATCCCCGGGTGGGGGCTGATTTTTGTGTTGGCTGCAATTCGAAGTGGTTTGAATCATTTGAGACCCTGGATGGAAGGTGCAGCCTTCGGCTGCACCGTCAGGCAAGGGAGGTAATCCACGGGTGGAGGCTGATTTTAATGTTGGCTGCAATTCGAAAAAAAAACATTCAAAACCAAAATCGGCAAGGAAGGAAAACTTCGAGTGTGGGCCGATCTTACTGTTGGTCAAAACTCTGATTGAAGAAATGAAACCGAGCAGCCTTATAGTCAGAGTGAATAGATAACAAACGAGGTTGAATTTCTTGTCCGATTACCCAAAATCCCTTCAATTACCAAGCCAGTACCCTTATTAACTCTCAGTCACATTTCACTGCCACTTTCATGAACATTTCTACCTGAAATTACCGCTTTCCGAACGAGACGTGAAAGTTTTTTCAAGATTTCCGCAGCTAATCAATAAAATAGGCGTCGCTGTTACCATGGATTCTGCATCTACACCATCACAAACGCCATTTCACGGCTATCGTGGCAATCGGTACCGCACGGTATTTGGAGTTTACTTTTCGTTTGCTTAATATAAACTCTGTCTCAGTTGAGTGGTGGTCTAGAAAAAGCGCTAACATCCATGCTGCAGTATTTTTATTTATCTCGGTTCTCACATTTGACATCTTAACTGAAGGAGAAATGCCGCACCGGACACTTCGGCTATGGGAGAAGAGATCTACGGGAAAAATTGAAGCTGTGGAGGAATTACAGGAGGTATATTGTACTACAGATCAACGAATGAAGATGATGAGGTGAACTACTGGAGTAATCGCCGCTCCGCAGCCGCGACGCGAACCGGTATAACGTCATTTCCAATGCACTGAACGCAATCAACACCGAAAAACTACATAAGTGACGCCAAAAATTCGTCAGGATCATTAACATGTTTAGACAAAAGTACTAGCAATGTTGCTGGTATAAAAGGCTTCTCATCTCACAGTGTGCCTCAGTCGGCTCTTCTGAGCCGGACCTAGAAGGTGGCCTCGAGTCACTCACCAGAAGGATAATTTTTGTCGCCAAGAAGAGGAGACTCCCCACGGCTCGGGGGGGGGTGGTACCTAACTGTGGGGCCATCTCCCCACTGTCCACTGTGGGGTCACCCCACTGCGGCGGACCGTGGCGATGGGGTCACCCTCCCCCAGTGGGGACCCTAAAAGGAATTACCCCAGGGGCATGTCCCCATGGTCCCCTGTGTGAACCCGGAAACAGTGTATCCCTGTAAAAACACGTTAGGTTACCGCTTACACCGGAATTTGAAATTCCCTCCAAAATCGAGTTCTGTTCAACTGCAGTGCTAGCATACCTGTAAAAACATGTTAGGTCTCCGTCATCTACAGGAGAATCCCGTTCATCTACAGCTGATAACAGTAGATCCTCCGGATAAGTCCAGTAGATGACCTCTCCCAGTGTCGGAGCAAAGTGTCAGCAAAGCCGTCAAATAAACTCAGGCACTCGAGGGGGGCAAGCCCCACTTCCACCAGCACGCCAGCCTTCCTTCCTTGTCAGGGCTGGCGTCCTGGTGGAACAGGGCCGGCGCCCCTTTCTTCTCTTCGCTGCATGACCATTACTCAGCAGGTCACCCCACAGTTAATTTTTTTCGAGAGTGGGGCTCGCTGCGGAACCAACCCTGAGCGGGCCACCCCGCCTCGGCCCGGACATTGGCGTAGCATTTGCCGAGGTCTGCGGTGAGGAGACACCCTCCCCGCGGGTCACGGCGAAAACCGCCCCCCCCCAGCCGTGGAGATACCCCTATCCCCTCGGCGATCAAAAATTTGCTGGCCTCCGGAGATTGACTCAAAGTCACCTTCCAGGGCCGGCATTAGAATGCCGAATGAAGACTTAAGTGAGATGAGAGGCCTTTTATACCGACTGTGCACGTGATAACCACGTTACGACGTGACCATTCGTGATCATTATCAATTGTCTTTCCAACCGGCGGAATTACAGACAGCGTGGCGTCTTTTGTGGTTCGCGGGCGAGCCAATATCCGCGCTGCGCGTGTGTCGCATGCAGCATGGTTCGCCGCTGGCCGGCACCCTCGAAATGTGGGGCGCCGGCCGTCGTTTTCGGCATAGAGGTTAGCAGGCCGTCGCTCTGAGCACCTGAGATATGAAATTAATGTTTGAAAACTTTGAATCCATAGCGTCATTGAGATTGTGCGCTCCACGGCGGAAAACTGCCCCAGTAGCAAAACACGCGACGCGGCGCTGAGGGCTGGCTCAACGGTGGTCGGAGCGCCGTCCCTCTCAAGTCTCCGCCCACAATTACGGTTCAAGGCTGGCCCCCCTGAGCGAAAACGAACGAGGCTCGCCCCCTCGAGTGCCTGAGAAAGCGTCGTTGCGGTGCTTGGTGCGCACTTGTACACAACGCTCCAAGCTACGCCTATTTTGCTAACTCACTCCAGCACTGGGAGAGGTCATCTGCTGGAGTTATCCGAAGGATCTACTCTTATAAGCTGTAGATGTACGGAATTCTCCTGTAGATGACCGAAACCTAGCATGTTTATAATGGTACCAGCGGCAGGGGGCGGCTCACGCCGGCCTCTGCCGCTGGGGTCCGGCTACGCCGGCCCATTTGCCGGCTTCGCGGGCATCTTGAGTATAACTCGTTTCGACGACAACGCTCGTGCAATCAGAAATTACTAAGCATTTCAAATCTTGCAAACCATGCTGACCTACTTTCTTATGCAGTTGCACACCAACCCTTTTTTAGTTTTATGAGGTCCTAAAGTGGTAGTTCATTTATATTCATTTCTGAAGGTTGGGCTCCGCAGAAGAGGTCAAGGATTTGGCTTTGCTCTAAAGTGTCGTGAAATCGTTCCATTAAATTTGGCTATCAAACTGACTTCCTGAATGTAGTGAAATTGTTGAATCGATTTGGCTGTTGTTGGTATATGCAGAAACATAATCATTAAATGTAGTGAAATTGTTGCAAACAGATTTGGCAGGAGCCCTATGAATTACGAGAGTCAAATCACGCGTCAGAAGGTCCTCTGGCAAGCGAATGAAGACAAAAAGAAAAAAATAATCTTCAGCCAACAATGCTGAACGAAACGTGGCCTTATGGACTAGAAACAAGGTTTTCGAACGTTATTCTGCCTTTTCAGTGTAGCTCCCACTAAGATACCAGACCTTCCCTCACCGATTAGATAAAAATCATGAAAACGAAATCTAACGCAGTTTATTTGCTACTTACGCTATGTCTTCGTGTCCTCAACGCTTTCACGATTCTCATTGTATGGAAACGTTTTTGCTGCTAGACTTATTCTTGTTCTCATTTGATTCAATATGCGCTCCAAGAAAAACCCCTTCTGACGCGTGATTTGACTTTGATAATTCATAGAGCTCCTGCCAAATCTGTTTGCAACAATTTCACTACATTTAATGATTATGAAATCTGCATATACCAACAACAGCCAAATCGATTCAAAAATTTCACTACATTCAGGAAATCAGTTTGATAGCCAAATTTAATGGAACAATTTCACGACATTTTAGAGCAAAGCCAAATCCTTGACCTTTTCTGCGGAGCCCAACTTTCAGAAATTTCACAACTTTTTCCAAGGGTTTCCCTTCTACAATATCGTCGAGCTCCAAAAGTCAAGTTGTTTTTTTTTTCGAAAACATAGTGGTAGAAATGAAGAAAGAACCGCTCCACTGCTAAGACTGCAAGATAATAGTTGCAACGCGGCTTCCTACAAATAAGATACAAGGCGTATACTTTTAAATTTCGAAGTCGAAAAATGAAGAAAGGAGTTCTAGATGACCCAATTGTACAGGGTCTAGGCACTATCCTAGAGGGGGGGCACCCACCATTCAAGACAGAAATGAAATGAGCCATCGATTGGTAAGGCTAACAGTCGAAGTATTTCTATAGAGCTCTTAGAAAATCAATGATTGTTAGCGCAGTATCAGGCATCTTTTATCAGAGTTTTTCAGCATTTCTATGAGTAAATCTTGGGTGGCCCTATTCCGTCTAGCTCTGCCAATTCGAGACTTGATGCCTAAGCAAAAGAGACTTGATGCTCATGTACAAGTCGGCATGAAGTCTTAATTTGCGGCGTTGAATTCACTTCATGGGTGAATTTGCCGGTAGGATAGGTGAGAATGAGGTGAATATCCCGTGAGAATGGTGCGAACTGGCAGCGAGAGAGGGTCCAGATTACCCCGAGAATGAGGTGAAATTACCTCGAAAAATGGTGAGTTTACCTCGAAAATTTCACGAATTTGAAGGTCCACAGCGCAAGAAGCCCCGCCTTGTCCGCAACATGGGCGCAATCTTTGCCGAGGTCTGCGGTGAGGAGCCACCCTCTGCGGACTGCGGCGTAACTCGTTCCCCCCCCGCCGTTAGGATACCCGCTGTATCCTCCCAGCAGCCAAAATTATGCTGGCCTCCGGAGAGTGACCCGAAGTCACCTTTTAGGGCCGGCATCAGAATGCCGAATGAGGACTCTTGTGGGATGAAGCTGCTTTTATACCGGTTGTGCTCATAGTAAACACATCCAGACGTGATCAATTGTTTTATCATGTTTTCACTGAGATGTTTGCACTTGTTGAGAAATTTCTGAGATGCCAGCAACGGCGGTAATTTCACCCTTTGCGCTGATTGATATCCAGCCGCTCAACAACTGATATGCATTAACATGTTAGCGCTGGCGGTATTTTCACTCTTTGCGCTGACTGATATCCGACCGCTCAGCAAATTCACCCTTTGCGCGGATAAGCTTTGATGAAGGCGCTAAAGGTGAATTTGATGCCTAATGATAACAGAGCGTGATAAAGGCCGCTTTCCCCGAAGCATCAAGTCTCGAATTGGCAGAGTACCATAGACCCAGGGTCAGCCGCTCTAGCCAAACTTCACCGGCTCATGCTGATGTGGCTCGTCTGCGCCGGCCCGTATGTCTGATTCGGAACAAGAACGATAGTTAAGTGCGCTAGAAGAGGACTACCGTAATCTTAGGAATGATGTTATTCGGCTCTCGTAAACAAATTTGATGATATCCAGGTGATCAAGTGTAAAGTATAAAAGAAAAGAAGAGCGGTGTGTCTTGATACACACACAGTCCTTCTCCAGAGATCAGCAGTTGAGAATCTGCCTGAACCTGAACTACAAAGCAGGAAAACAGCACTGCCGGTGGGGAAGATGCATATAGCGAATTCGGAGTCAGAACTTTTAGAGCCAACTCGAGTGATATTAAGGTAGCTATGTTCTGGCGCACTTAACTATCGTTCTTGTTGATTCGGAGGCATGGCTTGCATACGGTGTCCTGAACATTAAACTGAGGTCATGCGCACGTCCCTTGATGTCCTGCACACTCCTACTGAGATCCAGCACACATTCCATGACGTGCTGCTCATCCTTACGGTGTTCCTGCACACGTTTCATGATGTCCTGCACTTTCCTACTAAGACCCTGCACACATTCCATGACGACCTGCTCATCCCTACTGAGGTCCTGCACACGCTTCTTGATGTCCTGCACACTCCTACTGATGTCCTGCACACATTCCATGAAGTCCTGCTCATCCCTAATAGGGTCCTGCACACGTTTTATGATGTCCTGCACACTCCTACTAAGGTCCTGCACACATTCCATGACGTCCTGCATACGTCTACTAGGGTCCTGCACACGTTCCATGATGTTCTGCACACTTTTACTGAGGTCCTGTACACATTCCATGACGTCCTGCTCATGCCTAGTGGGGTCCTGCACACGTTCCATGATGTCCTGCACACTCGTCATTCCCGTGGCCGATTACCTCTAGTCACAAATTTTCGAGCGATTTGGTCCACGCCTTCCAAACGAAATGGTTTTCGACGGACGGAGGTGGAGGCGGAGGCGGAGGCGGTGGCGGAGGCGGTGGTGGAGAACGTTTTTGCGTACTTTGAGAGGTCATAACTTTTGAAAGCGGGGACCAGTTGGGATGAAAAGTTGCACACAGTTGTAATTTCTTGCAGCCCATCGAATGGTGTACAGCTCATTCCTCTGGTCACGGTATGAATAGGTGATCTCATTGTAGGGCATCCGCGCGGGAAGAGATCAAAGCCAAATCTTGGTGCGCGCCTCGCGCGCGTCACAATTTCTGTCATGATAAAGACAACCGCTGTTTGAGATTTAGTAAAGGCCTCCATGACCAACCGACACCCCGCTACTTTTATTGCCAAATGAAGTATAATGATGTTTGTGTTTTCTGAATGCATATTTTGATTAACTCACATTTCCATCGTATATAAACCCGATTTAGAAAGGTTGGTGCCTATAAACAGCTAAGCAGTTGAAGTGAGTGGTTAAGAGGGGAGGAGACGTGTAGAAAGGGGTGGTATACACTCTACTATAGACGCACAAAACGATTTTGAAGTTCTGCGCTCACCCACTTCGGTCCCGCACACTTTCTAGGGTGTCCGGCGCACTCCCACTCGGGTCCCACATACTTTCTACAGCGTCCGGCGCACTCTACTTTGGGTCCCACACACTTTTCACGGCGTCCGGCGCACTCGCACTCGGCTCCCGCTCACTTTCTATGGCATCCTGAGCACTCCCACTTGGGTCCCACAAACATTCTACGGCGTGCAGCGCACTCTAACTTGGGTCCCGCACACTTTCTACGGCGTCCCGCGCACTCCCACTTGGGTCCCGCACACTTTCTAGGGCGTCCGGCGCACACTACCTTGGGTCCCGCACTCTTTATACGGTCTTCTGCGCACTCCCAATGGGGTCCCGCACACAATCTACGTCGTCGGCCGCACTCTACCTTGGGTCCCGCACACTTTCTATTGCGTCCTGCGCACTCCCACTTGGGTCCCGCACACTTTCTACGGCGTAATGCTCACTCCCACTTAGGTTCCGCACACTTTTTATGAGTCCTGCGCACTCCCGCTTGGGTCCCGCGCACTTTCTGCGGCGTCCGGCGCACTTTCACTTGGGTCTCACATACTTTCTACGGCGTCCGGTGCACTCTACCTTGGGTCCCGCACACTTTCTACGGCGTTCTGTGCACTCCTACTTAGGTGCCGCACTTTTTCTACGGCATCCGGCGCACTCTACCTTGGGTCCCGCACACTTTCTACGGCGTCCTGCGCACTCCCAATCGAATGCCGCACACATTCTACGTCATCGGCCGCTCTCTCCCTTGGGTCCCACACACTCTCTATGGCGTCCTGCGCACTCCCACTTGGGTCCCGCACACTTTTTATGAGTCCTGCGCACTCCCGCTTGGGTCCCGCACATTTTTATGAGTCCTGCGCACTCCCACTTGGGTCCCGCACACTTTCTACGGCGTGCGGCGCATTCTACCTTGGGTCCCGCACACTTTCTACGGCGTTCTGCGCACTCCTACTTAGGTGCCGCACTTTTTCTACGGCATCCGGCGCACTCTACCTTGGGTCCCGCACACTTTCTACGGCGTCCTGCGCACTCCCAATTGGATGCCGCATACATTCTACGGCATCCGGCGCACTCTACCTTGGGTCCCGCTCACTTTCTATGGCGTCCTGCGGACTCCCACTTGGGTCCCGCACACTTTTATGAGTCCTGCGCACTCCCACTTGGGTCCCGCACACTTCCTGCGGCGTCCGTCGCACTCTAAATTGGGCCCCGCACACTTCCTACGACGTTCTGCGCACTCCTACTTGGATCCTGCACATTTTCTACGGCATCCGGCGCACTATTCCTTGGGTCCCGCACACTTTCTACGGCGTCCTGCGAACTCCTACTTGGGTCCCGCACACTTTTTATGAGCCCTGCGCACTCCCACTTCGGTCCCGCACACTTCCTACGGTGTCCGTCGCACTCTAAATTTGGCCCCGCACACTTCCTACGGCGATCTGCGCACTCCTTCTTGGATCCCGCACACTCTCTACGGCGTCCGGCGCACTTCCACTTGGGTCCCACACACTTTCTTCGGCGTCCGGCGCACTCTACCTTGGGTCCCGCTCACTTTCTATGGCGTCCTGAGCACTCCCACTTGGGTTCCGCACACTTTTTATGGCGTTCAGCGCACTCCTACTTGGGTGCCGCACACATTCTACGTCATCGGCCGCTCTCTCCCTTGGGTCGCGCACACTCTCTATGGCGTCCTGCGCACTCCCACTTGGGTCCCGTACGCTTTCTACGGCGTTCAGCGCACTCCTACTTGGGTGCCGCACATTTTGTACGGCATCCGGCGCACTCTACCTTGGGTCCCGCTCACTTTCTATGGCGTCCTGCGGACTCCCACTTGGGTCCCGCACACTTCCTATGGCGTCCGTCGCACTCTAAATTGGGCCCCGCACACTTTCTACGGCGTTCTGCGCACTCCTACCTAGGCGCCGCACTTTTTCTACGGCATCCGGCGCACTCTACCTTGGGTCCCGCACGCTTCCTACGGCGTTCTGCGTACTCCCACTTGGGTCAACTTCATCGACTGATTACTCTTATCTGGCAGTCTGAGAAAATACCAGCTACCTGGAAACGTGCCACGATCGTGCCCATACACAAGAAGGGTGATGCTAGAGACTGCAAAAATTACCGAGGGATCAGTCTGTTGTCTATCGTTGGCAAAGTCTTCATGAGGGTTATTCAGAACAGACTTCAGCGTCATCGTGAGCAAACAAGTCGTGAAGAACAAGCGGGGTTCCGGCGAGGAAGAAGCTGCAGTGATCAGATCTTCGCACTTCGACAGCTAATGGAAGAGGGAATTCGCTCTGGGAAGCGTGTCGTTATCACATTTATAGACTTCAAATCTGCGTTCGATTGTATTCACTGGCCGGCGCTGTGGAAAGCACTTGAAAGCGAGCACATACCGAGGAAGATAGTCAAGCTCCTCCAGGAAACGTACGAAGGGTCTACCAGTTCCGTACGCATTGGGGATCAGTTGTCCGAGGAGGTTGCCGTTACCGCTGGAGTTCGTCAAGGCGATGTGGTCTCGCCTCTGCTCTTTAATACTGTTGTGGACGCTATTATGAGGAAGGTCTTCGAGAACAGAAGAGGCGTTCAATACGGAAGTAATGAGTACGTCACAGATTTGATGTTCGACGACAGCGCAGTGTTCACGGACACTGATGCGGAGGCAACGTCCTTGATAAGCGATATGGCACTGACTGGCAAGCTCCTACAACTTAAGAATCAACCAGGAGAAGACCAAGGTCAAGACATCCGATGGTTCGCCTGCATCTGTTCAGTTTGAAGGAGTTGAGCTTCAGCAGGTCAAGGAATTCAAACACCTTGGGTCCGTAGTGCAGGAGCGAAAAGTTGCAGCTACGGCAGAGGTGTGCAGCAGAATCGGGCAGGCGTCTAGTGTGTTTGCGTCGCTTGGCTGGTGTTTGTGGAAGAAAAACAACATTTCACTGAGGACTAAAGTGCGAATGTTCCGAGCGCTGATAATACCCGTACTACTATACGGCTCGGAAACCTGGACTCTGCTAAAGTCAGACCTCGTCAAGCTAGAAGTCTTCCAGATGCGATGTTTGCGCCAGATTCTTGGAATTACGATTCGTGATCATGTTTGCAACGACGATATACGGAAGAGCTGCATGAATCAACCGACGGTCGGAGAACAGCTGCAGACAAGAAGACTGCGATGGCTCGGACATGTATGTAGGATGGACCCGTCCCGTCTCCCGTACAGTATGCTGTGGCGTAAGCGCTCACCATCGTGGAGAATTCAACGAACGGCCCCGAAGAAGACATGGCTCAAACATATAGAGGAGGATCTGAAGACTCAACGATGCAGTGTCCTTAACGCTAAACTTGTTGCTGCAAACCGTTTTGATTGGAAGCGTATCGTTCAGGCCGCACGAGCTCCTATGGCACCTACAGCAGTGTATTGGTTGAGAGGGCATCCCGCTTTACCAGACGCCAGCTAACGGGATGAGTGAGTGAGTGAGTGAGTTCTGCACACTCCTACTTGGATCCTGCACATTTTCTACGGCATCCGGCGCACTCTTCCTTGGGTCTCGCACACTTTCTACGGCGTCCTGCGAACTCACACTTGGGTCCCGCACAATTTTTATGAGTCCTGCGCACTCCCACTTGGGTCCCGCACACTTTCTATGAGTCCTGCGCACTCCCACTTGGGTCCCGCACACTTCCTACGGCGTCCTTCGCACTCTAAATTGGGCCCCGCACACTTTCTACGGCGTTCTGCGCACTCCTTCTTGGATCCCGCACACTTCCTACGGCGTTCTGCGCACTCCTACTTGAATCCTGCACATTTTCTACGGCATCCGGCGCACTCTACCTTGGGTCCCGCTCACTTTCTATGGCGTCCGGCGCACTTTCACTTGGGTCTCACATACTTTCTACGGCGTCCGGGGCACTCTACCTTGGGTCCCACACACTTTCTTCGGCGTCCCGCCGTCTCAAAATTGGGTCCCTCAAACTTTCTACAGCGTTCTGCGCACTCCTACTTAGGTGCCGCACTTTTTCTACGTCATCGGCCGCTCTCTCCCTTGGGTCGCGCACACTCTCTATGGCGTCCTGCGCACTCTAAATTGGGTCCCGCACACTTTTTATAAGTCCTGCGCACTCCCACTTGGGTCCCGCACACTTTATACGGCGTTCTGCGCACTCCTACTTGGATCCTGCACCCTTTATACGGCGTCCGGCGCACTCCTTCTTGGATCCCGCACACTTTCTACGGCGTCCGGCGCACTTTCACTTGGGTCCCACACTTTCTTCGGCGTCCAGCGCACTCAATTTTGGGTCCCGCACACTTTCTATGGCGTCCGGCGCAATCGCATTTGGGTCCCATACGCACTTTCTACGGCGTCCGGCGTACTCTTCCTTGGGTATCGCACACTTTCTACGGCGTCGGTAGCCCTCGCATTTGGGTCCCACACATTTTCTACGGCGTCCGGTGCACCGCTGAGGTCCCGCACAATTTCTTCGGCGTCCAATGCACTCTAACTTGGGTTCACCACATTTTATACGGCGTCCGGCGCACTGTCCCTTGGGCCCCTCACACTTCTTACGGTGCACTCCCTTGGGTCTCGCACACAGCACCACGTGGGTCCCGCACATTTTTTTACGGCGTCCCGCTCACTCCCACTTGGGTTCCACACACTTACTACGGCGTCCGGCGCACTACCACTGGGTCCCGTACACTTCCTACGGTTTTTTGCGAAACCTTTACTTAGGACCCACACACTCTCTACGGCGTTCTGCGCGCTCTTGAGCCCGTACCCGTAAGGTCGCCCGTCTTGAAAGTCAAGCCGAATAAACGGTCAAACAAACACACAGAGAAACGCACACATACATACATACATACATACATACACACGCACACACAAATTTACCAAAATATATATATATATATATAGTAGGATACTAGCACAGCAGATGAACAGAACTCGATTTCGAAGGGAATTTCAAATTCCGGTAACCTAATGTGTTTGTATAGGGATACACTGTTTCCGGATCACACAGGGGACCCCGGGGCCCAGAGGGAGGGGGTCACCTCACCGCTACGGTCCGCAGTGGGGTGCACCCCACCGTGGACCGTGGGGAGATGTCCCCACAGTTGGGTACTTCCCCCCCCCCCCTAGCCGTGAGGAGCTCCCTTCCCTCAGCAACAAAAATTATCCTCTGGGATCCAGTGGATCTTCCGGAAAGTGACTCGAGGCCACCTCTCAGATCCGGCTTCGAAGAGCCGACTGAGGTCCCAGGTCAGAGTAGGTGCTATTTGCATCTGTAACCCACTGACTCCCCCCAACTCTCCCTCCCCACACCCATCCGGTCGATACGTATGATTAGAATGATGGGGTGAGGTTGAGAAAATTACTCGGTGTATCCAACTAGATGTGACGATGATTACGTGGCCAACAGGATCGCACTTGTTCAGAGAAATAGTGAAGGAGAGTATATTGAAGAAACGGAGGTAGCAATGTCGATAGCTTTCTAGCGATACGCCATGTTTTATCGTCGGCCCGTCCACCCGGTGATTTTCTCATCCGCAGTCATCCACGCATTGCATGGATATGGACCGCGTCGGATACACCGGGTGATTTTCTCCACCTCACCCCGTCATTTTAATCATACGTATCGACCGCGTGGGTGTTGGGGGTGTTGGGGAGGGGGGGGGGGGGAACTGGGGGTGTTGGGGGTGTTCGGGGTGTTGGAGGGATACACCGGGTGATTTTCGCATCCCATTTCCTATGCTTTCTGTGTGTATCGACCGGGCTGGATACTTCGGCTCATTCAACTATGACCGGGGCCAGAGGAACACTGTGAGATGAGAAGCCTTTTAAACCAACAACATTGTTATATCTTTGTCCAAACATGTTAATGATCCTGATGAAAGTCTGGCGTCATATATGTGGCTTGTACGTGTTTATTGCGTTCAGTACACTTGAAAAGACGGTATAATGGTTTGCGTCGCCGCTGCAAAGCGAAGATTACTCCAGTAGTTCACCAGATCACCTTGATTTGTTCCCCTTTAGTACAATATACCTCCTCTAGTTCCTCCACAGCGTCAATTTCTCCCGTAGATCTCCTCTTCCAGTGCCGGAGCAAGACCGCCTAACTGTATTTGAAAATGACCGATCATTGATAACAATAAAAAAACTCTAGTATGACGCGTGGAGGCCTAATCTATCGTGTATCGGTAATTCGGAGGTGGAAAACCGTTTGAAATGTATTGCTAAGGTGCAGCCTGCGGCTGCACCGTCGCTCACGGTAGGAAAACCATTGCGTGGAGGCTTAATCTGTCGCGTAACGGGTATTCCGGGATTTGCTTTAACTCTATTCGCCTCAAGGGAGGGAAATTCCTGGGTTCTTATCCCCTCCTCCCCTCTATCCCCATTCTTAAAGCGCGAACTGTCAAAACTGTTGCGCGGCCTAAGGCACTCATTACTGGTTTCTTTTATTTCCTACTTTATTTCACGTTTCTTACGTTTCGGAATTCTCTCTTAGTTCCTATGTTGACCATTCTCTCATATCTGCCTTTAGAGTAAACTCCAAATACCGTGCGGTACCGATTGCCACAAGGGCATGAAATGATGCTATCAGTTGCATTGCTATCTCAGACCGGCCGGCTCAAACTCTCAAATGAAAATTGCAGAGTATTTAATGGCTTTGTAGCATTCGGTACCGCACGGTATTTTTCGTCTAGTTGCCTTTAGCAGCTTATCGAATGAACAAAATCTACCACAAAAATAGCGTCCCCGCTATGAATTCGTGGTTCTGCCCTGATTTGTGGTGGAATCAATTAGGCGTAACATCCACCAAACATAACACCACCAAACACCGCATTTTACGTATGTGTTGGCAATCGGTCCGGTCCGGCATTTCGCGTTTTCAGACATCTAGCAATAAGATAAGATACCGAGTGTTCAGACTGGTCACCCACAAAATGATCTTGATTTTCTTTATTGTAACCTCAGAAAATCAATTTCCTACTATTCATAGCTGAAATACCTACAATACCGCCGCTATCCAAGAGAAAAAATGGGCAGAGTGGGCAACTAAAGTGTCTTTCGACCACAACTCGCCTCAAAGTGCTTCGACTTCGAAAACGCCGAAATGTACAGCATGTCGTGATCTAGTCGATCGTGTGAAAATGTTTTGCGAAATTCGAGAGCAACATTATTTTTCAAGACGGAATACAATTCTATTTTGGTTATGCTAGAGATTGCCTACGGTTGCTTTTGATCGAATGAGCTCATTATCTTGTGATAACATTATCAAATTCATGACTAACTCCATCTTAAAAAAGCGTTCACATAACTGAATTCCAATTTTGTCTAATATAGATAGATAGGCTGTGGCACGGTGAACATTTTGGTCCTTTCGAAATTGAAAACGGAGCACTTTGAGGCAAGTTGGGGTCGAAAGACGCTTTAGTTGCCCACTTCGCCCATTTCTCCCATTTTTTCCCTTGGATAGCGTCGGTATTGTACCTCTTGAACAATTCGCAACACTGGTAGGCAGACGTCAAAGGCAGCATATACGCTCGCAAAAGTTAGGAGATATGTAGCTGCGTCAGTAGGATCGTACGGGCCGTACTAAAAACTTTTTATTTGCTCGAATTCCACTAATCACCAGGGAAAACAACGACTAACTTAGCTTGAAACCAGTTTATTTTGACGAACGACCAACCTTCGCCTGAGACTATCAACTACGAATTGACTACAGAGCAACTGTAGCCCCACTTTGCGCTCATTCACTATGGAAAACAACCCGAAAACCACTTTCTCGGTCGACTCGTGATACTACAACGGTAACAACAAGCTTAAAATACACTGGCATTCCTTTGGAAGTCGCCTCGTAACATCGAAGCACTAGGCTGGATTCGTGCCGTTACGATGTCTGTTCCTGGTTCGAGAACGGTGGACTCTAACCATTTCAGTTCCGTGGCACACACTGTATCGTTCGTCGGATTTCTTTAGGGATCACGGTCTTCATATAAAAGATCGTACAAATCACATGGCTATTCAGCTGATAAATGGTTTTCTCGATCCGCCGTCTCCATTGGCGAAGAATCTCAGCACTCCTGGAAATCGTATGTTTTTCAACAATAAATTCGTCCCGAAGCAAAGTTTACAGAGCGCAATACAATGTTACGTTTGTATCCACCGCTTTCTCCTTGTCTCCCGTCCAGGGATGAGCGGAATAAAAATTAAAAATTTAGGAAGTCGTTTTTCGGGTTTCGCAATTTTTTTTCTCGTATTTCGGAAATTGGGTTCCAAACGCCCAAAAAGCACAGAAAAGCGGTTTTTGAAACGCTTCCGCAAGAATCTTTTCAGACTTTCCTGAATTCCCAAAACACAATTCGCTCAAGGGAACTCACTTCAACGAGATCCACTCTTAATCAGTCACCAAATATGCGACTCCAGTAGCATATGGAGCGTCTGGTTACCTATTGAAATCGATCCTGAAACATGCGCTTATATATGCAATACATGTCATGTCATCCATTAGAGAAAGAAACCATCCACCAGATCTAAGAACCAACATATAAAGGAGAACTGAAAAGAGTTTTTGATAGTTCAGCTTCCTGGCTAAAGCAATGATTCGGCAGTGTCATCTTTACGAAAAAAATAGAGGTCAAAGAAGTCAGAAAAAACTCTTGGAACATCCTAGAAAATTATTTGGAGCGCAATAGCCTAGCGTAGCTAAAAAACTGGGAAATGCAATGAAATGATCTGCATTTCGATGCCATAGGGATGCTATTTCGCGAAGGAGCTGCACTTCAGTGCCAT
This sequence comes from Aplectana chamaeleonis, assembly GCA_029168955.1. Lineage (NCBI taxonomy): Eukaryota > Metazoa > Nematoda > Chromadorea > Rhabditida > Cosmocercidae > Aplectana > Aplectana chamaeleonis. The sequence continues at coordinate 701,648 of JAPDOI010000352.1, forward strand.
AACTATGCAATAGCCATGCAAAAAGAGAATTGATCTATGATTAACCGCGAAACCGTCTCTGTAATCATTTCAATACATTTCACAGTTTTTTGTTACTTCAGGTTATTGTACGCCAAATCATTTGGTGGAACATTTCAAGGCATTTTTTTTACTTCTAATTTATCGCGAATATTACATTGCATTCTAAATCACTACTTCCGCCAGAAAGCCTGAACTCCAGAAATTCTTTTTGAGTATTTTTTCCGAAGAATCCTTTTCTGACTTGATTTTTGAAAAATTTGAGAAAGGCGGAACCTCTAGATGCTTTTGCCTTTGTAGAGTTATGAAATCGGCAACGATCGGTATTGTGTGAGAAAGGTAGTTCCTAAAACTTGTAACCGAAAACCATAAAAAGCGTTCTGCGCACACTCCCGAAACACTAGTCACACTTAGCGGCTCTCCGAAAAGTACTTCCGTTGTATTCCTTGAAGCGTGATACTGTCTAAAAAAAGGCACAAACCTGGGCAAAGTCCTATCAGGAAGGGTGTTGATGTTCATTAGTTTCTATTTTTTGCTGATGAGGAAACGTGGGGTGGTTTTCAATAACATGTTTACATGTGTTAGTCTGTCTTGGACCTCAATTTTGAAGTACCGCTAAATTTAACCTTTCAACTTCGAAGTGAAGAAGAAGATGTGAAGCTGCATCCATTTCCAGCCTCCTGTCAAAAAATTGGCTTCCTACTCTGAGGAAATTTGCATCGTTATGGCATCGTAATAACCCGCATTTGACCGGGCCGGTCATATGTGGGTTATTTCCATGCTACATGTGGGCTGTTTCGATGCCACATGTGGGTTATTTCGATGCCTCACGTGGACTATTCCAATGGTTCACACCACGGCCTCCGTGTGCGGGATCACCCCCCCCCCCTCCTATCCGTGGAAACCATTACTCGAAGATGCCTCAATGCCACAACGATGTTACTGCCAAAAATTATTCTTCGGCTTCTGAGTGATCCTTTGAAGGGGACTTAAAGTCACCTTCCAGGATCAGACTCCAAATGCCGAGTGAGCTTTCGGTGAGATGGAACGTCTTTTACACTCTTCGGCTTGTATACTCTGAACATGAAACTGATACCAGAAATGATCTCAATTGTGAACAAATTCAAGATTGCAATGCCATAGCGATGCCACAGCGATACCATAGCGATACTATTTCGTACACTACATGATTTGCTATGCCATAGCGTTGCTATTAGGCGAAGACGCTGCATTTCAATGCCACTACGATGTTATTTCGAGAAGGAGCTGCATTTCAGTGCTATAGCAATTCAACAGCCATGCGAAAATTCTCAGAGTAGCTTAAGGAGGAGTGTTCCAACAAGGAACGAGGTCTAAGAATATTAAAGATTAACACCAAAATTAACGTTTTTTTTTCTCTCACCCGAAAAGATTACATACCATTCTAATGTGGTAATACCACCTTTTGCGCTCTTATCAATGAAAGGGAAACCGCTTTTCACAATTACTCTGAACGTTGTTTCCGGAATCACTGGGTTGCGTATTGACTTACTTGACTTAATCGGTTGGCTTTCGCCTGACGCGGTCATTCCGCATCTTCACCGAGGTGTGCCGTCCTAGTAGTCAGCCGTGTCCATTTGTCACGGTCCTCAGCCACAATTTGAACACAATTCATCCATTGATTACTATCCCACTTCCTGCGAAGTAAAACATCGCGCCTGATTTGCCTTTCAATGCCGAGTGATTTCAAATCCTCCTTCACCACATCCGTCCAAAACTTTCGCTTACGCCCAGGCGGCCGTTTCCAGACAGGACTTAGAGGCATCCTTAGAGCGTGTTGAACAAGACGATCTGGCGGTCTTCTTAAAATATGCCCCAACAGACGAAGACGACCTTCCGTTGCCGCTTGAGATGGCAATGGGAGATGTTGGCACCTCCCTCGTGTCAAACCTAGATGCAAGGCGTCAATCTCGTTGTAGAGATCTTCGTTGTGGCACATCCGCGGCCAGAAATATCCGAGCAAACGTCTAAACAGCTTCCTCTCCGTGCAATCCAACCTTTCCATCTGCGTCTTCGGTGCTGCCCACGTCTCCGATCCGTACATCATGATAGGGCGAATAGCGGATAGGTAGACGCGCAACTTGACTTCCTTCGCGATGGTGGTAGACCACAAACACTTGGTTAGAGAATTGAATGGAGACGTAGCTTTCGCACATTGTTGTTGAATATCCGCTGCATAACTACCATCGTTCTTCAGCAAACAGCCCAAATAACAGAAATCGTCCACCAGTTCGATACGTTGTCCGTCCACAAAAACTCCCGTCGAAGGCCTCTGAGAGACCCACATCTGCTTGCATTTGTCGGGACGAAGACGAAGTCCATAGGCTGCGGCATACTTCGAAACGAGGTTCACAACCCTTTGCAGTTTTGCGTTGTTTTCAGCGAATAACACAATGTCATCGGCGTACTCCAGGTCGACAAGGGAGCGTCCTGATGGTGTCAGGATCGCGTCCTAAGGAAACTGTTCTGCAACTCTACGCATGATGTCATCAACGGCAAAGTTGAATAGGAAAGGTCCTGCTACAGCTCCTTGCCTTACTCCTGTTCTCACCTCGGAAGCTGACGTAAATCCGACAGGCGTACGAACTGCTGCTTTTGTTTCTTTGTTCATGTCCTCGATTAGTCGAACATACTTTTCCGGGACTCCATCGGCTCGCAGAGCGTTGAGCAATCGATCACGATGAGGAGAGTCGAATGCGGCTTCAAAGTCCGAAAAAGCAAGCTGTAATGGCTTCGATTACCGCTGCCACGATTCGATTACTCTTCTTACAACGAACACTTGGTCGATGGTCGATCTTCCAGGTCGAAAACCGGCTTGCTCCTCTCTGGTGCTCCTCTCTGGGTTGCGTATACAAAAAAGAAAATCCACAACGGGCAAGATAAAAGCTACAGTAACTCTGAAGATAAAGTATCTACATCTGTGTAGGAGAGCGGTCGTGCTCATCACGGCAGATTTCGAAATGATGCAGCAACCGCTTCAAAACCTAACTGAATGAAGTGATAAGGGTGGGTTACTGTTGTTTTTTTTTCTTGACCGGTTGTAGATTTTCTTTTTCGTGCTACGTATAAGGGGTCTGCAGAGTTGCGGCGACCGGCGAGTGGTCGCCGAGCGTCAGCTTTGACGCGGCGGCAAAAATGTTTTTGAGCATTATCGTCGCCGCGTCGGTTGCCACTCGCTGGCAGTGATGCAGGGCTGTCGCTGCACCAAAACGCTCTGTGGTCTCCCTCGTTAAGGGCTCTGCAGAGTTGCACCGCGGCGAGTTTCGGTGCGGCAAGGCAATGTTGGGGAATGGTGGACTCCAAGCAGCGGCGCCCGGAGCGACGCCGTTAGCGAGCGGCGGCAGGAAATGCTCTGGACCAATCCCTGCCGCGGCGAGGAACGTCGACATAAATCAATTCAAGCTCCTTTCTTGACTCCATCGTGAAATCCACTTTCTGGAGGCGTAGTTTTGCGAAATTTTTGTTGAAATTGACAGAAAATTCATGGAAAAAATTTGAGAGTGTACATTTTTCCAGACTGATCCCGATTTTGGTTTTTTGATTTCCAGCATCATTTTTTTCTTTTTTTTTACCCTGCAATGCAGTGGTGATGTATGCAGATACCCGTATATACTAATAATTTTGTTGTGTTGAAATCTCTGCGTTAAGATCTAATCACTTCAGTGAACGTAAATTATATTTGCACTCCACTGCTTTTTATTATTGTTATTTTTCAAAGTTTGTTCATAGGACTTTTTAGAGTGAAAAACATAGCAAAACAAAAGCTACTGAAAAAATTGTGACGGCGGATTAATTATTGCGTACGCAATGGTAGAATAGCGGTGCCGACGGCAAACTAGCTGCAACTCTGCGAGGTCTTGGTTTACAACGCCGCGTCATGTTTCGACCTCGCCCCAAGCCTTTCGCTCGGCGACGTGCCGCCGGTCGCTGCAAATCTGCAGAGCCCTTTACCCTTCACGCGGCGTCGGTCGCCCTCGTCGCTGTAGGTAATCGATATTGAATCAATCATCACTGTTCGTCGCTTAGAGCAACGCCGCGACTTGATTTCTGCAGACCCCTATAGGCGAGTTGAAACCAAATTTGGTGCACGCCTAGCGCGCAACACAGCTCACATACACGGAGCCAGTGAAGCAACAGAAAAATATTTGGAATATGACACCCAGATCAGATGGACTGTGATAGCTCTGACTGGTCGTCATATTTGACAGAAAAATGCCCTTTCAAGAAGGGTAGGAGAAGAGAAAAATAGAAAGTTTGATGCAATGTCAAAATATTCAAATCAATGTAAAAAAAACATCCGGAGCATTTTCAACAAGGACGCAATATTTTGTCCAGCATTTTCCGCATTCCGCAGCACTTTCTGCGGTTTTCAGAACACGGAAGGACAAGCACGAGCCAAACTGCAGTTGTCGGAATGTGGAATTCCGCGAATGTGATAGGTATGGAGTTTCGAAAAGGATGGCTCTCGTAAACAAAATTGATGATATCCAATAAATATCCGATAGATAAAGGGTAGGGTATAAAAAAGTGGAGAGCGGTGTGTCTTCATTCACATACCGTCCTTCTCTAGGGTCAGCAGTTTAGAGCCTGCGGGACTAGGAAGTAGAAAAACACCACCACCGGTGGTGAAGATATAACAAAATCGGAGGTAAAACTTAGAAAATTATAGAGACGTGACGCGACCAACGAAGATGTGCCATCCTTCCCGAAGCTCTATACCTACATTCGATTTTCACTCATCCCTGCTTTCGTCGTCTTCCAGTTCATGTCAAAAAATCGGGTATTTTTTTTTTCAAAGTGACGATTACCTTCAGTAGTTTGCGACCATTCCTGGGCTTGCTACTGTATTTCAATATCCTTGTTATTATGTGCCTCTTGTTTCTCGGAATAGCCATCAGTGTGAAATACGAAGATGTAAGTCAGTTCAAATAACTTTTTTCTGCGAACTTCGCGAACTACATAATCCTGCTCAGTGTTCTCTCAGTTCAGTGCCGTTCCTTTGCATTGCCCATTCTAGGCACTTCCATGGTCACATTGCATAAGAGGATTCTAGAATCACGTGTACCAAACGTGGTGTGAAGAGTTGAGAACACCAGTGAAAACCTTCATTTATGCTTTTTTTTGCAGCTTTCGTGACAAGTTGCTTCCGTAGAATGCCGCTTCCCTAAGCAGAAGGCGATAAGTTATCACATTCTCCAGACCTTCGGATCTCTAGGTCTGTTTTAAACAAGGATAAGGTGTCGTTCTAAGCAATGATAAAGTGTTGCTCTTGATAGATCTCCTTTCCTCCTAGAGTATATTATGAGAATCATTATATATCTTACTCGATAATGTGCATACCTCCATAATCCTATCTGTAAAGATGTACGGGAAATTCTAGGTTAGTGAAGGCTATCATGAGGTTCAGTTGCGCTGAATGGAGAGACAAGCGATGACCAAGGATGTGCGTAATTATTACGACTTAAAGGCAGCGTACACGCTCGTAAACGTGGTTGAGATAACTGCGGAAATAGAATTGCATAATTCAGAACACAACGCCTACGCATTTTGAAGCGTCAAGAATGACCCACAATGTCACTACACGAGTGAGAAGTTGGCCCCACCCCTGTATCTGCCCGCCCCTGTATTTGCCGTCTCCTCCAAAACAGGGGTCCTGGGTGGTTTCCACTGTCGCCGATGTATGTGGTTTACTTATTGAACTTACTGAACCACCCACAATCGTCGCCGACTCTGGGAATAGCTCAAAACGCCTGTTTAGGAGGAGGCGGGAAATACAGGGGCGGGCAGATACAGGGGCGGGGCCAACTTCTTACTCGTGTAGCGGCATTGTGGGTCTTTTTGTTGCTTTAAAATGCGCAGGTGTTGTATTCTGAGCCACGCCATTCTATTCCCGTAGTCATCTCAATCACGTTTACGAGCGTTCCGAGCATTTCGGGTGTTACGTCTAACGATTAAAGGCAGTATTCACGATAAACTATGGGTGTTCAGTTTCTTACAGATTGTGATAGGTCAAGGGCTTACTGTGACAGCAGCGTCAGAAAGATCTGCAAAAAAAGAAGAGAAAGCACTTTTTTCGCCAAAGCATGATCTCTTGTGTGACGTCCCATTTTTGAGAATGTGAGTATTGACCGGTAAAAAGGAATGAAGTTTTTTCAAGTGATAACGTGGTCATATCTTATCGACCGACTTATCGAAGCCATTTCTGTTGCTGACCGGCTGTTCATGTGCTGAAGCTTCAGAAAGGAATAGCGTGCGGGGCGAGGTCTCCGGAAAAGTGTGGAGTGGTGGAGTCTCCGGACTTTGGGGGTGCCTCGTTAGGGCACTTCTCGATTGTTTCTTTGGGTTCTTTCTTCGTGATCAGCTCACCTTCCAATACACCGCTAGTTCTTTGCGAAAAAAAAATCGCCAACTTGTTCATCATGAACACTGCCTTTAACGACTAGCGAAATGAAAAATATTTTCGTAAGCCATCCCAGAATTCGTAAGAAAATCAATAAAAAATTCAAATCGTACTCCAACCCAAGGGTTTCAGCAGGAATGATACATAGCTCCCTGTTGGTTGTTCGTTGTGTATGGTCTAAAAAAACCATAGCATGTAGTATTTACCATGCATTTCTGCTGACACTGCTTTCCAGTTTTTTATCCTCTCAGATTATGACTCAACCGAGGTTTGCGCAAGGTGAGGCGCAACATTCATGCGACTTAAGCCCATTTCACAGTCTGCCGGACGACGTCGTCCGGCACTTTGAAAATGAGCCGCAGTGCGAGGGAAACTGCGGTGAACAACCGTTAGTTCCGACTCTCCAGTATAAAATGTAAGGCGAAAACAACACGTTCTAACCCGTCATAATTTGATCCGACGTCGTGTCGATGATTTCACCGCATTGAGACGTCGGTCGGCCGACACCGCAGTGCGGGGTGCACTGACGACGCAATCTTATCTTATAACATGCCGGACGGCTTCGTCCGGCAGACTGTGAAAGACACTTTAGGGTTGGTCGCGCGACATTATGGTAGGCTCATTGGATCGGTTCCGACACTGATCTGCTCCGGCGGAAATTTTCACAGAGTGCACTATTAGAGGCGATAATATGGAGCGGTGCCTGCAGGCCACGCCAGGGCACCGATGGGAGCTGTAGTCGAAGATTGGATTGTAAAGGTCGCCGTCCTCCGATTTTCACTTACAAATTGGAGTTATGTAATTCTTATAAAGTGGTGCTGAGACCTCTCAGTGGGTAACATTTTCACTTAGGTGCTAATTTCTTCCGACCTTTCCCCCGTTATGGTAACAAGCTCGAAACGATGCGCGCACTCGACTCGCGACGCTTAGGGAAGAACAATTAATGCAAAGTTGGTGCAGATCTCCTCGCTTTCACCATGGGGTAGATCTTATCTAACATCATATAGGGCAGAACGGCAAAATTTGCCTTGAAAAAAAGCGAAGAGCTCAAGGTATACTCGGTTTTTCAAATTGCTTCTCTTCTCACCGGAAAAGGAACAAAAAGCAACAAACACATACTTTCACTCATGTTCCTAAACACGTATATGTAAGTTGCAGTTCAAAATAGGTTTTCGAACAACGAATGTTTTGTGTGTTTGTTGGCCGCGAATGTTTCGGAGTACATTCATCTCTACATGTCTTCCTTCGTTTTCTTTTCATAAGGGCTTTTTTATGCCTCAAATGTGCTCATTTTCAAAGCCTAGATTTAGGTAGACTAACGATTAACGACTAACGATGATTTTGGCTGGTTGAACGACTAACGAATTACAAAATTTCTATTACGCACATCCCTGGCGATGACGCAGTGTTGCGCCGCTGGAAAACGGTAAACGGCAGTGCTCACGATGAAATATGATTGCCGGGTTATTCTTGATTAAGTCGTTCTTTGGTTCGCCGTAGTACGATCTATACAAAAAAAACACGAAAAAAAGCCCATTCGAAGGGAAAATTGCAATCTAAAATCAGATGAATTTTTGCTGGTGCACTACTCTAGTGCAGGCTACGGCGCGAGGTGTGGTACAGGTCAACTTTAGTCCGACCCCCCCCCCGAAGTGAAGTCAGGCGATTCGCTCAGCCCCCCCGTGAAAAATTGATGGCGACGACCGGGGGGATGGGTCTCACACTTTTAGCGATTATGACGACAAATGTTTGCTTAGCGACTGAACATTGATTAGTGCCCTGAGGGCACAAAGGTGCGGTTTTTTCCGGGCATGAAAACCACATCTAGTATATGGCTGTCCGGATGTGAAAACGCACTCGAAATTTCGCAAACGCATCTGCAAGCAGAAGAGCGCTACATAGGGTGAGCGAAGCGTGTTTCTATGCCCTGAGGGCACTTAGGTGCGGTTTCGGACATGGAAACCACATTTACTCTATGACTTTCCGGATGTGGAAACGCAACCAAAATTTCATTGGCGCAGCTTCAAGCCGAAAAGAGCTACATAGGAAGGGGTCCATGAAAAAAAATGGATTGTTGTGAAATATCGAGGTCATTACAAACGGGCAATCCTGGCAACGAAATTGCACAGATGTTCTGGAAATTCGTAATCTAAGATGCATTTTTAGGCAATTTAGGACTCGACATGTTCGGCCCCGCCAAAGGCCAAAATTTTTGCAAGGCTGGGAAAAAGGTACATACTCAGACGTTCGCCGTTGTCCACAGGACACGAATGAGATGTCACCTCACGCAATGCTCCCTGTAGACATCCAAAAAGGCAGGGACCGCCCCTTGAGAACTGCCACCCCCCCCCCCCCCCTCCTTGGTGCCGTAGGCAACCTATCCGCAGAAACGCTTTTCCTGTAGACATCCCATCGGAGGAGGGTCTCCGTCCCCGATTCCGTGTTCACATCCTATCAACATACCGTAGACCTGATATTACCATCCTAGTGAAGCATCAGCCACCTTATGACGTCACCCGTTAAACCGCGGTATGCCTCCTTTCGAAACTTGATAATGAGGCTCGATTTTCTTTATTTCGGTTCTAATATAACCGGGACAGAGAAATCGGACCCTCTAAATCAAATTTTCTAGAGAAAACTAACCTTGGCGTGGATCCTAATGAGACTTTTCGTTCCTCTTTGGAGGTTGGCGCGATCTCGGTGCACCTACATAATATGTAGCATATGGCGCCGAGTTTGCGCCAACCTTCAATAGTAAACGCAAAGTCGCATTAGGATCTATGCCGACGTTACATTATTTTGATAATGACGTCCTTATGCGGACAACTTTCTACTGCTTACAAGGGAACTACATTAAGTCATACTAACCATTCCAAATGATATGTACTTTTCTAGAACCAATTTCGGACGGAGAGTCGAAATATGCCCTCTGCAGCTGCCTAGAGTCTCTGAAAAACGTTATAGCGGTTTTTTCTCCGATTTCTGTACCTATTGTACCCTCAAAAAAGCGCATTGATTCTATGGAAATCCGCAAAACGGATCTCATAATCGTGTTCAGGGCCCGAAGCAGCCCCCCTTGGCTAAGTTTGGGTGAAGAGGATTCTCCGAGCTGCATGCAGACTGATAGCGTTTTGGACATGTAAGGATTTTCAGTTTAGCGTTCAGGTATATCAATTACGGGGTACAGAAAGCGTTGAAGGAACATTTTCCAGATTTGACTTAAAATTCACCGTGGGGGGGGGGGTGATTTGGGGTGTTGATCACGAATCTGATGTTTATTTGTGGTTTTTCCTAAGTTTTTGACTAAGTTTGTTAGAAACTTCCCACCGGCAGAATAAATTGACGGCAAAATCGACTTTCGACGATTTCTGGAATGTGACAACAGAAGTGGCTCAAATCGTTCTTTTGGGGTTTATTTAGTGCTCAACACGAATCTGATGTCAGTTTATGGATTTTTGACGGCTTACGGTAGATTACGGTGGGTATACGGTAGTTCGGTCAATGCCACTGATTTGTCCCAAAGTATCTATGTGGGGGCTATTTGGGATGCTGAATACGAATTCGACTTCCATTTGTCTATTTTCGAACTATTAAGTTTTGCCTCCTAAATGTGCCGGCCGCGTGGCGTGCCGGTGTGCTGCTATGATAACGCTAGACTAGCTTGCAGCACGTGCTCCTGCGATTAAATTTTGCAACACGTGCTCCTACGGTAAAATTTCACAGCACGTGTTCCTGCAGCACACCCTTTCAATGGGTGTGGTCACTCGAGTTCGATACATACATTGAATGCGGCAAATTTTTGAGCTCGCAAGGTACTCCATTTCGCTGATCCCGGACTTGGCTAAAATGGCTTCCTTTGTTAACTAGAAAAGGTTATATTGGCTAACTACGCTTATTTTTTTTTAAATCTTCAATTTTTTTCGTCTCGCTACATTTACCTTTCCTCGAGTATTGACAACATGGATGGGAATCAGGGTAAATAGACACCACCGAATGATCAGACTCTTGACAAAACAACTAAAAACGACGCAAACGACACACATAAACAGATGAAAAAAACCTAAATCTGTCTACGAAGGCAGTTGCTGAAAGCTCCGTAAACCAAGGAAATCTTTGGGTCCATCACGGGGAACTCCGCGAGGTGCACCTCTCGGCATGTCACCAACACCCCTTCCACGGAAAGACGTTATTAAAAAACGAATCACAGATCTCACATAAATAAAAAATGAGAAGAATTACTATAGAGGTTTACAGCATCATCAAAAAGCAGAACGAATTGCGAATCTTATATAACCAAGAATGAGAACTCGGACGGCACAATCTTCGTGATTCATCGATTGATGTACACTGCCCCCGCCCCTTCCGCGAATGTTCTGTAGAACAGCCTATCGACCAGCACCGCCGCAGACATCCCAAATTGTCGTCCTGTGGACAACAACTCGGCCTGCCTCAATTTTTAGCAGTCGCCGGGATTGCTGGTCGATGAGCTGTTTAATAGCCCGTCGCCCCCTGCTCAACAGACACCGGGATGGCCCCGCGTAGAGCTGCCTGTTGGCCAGCGGTGACCCGTTCTGGGCGGATCGACGTCCTGTAGACAACGGCCAACGTCTGAGTAGTTGACTATTCATTGTTGCTGACTGTCCGTGATTGTTGATACTTTGATTGTAGCAGGCACGAGGTAGTATGGCTTTATTGGAAGACTAACGTTTCGGCGGTCTCGCCCTCTTCGGAGTCTGAAAAAAGGTCGAATCTATGTGTAAAATTACTCGGCCAAACGTAGTTTCTACCCTACAGAAATTCAAGACAAATTTTTCCAAAGAAAAGGCTGGGATACATGGAACTGAGTGACATACCTTTTCAAAGTCCGTGGAACATCAGGGTATTCGGTAGATAAACGGCGGGGTACCGAGATATCAGACGGCAGTACCCCAAATCAGAAGGCTAGACTGATGTAGGGCTGTAGTTCCCGCGTTATATTTATACCCTCGTCCTTCCGGTTGATCTTGGGATCCCTCGCATTGATCCAGAATGCCTCGAGCGCTTTTCGCGCACTTGTTTTGGCTTCCCGCGCTACTATCTCCACTCTCACCTCAAAATCTTCCCCGTCATGGTAATTAACTCTGTGGCAACCCAGCGCAGTACTAATTCGCGCCTTTTCCTTTCCATCCAAGTGCTCTTTGTTCCGCACGTGCAGTTGGCGGGCTGTTTCACCGATATATTCCTGGCCACAGCTCTGACATGTGATCAGGTAAATAACCCCAGAAGCAATACAGTCACCTTCTCTGCCCGATGGGCAAATGACGCACTGTGGCGTGACACATGCGCGATCATATTGACGATTCCGCACTAATTGCCGTTTTAAATTATTGGGCGGGATGGCCACCAGAGATACAGTATTTTCCAATCCCGCTCCTCGAAGGCATTTTCTGACAGCGAGGCTCACATCGTCGGATATGAATGGCATCATGAAAGGAACTTTGTCGCTTTGTGGTATATTGTTACTTCGCTGACCTTCGTGGGCGTTCCGCAACCTGCGCGCGTGTGGTCCATAGCCATTAAGAGTCGCTATTTGACAAGCTAGGCTTTTCGACGCTTCACGCTCTTCGTCTCCAGAACACACATTTACAGCGGTGCGAAACATGTTTCTGACAACCGCAAGTTTTGTCTGAGCGGGATGCGCGGACCGCCAGTGGACCAGAATATTCTTGGTCGAAGGATTGCGGTACCATTTCGTGATTTTCCTGCCTTCCGCTAGTTGAATCTGAACATTCAGAAAATGCAACCAGCTCCCCGACGGTTTTTCCCGGGTAAGTTTTATGTGTGGGGACTGACTGTTCATCAGGGTAAAACACATGTCCATCTCTTCTTGCGTAGAGCGGATTATGAGACAGTCATCGATGTATCGCCTGTAAAACAAGGGGAGGGCATCGAGCACAGGTGCTTCAATTTTGGACATGGTCCACTGGCGGTCCGCGCATTCCGCTCAGACAAAACTTGCGGTTGTCAGAAACATGTTTCGCACCGCTGTAAATGTGTGTTCTGGAGACGAAGAGCGTGAAGCGTCAAAAAGCCTAGCTTGTCAAATGGCGACTCTTAATGGCTATGGACCACACGCGCGCAGGTTGCGGAACGCCCACGAAGGTCAGCGAAGTAACAATATACCACAAAGCGACAAAGTTCCTTTCATGATGCCATTCATATCCAACAATGTGAGCCTCGCTGTCAGAAAATGCCTTCGAGGAGCGGGATTGGAAAAGACTGTATCTCTGGTGGCCATCCCGCCCAATAATTTAAAACGGCAATTAGTGCGGAATCGTCAATATGATCGCGCATGTGTCACGCCACAGTGCGTCATTTGCCCATCGGGCAGAGAAGGTGACTGTATTGCTTCTGGGGTTATTTACCTGATCACATGTCAGAGCTGTGGCCAGGAATATATCGGTGAAACAGCCCGCCCACTGCACGTGCGGATCAAAGAGCACTTGGATGGGAAGGAAAAGGCGCGAATTAGTACTGCGCTGGGTTGCCACAGAGTTAATTACCATGACGGGGAAGATTTTGAGGTGAGAGTGGAGATAGTAGCGCGGGAGGCCAAAACAAGTGCGCGAAAAGCGCTCGAGGCATTCTGGATCAATGCGAGGGACCCCAAGATCAACCGGAAGGACGAGGGTATAAATATAACGCGGGAACTACAGCCCTACATCAGACTAGCCTTCTGATTTGGGGTACTGCCGTCTGATATCTCGGTACCCCGCCGTTTATCTACCGAATACCCTGATGTTCCACGGACTTTGAAAAGGTATGTCACTCAGTTCCATGTATCCCAGCCATTTCTTTGGAAAAATTTGTCTTGAATTTCTGTAGGGTAGAAACTACGTTTGGCCGAGTAATTTTACACATAGATTCGACCTTTTTTCAGACTCCGAAGAGGGCGAGACCGCCGAAAGGTTAGTCTTCCAATAAAGCCATACTACCTCGTGCCTGCTACAATCAATGTATCAACTATTATCCTGATGCCGAGGTTTATCGAGAGTCGAACGTGGAGATTATTGTCCGTGATTGTTGTGAAATATTTACACTAGTCGAATTTTCGAGGTTTCGCAATCGATTCCAAACTCACGTTTGATCAGCATTTAAGGATTGTCAAAGCTGAAGCGGAACACAGTTTTTTTTGTAATTTAAGTCCCTCAAAACTAAAAATCGAACTCTCCTCATTAAAGCGTATAAAATGTATGTTCGTTCAATTCTAGAATATGGAACCTGCATCAACTTTCCAAATAAGAAGACTATGGTCAGTAAGTTGGAAAAGATACAGATTAGTTTTACCAGAAAGTTGGTCATTCGGTCTCTGGGATCCACTTAGGCGAGTATCCCACGTTGGCGGATAAGAAACAGAATGCTTAACCTTGACACGATACACCTTAGACGCAGAAAAAATGATCTAATTATGGTATATAACATCCTTAATCGGAGAGTAAGTCTCAAATGTAGAGATTTTTTTCGAGTAAGCAATATCCAGAACTAGAGGTGAGCGGTTCAAAATAGTTTTCCCCCAGCCTCCAACTTCGTTGAGACGCGGTTTTTTTACTTGCCGAGCTGGTTCGGTGTACCTAAGGATGAGCAGAGCAACGCAAATTTCGGACAGGCTTTCTATTCTCAAAAAACAGCTTTCTTGTTACCTGCATTAGGGTAATTAGGGTTGTTCATTCGTTTTCTGTGGCTTTTATGTGTTCCTAGTTACCATTCACCTCCGCACTGCCGTTCAGTCCGCAAAGTGCACGCTGATTGCGAAATCCTGCTGCGGCGCGGTTGCGAGTATCCTCAGACAGGGATGTGGGATCACCCGGGCAGTTTTTGCCTTTGGTGCCCGGGTGATCCCACCGCCCGGGTGATCCCACATCTCTGTCTGAGGATACTTGCAACCGCGCCGCACCCCGATTTCGCAATCAGCGTGCACTTTGCGGACTGAACGGCAGTGCGGAGGTGAACTGTAGTCAATATGGCTTGACGATTCCATCGTTCAGATTTTTTTCTGTGCTCATACCATAATTTATATTTTTACTCTTTTCTCGCTATTCTCGATGGTATCACACCTAAAAATGGGTCTTTAAGGACCGTTTTAAACAAACAGCTTTCTTGTTTTTGTTTTAAATTAGTTACTTGGGCCCAGGACTAGGTTTTCCGCATGTTGAAGCAACGCGAAACTCCCTAATAAAAATTCGATAAAAGTAAATATTTGAAAACAATCGCGGACTTGAACATTTTTTCATGGACCCCTTCCTACAATACCGCCCGCGACTTTGGGAAAAACGGCGTTTTCGGCGCTTTTTTCCGCCGCAAACCGCCGCTTTGTCATAACATCGTTCAAGGTGGTCCGTTTGGGTTGCTAGTGGCATATTTAGAATCAGTATCGAGAGTTCTTCATTTTGAGCTCACACATGTCTTACCCTGCAAACAAGGCATATGGGGTTAACAGAATCAATCGAGTGTACGAAAACTGAAGCTAGATATCAGACTGGTGCTAATACTTGACTCCATATCGACCGTAAATACGAAGGACGAGTCATACACAAGTATGTGAGACCAATTTAGGGAGGTGTCGATAGTGAAAATTAATGTTTTTTTAGCCGTTTCCTCGCCCATGCAGATACAGTCATCGTCCTTCGCTCGGGCTCAAATTGCCCGCGATCTGAATTAAGCTCAGTGTAGACTTTTCTAAAACAAAAAAAACCTGTCTGAAGGCTTTTCCCGTCTAGCGCCACCTCGGTGAATTTGGCTTTGAAAAACGTCGAAGACCACTGACGTCACTTTCTCAGCTCAAACAGGACCAATCGACCTGAGACTCAGCCTACAACTTTACTTTCTGATCCTTCTTCGAATAAACACTGCGGCAGCCCAATCCGGAAAACTCGATTTTTCACAACCCTAAGAACTGACAGCGCTTTTTAGCCGTTTTGTCGCTGCGGGTTCACCCTCATCGTCTCTAGCTCGGGCGCAAAAGGTACGGGATTTCAACTGCGCTCAGGACAGACTCCCTTAAAACAGAAACAACCGGTCTGGAGGCATTTCCCGCTTAGCTCTTTCTCTTTTGAACCCAGAAGTCCGCGCGAGCGGTTGCGTCGCGTGTGAGATTAGCCGCGTGTGGCTCAGTCTTGACGTTGACTGATGTGTGATATATTTGAATTGAGTGTCCACTAATACACGACTGAGAAGATAAATCGCGCGGAGCGTTGTTGCATAAGCTCGACCGCGCCGCTTTGCGCTGCAGCGCAGCGGTCCGAAGGAGCAGAGAACTGGGGTTAAAAGAAGAAAAAAACTATGAAATGCTTCCTTTTGGACCCAGCTGTCCGCACTAGCGGTGGCGTCGCGTTCGTAAGAAGCCGCCCGCGACTCAGCTACTACGATAAAACGGGCATTTGCGAGATTTCAGCCATTTATGTTATTTCTCACAATGGTTCAGAAGGATTTCATATAGAATTCTATAAAAGCTTGAATGATTCCACTTGCGTGGCTCATAAATGCCTGTGGATGACTCATCGCGTGGAATGACATTACATGACATCGACCGTAACGTGTGATGCAACGAGGCAGTCAGATTGATGAAAAGACTTGGGAACCACCCGTACACTACACTTCATTAAATTCGAGTCCTCGATATTTAGCAATTAGACCACCCATAAGTTTCAATCCTCCCCGATCCAGTTCTTCTCCTTCGTAAGCTAAGGACCATCCACATTGCCAAATCCATTCTACCCCGCACTCGCTCTTCCTGCTTCCACCGTCGCCATCTTCCCGCTAGGACCCCGAATTCGCTTCGGCTGCCGGAAATCGATCAATTTCGGGGTACTTCGCTTACTAGGCGATGCATGCGGGATACGGGCGTCTCACCCCCGTCTCACCTCGGTGACTCATTTCGCAAGATTTCGCAGCGTGTCTGGCGTCTCTCGCCTCTCGCCTGGCAGCCAGCCAACCAGCCGTTCACATCGGAGCGCGTTTGACTCAAGCACACATAATTGAACACAGAAGAGTTAATTTCGAGCAAGGTTCTGCATTTTTACCCGAGAACGCTTGCATACAATAGATGAAAATGGTACCTGTATTAGTATCATGCGCACTAATTGAAATTGTGAGCACTTGTATTCGAACCAAAGAGTTTTTAGTGATTTCATACCGTTTTCAGTTGAAATTTACGTATCTCACTTTCAGCTGGACTTTTTTTTTCAAATAGGTTCGAAACCTTGTAACTGGAAAAAAATTAATCACGGTAATACAGGACTCCGAGCTATTTGATGAGGATAACTGCTGCGTTCAAACCTTTCGCGCGCACGATTCCACAATACCACTTCGCGGTGACCTACGGCATGTTGCGAAGAAGCATTAAATCGAACGACCACTGTGTGCCTCTATTCTAATAAACCGAAACGAAAAGATGTATATGGTCGGTCTCATACCTCTAGGAAGTTCAACATACACACGTAAATAATTAATTTTTTCATAAAAACTCGATTATACCTCACGACATATACCCTCTATAAAACGTCGGAATTCACATCACTCGAGGCGCGAGCGGAGCGCGCGCCGCCTCGGCCTCCGGCTACCCAACGCTCTCTCACTGTCTCTACCCTCCGCTCCCCACTAGCACGCGTAGGAACCAAGTGAATTTCGCCGTTTTATAGCCTGTACTATTATCTTGCTATCTTGGGAGCGGAGCGGTTGTTTCTCTATTTCTACCACTGTGTTTTCCCAAAAACGACCGCTCGGTTTCTATGATGAGATATCATAGCAGCTTCGCGGCTTCTCCAAAATAGGAAAAGACGTTAGCTCGTGGTGAACATTCCAACGAACAAGTCGTACCAGATCCTACCGTAATCCTTGAAAAGTCAAAATTTCAGAGAAAACAATTGTCCTACGAAATAGAAAACGTGGTGTACTGTTCCTGGAAGCGGACCAGTAAACGAACAGACCAGCGAAATCGAGGCTCTTGAATATCGGATAGTTTGAGTGCAATACGCGTTCATGGATTCAGAAATACTTTCCCAAGCCTCAATCATGTGAAGCGCACGTTCCAGCCCATTTAACCTATCATCCTTCAGTACATTTTCGCGATTTTAATAGTATTTAAAAGACACATTGTTTCAGAAACCCTTTGAAAATATTTTTATTGTAACAGGAGAAAAAAGCGATTTAGCAAATACCATGGTAGAGTTTTATCCTGATTCTATTGCTTCAAATCATTTTCATTGCTATCTTCATGTATGCAGTTACCGTTAATCAATCAATCTGACGAAGGAACCACTGACTAGTGCTGTGTGATATGCATAGTCGTGCCCCAATCGAACTAGCGCAGCGCTTTGTATTGCGTTGCGGCTGCCATCCTGCCTTCTCGCTCGTTCGAGCGTCTGCGCTCTCCTCGTCTGGTCTTTAACCCCGCAATGATAGAGACGTAGGGTCGGGGGCGAGCTGCCACGCAACCCGATGCATGCGAGACACAGCAGCGCGAAGATTTCGACATCCTCAAAAGTGGGTGCGGGGAAGCAGAGAGCAAAGCGAGGGACCGGCAGTAAATCACTCCTTTGGATATGAACGACGGACTCAGCATATTTTTGTTTGAGTTTGAACCTTAACAAACAGTATACTATTGGAAAGCCCCTATCACGAAGATTCTTAGTGTCTTGCGTTGGCCGACCGTGGCGAGCGGGGCCTCAGAAAACAAAGAAAATTTTGTGCTAATAACAAGCCGGGTTAGAGAGAATGGATCGCAAAAAATAACGACTGGTTTTCAGAGTTACATATTTATCTTGCGCTGCGAGGAGCTGCAAAGGCCACCAGCAGTAACTCCTGGCCTCCTTGAAGGGCTGCAGTCAAACGTCACTCATTGGACATAGCTAGGAACCACTTTCCGCGATCTAAATTTTCTCCGAGTTTCTCATTATGGAGAATATCAGAGACATTCGACGGAAAACATTGCTACTGCCTGCAAATCTAATCAAAAGGAGGCTTGTGGCTCAGGAAACGGCAAAAATATTCGGGTCTAAAAATGCGAAAATCTGAAACCTTGTAGAAAACGTCGGTCAGCCGCGGACAGCTCAATCACCTGCTGTCTATATCGTTTACACTGTTTAGTTGGAAGTGACATTACGTCGAAAAACCACAAGTCACTTGACTTTTCCTTTCGTCAACTCGATTGATTGTGTAACCCCTATATGCCTTGTTTGCCCTTAAGAAGACATGTGTATGCTCAGAAGAAGCTCTCGATGCTGATTCGAAATTTGTCATCGAGAGCTCAGTTAGAGCACTTTGAGCCAAGTTATGACGAAAAGTCGCGATTTCGCGACGTCTGCGGCTTTTTTTGAGAAAACTAGTGCGTGTATTGTACTTCTAAATAAATCGTCCTTGATCTATGCGGTTGGTATGAAGTCAAATGTTTACAACAATTTGATACCCAGCTTCAGTTTTCGTACACTCGATTGATTCTGTTAACCCTATATGCCTTGTTTGCAGGGTAAGACATGTGTGAGCTCAAAATGAAGAGCTCTCGATACTGATTCTAAATATGCCACTGGCAACCCAAACGGACCACATTAAACGAAGTTATGACAAAGCGGCGGTTTGCGGCGGAAAAAAGCGCCGAAAACGCCGTTTTTCCCGAAGTCGCGGGCGGTATTGTATGTAGCGCTTTTCGGCTTCGAACTGAGTCTATGAAAATTTGGGTGCGTTTTCGCATCCGGACAGCCACTGACTAAATGTGATTTTCATGTCCGAAACCGCACCTGCGTTCCCTCAGGGCATAAAAACACGCTCCGCCTACCCCATGTAGCGCTCTTCTGCTTGAAGCTGCGTTTATGGAATTTAGGGTGTGTTTCCACATCCAGACATCCACATGGAAAATGTAAGTTTCGTCTCCGAAACTGCACCTATGTGCCCTCAGGGCATAAAAACAAGCTCCGCTCTTGATATGTAGCGCTCTTCTGCTTAAAGCTGCGTCCATGAAATTTTGGATGCGTTTCCGCATCCGGACAACTTTACAGCGAATGTGGAGGGCCCGATAAAATCTTGTGCTCTAATCGGGATCGCACCACGTTTGTGGCCTAACAAGGCGATTTCATGGAGGATATTGCAAGCGTTATCACAGTGAACAATGCTCTTTTGTAACAGTGAACTTTCCATCGTTTTACAGCTTCACGAAAATTTTGACCTTTGGCGGGACTGAACCTGTGAATCCTAAATCGCTTAAAAATGCATCTTAGTTTACGAAATTTCAGAACATATGCGTCATTCCGTTGACAGGATAGTTTGCTTGTAATGACCCCGATGACAGCCAATACTCAACACCTTTGCTGCCGACATATCCAGGAGTGCTTTGGTGACTCACTTTAGCTGGCCACGAGTCCGCTACCATGTCGGAATCATTAACGATGGCCATGCTATTGGCGCCTACAATACCGATCATAACATGTGTCCTAAAACGCGTCGGCGACGCGAAAGCGCGTCGGAAACGTCGTTTTGGTTCAGAGTGGATGATTTTGGAATCCGAAAACACCGTTCGATTCGCCTCGTCGCGCTGATTGCAAAAATGTATTCAGGTTTGAGAAAAAACAAAGTCTCGATCTAGTTATGACCTACTTTATCAAAAAAGAGTCAAAATCTTCCAAAGAAGATATTTTCGAAACTTAAAAAAAAACGCTGCAAAAAAAACGATGATAAAACGTCAATGCATTCGTATTGTCATGCTGATTTCAAAAATGTGTGCTTAGTCAAGATCAGTCCGATTCTTGACCTACTTTCCGTTTTTTCAATTTCACTGCATTCTAATTCTTTTCAAAGCGGTTATTTTGAAAATATAATAGCACCATTCGATTCGCAGCGTCATTTTGATTCAAAAAATGTGTTAAAATCTGGAATAAATTTAATATCAAGCCTTATTATCGTATATTTGCGGCTGAACTTTCTGATGACCTCGCTAATTACCTTCTAAACCGGCGCTGCCTACAAACAGTGCAATATTGGGCAACTTTGCTAGAGACAACTGTGACATTTCGCACCTTTACCTTTGGTCATTATTAACATATGCATTTGGCACACTTTCGAATGCATTTCAAAACTGCTGCAAGGCTGTTTTCCTCTTCTGCTTCTTATGATGACTCCGTTGACAGCGGACTTATGTGTTTAAAAAGTTGATAAATAAGTATACAAGAAAATATCAATTAATAAATGAAAATAGTAGAATAAAAAATCGATATACTAAATTAAAGAAAAAGGTCAAAAAGATGCGAAATCCAGAGAAAAAAAAAGAAAATATTGAAAACATTAAATAAGGAATAAATTTTTGATTCGAAAATTTAAAAAATCTGTAAAATTAATTTTTTAATCCAAAAAGGTTTACAATTTTATGCAATCGTTCACATTTTGGCAGCTGAATGAGTGGTAACGTATACTTAGTGGAAATTTTTCAGTATTTCAGTCTCGCGTGGACAATCCCGTCGATAGCGTGCTGGTCATCGGAGGCAGAGAAGGCCAGCCCGCGTTGGTTGATCAGCCGGCATGTGAGGGGTGCCGGGTCACACAGGGCGAGCGCTGGCAAGAGTCCAAACCTGTAGACAAACCCTGATACAAACCCCTGAACTTCTGGAATCTTGAAACTTCTTCAATTCTGGATGCCTTCGGAATCGATAAGAGAGTTTAATGAAATAATTGAAAGTTGTCACTCTATCTTGATTGATCGGTGCTGCGTGTGTGTGGCGAGATGGCCTAGCTGAGGAGTTACGCGGCCAGCAATTGTACCGCATGTGAGGGGCTCATGATCTGACGCGAGACGGTGGCGGCCAATATTCAAGATTGCATTAAAAGTGTTTGATTATGAAGGGATATGCAAATACGGAGATTTCTCGGCAGAGCCTCAATCCTTAAAAAACTAAATAAAGTTTAAATGTAAAAAAATGTGAATCTACTCCAGAATTTCCAAAGTTTCTAGATACTCTTTTTCTAAAATTTGAAATGAATCCCGATTTTCAAAAATTTAAGTAAAGTGGAAATTTTGAAAATTGAAAGAAACTGAAAATTTTTGAAACTTGATAAAAATCGCCATGCCTAATTTCAGAAGTAAATAAGGATCAAAATTGAAACTTTTTCAAAGTCTGAAATAGATTGAAAATCTTTTGATTTTGAAATGAATTGGAAATTTTGAATTGGAAAAAAATCGGAATTCCTTATTTCAAAAATCAATACGAGTTGGAATCAGAGTTTTTCCAAGAATTAAAATAAATTAGAAGTTTTGAAAAATTGAAAGAAACTGGAAATTTTTGAAATTTGTTAAAAATAAATTTTTTTTTCCTTTTTTTTACAATTTTATGCAAATTTTTTTTTTGAAATTCCTAATTTCAGAAGTTAATACAATTCCAAATGAAAACTTTTCCATAAATTTTGATAAACTCAAAATTTTTGAATTTTGAAATAAACCGGAGAATTCGAAACATGTAAAACAAATCGAAATTCTTAATTTCAAAAATAAAAACAAGTTGAAATCTGTTTTTTCAAATTAAGGTAAATCGGAAGTTTTGGAAAATCGAAATAAACTGTAAATTTTTGAAATTCGAAATAAATTGGAAATTTTGAAATTTGAAAAAAATCGGAATTCCTAATTTCAAAATTCAATACGAGTTAAGATCAGTTTTTTTTTCAAAAATTAAAATAAATTGGAAATTTCGAAAAAGCGAAACGAACTGAAAATTTTTGAATTTTGAAATAATTTGGAAATTTTGAAATTTCAAAAAAAAATAGAAGTTGAAATCTGTTTTTTGGAAAATTTAGGTAAATCGGGAGTTTTGATAAATCGAAATAAACTGGAAATTTTTGAAATTCGAAGAAGAAATCGGATTTCCTGATTTCAAAGTAAATACAATTTCAAATTAGATTTTTGAGATGCTCTGGACAAAATGTTTTTATGTCGGGTGCGTGGGCAGCCGTACATCGCTAGTTGATGACAGCTTATCGTACACCGCTAGTTGATGACTGCGCAATTAGCGGAGACTCGCTCGTGTATGGCTCGCCTTAAAAACCGTACTTCAGCAACTGAAAAATGACGAAGTTTTTCCTAATGCAATGAAAAATAGATCAATGTGTTCATTTCGATTTCTTTAGTCGATTGATGCAACTTTTTAAACACATAAGTCCGCTGTCAACGGAGTCATCATAAGAAGCAGAAGAGGAAAACAGCCTTGCAGTAGTTTTGAAATGCATTCGAAAGTGTGCCAAATGCATATGTTAATAATGACCAAAGGTAAAGGTGCGAAATGTCACAGTTGTCTCTAGCAAAGTTGCCCAATGTTGCACTTTTTGTAGGCAGCGCCGGTTTAGAAGGTAATTAGCGAGGTCATCAGAAAGTTCAGTCGCAAATATACGATAATAAGGCTTGATATTAAGTTTATTCCACATTTTAACACATTGTTTTAATCAAAATGACGCTGCGAATCGAATGGTGCTATTATATTTTCAAAATACCCGCTTTGAAAAGAGTTTGAATGCATTGAAATTGAAAAAGTGGAAAGTAGGTCAACAATCGAACTGATCTTGACTATGCATACATTTTTGAAATCAGCATGACAATACGAATGCACTGACGTTTTAAAGTTCCGAAAATATCTTTTTTGAAAGATTTTGACTCTTTTTTGATAAAGTAGGTCATAACTAGGTCGAGACTTTGTTTTTTTTCTCAAACCTGAATACATTTTTGCAATCAGCGCGACGGGACGAATCGAACGGTGTTTTCAGGTTCCAAAATCATCCACTCTGAACCAAAACGACGTTTCCAACGCGCTTTCGCGCCGCCGAATCGTTTTAGGACACATGTTATGAGTGGCAGTGTACTGTCATGCATGCTTTCTCCACCAGTGAATTGTCACCTCTTCTTGTGAGTTTCTGCCTCATTTTTACATCTCCATTTCATATCCTGCCTCATTTGCTTTGCGCAATTTTTCGTACACTATTCAGTTTCTTTTTTGACCTCCACTCTCATTTCGCCCTGTCAGTTCGATCTCCAATTTTATTTTGACATCTTATTGTGATCTCATTTTGCCGTCTCAATTTGCCGTAATTTTTTATACTTCTGGTATAGCTCCCGAGCCCCCACCCCTGATAGAAGTCCTTCTTGGTTCTTGGTTGGTCGAAGGTCCGACCCCCCCCCTCACCGAAAGTCAACGGGTTCAACCCCCCTATCCTCTGTGATACATCACACCTCACTCCGAACCTTGCTTCAATGATGTTAGGTAGTACCAGTGGTCATCAACTGGCTCAAAACTAATGATCAATAACTGAATTCTGGTAGTCGATTAGGCCTTTCTCGAGCTCCATTGTTCACATTTAGGTGGCACTAATACTTTTGTTCTTTTTTTTTTTTTTGAGGAAAAAATCTTTATATCGTCCATCACTGGATGAGGGATCGCCGCGACGCTGCTTGGCGAGAAAAATTGCGCGCGGGAAAACGAAGGGAGAGTGGCTATTGATCGCGCAATGTTTCCCGCCAAGCAGCGTCGCCGCGATCCCTCATCCAGTGATGGACGATACTCTTGAACTATCGTCAATCACTGGATGAGGGATCGCCGCAACGCTGCTTGGCGCGAAAAATCGTACGCGGGAAAACGAAGGGTGAGTGGCTACTGATTGAACGATTTCGCGTTCAACTGCTGGGCGCGGCTATCTCCCTGTGAGACACCAATGATACTTTATTAGTTGCTGTGCAAGTCGCAGAATTTAACCATGCTTAATAGCGAATTCCATTTTTCATGGGCTGCGCTGTGCACATGTGCACGGATCGGCATTTTTAAGCCTAAATACATATCTCTGATCTTAGCGCATTTGTTGCCGCGAAACCTTCTCAATTATTCATCTGTTCTCCAGCAAAACAGATTTTTGCAGTTTTTCGAGTACTTTTTCCACCACGAATACTGCCTTCAAATCACTCAACTAAACGAAACGGCTAGGACCACAAAGGTTCTCCTGGAATTTAGAGAACATTGTGCTTGAAGCGTGCTATTCGTGATATTATGCATACTGCTAGAATGTGCGAAAATTGTGATCTTCGATTTGCACATAGCGGCGAAATCATTGAGGGCTCGTGAAATTCGTGCATAGAATCTACAATATATTCTTTGAAGAGAGTTGGAGAGTTCAAATGGCACACTTTTCCGAATACCTTGGAGTTCGAAAATTTCGCTGTGATGACGAATTCTGATGTCTGCAATGACTTTGCGAGGTGAGATAATGAGATTGAATGTTACTTGACAATTATTGTAGAAGTCGGCGCACAGTAGATTGCATGATTTTTCGATGGAAGAAGTCTTGTCTGATTTCCGCTCATGAAAAATTCAAGTGAATCGATGCTAAGTCGACGCTCGATCTCAAAAAAAAAACGATGCTTCTACAGTTGTGGAAAGCAAGTTTTGGAACCAGTATTAGCTTTTTTGGGGAACGCGGTAATGAAAAGAGCCGATGGTCGTGAAAGCGCGAAAGCTTTGCTTTCCAATCCAGAATACGGGGCTATCTGTCTCAATTGTTATTTTGTGATTTTTGTGATCGAGCTATTATGTACCTCAATTCTAAATCATTTTGTCGACTTCCGTTGTAGCTCGCTCTAACCCGCTTAAGATGCTGTAATGAATTTAGTTCGTCAATGTTTTGGGGTGTTCGGCTTTTGATGGGGCTGGAAGACCCATACTCCTGCAAGTCCACTGCTATGCCTATGAGGTGAACCCATTGCGAAAGTACAAGACCAAGTTCGTGAACCAATGGACAATGGAAAAGTTAGCAGAGTGGCATACCCAGTTAAATTTTCCAGTGGATTACAAATGGCGGGGGGTTAAGATTGCAGCAAAGCAACATCGAGTCAGAAAAAGTCTAATGTAAAGCTTGAGTTTTACACAATATGGGCTCTCATCTTTCTGGATGACCTTTGGTTCTCTTTCGTGGATCCAGATCTCTCACATTGTTGGGAAACTTTCCGAAAACGTTTATTGAAATTCCCTCGAAACAACTGGGAAGCTTTCCCCGAGTTGTGGGGGGAGAAGGGCTTTTTTCAGAGCAGGTTCCCCTTGCTCTCCCAAACGCAGGTCTTCTCCATGGTGTCGCGATTCAACACTTGTTGTTGATTGATCAAGAATCCTTCGCCAAAGCTCCCCACTTATGACGGTTTTCTGCGTTGAAAAAGCTACGTTTGTTAAGGGCAAAAAATAATGCTTCCTACATCGGATGACCTAGAAGCAGTTTATTTACCCTGAAATACGGGCGGAAGCACCCTATACAGTCCTTGGAATACAGCTCTAACTTCACGAATTGCGAAGTGCGAAACCACCTCGTGGCTGGCCAACTCACATCACCATATACACTCGGTGCCTGAGAAACTCACAGGGAAGAGTTTGGCAGTCCAGTGTCTGCGTTGCAGCTTGTTTTGATAAAAGAAGAACGGATGGCCTTGGGGTATTCCGGCCCATCCCGAGCACCTCATCAATTTCCAGGGGAAGGGCGGGAACACCACAAGGTCACCGTCAATTCTGCTTATCAAAACGCGCCGCAACGCAAGCACCGGACCGCCAAGCTTCTCTCTGCGAGTGGCTTAGAGGGTGATTGCGGCTTTGTTTTCACGTTCATCGTGCTCGGGGGGGGGGGATGGAGGCGAAGAGAATAGCCGTGAGCGAACTTTCTTTGCTCTCCCTTCCCAATCAGCTTTTTCAAATTTTCAAACATCCTCCCCTTGTTAATGAACAATTTAAGGGAAAGTGTGTCAGGAATGCCTGCGGCGACACCCTAACACCTGCGATAGTCTCTTGCTCAAATGTCAGCTCTCGCCTCACACTCTTTTTTTCGTGAAATGTTATCGAGTAGAATTCCATTGCGTTTCATCGGCAAGACTATTCCTCAGATTGTAAATAGAATTCGCGTATCAGGTAGATGCAATGAAATTAATGGGAGAGGTTTCAGAGTTGTGTATAGAACGAAGTGAAGAGATTCTTTTCGTGGGGCCATCTACGCAGCTGAGAGTACGGGCTATAAAACGGCGAAACTCACATAATTCACACGCGTGCTGGTGCGGAGCGGAGGTTAGAGACAGTGAGAGAGCGAAGGGCAGACGGGGGCTGTCGCATTGCGCGCGCCGCTCGCGCCTCGAATGATGAGAATTACGACGTTTTATAGAGAATAGACCTGACTTACAGCCACCCTGCAAAGCTCGAAATGTCAGTTTGCATCAATAAGTCAACGAGCCGGGAAAAAATCAGCCAAGAGATGGTTGACGCTTAAAATCGTCGTCCGCGAATAAATCCTGTTCCTATTTTCCTGCATGCGTGGAGTCACCCTGCTATCTACTGAAGGTAAACGAAGTTGCACGCCTCAAATTTCCCCAATAAAGGAGATCAGGCGTCTATTGTGTGGGTCCTAGTAGGCCCAACAGTGAACTTCGGATCTGTTGTCTGGTGCGTGAATAGAGGTCTTGACTGCTGTTGCGATCACTTTATTCAACTCATTTTCTCACATCATATCCTACTGTCCGTCTCTTGAATTCAGCCAGCTCCAATTTTCGAGTGTTTTTTTTTTCTCTGAGTGAGCGTAGCTGACACGTGGAAATGAACGAACGTTGAAATCTTGGTCAGGAGGCCCCATTTATGCAGAAAAGTAAAAGCGAAATTATTCGTGGGCGGCGCCTCTATGGCATATCTGTGCCGTTAGGAATCACAATGGACTGCTCTTTCTTGTTAGTAACAGAAAAAGGTGGGCACTGAGGTCCCTAATTCTCGAACCTCTTTTAGGCACGAAAATGACGGTAGGGCAACATTTCCAGAAGTTTTCTGGTTGGACGCACCTAAGAAACTTGAGAATTTTTCAACATTTTTTCCTTCCTGTTGTTTGAAATATCTTCAAGGTCTATCAGAAAGAGAGCCGAGCCTAGCAGCTATCCCATTCCAAAGCCTTCTTCAATACCGGAACCGATTCTGATGCTCGTGAAGACTGCAGATTGCACTGCGCATGAAATTCGCGGAAGTGCTTTGGGAAGGATGTTTAGGTGGTGATTACAAATGATTCATACGTTCCCGTTAACCAATTTCTGGCTGTGAATCCACGTTTTTTTCAGTAAGAGTAACACGTATTCCTAACGGATGTATACCATTTTCCATAGTTCCGCTTGTTGTTTGAGAATTAACCGTATGTTAGTCAGTTGGTTGCAGAAGCGTTTAGGAAAATTGTTACACTATTGACTTGAGATTTCTCAAGAAGGATATTTGTGAGTGCCGATCAAAAGCTGAGATTCATTTGTTGATTTTTCGGAGTCTACGAAAGACCTTGTGTGTAACATGCTTCCTATCTGGTCTAGCTTTTGTCGACTATCGCAAACTGTTGGACTCTGTGAAAAGCAACGCAATCATCGTCTATTTGATGCAGCCGTGAACCAAGCCAACGTCGACGTCGTTAGACTCATGTCTGCAAGCAGTACAGTTACTGTACAGCGAACAGTGGAGTTACTCATGTCAGCAAGCAGTTAAACAGAGTTACCATAAAGCTGGGTTTCGAAAGTGTGTTGTCAATATTTTGGAAGGCAGACGGGCGGACGAGCTTGCCACTGCCTCTGTCCTCTGCGTCTCTGCCTCGTTCCTGCCCCGACCGGCCTAAATGTCCGCCACCCACAGACTTGTCGCTGACTCAGACATTAGGATGGACTTATCGCGCACAGAAAATGCCGAATAGTACTTACCGCGGTCAGGAACCGGTTGGACCGCGATCGAAGGTCTAATCAGAACAAGAAACTTGCGCATAGGACGCGGTCAGAGCGATTACAGTCTGGTGCTCGCGATACAACTGTTCCGGCATCCGGTTGGATCAAACTCGGTAATAGGACTGATGTCGCGCAAAACTCCGACTGACCGCGTTCAACCGTGAGGTGGTGTGAGTGGTGTGTTCTGGGCTGATTTGCGTATCAATTCACGCGCAAAGGCTACAGCGCTGATGGTTTGCGCGCGGTCTGTCCTAATATGATGAAAGTGTACTGATCGCTTGTTCTTTTATTCTCAGGCAATGGGGCGGACTTATCGCCCACAAAAATTGTCGAATAGTACTTACCGCGCTCAGGAATCTTTTCTACCGCGAGCGAAAATTCAAGTAGAACTGATCGCGGGCAAGTTGCTCGATATCATCGCGCTGTGTGTCCGACATAAGTGCGGACTTATCGCGTGCAGCTACTGGTAAGTACAACCTACCGCGACCACAAATCGTTTCTATCGCGTACAACAATGTAATTAGGACTGATCGCGAACGACATGCATCGTATTCCGGCTGATCGCGAGCAACGGCTCATATCGGACTGACCGCGTCGGACCCCGCCTCGACTACGATGCACTGTTCTGTGTGGTAAAACGAGATCGTCGCCTGTTCAATTACCCAAGTTTGAGGTACATCTATAGTATCTCCTTGGTTGCTCTAGCGGGAGTAGACTCTGTCCCTACGAGATAGAGGACGTGACTGCCGAAGGTGCTTAACTTTGGTCCTAGGCTCCGCCTAGTTGTATTATAATTAATAACTAAATTATACAGATTTTTTGCGGTCGGTCCTTTTTTTAACCAGGCGTACTGATCGCGAGCCCATTTAGAGCTGACCGCGAGAAAAAGCAGCGGGCTGATCGCCGTTGACCACGCGTTCGTTCCTATTCGGCGTCGCGATAAGTCCGCCCCACTGTCTGAGTTGTTGACCGCGCTCTAAAGACGGGTTGATCGCTCCAATTGCCGGTTTTATCGTCCTCAACTACCGGTTTAATCGCCGTTGATCACGCGACTGCTCCTATAGTGCGTGGCGATAGGTTCGCGCCTATGTCTGAGGAGGGTAGCAACAGGTTCTGCAACGAAGTTGATCATATGTCTCAAAAAGCGGTTCGTTTGAAACTCCATTAATTGCTAATCATTGCTTAGGTAGTCACACCATGAAACTACCCTTCCCCTGGACTGGAGTTGGTTCGAACATCACGTCACCGAGAATGTCGTGGAAACGTCACATATCATCTGGTTCCGAGCCGAATTTACTCTGTACTCTGGCGCGCTTGTGCGGAGCGAGAAAAGAGACATCGGGAAAGCGCGGGGAGAAGGAGGCGCAGCGTACGCGCGCAGACGCACGCGAATAATGCTAATAAATTTCACTCGGAAACATAGAATAGATAGTCAATCGACTACGCTAGACTCATGTAATCTGCTCTTGTGAGCACAAGTTGCAAGTATATTAACATTAGATCTGGGCTTGGTTTGATGAACGGCAAAAATTTTATGAGCGAAAAACAGGTAGTTTTTTGAAATTCGCTCGGAAAAACATTTCGAAAAAAATTAACTTCAAGACAGCTCAAAGAAAAGTTTTAGTGTCCTCGGCAGATAATTTTTGAAGAATAGTGATTTTAGAGAGGCGGTCACCTAATGTAAAAGTTATGCTTCAAAATAATCAAAGGCAGTGGTTACGATGAAAAACGTTATCGAAAAAACTACAAAAATCAGCTTAGATTAAAAACGGCTCAAAAACTATGAAGGTAGCGCGGTGAAAAACGGGCTAGAATTAGAGTTATTAAGACCCTAAATTTCCAATTCGTGCACACGTGCACAGCATGATCACAGTCTCGTGCCAAGCATTCAAAAATCATCGACATTAAGAGGAAGAAATAAATGCAGATTTACCTAATAAAACAGTTGAACAACGAGAGCAAGCACTTCCACCAATGTTTTTGACTAGATGTGTACATAAATCCGAAAGTTCATTGATTGAAATTCAATTTCAAGCCAGCTGATGTTCTCGATATTAGAGAGCATCGATGCCGATGATGTGGGATGGACTCGTCCACCGTCAAAAGACAAGAAAGTTCAGGCTTCGAACTTGGCCCAGGACAGCTATTTTTTCGCGATTTTTTCTTATAGGTTCTTCTACTCTATACCCAGAAAAGGGTTTAGAGAGGAAAAGAAGACGAGCATATTTGAGCGCGGACACTGCTTTTAAAAACGAAAATAAAATGAGTGTAAAAAAGGGGTAAGAAAACGTCAAATTTTGAAGTTGCAGGTCTAGAGGGAACCTTCACAATTTCCCACTAATGAATCCTAATCAACCTTCACCTCTCGGACCGCTGTCTCCACCCCAGCGAATTTATGATTCTCAGAGAGTTTTCGGTTCTTGCTACGCAAACATACCTCCTGTAGATATTTGAATCTCATCCCATGCTCTTTTGAGAAATGAAAAAAGACCTTGGATTGATGTCTATCATCCTAAAGAGCCTCACGAAGTTTTGGCAGGTAACTGTTTACCCTCCTGAAAGTTTCGTAATTGTTCCCGATTTTTTCCGCATTTTCGAATCTTCGAGTCGGAAAACTGCGTTCACCCTTTTCAGAAATTTTCGATAATTTCAGGACCAGCTTAAAATGCTTAAATCATGTTTCCATAGGTCTTATGCGCTTGAAGAATTAGGCGGTGCAGTTTTCGTAACTTGCAAATTGGGCTAATCGGTAGGCAACCCAGTAGATGTAGGAAGCGCAGCAAATATGTGCAGGAACAACAAACTGAAAGACTTTTCGCAATCTTTACTTCAATTGTAGCTCTTCACAGACGCAGAACGCTCCAGAAAGTCTGTGGGACCCCAGTTCAAGCGCTCAGTACGCCGTATAAAGTGAGCTGGACCTCAGGGGCGGCATGCATTAACGCTGCGAAGAAGGTCAGGAGTCGCTCCGCGTCTTATGCGCGCAGCGTAGAACCACGTGATCGCCACAAGTTCCTGGCTTATAGTGGTGCGACGCGAACGTAAATGCACGTTCTACAGCAAAACTCTATGCCTAGCGGCACTTTCTTGTCATCCCAGTCGCTTTCTGTATTTCTTGTCATCCCGTGCATCTCAACAATTGGAAGCAAACGCGACTGAGATGAAAGAAGATGCACGTGTAGAGTTTGCAGCGGAAAGTTCATTCACGTCCGCGATAAACTATTATACGTCACGCACTTCGAGGCCGTCCCGTGGCTCTACGCTGCGCGCATAGGACGCGGACTCCTGACCTTCTCCGCAGCGCTCATGCATGCCGCTTCGGAAGGAATGCCCAGGACGTTTTTGAGGTAGCGCAGAGCACCAGAGCTTTTTGCTGAGCATAGAGAAGCGTAGTTTCTTTTCACGTCCTCTGCCCGTTAACCACTCACTTCGACTGCTCTGCCGTTTCTATTCACTAACATCTCTCGTTCGGGTTTACAAACGAAGTAAGTCTTGAAGGCAGCGTCCACGATAGGAATGTCTTTTTAAGTTTTCCTGCCTATCTTGAGAACGGTCTCATGCTGATTCCAAGGATGTCTTCGGAGTCGTACAAAACCTTCAGGAAACGGAGTTATGGTCCCTCAAAAACTGAGCTTCAGAAGCATGGTGGACGAGTTGTCCGAGGCTTGTAACTTCCGTCTTTTGCAGCCTGCGTATGCGAGCTGACCTGAGTAAAGAGAGAAGTTGAGAATCAAGAGAAGAACGGGGATATTATTCGGAAACCATCGCTCATCTCAGGATCTCGAGTTTTCATTTTTTCACGTCGGAGGGCGGGCATTGCGCTTTTTGCGTTTGCCTTGCGCTCAAAGTGCCAACTTTTTTTTACATTGGTTCCTTCAACTTTATAGTGTGGCCCTCCACTACCCATTCCTAGTGCAAACTGAAACATATTTTCTGTTTTGAACAATGCCTTCAACTAATCAAAATTTGCTTCCACAGAAACCCAAACATTATTCCAATTCATTTTGCAGAACAAATAGCACGGTGTCGGTTGGGTAATAAGGAAAAGAAGAGCGGTTGCTTTTCTCAGTACAGAGACGAATGTGAGGAAACAGCTTCTTCAGGGCTTTATCGAACGGAAGAATGCACAGTCTTCTCGGTATCGTCAGTCACTGGAAGGGGATCGCCGCGACGCTGCTTGGCAGGAAAAATTGCGCGATCAATATCTACTCTCCCTTCGTTTTCCCGTGCGCAATTTTCCCCGCCAAACAGCGTCGCGGCGATCCCTCATCCAGTGATGGACGACACATGGGAGGAGGTTGTCGGGGGTTGCAACAGGACAGGGTCTCTCTACACACGGAGGGAGGAGCACGGACGAGATTCATTGCTGACGCGACGCGCGCGGCGGAACTTTTTTTCCTATTACCCCGTCACTGGAGCGCGCTTGCCACAAGCTCACGAGATTTCACGGGCTTTCATGTTCTCATTCATTCTCACATGACTTTCTTTATGTTCCTGAGTTGTTCCTCTCATCATCTTATCCTGGACACTCATTTCAATAACTCTTGTATGTTCTCGTGCCATTGTACCGCTTGATATTTATAGAAAATGTAATATGGTATTAAAGATCGAGCACCATTTTAGATGTAGTGATGGGATCGTTGCCGCCGACAACCAGTTTGACTCTGGATTATGAAACATAAAGAAATAGGCATATGAGAATTAGTAAACACATGAAACGTCATGAAATCTCGCGAGATTGTGGCAAGCGCGCTCCAGTGATGAGGTAATCAGATAAAAAATTTCCGCCGCGCGCGTCGCGTCAGCATGAAATCTCGTTCGTGCTCCTCCCTCCGTGTGTAGAGAGACCCTCTCCCGGTTGCAAGGCTTGAAATGGTTTTACCATAAATGATGGTGTGGTGCCGGCGAAGTTCCATATGGGCCGCATCCCAGCGTCAGAGGGCGGCGATAGCCGGCAAGCTGCCGCTGGTATTGGGATAACCAGATAAATGATGATTCCAAGTGCTTGTTTAGGACTTTGATTTCTTCAAACTTCTCGGTTGGCTCAATTTCGTTCGCTATGCACGTCTGCCTAATGGTTGCAGAGCCTCACCGTAGTGGTCCAGGAGGCATTGGAAGTTTTGTCGTTTCTTCTCCTGGAGAAAATCAGACGTATGTTTTGTGTACGCAGTTGTTTCTCGCAGTAGTCCCTACGATCCTATGCATACGTTACCCCAAGCTTTGTACCTCAGGTGATAATGCCAGCGGCCCAAGCGCATCTGCCCTCGTCATCTCTTACAGATAAATTGTGGCAGATTGCTCTCCGAAAATTTCTCAAAATGGTATCCTTTCGATCAAAGTGGACGCTCGCTCGCTCCTTGTACCGACCTGAGATCCTAATTGGATATTCTACTTCGAAAGATCGGAAAACTTCTGGATTTTTTGCAGGCAACTTGTTCCAAGTTCCGACAAACCTGAAAGCAAAAATTTAATATGCTGCCTTCAGAGGTGAATTTCCGTTAAAGTTGGAATCCATGTTGAAGAGAACGGGCATAGTGGTGAGTAAACAC
The DNA here is from genome assembly GCA_029168955.1 of Aplectana chamaeleonis. NCBI lineage: Eukaryota > Metazoa > Nematoda > Chromadorea > Rhabditida > Cosmocercidae > Aplectana > Aplectana chamaeleonis. The sequence goes on from JAPDOI010000352.1 coordinate 735,408, forward strand.
GAAAAGGCTGTCAAAGGAAAATGGCTGAAAAACCATGCTCGGTCTTATAGCGTAGATACAAACCAAACTCCGCCCTACGATATCGTATGGGTATTCAACCCTAGCATATCTAATCGAGATGCATAACCCGGACTTTGACGAACACACGTCTAGAGTATCGCTTTTGAACATTTTCAATGATCTCAGCATCCTCCACTGTGGAAGGTGACCAAACCTGGGTACAGTCCTCCAGCAGGGGTCGGCAGTAAACGATCAATGCTTTTTGTAGTGCACGAAACAGGGATGTTTCAGTGATCTCACAATACAGTTGGTCACCGATGTAGCTTTCTTGGAGATTTCTCTGCAATTGGAATTCCAGCTAAGGTTCGAATCAGGGTTCGGCACGAGGTGTGGACAAGGCTAAATTTTCTCAGAACCCCCTCCCCTCTTAAACCAAACTTTTGGCGATTTTCACAGACCCCCTCCCAGAAGCGTAAAAGCTCAAATTTTCGGCGATTTCGTCGGACCTCCGCCCACCTCTGTTTTTGTAGTAAAATTGAAATTAAAGGAACAACTTATTGTAAAAGTTGTATACATGAAGTTGCCTGCGTTTTTGAAAAACTTAGCTAAAGTAAGGGTTGTGATTATAGTGAAGGTTTCCTAATGTTGAATGCAAGACACATAGGTTTGAACGTGTGAACAGAAATTGTGAATGATTCCGGGTAGGAAGCTAAGGTATATATGAGGTGGAAAAAAAGCATGGAGAAGATGAAGTGAACGGCTAAGGTCAAGAATACGGGATGTCTCGAAGAAATAAATGTGTTTTCAAATTAATATGAGTTTGTAAAATCATTTCGCAAGTCCAAAAAACATGCCATTTCAGATGTATGGACTTCTGGTTCGATAGAGGGTCATCCGATCTGGTTATTTTGCGAATTTTATTCTCCGAAACCCACTCATACACGAAACACACGACACGGGTTCGATCCCGCAAGGTGCTTAATTTTATCAAAACATTAGACCTCACATTTTTTTGCAAAGTAAGGGTCACGAAAAGAAGATATTTGAGTCCAGCGTGGTTGATTTACCCTGTATACTCACTTTCACCGTCCAACATAGATGCTGAACACCGCTAAATTATGGGGCCTCACACTTTTCTGAGGTGTGGTCCCGCCGGAAGTCGTAAATTTCGAGATTTAGGTGTGACCAGAGTAGGATATTTGAGTCCAGCGTGGTCGATTTCCGCTATATACAATCTTTTACCGTCTCAGTGTAACGCCGAAGACCGCTACATAGGAATCGGAACAAGGTAAAAAACGTAAAAAACGTCCAAGTCCGCAAACCTGAAGTAGGGTTTCAAAACACCTGTAACTTAGCTTCCAAAAGAGCTACCCCGGGTTTGAGCAAAACTAAGAAACTAGGTTTGTAACCCTACCGAATGAAACTTTACTTGCTCTCAGAGGACGCCTTACAAAAAAATTTACTAGGTGTGGACATTTGATGTTTTGAGCATAAATTTCCACACCTAAATGCACTGGCTAGGTGTGGACATATATGCTCAAAACATCAAATGTCCACACCTAGTAAATTTTTTTGCAAGGCGTCCTCTGGGAAGGAGTAAAGTTCCATTCGGTAGGGTTACAATCCTAGTTTCTCATTTTCGCTCAAACCCGGGGTAGCTCTTTTGGAAGTTAAGTTACAGGTGTTTTAAAACCCTACTCCAGATTTGTGGACTTAGACGTTTTTTTTTACGTTTTTTACCTTGTTCCGCTTCCTATGTAGTGGTCTTCGGCGTTACACTGAGACGGTTAAAGATTGTATACAGGAGAAATCGACAACGCTGGACTCAGATATCCTACTCTCGTCACACATAAATTTCAAAATTGCCGACTTCCGGTGGGACCACTCTTGAGATAAGTGTGAGCCCATGCAGTGTGAGTCCGTGCAGGTCTTCGGCGTTCCTATGATGCCGTTAAAATTTGTATATGAGATAAATAAACCACGCTCGACTCGATCATCGTATTCCCCTGACTCATACCTTGCAAAAATGTAGACTTCCCGCGCGACCGCACCTGCGACAGGTGTGGGCCACACAGATAAATGCCTTTCAGCGTCCATCTTTGAGGCTGAAAATTTGTATGTAGGGTAAATCTACCACTCTCGACTCGGATATCTTATTTTCGTGACCCTTACTTTGCAAAAATAACTGAGAAAAAAATTTAAGCACCTTGCGAGATCGAATCCGCGTAGTGTGTTTCGTGTATGAGTAGGTTTCGGAGAATGAATTCGAAACGTAACTAGATTAGATGACGCTCTTTCCAACTAGCGAGTGTTTTGCCATGTCTGGTCTGGCTAATGTTCAAGCACCTATTTTCGTATCTAACCACTTATTAAAGCGTGTTTTCCATACATTTAAAGTGACCTGTTCTTCTCTGAAAACATATTTATTTCTTTAGTACATCTCGTCGTCTTCGCCTTTGCCAATAACTTCATTCATCGCATCCACTCTTTTCTTCCGCCCCATTCCGTAGCTTCCAATCTGTTCTTATTTGCAATTCAGTACACAACTATCCAGGATACACGCCCAGAACCTATGTGCCTTATATTCAACCGTAGGAGAACCTTTACTATAATTTTAACATTTACGTAAATTTAATTACAACAAGGTTTCATGTTAATTGGACGGTATTACCGAATTATTCGCAAAAAATATTTCTAAACAGTGTACCTACTACCCCCGGTCAGAATGATTCACGTGGTCTCCCGGTGGAGCTCAGACCCCCCTCCCTCCACCATTGCGCAGCTCAGACCCCCCGGTGTGGATATCCACACCCCGCGCCGAACCCTGGTTCGAATTAATGAGAACATTTAGGTTCCTGATAACCTTGCGCACAGGAAGCTTCACAACGTTCAAATGCAGGGGGCATTTATGACGAAAATTAATATGCAGCAAGTTGCATTTTTCTTCCGATAGTTATAGCTCCCCACTTTCGACCACTCAGCTAGTCGATCGAAAAATGTTAAGTGCAGGCTCGTAATGAGGCCTATAGATTTTGAGGTCGTCTGCATGGAGCTTACGAGAACTTGATAAACTACGGGGCGTCTCTTATGTAGAGAAAAAACAACAATGGGCCCAGAATACTACCCTGTGGAACACCACTGGTGGTCGGGTATGGACGAGAACAGAAACTGCCAATTCTGACACGTAAATCTCGAGATGTTGAGAAAGACTCCGTCCAGTTCCAGATATCAGCGCAAATACTGTAACTCCCGAGCTTGATCAACAGCTTTTGATGGCAGACAGTGTCGAAGGCTTTAGCATAATCTATATAGACTATATCGGTCTGGCACCAGTCGTGAAACGAGGATAACAACTGGGACAATGTTGACTTGCCAGGCAGGAAACCGTACTGGGCAGGATTGAGGAGCTTCTTTAATGTTAGGTAGGAAAGGATAAAGTCTTTGACAACAATCTAGAGGACTCTACACACCGAGGATGTGAGAGTGATCGGCCGATAGTTAGAGGCCTGGTTAATCGGTACCATTTTGAGCAATCGTTAGACAATTGCAGTTTTTCACGTAGTCGGTAGGGTTCCCACAGTTAGGCTGTGTTTGAAGATTAACAAGAGGGGTAACATATTCCAACGGAGACTCTCGCGACAAAATCAGAAGGCGAAGAATCTGGACTGAGAGAGATCTTGTCGCTCGATTTTGTATTTGCTGACGCGATCTTCTCGCAGTCAATGGTGATGGATCGGACATTATGCGGGCATCGTTGAGGAAATGGAGGAACAATACCGTTATCCTGATCAAAAACCTTTGAAAAAGAAATTGCCAAGGGTTCGCACTTTTGTTGATCATCAGCGATAATTTCACCTGACTCGCTTTTCAACGCAGGATTACCCTTACGTGTTTTCACATTTAGTGTTAATACACTTAAATAAATTTTTACGGTTTCCAGAACAGATAAGCCGTTTTCACGGTTTTTCGCGGTGAGTTTGCATCCCCTCTCAAAGTCCTTTGCACACTTATTGAAGGCCGCCCATTCACCCGGTTTAAGGCGATCCCGCCATAGAAAATGCTTCCCAGCAGCCGATTAATGAAAATGCGGTGAAAAGTTTCAAGACTTATGACCGCATTTCTGAAGTTGGACGCATTTTCCAATTACGAAGTGAACATACGGGATGAAGGCTTCATACGTTTCATTTATGTTCAGGCAGTCAGAAAAACATGTATTCCAGTCCATGTTCAGTAGCCAAAGATTGACATGGTCCCACTTCGCTCTGCGAAAATCCGATTTTCTTTGTTGTTTGGTTAACCTAGGCATCGAACTCATTCTTGAAGGTTATGCTATAAAGGTCACTTGTGGGAAAGTTCGGTTGAAGTTCCCATTCAGCTATCAAAGTGAGGTCATTACACAGGAGCAGGTCGAGCACTTACTTCCCATGCGTGGGATCAGAACTCAAACATGACAAACCAGATATCATGAGAAGTTGTTCAAAGGAAGCAGTAACACACATACGAGAGTCTTCAGGATTAAATGGATAATTGAAATCACCAACAGCTAAAGAAGGGCGCTGCACAGTGCACCAGTCCGCTATAGTCTCAAGCATCTCGATGGAATCTTGGATACTTGTTGCAGGGCTTCGGTAGGCTGCAATTAAACGGAAGCAGGAACCTAATTTAGAAATAAATTCGAGAAACATAAGCTCACTATAAAAATTGAACGATCTATGCCCAAAATTTACAATTTACTCTTCTTTACGATAACCGCAACTCCACTACAGGCAGTACCCGATACACAATCACATCTTTAGACTACACAGGAATGGAATGTAGTTTTCGACGGAGCGTTTGCAGATGTGTAAGTAAACCAATTGTCGCCACCTAAAACTGAAATATACGGCTATAATGACCACCGAAAAAATCTACATACTGTATGCTTTCTTTACAATAGGCATTTTCTCTTTCTGATTGCATGCATACGAGTGTTCCAACCCTTGATAACACAGTCCTACTATACCGTCGGTATTTATCCTAGTGATACTTCGAGTTGCCGATTGAAGGTTGACGATAACTCGGTGCCATATGCTATGACATACCCTCTATAAAACGTCGAAATTCACATCATTCGAGGCGCGAGCGGCATGCGCGCCGCCTCGGTCTCCGTCTGCCCTACGCTCTCTCACTGTCTCTAACCTCCTCTCCGCACCAGCATGCATAGGAACCTAGTGAATTTCGCCGTTCTATAGCCTACCAGCGGCGTCGGCAGGCTGACGCCGGCCTCTGCCTCTGGGGTCCGGCTACGCCGGCCCATTTGCCGGCTTCGCCGGCATCCTGAGTATAATCGACATCCGCTGATTCTATGTGAGTTGGCGTTTAGAAGTTCTCACGCTTGCCGGCTATCGCCGGCCTCTGTCGCTGGAGTCCGGTTGCGCCGGCCCATGAGCTTGTTTCGACGACAATGCTCGAGCAATCAGAAGTTACTAAGCATTTCAAACCTTGCAAACCTTGCTAACCTACTTTCTTATGCAGTTGCACACCGACCCTTCTCTAGTTTTGAGAGGTCCTAAAATGGTAGCTCATTTATATCCATTTCTGTCATGATAAAGACAACCGCTGTTTAAGATTTACTAAAGGCCTCCATGACCAACCGACACCCTGCTACTTTTATTGCCAAATGAAGTATAATGATGTTTGTGTTTTCTGGATGCATATTTTGATTAACTCACATTTCCATCGTATATAAACCCGATTCAGAAAGGTTGGTGCATATAAACAGCTAAGGCCCCGGTCATAGTTGGATGAGCCGACGTCTCAGCCAGTCGATACACACAGAATGCATTGGAAATGGGATGCAAAAATCACTCGGTGTTTCCCCCCCGCACCCCCCCCCCCCGCAACCCCCCCCCGTACCCCCCAACACCCACCCGGTCGATACGTATGAACAACATGGTGAGGTGAAGCTGAGAAAATCACTCGGTGTATCCCCCGCACCCCCGCACTCCCCAACACCCCCGCACCCCGGTCGATACGTATGTTTAAAATGATGGAGTGAAGTTAGAAAATCACTCGATGTATCCGACGCGGTCGATATCCATGCAATACGTGGATGAGAAAAATTACCGGGTGGGCGGGTCGATGATAAAACATTGCGTATCACTAGAAAGCTAACCTTACTGCTACCTCCGTGACTTCACCATACTCGCCTTCACTATTTCTCTAAACAGGTGCAATCCTGTTGGCCACGTAATCATCGTTATATCTAGTTGGATGCACCGAGTGATTTTCTCAACCTCACTCCATCATTTTGAACATACGTATCGACCGTTTGGGTGTTGTGGGGTGTTGGGGGGTGCAGAAGGTGCGAGATACAGATGCAAATAGCACCAACTCTGACCGGGACCTAAGCAGTTGAAATGAGTGGTTAAGGGGGGGGGGGGCTTGAAGAAAGGGGTGGTATACACTCTCTTACAGACGCACAAAACGATTTTGAAGTTCTGCTCTCACCCACTTCGGTCCCGCACACTTTCTACGGTGTCCAGCGCACTCCCACTTGGGTCCCGCACATTTTATATGGCGTCCTGAGCAGTCCCAGTTTGGTCCCGCCTACTCTCTTCGGCGTTTGGCGCACTCGCATTTAGATCCCACACATTTTCTACGGCGTCCTGCGCACTTCCACTTGGGTCCCGCCCACTTCCTACGGCGTCCGGCGCACTCTACCTTGGGTCCCGCACACTTTCTACGGCGTTCTGCGCACTCCTACTTGGGTCCCGCACATTTTATATGGCGTCCTGAGCACTCCCAATTGGGTCCCGCACACATTCTACGTCGTCGGCCGCACTCTACCTTGCGTACCGCACACTTTTTATGGCGTCCTGCGCACTCCCACTTGGGTCTCGCACACTTTTTATGAGTCCTGCGCACTCCCACTTGTGTCCCGCACACTTTCTACGGCGTCCGGCGCACTTCCACTTGGGTCCCGCACACTTTCTTCGGCGTCCGGCGCACTCGCATTTGGGTCCCACATACTTTCTCTGGCGTACGGCGCACTCTACCTTGGGTCACGCACACTTTTTACGGCGTTCTGCGCACTCCTACTTTGGTCCCGCACATTTTCTATGGCGTCCTGAGCACTCCCAGTTGGGTCCCGCCCACTTTCTTCGGCGTTTGGCGCACTCGCATTTAGATCCCACACATTTTCTACGGCGTCCTGCGCACTTCCACTTGGGTCCCGCCCACTTCCTACGGCGTCCGGCGCACTCTACCTTGGGTTCCGCACACCTTCTACGGCGTCCTGAGCACTTCCACTTGGATCCCGCATACTCCCTACGGCGTTTGGCGCAATCCCACGTGGATCCCTCATACTCCCTACTGCGTCTGGCGCACTGCCACTTGGGTCCCACACACTTTCTACAGCGTCCGACGCACTCTACCCTGGGTCCCGCACACTTCCTACGACGTCCGGCGCACTCGCATTGGGGTCCCACACACTTCCTACGGCGTCCCGCGCATTCCCACTTGAGTCCCGCATACTTTCTATGGCGTCCCGCGCACTCCCACTTGGGTCCCGCACACTTTTTACGGCGTTCTGCGCACTCCTACTTGGGTCCCGCACATTTTCTATGGCGTCCTGAGCACTCCCAGTTGGGTCCCGCCCACTTTCTTCGGCGTTTGGCGCACTCGCATTTAGATCCCACACATTTTCTACGGCGTCCTGCGCACTTCCACTTGGGTCCCGCCCACTTCCTACGGCGTCCGGCGCACTCTACCTTGGGTCCCGCACACTTTCTACGGCGTTCTGCGCACTCCTACTTGGGTCCCGCACATTTTCTATGGCGTCCTGAGCACTCCCAGTTGGGTCCCGCCCACTTTCTTCGGCGTTTGGCGCACTCGCATTTAGATCCCACACATTTTCTACGGCGTCCTGCGCACTTCCACTTGGGTCCCGCCCACTTCCTACGGCGTCCGGCGCACTCTACCTTGGGTTCCGCACACCTTCTACGGCGTCCTGAGCACTTCCACTTGGATCCCGCATACTCCCTACGGCGTTTGGCGCAATCCCACGTGGATCCCTCATACTCCCTACTGCGTCTGGCGCACTGCCACTTGGGTCCCACACACTTTCTACAGCGTCCGACGCCCTCTATCCTGGGTCCCGCACACTTCCTACGGCGTCCCGCGCATTCCCACTTGAGTCCCGCATACTTTCTATGGCGTCCCGCGCACTCCCACTTGGGTCCCGCACACTTTTCTACGGAGTCCGGCGCCCTCTACCTTGGGTCCCGCACACTTTCTACGGCGTTCTGCGCACTCCTACTTGGATCCCGCACATTTTCTATGGCGTCCTGAGCACTCCCACTTGGGTCCCGCACAGTTTCTTCGGCGTCCGGCACACTCGCATTTGGGTCACACATACTTCTTCTGGCGTCCGGCGCACTCTACCTTGGGTCCCGCACACTTTTTACGGCGTTCTGCGCACTCTTACTTGGGTCCCGCACATTTTCTATGGCGTCTTGAGCACTCCCACTTGGGTCCCGCCCGCTTTCTTCGGCGTCCGGCGCCCTCTACCTTGGTCCCGCACACTTTCTACGGCGTTTGGCGCACTTCCACTTGGATCCCGCATACTCCATACGGCGTCTTGCGCACTCCCACTTGGGTCCTGCACACTTTCTACGGCTTCCTACGCACTTCCACTTGAATCCCACACACTTTCTACGGCGTTCTGCGCGCTCTTGAGCCCGTACCCGTAAGGTCGCCCGTCTTGAAAGTCAAGCCGAATAAACGGTCAAACAAACACACAGAGAAACGCACACATACATACATACATACATACACACACACACGCACACACAAATTTACCAAAATATATATAGTAGGATAGGTGTACCGAATTGGCGCCAACCTTTAATGTGGAGCGCTAAGTATCATTAGGATCCATGCCGACTGTATAGGGTCCACGTGATTAATTTAGTCCGGTGAATGAATGCGGCTGCGACGGTAGATCGCCGCGCGCGATCGAAAACCCATTGGCCGGTACTCAAAGCAAGAATCCATCCGAGTGGTTCACTCGGGGGGTTCTTGAAGCAACTTGCCCGAAAAGTCGTGATTTGAGCTGGTAACTGGATCGTTTTCAATTAGCCGATACAGGAAACGAATGCGAGTCTTCACTTCCAATCGAGTATAACGAACCTGTAAATAAGCAATGCCAACAGATGCACTTGGACTGCTAGTATCGTTTACTGGAATATAAATTCCTGATCAGACGTACCTCCAACTATGGCATTTCTCATATGAATAGAATTAGTAAAGCTTATTCATTGCGACAGCAATATCTTCATAATTTTAAGGAGAGGTTGTCTTTCGTTTGAAGCATTCGCACTACCGGAGAATTCACCTTGGAAGTGTACCGTACCTGGAACAGGTGAAACTTTTTCACTCTTTGTTGTTCCATAGCGTTATCTATCATGACAAGTCCTCCGTCTCGCAATCTTTTGAAACGTATGACGAGCAAGTAGACACCGCTACGAAAATGAGTTGGGGTAGAGAGGAGTCATCACCTTTTCACGGTCATCCAGGAGAAAATACAACTGTCAGTGCAGATATTTGAACATGACCGACTAAATCGCTTTTTCACAGCAGCCAGCTCGATTTCTTCAAAAAAGGCCCCAACTGAATGGACAGGTGTACTTTAAATCCCAATTTTTCATCTGATTCGCTTTTTGTATTTATACTCTCACGTTATGTTTCTGATATTAGAGCTGAATATCTTGACAGTATATGAAATTTACACCAGGTTAGTTATTAGCGTTTCAGAAAGTGAGAACCCTCAGAACGAACTCCCAGTTACCATTACGGTCCGAAACAAGTAGCATGTGTGTGCTAAATACGTAGGATTCTCATTGCCGCTGCATTTTTGTGCTGCTATCTGGACTTGGAAATTATAAATGGCCTTTCCCCTGATACCTTGTAAGTTGCACACTTACTAACTGTGTAAATGTAGCCACCACTGAGGTGAACAACTTCGCGAGCTCAATTAACGTTTTCCTGAGACCATAGTTGTTCTTCAACGTTGTCCACAACTCGGATCTGCAAAGAGAGGGAAGCAAGTTTCATAGCACCCCTTGATGTGGTAATAGTATTGAGTTCGCACCTGTACTGAGGAGTCCCGTAAGAGAGAAGGGTTGAAAGATATGAGAGACTCGTTATTCATGGTCTTTTTCTTTAACATTCCCTTTGAGTAGACCTGATGAAAGAAGTCGACTGAAATTGGACTCGTACTGTTCAAAGGGTAATCCTTGCTTGCTAAAGGCAGCATGCACGCTCAACAACATGGTCGAGATTTTAGCATAATTAAGTCCGTACGGTACCAAATATCTCGTCAACGACGTTTGAAGAACAGAAACTATTCCAAGATGACAATATTTGAGCAATCTTTTCCCGCACGCTCGTACTTTCCCACCCCTTCGAGTAACAGAATTGAAAATTAAACTTGAGAAAACATGTGATAACTAAGAGCAATAGCACTACCAAATGGGAGTTTACGAGAGAAACAGCTCGATTCACCTTAATATTACTTGTTAGATCACCGACGAAGTCCTCCATTTTCAAAAGCCATCCGGAGTACAGCAGCGTTCTTGAACTCGGATGGGAATTAATCGGAGTGTAGACATGTTATGATCAGGTCAATTAGGATGTTTCTCTAGTGCACTCCCATTTGATAGTACTATCACTCTAACTTTACACATGTTCGCTCAAGTTTCACTTTTCATTCTGCTATTCGAAGGGGTGGAAGAGTACTGGCGTTCAAGACTGTAATGTTCGAATACTGTCATCCTAGATGGTCTTCACCGCTCCAAACGCCGTTGACGACAGGATCGAGGCCATGCGGCCTTATTTATGCTGTAATCTCGACTTTGTTTGCGAGACTGAATGCTGCCTTTAATTATCAATGCTAATGGGCGTCGATGAAGGCCGTTGCTGCTCTCGCCTCATGGATAGGTGCCCAGCAGAGTGTTGCCCAAATATTCGTTTATTCGAGTAATATTTGAATATTCGAATATCCAAAGAAGTGGGATATTCGTTTGTTCGAATATTCGAGTATTCAAAGAAGTGAAATATTCGGTTTATTCGAATATTCGAATATTCAGCCTGAATAATTTGAATATTCGACAAGATCGCACTCCATTTTGCCCTGATTTTACATTTCAATCATCTAAGCGTAATGACTCCTAATTTCTCACAATTCTTCAGTTCCTCATAAATTTATAGTTATAGCAAGTATGTAATATATTAAACTGCTCGTAGGATTTTGTCGAAGCGCTAGAAATGCCCCTTTAGCCTTTAATTATAGAGAAAAGTTTAAATTTCGAGCGATGGATATGTATAGCAACACTTGAGGAACATGAAAGTGTCCCGCAAAAACGGCCACATTGTATCATTTTCACGCGTATTTTTATGGAACTGGTTCAATGTGACGCTATTCGTCCTTTTTCCCGGTGGGCTTAACCTGAATTCTCAGGCTGACAAAAGATTTGAGTTATCAAGAGGGTGCAGTTTATGAGATAACAACTTACCAACCTGTTGTCGACGCCCCAGTTTGCCTGAGTTGATTGAATGTGATAATACGCAATAGAGTGTTGCCCAAATATTCGTTTATTCGAATATTCGAATTATTGCGTCGGCAGCTTCAAAGTGACCGCGAACGAGAGTGGACGTGTAGAGCTAAGGAGTTCGAGAAGGCTTGGTAGGAGAAGAATCCGAAGAAAGCCTACACGTTGCTGCGACAGTATAGCGGGAAGATGAACAGAGATGTTCTCCTGTCTTGAACACTACCAATGGAGTTGCAGTTGGTGATGCGACGCTGCCAATAGAGCGGAGGATTACTTCAGTTCACTACTGAATCGTCCAGCGCCATCAGTACCTGGAGCTCCCCGCATGTTCAGAGAGCACGCATTACGATGTCAGTGAGGAACCCGCTTCGACTCGAGTCTGGAAGTTTTGGATTGTGTCCGGAAAATGAAGAATGGAAAGGCAGGTGGAGATGAGAACATCACTGCTGAAATGCTGAAAGCTCTTCCTCCGTCTGGATTGGTGAAATGACCAACACCATCCGTGCCATATGGATGGGCGAAAGGATACTGATTCAGTGGAGACATGCGATCATCGTACCTCTTCACAAGAAGCTATCCGTCACGGATCCTAAGAACTACAGAGGAATCTCTCTACTTCGTGTCATGTACAAGGTTTTAGAACAATATCATTCTCGA